>JBANSL010000009.1:20170474-21370474 GCA_037127255.1 Persicaria tinctoria | reverse complement strand
CCTCTGCTCACCAGCTCCACCGCTTCATCACCGTTCACCGCAACAACAACCACCAACACCACTGTCGTCGACGGCCACCCCGACCTCGCACCATGCCTTCGTTTCTGAGCTTCTGAGCACCAACAGCTACCTCCTCCGACGTCCGTCCGAGCCAGTGGCAACTCCGAGCCGTCGACGCCGCCGACCCACCTCATTGTCCCTATTTCCCGATTTAACTCCGGTAAGACTCCTCTTCGTCTTTTATAGTCGAGAACGAAGTAAAGCTCCTCCTTCATGACCTTTTCCTTCGATACAGGGCCTGGAAAGTTTCCTCGAGACAACCCGAGCCCAGTCGATCACCGACGGCGTTTCCCGGCGAGTCGACGCCCCTCGATAAGCTTTGATCCTCTCTCCTTCTCTCTTGTGTGTTGTTTTCGATTCCTTTCGTGTTCAAAGTAGTCGGGGAAGAGTGCCGGTGAGTTTGAGAGAGAGTGGGGGTGGGAGCGAGGGACTTTCCGACGAGATCTTCGGCGAACTCGAGTGTGCGAGAGAGAGGGCCGATTGAGAGCGCGTACGAGAGCGAGCGCAGCAGGGGCGAAAGTTCGAGATCGATGGAGACGGGAGACCTGAGAGCGGAGGACGGGCGCATCAGCGGAGAAGCAACGCGGGCGGGATTTCCTCGGGTTCTGTCGAACAGAGGACGGGATGAGTCGAAGAAGAAGGAGAAGGCTCATGTGGGTCCCGCTCCATGTCAGCAGCCACATCAGCAGCATGGCCCACTTCTTTTTTTCATCCTTCCAACTCCGATTTCAAGCTAATGGGAATGGAGATGGGGTTTTGGGCCTTATTGTTGGGCCTATTCTTTTAAAAATAAATCAAATGAAATTTGGCCCATTTCTACTAGAATATGTTTCGGTCTCGAAAGGTTTAAAACAAGTGAGGATCGGTTTGGCATTTCACAAATATAATGGCGGTTGTGGTAATTAATAAAATAAAGGGGTCAATTTATAATTTTTATAAAATAAGAGGCTGATTTTGTTAAATAAATAAAAATGATTGGGATTTTAAAGGATTTAGAAATAATTTATGAAGTGTTTAAAATGAAATAGCATTTGAAATATTATGTTATATAATTGAGATTTAAAATATAATATTATGAGAGTTGGAGATTTAAAAAGGTATTTGACGAACATTTTTCAATATCGGAATTTCTATCTAGTTAACTCGGGTTTCGAAATGGATGGGACTAACTCTGGGATTATGTGATCGATAACTAACTACCATAATTGATGTGAATGATTGTTTAATATCATGATTTGTGTGAACTAATGGCATGAATGAATGACTAGCGGCATGATGAGATATTAGAATTTCGTATCATTTGACTTATGGCTTATGAGCTATAATTAATATGATGAACTTTGGAGATATATGGTCATGCAGATATATGAGTATTATTGCAAATATATGAATGTGGTGGAACAGAATGATGATAATGATATGGTCTTATGGAATGTGGCATCATGATGAGTGGTTGAACTTGATGTGATGATGATTGCGATATGATTGTTATCCTCGTTGAATGATGTGTGCTTAAATGCTTGAATGATTAGACGTAGACTTATATATATGTCCTGATATGTATCTAGGTAATACCTTGTGATTATGAATGATGTATGCTGGATCTTCTATTATGCTGTTCTACATAGCCAGGTGAGTTCCTATATGAGCTCACTCAGATTCGAAAAGAGATCTCCCAGCTTGTAACCATGTGCATAGTAGGGGCTTCCATTCATAATAAAGCATGCCATGTAGTATCCTGCTAGGATTGCACTCATGATTGAGCATTCGTTTACTCATTGCTTTTGTAAACGGAACGGTCGTTATCTGTGAAGTAACTAGAGTCATTGCTAGGGTTATAGGACGAACTAGTCTCATCGGGTCCCGTCCTGAGTCAATCGAGTCATGAACTTCCTTATATTATGAGATGCCTGCGGGCTTTATTGTGGAGCGGGTTGGGCATGCGTGCCGCCCGATTATTATGGAATGCATTCACGGAAGAGGGTGGAGCTGGACAGCACCGAATACCACTTGGTATTCGGTGCTAAGGCCTTATTATATTTATGCACTTGATCTTAGGACCATGCTAGTGTGTTAATATTCCGCCTTGCATCTAGAAGCATCTTTATTAGGACTAGCATGTGTATGTGTCTGCTTGTTTGGGATTATATTGTGTATGGCTTCGATCTGACACCGCCCCGCATATATATTTTTTTAGGTTTGTTTTGCAGCATGATTGTTCCTTGCTTCTGTAACGTGGGAACTCTCTTGGGCGATTGCAAAGAAATGGTCCAACCTTAGATTTCGATAAATACGCCTATTGATTTGGTTTTGACCCGGCTCTATCGTGGCACCCTTTTGTATTACACCTTGATTATTCTATTTGCATGACTGTTAGTTTTCCATGCTTAGACTTATGGAAGGTACAGGGGAGTTCCCCGGGGATTCCAACGATCCCTTTGAATTTTGGGTTTGAAATCCCACTTGAAAACGTTAGAGTAGAATTTGAAACGTTCAACCTGTACTCAGGGCACAAGATCCTAACGAGGGGTTTCATCCCTTGAAACGTAACCCGGGAATCATAATCCCGGGTCGTTACAATAAGATGGATGCCGACATGTGCATTCCTCCGGCCACCTAGGCTTCGTGTAATGAATCAAAGAAACTTGTAATCCAAATCACCTGCTGACCGCTGGTAGGTTTGGACTAAAACCATTTTCTTTTTTTCTTCCTTGAATACATGGGTCTATTACAGTGCGAGTGTGAATATTTAGGGCAGCACCGCATACCCATGCGGTGGTAACTACCGCATGGGGATGCGGTGGTAACTACCGCATGGGGATGCGGTGGTTCTCATCGTATACGTATGTGGTGACACACACAACATACCTATGCAGTGGGATCGTTGAGACCCAAAGGAAAGGGGCAGAAAGCCTCTCTGCAAGAATGTTTGGCAAGACAAAGCTGTTTCGAATTGTGTAGTATGCTCGGACAAAACGGTGGGTGCTGATCTTTATTAGTAGTTCACGTTACATGACATTGCGTTTTACAATAAAAACCTATTACATAGCGAACTATAGACGAAGATAAATTAGAACCCATTTGCTTCTAGCCTTTCATATCCAGCGGCATCCATCTCCTCTTCGATGTTATAACCTTGTTTGTACAGAAAGTGGACTTGAAACCTTGCTTCGCCTAGATGGGTGAATACTATTGATGTTTTGATTTCGAGGCCGTGAGTTTTGACAAAATCTCTCCATCCTCGGGCCACCCAATGAGAACCATAGGAGCCTCCTATGATATGAACAGGGAAGTCTGTTATAATACGAGTAGATAAAAAGATTTGCTCCGGTACATGGGGTGCGAAATGTTCACCGAAACAATAAGTTGGCATCATCCGTATGTATTGCTCAGCATCCACTTGGTAGATGTCGAAGATGAGGAGGTGGTTAGAATTTTGATTTGGTGAGTCGGTTTCCATTTTTTCCACTTTGGAGGTGATGGTTTGTGTCAAGCCTGGATATCATTTTATAGTGGTGGAATAGGGGTTACACCCACCTTATACCGCATGGGTATACGGTGGGTACCACCGCATGGGTATACGGTGGGTACCACTGCATGTATATGCGATGAGTACCACCGCAAGCGTATGCGATGAGTACCACCGCATGTGTATGCGGTGGGGAGAATATAAATGTGGCCCCCCATCGCTTACCTGACACTACAAACAAGTTAGCTTGTACAAAAAAAATAGGGTGAGAATACAAGAGTTTGAAGGTGAGACAAGTAGAGTTATATCTTTCAAAATTATCGTTGATAAATATTCTCGTTCGTACAAGGATTATTTGTGCAATTGTCAGCACAAGATGTGGTCTCCATCATTAACATGATGCCTTTTCCACGTCGTATGCTATAAAGGAGTTCAAGGCAATACGTACGCATTCTCGGAGCCGGTGGAACTGGCGTGTGTCAACGGTGAGCCGTCGTACACGGAGGACCCTAAGTCATACTACCACGAGGCGGTTGATGCAATCAAATGCTTGATCAGCGATCTGTTCACCGATGTCAGACTGAGCTGCGCATTACGAATTGCAAGGGTAGCTGTAGACAACGTAGTGCATCCAGCAAACGAGAGAGTGAAGAAGTACGCATTTATATGTCTGGAGATCCACATTCATGAACGGCTTATAGAGGAGTCTGTTGGTAGTTGTTCCGTACCATATTTGCCTCAAGCGTAGGTAGCGAGAAGGTGGGTTGTTGGAAAAAAATGTGTTATTGATGTTGTATTAAACCATGTAATGTAAGAACGTGTGACCAATTGATTTCTTTTTATAGACACCTACGCCCCCAACAAGATCGACCAAATTTTCTACTGACGTTTCACATAAGTAATGATAAAATTAACGTCACTGCCACTACATACATTACTCGCACTTCATCTAACAACTACCAACAGATGAAATCGTCTCCTTAAGCGATAATTCAATCCGCGTGATGTTGAAGGCCACACGACTCTCGTTGTCGTTGAACAATCTTAGCTTCTCTGTGACATGCTTACTAATCTCGAGTGAGTTTACAGTTATGCAATCGTCATGAAAATACGTAAGAAGGCGGCAGACGACCTCCGCCTCGGCCATTATGTAGTAAAACTCGGGTTCTCCTCTATCGTCATAACAATAAGAACAAGTACGAATTAAAAAGCACGAATGTCCCTCCGTGTACGATGGATGGCGACAAGTGCATTCCTCTGTCCACCTTGGCTCGTTATGATTAATGAAGGTAACCTTGTAATCAAGATCCCCTAACGACCTACTGTAGGTTTGTAATGTGGATTTTTTTTTTGGGCCACACTCCCAAAACATGCTGAAGGGGTGTATAATTACTGCCATTGGGTCCACAAATCAACCCATCGCATACGTATGCGGTGGTTTCACGTTGGGCCCAAAGAACGGGGCAGCCCTAAGGTTGCCCCGTTCTTTGGATAGTTTTTATTTTTTTAATTTTTTATTTGTTGCGTCAATCCGAAGACACAAATCGGTGAACGTCGCACGTTGCCTACTTTATCAATCAACCGACGACATAGGCCACATGTAAAAGGCCTCACACATCCAATCAACCGACGACATCGCAGCGTAAGACCTTTACACGTGGCCCGTGTAATAATTCGTAAAACTGCATTGGTAAAATGAGGGCCGACGGGGCCCGTTTTATAGGAGCTCACCTCACCTCTTGTACATTCCCGAGCGTGATAACTCCGGCAACATGCCAACGGCCAGGGATTCCCATTATACGACGAAAATCCCTGAACGTAGCATATGGCATGCGTTATCGACGCTTTGTTGTCGCCGCGCTCTATCAATGTGCATAGTGGTATAATTCTAGCAACATGCCAATGCCCTACGATTTCAATCCGAAGCCAAAAATCGTTTGGCGTGACACGTTGCCGGGGTTATCACCACTTTTCCAACTAAGACTACGAACGACTATTCTACCAGCCTGCCACAATCCCACGCTTGAATAAGATCAACCACTCGTGGGATCATGACATGCTGCTTGTGTAATAGATCGCACATCCACAATATCAACACACGATCGGGCGCCGAGTATATATAGGCAACTCCACCGCATACGTATGCGGTAACTCCACCGTACACTTATGCGGTAAGGCCACCGTATCCATATAAGCCCCCCAAATTCAAATTTCGCCGGTTCAACGGTCAATTGTTCCACCGTCGATCTACCTATGCAGTGTACCTTTATAAGAAGGCATACACTCTCCGTTGGTAGACCATCCACAACTTCCTTCTCCTATGGCAAATGTCGACGCTAATCGAGCGACTTCAAGTGGGGCGGACGAAGCGCAAACACTCACTCCAATGGTGACGACTCTCCACCCGCTCGTCTTCGGGTACGTACTATCTCTTTCCCGTATACGTGTGGTTATATTCTCGTACTAGCAAGGACGTCATAACGTAGGTTTAGAATCAGGGCGAATGGAAACCATAATATAAATACCGTAATATAGGTAGTGTAACGTAGCCCGACCTGAAATTATACTGTAATATATATGTAATGTAAGGATGTTATTGTACCGTAATTTAAATACATGTATGACATCGCCACAGCAACCATTGAAGGAGCAGGCTGATCCGATGTCAGACGAGTGTGACCACGTGGATCCCCGTAACCAGGAGTTCCACGATTACACATCCGATTTCGCTACAGCGCAGATGTGGACCAATCGCGACGACCTGTTATAGCACTGTCGTGGCAATGCCTTAAAGCTAAATATGGTTCGGACAATCAAGTGGTCTTGGGGGAGCACTCCTACAAGGCGTGGCAGTGTATTGCTCGTATGTGAGAAGTGCGGTGAGTACACTCTCTGCAAGAGGTCGCGAGTTGCCGGAGATGTGGCCATCGGGAACACTCGATCGCAGAGCTATTTCGAAGATAGAAGGTTGTCCGTTTGCATTGTCAGGCGTGGAGTTCAAATGGGGTGAGGTTTGACGTTCTTCACGGCAAGCACAACCATGACCTTCCCGGTTCGTTGGAGGGTCACTCGTACATCGATCGGATGGATACAAAGGAGAGGGACGCTGCGTTGGCCCTGACCGTGGCTGGTACCCCACCGAAACCGATTTTAGCCACCTTGAAGATGATTGTTGAGTGAAGCCAGAAGTTGAACTTCACATCGCAGTGACAAGTGTACAATGCTAGGGCAAAGTTTAAAGCTGAAGCGAGAGGAGATCAACCAGCCACGCAGGAAACACTTCACGTATTGTGAGAGAGGGGTTACTTCTACTCTACGAGGAGATCCCCTGACGTTCCAACAGGCTTCAAGATCTATTCATCGTGCATTCAGACGCTCGCCATCTTATGGCCATGTTTCCATACGTCGTCCTCGTCGACAGTACATACCGGACGAATGCGTATGTTTCTATCTCAAACTAATCGCTTACCCCTACCGACCAGGGTTTGCAAACTAAAATATTTCATTGTGCAAGTACGGGATCCCTTTGTGCGAGTTCATTGGATTCACTTGCACAAAGAAGAACTTCGTCATCAGGTTCTGCTTCATGTCGCACGAGAACACAGATACGTACCGTTGGACGTTGGAGCAGCTCATTTACCTCATGTGAGGTAACCTTCCGTACGTTGTTGTCACAGATCGAAAGGTGGGGCTGATTGCGGCGCTGTGAGAAGTTCTTCCCATTGTCAGACATATGTTGTGCACAGTGCATGTCCTCCGAAGATGCGAAGAAGCTGCTTTCTAGAAGTCGAAGAATCTTGATGTTGCTGAGCGTTTCAAGAACGCGTGTTATGGCCTGTTCAAATCCAGATCAGTTGAAACTTTCACCGCCAGAAGAAGGGGTATGCATGCAGAGTGGGGCCATGTCGAAGGGTTGATGCCGTATTTGGAGGGGACGTGGTTACAAGATTACTTGGAGAATATAGTTCGTGCATGGACAGATGCAATCTAGCATTTTGGTACGACCACGACGAATAGTTGCACATCTTTTTTGCTTACGAATTTCATGGTACGCGTATTTTGTTTACAATATATATCGATATTCACATGTGAGTCCCACTTCTCTTGTAGGGCGGAGTCTGCTCATTCGATGTTAAAGAAGACCCTAAACTCTGCAATCGGTGATTTTACTCACATGATCACCACAATCGATCTGATGATGGCGGACTAAATAAGTGAGATGAAGAATACAATGGGGCGAGCGAACAACACCTGGCTGACAGACCCGCACGGCTTATGGATATGCGATCGAATTCGGCATATTGTGTCGAATGAATGTTTCAACTTGTTGTTCGACATATACACGAAGATGGAAGCCGATCCGCCATCGCAACCATGCAAAGATAGATACTGGAGGGACATCTACGTTCTCCCATGCACACATGAGATGCAAGCTTATCGAGACACGCAGATACCCATCAGACCGTCCCAGATTTCCATTTTTTGGAAGCAATTGGATTGGAATCGTCCGCATGTTGACAACGTCCAGGATAACACTCCCCTCACCAGAGCTAATGTCGACATGTTGCGCATCATCACGTTGTTCTAGAGTGGAGCTATGGACGAGGATACTCGTTGGAGGATTCCATCGGTATTCAACGATGGGGATCGTCCCTCTCATACATCTTTGACTCCACCTGACCCCGAGGACCGTAGACCGAAAGGGAGACCGAGGACTCACCACCCATGTCAGACAAACCCTCTACCTTGGGAACGTGAGCGTGCTCTGGCCCAACGTCGAGCCGATAGAGAGGGGAGCAGGGGATCAGCACGAGGTCGAGGTCGGGGTCAATCTTCATCAAACGAAGCAGATGATGCGGAAGACAATGAAGAGGGCACTGGGTCCAACGCAATTGTCATCGAGGAGCCTCCTAGTGGTCGAGGAAGAGGAAGAGGACAAGGTCGGGGACAGGGTCGTGCGAAGGGACGTGGTAGAGGACGATCAGCGTCGGAGGCTGTAGGTGACATTCCACCGACAGCACCTACGGCACTTCCGCCGCAGAATCTCCCTCACATAGATTTCAATTGGGGCATTGGCAACATTGACGAATTCATGATTACTTTCACACGAGCCGTCACAAATGTTGCAGGTGATGGTCATTGTGGGTATAGATATTTTGCTTGTCTTCTTAACTTGGGGCAAGACGTATGGTCTCGAGTTCGACGGGAGTTGGCCGTTGAGTTTCAGCTGCATGCAGATCGGTACCATTACTATCCTGCCTTAGATGAGCTCATCATGAGGGTCAACTATTTCAACACGTGTCATGATGCTACTTATTGGATGGAGATTCTAATCATGGGCGAGGTATTTGCCACGCTTCACCAGCATCCTTTGGTGTGATTTTGTCACAGAAGATGTCGATGTTGTGCCTACCTCTGTACGCCACCGGGGGCCCGTCAGTACCGACCTATGAAGAAGATGGGATAGCTTTAGTCGGCAATAGCAACCACTTTGTTCCGGTACGTTTCAAATTTCATAGTCATTCATTTCTTAAAGTTTCGTTTCTCTCTTCTAATGTCAAGAGTCACATGTTATCTACATATTTGGTTGTTGTCTGGTTCGCCTCTGCCACCAGTCTACACTATATGGACACGACATCACGATCCCACAGTCAACGGTTGGGACGAGCAGTTTGCGGCGAGGATTGCACGATACAAAGCCTACCGTCGTCGTGATGGTGGCCGTCCGCCTCTGCTATTAGCACTTTTCATTTTTCCCGTGTCATATGTTGGCTCCTTCGGGCACTTTATATTTGTATGTGCCATTTCCCGAACTGTGTTCTATGACATTTTTCAACCCACGTTTTTTTTATAATGCTTGACATTTCCCATACTTCAGTTTGTTTTTTTCCTATGCAATATTTGTTTATTTTGACATGGAGCAGCCATATTCGGAATCGATTCGGAGATCGTCGGGTACTACCCCGATACGTACTAAGCGTTTCTTATTAAATTATATACTCTTTCTTCTAACTGAAACATATCATTTGCAATTTATTAAATTTACATGCGATTTTGATGATAATGACAAATACATAAAACATAAATTTTTTAAATTCCAATTTATAATAACATATGTTTCTACCCCAACCCCAAATTAGGGTAGAAACTAACAACCCCCAAACTCACCGCATATATTTGCGGTGATTGGCGTGTCCGGTCCAGTCAGGCCAACACCCACCAGAAAATGGGTCACCCAAGACTTACCGCAAACTTATGCGGTGGGGTTCCAACAGAACGGAGTGGCCCACCGCAAAGTATTGCGGTGGGTCTTTACACACCTCGATCCACCACAATACTTTGCGGTGGACCACCGTACACCTATGCGGTGGGATCGTTGACTGTCATTTCAGCCACCGCATACCTATCCGGTAATTAGTGGTGGAAATAGTAAAAATTAACGGTGAAAATATGATCACCCCTTTAACGACGTGTCACATTCTCCTTGATTTTAGTTAATTCAACCAATCCCCTATTTTCTATTTTTTTTATTTTTTCCTCTCTCCTATATTTAATTATTATTTTTTTTAATTATTATTTTTTTTCTTCCCTTTATCCTTTTAAATCAGTCATATTCTTTCTTTTATTTCCAACATATTTGTTAACAATTGAACTTAATTCAAAACATTGAATCTATATTCTATATCTATATAATACTTTAAATTAGAAGACTTTGATAACGTGTCAACTTCTCCTTGATTTTAGTTCATTCAATCAATTCCCTATTTTCTACTTTTTTATTTTTTCCTCTCTCCTATTGATACGTACTCGACTCGGGTTGAGTGAGTACAACACCCAATCGTCCGGTTGTCAGTAGATAAGTCGATTCGATCACCCGTGCACGTAAATAGGCTCGATCTCGAATCGGTGGCAATTGAAATAATATTGCATTGTCGACTCCAATTGACTACGGTGGCCTTTGCAAGTAATTATCAAATGCTCCGTTAACTTTTAATTGCAATCCTCACTGTTGACCCCAGATCCAATTGAAATCGGTGGCCGTGAACTCCGATCTTGGCTAATTTGGAAGGCTAATCAATATATATTAATATATATGTGTCATGCCACAAATTGGTCTGCACAATAGATGTCGTAGGTTCAAGTGCGCGACAACAGTGGGCCCAATCCGATCGCACACACATTCGCAATACAATCACAAATACGGTGGAGCGGTGATTGGTGATTGGTGATCGGTGAGACGGTATTGAGGGCGGAGGCGGAATGGTGGTGGTGATAACGAATCTAACACGATGAATCTCTTCCAAGCAAGGACGAGATCCCGATTTTCAATCAATTCTATCGAGAACCTTTGATCAAAGATCTCAATTGAATTCAGCAGGAATTAGTAGCAAAACAAAGATAGAGTTTGACGTCAGGGAGCAGTGGCGGATCCTGAACTTGTTGACTGAGGGGCGGAAATTTACGATAAAAAAAATATTTTATGTAATGTATCCTGAATTTGCATGATTTATTTCCTGATTTTCAAATATTTCAATATAACCTCATAATTTGAAGTTCTCGAATATAGTTATATTATTAAGATATGAAATTAATAAATAATAATTACAATAAAAATATATCGGTTTGGTAAATGATGTAGGAAATATTGTAATTAAGTGCTGAAATTTGAAACGCTTATAACTTTTTGCTCAGATATCGGATTTGAGCTTATAATATATCAAATCGAAGCTATCGACGAGAGGAATATGTATGTTAAATTTCATTTTCGATTGGGGGGGAGACTGCCACTACTGGCCCTAAAGAGGATCCACCCCTGTCAGGGAGGAAAGGGGGAGTCTCAACTCAACGCTCTACAATCTTCTAAATTTGACGTGAGAATAAATGACATCCTAATAGAGTATTTAAATATAATACTATTAAACTCTAATTACTAATGGACCTAAATAACTAATGGGTTGGGCTTCATATGCAAAGGAAAGGAAGTCCGCCTCTTATTAACAATAATCCTTAAAATAGAAATATGTTTTTATAATAATAAATGCTTTATTAATGCGACGTCGAAGTCGTACCCTACGGGGGCGGGAACCAATGTTCTAAAAAACGCTCGGCGGATGCTCGTCAGTGAGGTACCGCCAAGCGTCAAAATGGTTCGGCGGCCTTATTGGCGGATTCTTGGCGGTCAAAACCTTTTTTTAATATTTTCTTATTTTTACGCCCTATATTAGGACTAGAATACATATGATATAATAAATATTCATGTCTAAAGTGTTTACCATCACTTAACTTGTCAATATAGTACACAATTGAACAAAGAAAGTTACTAAATTAAATATATACTCCAATTCAAAGCCCAAGCTCCAAACTCCAAACAAATGAAACAAGGAGGTATTGTAATCTTTTTTTTTTTTGCTCTTAAGGTACTGTAATTTGTAGGGGTGTCATCAATAGTGTCGACTGGTCACCATTGAACAACAAACACACACAATTCCATTCACATACAAATATACAAATAATACAATACAATCATACAAGCAAATTTCAGAAATCTATTCACATACAATGGTTCCCTGTTCAGACAAATACGGTACTGATCACAATGGTTCCCTATTCGTTTACTCAGATTCACAAACAAATTACAGACTTTACAGTTCACAAACAAATTACAATTCACAAATTCGATTCCGCGATTGTTGTTCTGCACTTCTGATGTTCGTTTACTTGGAGCCAGACCCAATCAGATAGAGAGCGAGAAAGATAGTCAGACAGAGAGCGAGCGAGAGCGAGATCGAGAGACATACCGTCGCCCAGTGCGCCGCCACTCGCCAGCCGTGATCCACCACACTGCTACCAGAGAAGTCAAGCACTCGATGAGACGATGACTCGAGCAGAGAAGGAAGAGACCGAAGAAGTTGAAGAGGCGATCAGTAAGGATTAGGGAACGGATTAAACGAAGTAAAAAACTTTAATTTTTTTTAATCTGTCTAGAACGCCATGTCCGTCCCGCCCTGCCAAGGCCGCCAAGACCCGTCCCGTGCCCGCCAAGACCCTCAAGGTCTCCTGTTCCGGCCGCCAAGGCTTGCTTCCGCCAAGAAGACCCCGCCAAGACACTTTTCGTAGCGGTAGGTGGCCGCCAACCGTCTTGGCGCCGTCTCGGCGGCCGCCAAGGCCGAATTTTTGTGTTCCAGCCTGGAACACATTACCTATATTTAATTATTGGGTAAAATCCACCTATGATCCCTGAACTTTGATCAAATGTTCAAACGGGTCCCTAAACTTTATTTTTGTTCATTGAAGTCCCTGAACTTTGAGATTTTGTACACATTTGGTCCTTCCTTTAATAAATTTGTTAAATAATGACATGGAATCAATGTATTTTTGTATTAATGACATGAGTTTGGTTATATACCTGTAATTGTCCGGTATTTGTTTTACTAAAGTAAAAAATTGAGTTTTTTTCTTCTCAAAAGTCATTATAGATGATAGAGTTTTCTTAAAACAAAACATATTTTAAAATATATTTTTATCAAAACACTTTCTATTTTTCAACAAAATGTTATAATTTGCCAATAAAATTCTATTTTAAAGTATTTTAATTTCCCAAATTTCCTTATTTAATTAAAAATTGAGTTTATTTTGTTAACACAAATAGAGTTTATTTTTTATAACAAAGTAGAATTTATTTTTTAACAAAACATATTTTATTTTTTTATTAAATAAGAAAATTTTGGTCATTAAAATACTTTAAAATAAAATATCATCATAAAATTATACCATTTAATTAGTTGGAAAATAGAAAGTCTTTTTTATTATAAAATATTTTTTTTAAATATATTTTTAATATAATATAATTTTTTTACTTTATTAAAAACAAATACCAAGCAATTACATGTGTATAACCTAACTCATGCCATTAATATACAAAAATACATTGATTTCATGTCATTATTTAACAATTGTTTAACGAATTTACTAATAGAAGGACCAAATGTGTACAAAATATCAAAGTTCAGGGACTTTAATGAACAAAAATAAAGTTCAGGGACCCGTTTGAACATTTGGTTACAGTTCAGGGACCATAGGTGGATTTTACCCTTTAATTATTATTTTATTTAATTATTATTTTTATTCTTTCCTTTATCTTTTAAAATCAGCCATATTCTTTCTTTTATTTCCAAAATATTTGTTAACAATTGGGCTTAATATAATCTAATCCTTAATATTAAAGTATTAATCTACATGTAAATGTTGATATATTATAAATATCTAATCTATATATAGTACTTAATATATATATAAGACTTTATGATGATATGGCATAACCAATATCTTTTTAGATAACTTTTATACCACATTAAATTTAATATAATATGATCCTTGCTGTTGTGCGGATGGCATCTATTTCCTCGACATCATCATCTGCCTCTCCCTCCGTTCCGAGTTCCCACTCCTTCCTCTCAGGCACCCTCCTCCTCTCGGTGCTGGCATCATGCAAACAAATCAGTTTCTATCCCAGATCCAAACAAATCCCCACTACCACTTCTTTACCACTAACCCATCACAAACCTCCAAACAAGCCTAACTATAAACTTTGAAACACAAGATTTTCACAAATCTTCCATAATTTTTTTTTCATGCAATCCACAAATCTATAGCTGGTAGCCCAGATTCAATCTAATCCCCACTCCTCATGAATCCCAAAATTAAAATCACTTTTCTACCTTCAACTACCAAAATCACCAAACAACCTTGTGTTTAATTATTTATTTTTAAACGCATGTTTTGTTTATCAAATCTACTTTAAAACACTTTTTATTTTTCAAATTTTCATTTCTGCCAACCTCAACTTGGACATTAGCACCTCGCGATTGGGATGGATGTGAGCCTTCCTTCCAACCCCATAAGAATTTGTAGACGCGCTTGTTTGGCACTGCACCCAGAACCAGCCACAATCGTCACAACTTTCAAAACCATCTATGTCAAGGTTAACAAATTGATCGGCTTGCATGCAAGCCGTCTAAGCCACCAGACCACACATCAAGAAACAAGGGCTCTAAGTTTTAGACATTTTACATATAAATTTATTTGTTATTGTAATCTTAGTTCTTAGCTTTATTTGTTATTGTAATATTAGTTCTTAGCTTGTTTTTTTTTTTCTTTTTGACTGACGACCCTCTGCGTAGGGTCTATCAAGCAATCGTTTAGATGGCTTCAAGATCGCTTTGTCGATCTAATTCTTGCCTACTGTCAAAAAAAAAAGTTACAATGATATTATTATTTTTACAAAGTGATTTAAATATCCATATTTATGTATTATACTTTTACATGATATATTTTTTAAAAATAATTTTTTGAGATATTTATAAGATACATTTAAGGTAAAGATTTTAATGAGTTTTATCTTAATTTTTATTAATATTGTATAATATTATTTTTTATATTATCAAAATTTTAGTTTAAAAAACCGCGCCATGGCGCGGAAATTGTACTAGTTCCTTTTTAAAACTCAAGTTCAATAATATTATATTTTTAAATCTCAATATTAATATTATACTTAAACCTCATCAATAATATGATGATGAAGGAAAGGAATAGGGAGAATTCGATTATCATAAGGGTTTCATCTCCTCTTTCCTAATTTTTTCCCTACGATTTCTATCAATTTCAGATGGACGTTCATTTTTATTATCTCCTCACTACAGTCGATTATCAATTCCTATACAAGCTATAATCTCTTCAATTGAAGACATATCTCAAATCCCTACACGGCTACACCATTTATTTGCATACTTACATTCAGACTTGGTATTATCTCCTCACTCTAGTCGATTAATTTTCATCATCGTCGCTGAACCCTAATTCTTCAATTCTGCGGAATTTCCAATCGATTACATTCAGGTATCTTACATCTTTTTCTTCTGTACTCCATAAATTTAACCACTGAAATTGATAATTTGTTGCTTGCAATTTTTTTTTAAATATGAAATTACAAATTTTAAAGCTTGAACATCCTGAACTTGCAAATTTTATTTCTCCAATTTTAGAAATTACATATTTTAAAACTTACATATTTCAAAAATTACACATTTTAGAAATATACAGATTTAATAAATTACGAATTTCTCAAAGTATATTTTCCCTTTACTCGAAATATAATGTGTGTGTGTATATATATAGGGGTTGGTTCCGGTGTACTCAGCCCTTAACGTGTATCATGTACACAAATCTGAGCCGTTGATTCCCATAGAGAAATCTGAGTCGTTGATTCCCATAGATGATTATGCAGTTGAGTATGAATGATTATCCACTAGTATATGAAGGATTATTCAGTCGTATGAGTCTGTTTTGTAGGTTAGTCATTTTGATTATTCGATGGTATCACTATATTATTCGATTGTATTGACGGATTATGCGATGGTATTGCTTTATTATTCAATGGTATAGCTTAATTATTCGATGGTGTTACAATATTATTCGGTAATATTATTCGATGTTAATATATACTATTGAATAATAAAGCTATACCATTGAATAAAGCTATATCCATGGTATATATACTATTAATTATTCGGTAACATATTCAAAGAAATTGGTAGGAAAAAAACACATATTCCATTGAGTAAATATTCATAATTCAAATAATAATATATAAAAAAATCATCAATTCTACTGAATGATCAATATGGGCATGAATAATACAAAAACCATTAAGCTCAATGTGGCTCCAAATGATTTCGAACTACAAAAAAAAACACTATGTTCCACTGAATAAACATATATAATTCAATGAATAATATCAAAAAATCTACCAATTACATTGAATAATAAAACTGGGCACAAACAAAACGAAAACTCTTAAGCTCAATTGTTAACCTAAATTTTTTTTTTCGCAAAACATGTGCAAAGTGGGTGTCTATAGATAGATAAAAATAAATTACATCAAAAAAAATAAAAATATTTTTTTAAAATGGCCGAAAATAACAAAAAAGCCAAAAAATTACTTCCCCCATCACCATTCACAGCCCCCCTTTCTTTTCTTTATTTTGATTAGGGGGTTTTGCAAAATAGCCACGAAAATGGACTGATTTTGCAAAATAGCCGCGTTTTGGTACATTTTTGTAAAATAGACGCAATATAAGCTTTTTCTCTCCCCTGAAACTCGTTCTCTCCCCGGACCTCTCTCGCTCTATCCATCTCTTCTCCCCCGGACCTCTCTCGCTCTCCCGTCCTAATTCGATTGCCTCCAACGGAAACAAATTCCGACTACGATGTTGCTGGAAGAGACCTCGCCATTGGAGGCGCAGTTCGATGACGACGACGATGTTTCTCCAACGCCGGAGCGAGCGAGGCGGCGGAGCGAGCTCGAGGGAGCGGTCGGAGCTAGGTCTCCTCCAGGCGCTGTGTTCATCAATTTCCTATGTGCTGAACGCGGTGGTGGTCAAATCTGCTCCTCCCCGGACAAAAAACAGATTCGCGCCTCCCGGTGGATGGTGAGCGAGTAATGTCGACGTCGAGCGAGCGGAGCGAGCGAGGAGGTCGAGGGAGCGGCTCGATTGAGGACGAAGGCGTCGAATCATGATCAACAATTGTTGACAGCATTGCAGGTAACTCTATATCAGTGCAATGGAATCATAGAAAATTTGCGCCGAAGGCGCAAATTTTCTTCGATTTTTGAAGTGTGGGAGTCGATTTTGAAGTCTCAAGGTGTTTGTGTTTGTGTTTCTTTGTCAAATTGCACCGTGAAGGCTTTGAAATTGAGCATATATGTGACAGATTTTGCTTCCGACTAATCAATTTTTGCTTCCAACTGTTTTCCTTATCAATCGATCGATTGATAAGGAAAACAGTCGGAGTCTTCAAGGATTTTACAAGTTTGTACATTCAGAACTTGTACTTCTAATCTTTGCTAAGGCAGTGTGTTGTGGAAGTAGGTTTGAGGCAAAACCATGTTTAATCCTTGTGTGTATTTTCCTATTTCTCATTCTATTTTAATCTTTGGGGTGTGTGTTTTTCCCAAACTAAAAGCTTATCATGATATGGATCCTATCCTGTATGAGCAAAAATACATTATCAACCTATACCTCTTATTTAGTACATTGCAGAAGCATATGCAGTCTATCTAAAAGATACGTAAGAAGCTTTAATGGTTCCCAGTTCCCTCTATAGTTTGCGGTAGAATTTTATTTCGCACACGTTTTAATCTAGAACTAACAGCAAGTATCAAATTGTTATGCCAAAGAATTCAAGTAAACTTAGAATCTGCTGTTTTACACAAAAGAAAAACACAGAAAACAAAATCTGCTGTTTTACACAAAAGAAAAACACAGAAAACAAAATAAGGAAAAACACAAAATCAACTTTATACTCCATACTTTCTGATTAACTTTCTAATTGTGAGAATAATTTCTTCTTCCTGCTTCCATTGGAGTTTGTATGGAGGCATAGTTTCTTCTTTTTGACGTATTTCATACGGTTATCTTTCTTTTGTTTTAGTTATTCAAGAATGGAATCAGTTTTCTTTATGTTCTTCTTTTCTTTGCAGGTTATAGCAGCTATCAGTTATCAAATAATTCTTGTTGATACCCAGTATGCTGAAATTCCCCTAGCTGCTGTTCACTCAATCTATTAGCAGAAGGTTTTTTTTTTATAAATTTTTTCACTGGCTTTTCTGCATTTCCTGATCATTGACTTGTTAGTGGCTTAGTGCATCACTTTTCATCGCAGTAAAACTTACTTGTAGAAGCTAAAATCTGAATTCCGAACTTCCAATTCATTTAGGATGCCATGCTCATCGGCTTCCATTTTCCTTTCACATTAGGGAATTGGTAGAATCTAGTACATTGAATTGAGAAAGAGACTTCAGGCTGTTGGTGTAAAGACCATTTTGTGTTAGGGAGACCAAGAATCTGAAGGATTTTGGCAAAAGCAGGTATTCTCATCTCTTTGCATGACACGAATGTGTATTGTCGGGATCTTAGATTTCATTGTCGAAATGAATGTGGTAATTTCTTCGGTAAAATTATATAGGAACTAAGCACCCCTCTATTTTGTATCAAAATATATGATTTAGTAGCTAAGTTGTCGGTTTTCTGTTACAGTTGCATGGTGAGTCATTGGCTATATGGGCCATTTGTTGATTTGTCATTCTGATGATCTCTCTCAGATGAAGTCAAATTGTCATTCTGGGGTGTCTAAATTTTTATTTGGGTGCAGGGTTTTACATCGGTTGCTGAGGTAGACAGTAAAGGCAAGGCTCACAAGCTTACTCTCAAGGCTGGCATACATCGAGTGATATGCTTTCCTGGTGGTTCAGTTCTGATGATGTCTCATCTTAGCAGGAATCATGAGGATCCAGCTAATTCCCTAAAGCTGAATGTTCTACTTAACTCGCACGAGAAATTAATCCCATCAGCTGATTTGGACCAAAATCTAGTTGATCCTGATGAGAATAATGGTTCTGTGACTGTGATGTCCAAGGATCAAATATCTCGAGGAGAATTGCATCTGCAACCTGAGGTTCACTGTGAGCAGTTGAGAACCAGCAATCATGATACAGAGAGCTTTCAGAGTGAGCAAATGGAACGAGTGCAAAGAGAACAAATTTGTAAGATAAGTTTTATTTTTAATGCATGTTGTTCCTATCACTGATTAATTATCCGCTTACACTCAATCGTTTCTCAAGTTAATATATTTAAATGCAATTATATACGGTTGAAAGGCACAACATGATGCACATTTGAGAACGTTGTAACATAAAGGAAAACAGTTGAAAATGCTTTGCCACTTGATGCTTTGACCTGGTTTCATATCTTAAATCAAATATAAATGTCAAATCAAGTTAGTTCTGAGCCTTCTCTTAAAACTGATTCCATATAAATCAAAGGAAGAGCCGAAGAGGGTTTTTTCTGTTTTGTTTAGCTGGGTTTCACAACTATCTATATGATTAACAGGTTGTCTTCAACCTGATTCAATGAATAATGCTAAACTGTCTGTGGAGAAAGGGACAGAAATGGTCACTGAACTTGGTTCAGCTGAAGCAAAACAAAAAGCAAAGAGGACTGTCTGGGACAGGGACTGGGACTGGGACACATCATTATCTTCACTCAGATCAAAAAGAGTAAAGGCTAGCTCAGAAAGTGAAACAAGATCATTTCTGTCCCTGTGGGTGTTGATTCTCCTTGTGGGTGTTGAGACTTCAGAATAAGGACGACACCAAATGGCTTGGCGCCGAGCATTTTCTGTATGCTATTGAAGTTTGCCATGAACTTGGGAACAAAGAAAATCTGACACAAATCATTAACCAGCAACATGGAACTTCAAAGGATGTATTGCTGACTTCCCTTGGGTGAACAAGTTCTCGCTCCAAGCTTTTGACTGAAAGAGTAATAGTCATGCACCAATTCCTTTTCCACTGTGAACACTAGCATGATATTCCCTCTTTTGTAGTATTCACCTTATCTTAGCCTTTACATCTGCTTTCAGTTTGTATGCTTACACCGGTTTTGCTTGAATATTCTTCTGTCTGTCTTGAGCAAATATGCATGCAACTTGGCTAGTGTTTTTATTTTAGTTGGATACTTGGATGTCTTATTTAAGCTATTCATGCGCACTAAGTGCATTATGCATGTTTAAATGTAGTTTTATGCTTCTTTTCTTTGTGGTAAACCAAACTCTTTCCGAAAATCAGTTCATGATAATGTTCTTCTCTCTTGTACCGCGTGTTTGAATGCACTCTGTATTTGGAAAATGCATCATGTATGATAGCTATGACATGTTGGCGTTTCCTGAGCAGTTTATTTTGCCATTGCTTGACCAAACTATTGCATATAATTATAAATTTAGGCTGACAAAGTACAAGAGCTTCAAGGAGGGACACAAGAGGATTCTTGTTGCTACTGACTTGCTTCAATATATATTGGTAATAAATCTCCACCTATCTTGTTTTATTATTTTGTGAAGCCTATTAGCTCAAATCGGTAGAGCGTTGTGTACAAACACAAAGATATGGGTTCAAATCCCGTATAGGCTATCTTGTTGTTGGTTGTGTAAACTTTGGTTGAAGCACTAAGCCACTTGAATTGAAACACAAAGATATATTAGTGCAATTTTTTAGTGCTGACGTCGTTTTTATGTGAAATTTATATGTGCTGGCATTGTGCAACTCTTACAACAGAGGCGTGCAACTCTTAAAACAGAGACGTGCAACTCTTAAAACACAGTCGTGCAACTCTTAAAACAGAGACGTGCAACTCTTAAAACACAGTCGTGCAACTCTTACACCAGGGTCGTGCAAATTTTCACCACTAATTGTAACTAATATCAGTGTCACCACTAATTGTAACAAATATCAGTGTCAGCACGATTTGTAACTAATATCAGTGTCAGCACTAATTTTCACCACTAGTTGTGCAAAAATAAAGTATTGATGAGAAAAAATAAGAGCATGTTGTGCAATAATTTATTGAGAAAGTATAAAATTATATTGAGAGAAAATAAGATCATGTTGAAAACAAATTCACAAGTTTCGATTGTTGTGCAAAAATAACCTACAGTTGAGCAAAAATAAGATGATGTTGAGCAAAATTTCACCAATCTCCCATGTTGTGCAATTATTGTCTATTGATGAGCAAAAATAAGACGATGTTGTGCAATAATCTATTAAAAAATTATAAAATTATATTTACGAAAAGTAAAATCATGTTGAGATACAATTTCACACGTCTCAAATGTTGTGCAAAAATAAAGTATTAATGAACAAAAATAAGAGCATGTTGTGCAATAATAAGAGGCGTACTACTCTTCAAACAGAGTCGTGCAACTCTTCCAACAGAGGTGTGCAACTCTTACAACAGAGTCGTGCAACTCTTAAAACAGAGTCGTGCAACTCTTACAACAGAGTCGTGCAACTCTTAAAACAGAGACGTGCAACTCTTAAAACAGAGTCGTGCAACTCTATAAATATAAATTATTATTCTTGCACCGTCGTTTTATTATTATTCCAATATTTTTGCGCACAAATTAATATTATTCCAGAAAATAGTGCACAAATAAATACTATATGTGCATTTTATAATATGAGAAAATAAGTATACATACACAGCTATACATAAAGCATCTTCCTTGATCACTTACACCTCGGATCCTCACGGATTACACGAATCACACGACTTACTAGCACCAGTTACACGTGTTATATTTACAAAAAGAAACACAAGTAGGAGATTCTTTGGGCTCCACAAATATGCCCAAATTATACCACATAATCATCTCCACAATGTAAACAAGGTTGTGTTGAGAATAAATTCAAAGTCTCGATTGTTGTGCAACTCTTAAAACAGAGTCGTCCAATTCTTACAACAGAGTCGTGTAACTCTTAAAACAAGAGTTATACAACTCTTAAAACCGAGTCGTGCAACTCTTAAAACAGAGTTGTGCACCTCTTAAAACAGAGGCGTGCAACTCTTACAAGAGAGTCGTGCAACTCTTAAAAAAAGAGTCGTGCAACTGTTACAACAGAGTCGTGCAACTATTAAAATAGAGTCGTGCAACTCTTAAAACATGGTCGTGCAACTCTTGCAACATAGTCGTGCAACTCTTACAACATAGTCGTGCAATTCTTAAAATAATATTGAGAGAACATAAAATCATTTTGAGAACAATTTCAGATATCTCGATTGTTTTGCAAAAAATAACCTATTGTTGAGCAAAAATAGGAGTAAGTTGTGCAAATATAAGAGGACGTTGTGCAAATTTAATCATAAGTTGTGCAAATATGATCCTAGTCTAATTTTTATTTATTTTATTTTTTAAACTTTTTATCGTGCAAATATAAGAGTACTTTGTGCAAATATGATCCAAGTAGGGTTTAGAGTTACACTTTTTTTCCGTGTCAGCACTTTTTTTCCCATGTCAGCACCTATTTTAGAGGTGCACAAGCATGGATAACAATTTCACAAAGAATCGAAGAAGCACATGACAAATGAATCATAAGCCGATCAAATGATGTCGAACAATTCCATCAAGCATGGATAACAATTTCACAAATATGATCCAAATCTAGTTTTAAGAGCCGTGCAACTCTTAAAACAGAGTCGTGCAACTCTTACAAGAGAGTCGTGCAACTCTTACAACAGAGTCGTGCAACTCTTAACACAGAGTCGTGCAACTCTTAACACAGAGTCGTGCAACTCTTACAACAGAGCCGTGCAACTCTTAAAACAGAGTCGTGCAATTCTTAAAATACTAATGAGAGAACATAAAATCATGTTAAAAACAATTTCAGAAATCTCGATTGTTTTGCAAAAAATAACCTATTGTTGAGCAAAAATAAGAGTAAGTTGTGCAAATATAAGAGGACGTTGTGCAAATTTAATCATAAGCTGTGCAACTCTTAAAACAGAGGCGTGCAACTCTTAAAACATGGTCGTGCAACTCTTAAAACATGGTTGTGCAACTCTTAAAATGTAGTCGTGCAACTCTTACAACATAGTCGTGCAACTCTTACAACATAGTCGTGCAATTCTTAAAATACTAATGAGAGAACATAAAATCATGTTAAAAACAATTTCAGAGTCGTGCAACTCTTACAACAGAGTCGTGCAACTCTAAAATTTCATAGTGTTATTCATGAAATTTATAGTTTTATTCATACAAACTAAAATCTAATTTTAAAATGTATGTTAATCAATTACATTATGGTTATAATGTAATTTTAAAATTTTACACAATAATGTATGTTTAATTGACATAATTTACAAGATATTTCATTTAAAATTTAGTTTTACATTTTCTCGTACAAATATAAGAGTACGGTGTGCAAATTTAACCGTAAGTTGTGTAAAAGTGACCAAAGTCTAGTTTTTTTTTCCTTTATTTTATCGTGCAAATATAAGAGTATCATGTGCAAATATAACCGCAAGATGTGCAAAAATGACCCAAGACTTTTTTTTTTACATTTTGTCGTGCAAACATAAAAGTACGATGTGCCAATATAACCGTAAGTTGTGCAAATATAACATTTTGTTGTGCAAAAACAAAAATAAAAATAAAGATTATGGATCACATAATAAAATATAGATAGTTTTTTTAATTTCTCATATTTATAGGGTGATTTTTTTAATAATATATAGATATGTTTTGTAATTCCCATTTTTTTGGGGTCAATTTTGTAATTTCATCAAAACTCCATCTTCAACCTTGTGAAAGCCGATGAACGCACACAACATCGCCTAGCTCCGGCCGCTCCCTCGACCTCGCTCCGGCTGGATTGCTCGCTCGCTCGCGCCGCCGCCTCGCTCGACCTCGCTTGCACCACCGCCTCGCTCGACCTCGCTTGCACCGCCGCCTCGCTCGCTCCGCCGCCTCGCTCTCTCGGCCTCCCTCGGACGCTCCACTACAGATCCGGACCAGAGGAGAAGCGACGGCGGAATTCGACTTCAGATCTGGACTCGCTCGTTCGAGCCACTTCAGATCTGGTCCAATTGCACCTCCGATCTGATCTAGGAGCAACAGGAGGAGGAAGAGATCCGGATCCGTCTCCTCGCCGCCACCGACGGTTTTCGAGCCCTGGCTGTGCAAATCGGCGCTCAAGTATTCAGATTGCGAGCAAAGACCTGGTGCGAGATCAGATCTGAACGTTCAAACGCCGATTCGTTCGATTCATCTTCGATTCATCCGTATTCGCTATCGATTCAACCATGGCCAGCCGCAAGAGTTCCTTGAAGCACGTCGAGAGGCGGTGGTGGATTTGGTCGCGAACAGGCGGCGCCGGGAGGAAGAGTAGGGGAGGAAGACAGATCGGAGGAGGTTTTGAGGCATCGGAAGGAAGAAGCAACCACGAGAGAGATAGATCGGAGGAGGTCTGACGCCGGAAGAGAGCGAGATAGGAGAGACGTCCGGGGAGCGGGGAGAGAGGAGAGAGAATTAGGAGGGGAGAGAGAGAAAATTGTTTATATTGCGTATATTTTACAAATTTGTCCAAACCCGCGTCTATTTTGCAAATTTGTCCAATTAATGTGCCTATTTCGCAAATTTTTTCTTTTGATTATTGTGAGCCTTTGATTTGATTTGATCCAAAGGCCGAGATTTGTGTACATGATACACAATAAGGCATGTGTACACATGATCCATATTCTATATATATATATATATATATATATATATATATATATATATATATATATATATATATATATATATATATATATATATATAATTTTATTTCCCTGATTTCATAAATTACATATTTTAAAACTTATAGATTTCAGAACTTACATATATTAGAAATATACAGATTTCATAAATTACAGATTTCTCAATGTATATCTTCCCTTTACTCGAAATATAATGATTTTTTATCCATATATATATGAATATATTGATTTTCTTTCATTTCCATATATATTAATATTTTCTTTCCTATCCATAGATATGAATATATTGATTTTCTTTCATTTCCATATAGACTATCATTTTTTTTCCTATCCATTTATATGAATATCTTGATTTCCTTGCCCGAAATAAGTTCTACCCTCATTATAGATGTCATTCTCATTGAATTGAGTCATACATTATTCCCTCTGTTGCTTTACCTTTCATATTGTTCTAACAATTTCAATGGTAGTGGTCATCGCAATTGCTGACGAGTTCACCAACCTTGATGAGATTTCTGCCTCATCTATGATCAAAGTTCTCATTATAAGGCTGTATTCCAAGTCAAATTTCCGTGGATCCACCTCGAACTCAAAGCCAACATGTGTTGGATCCTTCACAAGACCACCTCTAGATCGTTGGTGCTAATGGATGAGAGAGTATGAATGCTCATCATAACTAATGCAGATTTCAATTATGTACGTATTTTCGTTATCAAACCAAAGTTGATTTGGTGGAGTGCAAATCATCTAAAGGAATTTGCATCCATCATCATGTCCAAATTCTCTCTTATCAAGAATAATGGATCCTTCAAATTCAGCACTCATCCGCATAAAATTGTCGTCACAGATGAAACCATCATAGCATCGTGTGATGGTTTGGGTATAGCACAACATGGTTTGCACTTCCAAGATTTCTCTTCCCTATCATCGTCGGACGACTATTTGATTAGTAATGACTTTTGCTATCAATCTATATTTTATATTCATTTATATTTCGATGCCCTTTTTATATTAGTTTTTTAATTACTATATCTGTAACTCATCTCTCGCTCCTTAGATGTAGTTGGAGAACTCACAGAGTTTACCGATATCATCACATCTTAAAAGGAAGACAAATCTACTACCAATCGGATGGTTATCCATTTGGAAGATCAGAAGTACCACCTCTAGATTTTGTTCCTTTCGTTTATAGTTTTCAACTATTTTTCCGTCACATGCTAACGACTGTATCTTTTCTTTTTTCTGCTTTTTGTAGTCACAAGGATATTCCCTACACTCTTTAGGGTGACTATGCTATTGAGATGTCTAAATACATCAACTCTTTTAAAGGACGCGGAGTAATTGTTGTCTTGCAGTTTGGAAAAGTGATCCTTTATAATGGAAATATTTTCTTCATCCTTTTTTTCCTTTTTATCTTTTGAAACGCAAACATTTCGGTATGAATCTATGTGAATCATTCCTTATTTTTTCCAAAACTTTGGTACTTTCTAACCATTTACCATTTTCCATCTATATGAATTATTAGGTAAATTGAGTGTATCAACTTATTGGTTTGGATCGCGGCTTATACTCGACCAAGACCATCCTGAGATTACTCGGTTCAAGGCTATGTAGAGTTTTTTCTGCTTTTCATAGTTTTTATGTGTATTTTTTGCAAAGAAATACTTATTTTCATGTCTTTTATTTCTCACTTTATATTTCTATTTTCATTTAGTGTATTTCTTGACATGGATTTAGATTCTCGAACAATTACTCATGCCACAACCCGAAGTTATACTTCTGTTTCCCAAAAATTCCTCCAAGTTCATGAATTCACCAATCTTCTTCAGCTTGCTTCTATGCGTGGGGTCAGTACATTGTTTATATTACTTTTATATTCATTTTACCATTTTGTTCATTAACTCCCACTTATATATAATTCCACCAAATACTGTTTACACGTGATACAGGATGGGTTTGGTGTTTTCCTGGCAACAATTATTGCATTCCAAAAGCCAGACAGTTGGTGCTACCAATGTTGCCTCAACTGCAAAAAGCAGGTTGAAACCGATGGTGTTAGGTTCTATTGTGTACCTTGTGATCAAGCTGTTGATATTCCTGATCGGAGGTATTTTTCTTGTGTTTTTTCCCCATCTTAGTGGACACAATCTTCCGTATATTAGTTTATACCTTTCTTAATTGTAGGTTTAAGCTGTAAATCGAGGTGAATGATGATATCGGGACAACTTCCCTAATGATGTTTGATACTGAAGTTCAATCCATTGTACACACTTTGGTTAAAGCTTTGCGTGAGAAACAGGCCAATGTTGGAATATTCTCATGCCAGTCTATTTTGTGGTTCAATAATTTCATATCTTCACTTCCCATTATACTTATTTTGTTTTCCATTGATAGCTTGGTGATGTGGACGCGTTCCCTGATGAGTTAAAAGTTTTATTGAACAAAACCTTCCTCTTTCGCATTGAGATGAGCGCTTATTTCGTTTCCAAGGGGAAACCGCGCACAATTCGCAACATTAGAGATGATCAGTCCTTGATAGATCAGTTAAAATCAGCATCCCTTTCCCTCCATGTACTTATTATGCCATATCAGCTCTTATATGTAATTATGCTCTTTTACTTAAGTTTACATGATCCAATCTGATCGAAACACTTCTATATTTTCATACATCTAGGACATTCATTCTGATGTTGTATCTTCTGATAAGCTTGCCCTTCCTGATATTGCATCTTCTGATAAGCTTGCCCATCCTGATGTTGCATCTTCTGATAAGCTCTCAGTTTTCGTTACTCCCCACAAACGTGATTACGTTGATGTCGACAGTGGAGATGAAAAGGACGAGTACCAGTTGTCTACCACCAAACAGAAAATCATCATCAAGGTCGAGAAGGATGAAGAGTGATCGTCATGTTGTTGGATATTTTACCATTTGGATAAAATCCATCGTACTTTGGAATGTTATTTGCCTTTATATTCGAATAAGTTATTAATCCTACAACTCATTTGGAATGTTGTTTGCCTTTATATATATGAATAAGTTATTAATCGTACAACTGATTTTCATTGTTATGTTTCAACCTCTGTTATTCATATTTCTATGCACATTCTTATAAATGATCCAAATCTATTTGAAGAGACATATTGTTGTCTTTGGATGTACAACACACAAGGACTCATCGAATGTTTCGGGTTGGAACTTAATAATAATAATATAAATAAATAGGGATAATAATAACAATAACAATGATAATGATCGTATATCATACTTGCTCCATGCCGATCGTATATCCTAAATTGGCGAAGAACTTTCCTTTTTTTTTTTTTGTGTTATCTATTCGATTCCGCTCAACTATTTAGGGTATATTTATGGTATGTGTTAATCTTCTAATATTTCTCTTGTGCTCCGCTGAAATCGATGCATCTTTAACCATCTTATATAATATCTATTTATTGTATATTTATGGTATCCTTTGATTTAACATATATATGTATAAATATCCACTAATCCAACAACATTTATTGTTCATATCCCCATATCATATACCGACTTGCCAAGCCAAAAACGTTTATAGTCCATTTCATCCTAAACCATTCATTGATTTGTTTGAATATAGCCTCTTCCATGTGGTGTCTTTCACATGATCAATCTTTTCCCTTCAACGGTTTACTGACAACTTTGTCATTAATGGATTCATTTCCTTGCTCCCCTCTTAATAAACCGCACCAGGAGTCAACCTCCCAAAGCCTCGACTCATTCAGCACTTAGAAGGTAACTTATTCTCAATGAAGGCTATGCGTTTTAATCAACTCGGTCAATTAACCTTCGGTTCGACTATGAGCCTACTTTGATTGTTTTATAATTTATACGTACAAGACTATCTATCATAACGTATCTTCTTATTATATTCGGTTAGATGGTTATAATTCGCCCATTATCACTTTTGCAACTCGGAAGAGGACTCTCACGTACCCAAGCTGGTACTCGTGGTAACTTAGACTTCATTAAAACGCCATAATTCATGTTATTTAGCATCATTTGTTATCATTTACTATATTATCAAGGTGGATAGGTGATTGTTTCGCTACTATATACTTACCTATTTTACGATATTTTATTTAAAAATGTTAATCTATATACTAAACATTGGTAGATGGTTCTGCCACCCCATATCTGCACTTCGTCTCAACTCACCAATTGCACATGGTAATCGAGTTTTTCGACATGCCCTTTTTTACTTCGCTTTACATTTCCTGATACATATTGCTCATTTTATTGCCATCGCCTCCCCTCCCCTCCCTTTTGACATAATGTTTTACTTCGCCTATTTTGACTTCTACAAAACGTCTTAGGACGCCTACACATGGTTCCTTAAAGGGTATAAACGTCACCCTTTTTGCCCCCCTCCCCCCCTTTTATTCTCTACACTTGTGTTTTTGTTTATAATGTGTTTATTTATACCTCCCCAATGTTGTTATTTGTACCTTTATCATTGACTTCACTTTACATTAATTAAAATAATTTGCAGAAAACTCACCTCACTTTGGATTGATTGATTCCTTGACACAAGCTAGAGGTCAAACTAGTCAACTTAATGCTAGAATGCGCTGCAAGATTTTATTAACTGAAAAAACATCAAGCCATTCATCAAGCTCCAGGTTCATTCTTATAGTTTATATACACATTGTGTACATGTCTACCAATTTATCATTTTAGTTGACAGAGTTAATCAAATACCCAAATATTACACGTTCTTCTTACATTTACCTTATTTACTTTGTATTCAAGCATCATTTCTATCCTCCATATTTGTGTGTATATATGTATAGTAACCTAACGAACTTTTTCTTTTTTTCGTGGTCCATTTGTTCATTCATCCATTTTATTTTGCATTCATTCATCCCTTTTGTTGACTGCTCTCTCCATTGCAGCAGTTACTACATCCCATACCCCAAAGTCTTCAGCACGTCAACCCCCTTCTTTAACCGATATTTATAATTCTAATGGTATCTATTAATATTTTTTTATAGTTATCATTACATATATTTGCATTCTTTTCATTACTTCTTCTTTATTGAATTTGAATCCTACATTTCGTGTTCCACCATGTTACTCTTCTCTTCGCACAAGTACTTTCGTTTTCCGACAGTTGATGTTAATTCACCACACGCTTCGACTTCAGTACATCATCATCGGAGTGTTCCTACGATTGATATCCCTACTGGTAATCTTATTCCTTCTTTTCTATTTGTGTAGTCGATCCACTTAAATTTCTATCTCTTACACTAATTAAGTCACATTAGTTTAAGAAATCAGATTTCTTACTCTCCTACATCACTTTATCTTTAATTCTTCTAGGATATCATGATATTGGTCTTCCAACGTGGACTTGTGGTTCATGTAGCGCTTTGATGTGGTATGAGGAAAGGGGTGTAAAGTCAAGAAATGAGTCTAAGCCGACCTTCAGTTTATGTTGTTCGAAGGGCAAAGTTGAGCTACCTTTGGTTCAAGCTCCACCACCTTTGCTCAGAGACCTTTTCTCGGGTGTTGATTCAAGAAGTGCCCATTTTTTTGAACATATCCGAAGTTATAACAATATGTTTGCATTTACCTCCATGGGTGAGAAGCTTGCCCTTCCTGAGGGAAAAGGGCCATACGTCTTTCGTATCCAAGGCCTAAACATACACATGATTGGAAGTCTCATGCTCATTGAGAGAGTTTCACCCAAATTCTCGCAGTTATACATCTACGATACAAAGAATGAGGAAGATAACCGCAAGACGGCTAATAGGTTTACTTGCACTTCAACTTTATAATTTTGTTATATCCCCGCTCGCACCTATAAATATGAAATCATGCTATTACATATGCCTTTTTTTTGGTAATAACATTATAAACACGTATACTCATGCAGGTCAAGTGCCAACGAACAGTTTGATGACTCTCTTGTACGCGATTTGAAGGACATGTTTGATGGTCATAACCCATTGGTGCAATGTTTCATAATGGCTCGAGACAGATTTCAAGAGGGCGTCACTACACGTGTTAAGAGAAAGCTCCTTCGTCATAGGGGGCGTGAGGATGGAGGTAAAATCTTCCAACTACTTCAGAAGTCGTAGCTATTATTGTTGATGACTCGAGTTCTGAGCCTAGTGAAAGAGATATTCTACTTGAAACACAATCTGGGCAGTTGCAGCGCATTAGTGAGTTGCATCCATCTTATCTGGCCCTTCAGTATCCTTTGTTGTTTTCATATGCTGAACATGGTTACACTATTGAGATTGAGCATCGTGATACTGGCAATCACACCACAATGATCAAGTTGACATTGAGGGAGTTTTTTTGCATATCGGTTCCAGCATTGGCTTACCGAATGTGCGGTTTTTTTGTTAGCAAAGTAGTTGTTCCAGCAATTAGTGGTAAACGGTTATACCATGATTGAATATTCCTGGCTATCATACTTTCGTTTTCATCAAGAAGATTTGCGCTCAGACACTTACATGAATCTTTCAGATGTCGCTTCCAAGGGGAACACCGATCCCTCATCCGCTGGGAAACATATCCTACTACCTTCATCGTATATTGGGGGTGAGGTATATGATGCAGAAATACCAAGATGCCATGTCATTGTGCAAGTTTTATTGGCATCCTGATTTGTTTATTACTTTTACATGTAATTCAAAGTGGCTTGAGATCACCCGGTTAGCAGAAACTTTGCCTGTTCGAACCGATGATATATTTGATTTCTCATGCACACTATTCAGTATCAAACTCCATGAACTCATAGAAGACCTGCGGTGCAACAGTATATTTGGACGTTGTCAAGCCAGTATGAACTTTCCATTTGTTTCTTCATCATGGTCATGCTCTCCTTTCTATAAATTTAGTCAATTAATTTCCTTCTTACTATATTGTACTATTTTTTATTTACTATTCTTAATTTGTATTGTTTTTGTAGTTGTATACACCATTGAGTTCCAGAAACGTGACCTCCCACATGCTCACATCGTTCTATGGCTCCAACGAGAGGATAAGTTGTCCACCGTGGATGACATTGATAGAGTCATTTGTTCGGATATTCCAGATCCACAGACACATGTTGATTTGTATTTTGTAGTGAAGAACTTTATGATGCATGGCCCGTGTGGAAAATCTAATCCGAGTTCACCTTGCATGCAAGAAGGAGCTTGCACGAAGTATTTTCCTAAAGGGTATGTTCAACACACAACGTTTGATGATGATGGCTATCCGTTGTATAGACGTTCCAAAAATGGTATCACCGTTAAGAAGGGTAAACATGACCTGGTTAGCAGATTTGTCGTTCCTTACAACCCGAAGCTTTTGTTGAAATATCAAGCCCACATCAATGTTGATTGGTGCAACCAGTCAAGGTCGATCAAGTATTTGTTGAAGTATATAAGCAAAGGAAATGATCGAATCATGACAACAATTTCGGCTCAAGATCAAGATGGACAAGATGTTGATGAAATCCAAAAGTTCTACGATGCAAGGTATGAATCCTCTACCCTTTTATTTTCATGTATACACTCCTGTTACATCAAGATTGTTATATTCACTTCATCTTGGTTGATCTATGTATCATGTTTATCATATTATGTGAATAAAATAGATGTTATTACTTTATTTGATTCAATAATAAAATATATATTGTCCCAAGTTAATTTTTTTGAGCCCGGTAGAATTAAGCTATCATATTATGTGAATCTCTATTACATCAAGATTGTCCCAAGTTAATTTTTTTGAGCCCGGTAGCATTTTTTTGATCCCGGTAAAGTATATATTGTCCCAAGTTTATCATATTATGTGAATATCTAAGTAACGTAAAATTCAGCAACCAAACGGACAGATCTTAAGCTAATAGGCAATGATATTCTTTTTCTATTCTTTAGGCATATGAATGCTTTACTAATTTAATTTCAAGCATAATCCCCCCTTTTCCCTTTCAATCAAGGAATGAATTCCAAAAGCCTGTCTAAAGTGGTAGACAAGCATAAGCCCCCCTTTCCCTTTTTCGCCTAATTACCATTTTCAACATGTAAAATTTATGTTTAAAACCCCTTTATATATAACTTATATTTAATCGCTCATTCTATTGTTTTATCCCTAAATGCTTATCCTCACATATTTTATTTTCAGGTATATCTCTCCAATTGAGGCATTGTGGAGAATATATGAATTTTCTATCCATTATAGAGTTCCATCTAATAAGCGGCTGAATTTCCATTTGCCTCATCAGCAGAATATCATATTTCGTGATGCTGGATCTTTCAATGATGTGCTTGACAAGCCTGTGAGTCAACATACTATGTTTTTGGCGTGGATAGAGTGTAATAAGAAATATGAAGAAGCTAGAGAATTGACATATGTTGAATTTCCTACTAAGTTTGTGTGGAAACAACAACAAAAGGAATGGACACCTAGAAAACGTGGTTTTGCCCTTGGAAGAATGTATCATGTCACTCTTGCTTCGAAGGAGTCGTATTTTATTCGAATCTTATTAAACCGAGTTAAAGGCCCTACTTCCTATGAAGACATTCAAAAAATGGATGGGGTTGTATATTCTTCTTTCAAGGAGGCCTGTTATGCCTTAGGCTTGCTTGATGATGAAAAGGAGTACATAGAGGTCATGGTAGAATCCAGCTTCTCAGGAGATGCATCCTATTTGATGCGACTTTTTGCAACACTACTACTGACTGGCACTTTGTCAAGGCCAGAATTTACATCGGAAAACACATGACATCTCCTATCAGATGATATTCTTTATCGGCAAAGGAAGTTACTTCGATTGAAAGGCATAAGCCGCAGTCTATATATTTTTTGCAATACACAATTATTATACTCTCTTATTTATCAGCTTCTCAGGCGATAATCTATGATTCAACATTATATATTTCAGTAATCTATATTTTTAAATTCTGTAACTTAAGTTTTAAAATATGTAAATGTCATAAAACTGTAATATCTGAAATCTGTATATTTCAGAAAATTTTAATTTCATAAATATGTAATTTCATTAGGATCAAGGTTTACAATATGTAATATCATAACTCTGTAATGTCATGATGATCATGTTTCATACAAATGTAATTCCTCAAATCTGTAATTTCATAAATCTGGAATTTCATGAGGATCAAATTTTAAAATCTGTAATTTCATATTTAAATTCTGTAACTTAATTGTTAAATATGTACATACATTTTTAAAATACGTACTCTCATCAGTATGTAATGTCATAAAACTTGAATTTCTAAAATCTGTAATTTCAGAAATATGTATGTTTCAGAAATATGTAATTACAGAAATCTTTAATTTCATGAGGATTAAGTTTTACATTCCCTAATTTCATAACTCTGCAATTTCATAAGGATCAAGTTTCATACAAATGTAAATTATGAAATCTGTAATTTCATAAATCTGTAATTTCACAAGGATCAAGTTTTAAAATCGAATTCCCTATATACACCACAAATTAACGTCTAATCCGACTTTGTAATAACGTCCAATCCGAACGTTCAATCCAACGTTGTTAATTGTGTAATTAGACTAAAGGATAGACTTTCCTAACCATCTTATTTGACCTAAGTAAGAAATACTAAAAATAAGCAATTCTATAATTAGACTCCAACTAACATAAGAGTTACTAAAAATAGAATATATATAAAAAATAAGAAATACAAATAATAAAATAATTAACGTCGTTTCTTCAACGACTCCCAAGGTGGAGCCTTCTTCTTTCGCTTGAGGATGACATCATTCTACTCCATTTGAAATCGACTCGTCCTTGAGTCGTCGCCTGGATCAAGATCGTTGTTTGACCCACAGAAGGTCATCTTGACCCGCATCATTCTCCCCCTCTTATCTTCGATTCGTCCCCGAATCGAGTCGACGATGATCAGCGTGGAATGAGCAGCAACCTTCAAAGAAGATGATGGAGAAATGGGTGGAATAGGTGCCAGGAGAATTCGAGGTATAGGAACCCCAAAAACAACACCTTCATGCGCGATCGTTGAACGGACTTGATCTTCAATAAGAATAGGATCAATGAACACACATATCTCAGCAACTGGAACTTCATGAACATGCCCAAGATGTAAAGGCTCGGATTTTTTAATTCCTAATTTTCGGAAAAAAGAAATTAAAAATAAATTTAAATTGGATTTAATTTGAATATTTCAATGAAAACTCGTCTTTAATTTACTAAATCGAAATCAAAATTTTTAAAGCAAATTTCTGCCCAATTTTTAACTTTAACGATTGAATCCGTCTTTCACATCGGGATTCAAAAATTCTTTCCGTCTCATATCACCAATTCTTACCTAGATCTCTACAATTGATCCAACTCATCTTCTCCCCATTTGGGTTAAATCTTATCCTCCCATTCCTTTTCTCTCTTCTCTATTCCCCTCCTTTTGGGAAAACAAACAACAAACCATCTGTAACTTTGACCAAAGGCAACTGTTGAAATCTGAATCATACCTCCCCTCTTTCGTTTTTATGCCACTGACCCAACCCTCCCTGATGAAAGAATCCCCTTTCACGTTCAAACCCAGGAGAGACAACCCCACTTCTCCTTCACTTTCATCCCAAGCATCCATAGCTCCTCTTCCTCTTCCTCCCACCGAGAGAAGCACCCAGGAGGTTCTTCGCCACTTCCCCGACGCCCTCAGGCAGCCAGATGAACCTAGGAGCTCTCCGGACACAGCCGGCGCCGACCGCCGCCGAGCCTCTTCCCCTGTTCGCGGTATGCACTTCATCCTTTGTTTCCGACCTAAAATCTTGCAAAGGATCCGGCTTTGTAACCTCTTCTTCCGCCTAGGCCGAGCTCACCCCAATTACATCTCCGACGAAGCCGAATCGAACTCCGGCGAACCTCCGGCGAGTCGAATCAAAGCCGACGATTTCGGATTCCCTCGGTGAGCCTTCCCTCTCCCCCCTTGGGTCTGAAACCTTACAAAGTCTCGCCTTTTTGACACCTCCCTTCGTTCTAGGCCGAGAATCGCAGCCTCTAGCCTCCGACGAGCCTCGATGATCTCCGACGACGTTGTTCCAGCGAAGACGTCGACCCTCTCGGTGAGCACTCGCCTCCCTTTCTCTTCTTCCTTCCCGTCGATTTCGTGTCTATCAGTGTCGTAGTTGGCTGGAGTGGTGGCCAGGCCGCCGGCCAAAGCCACTTCCCTCCTTCGTTTTTCAGCACAAATGGGGGCTGCTCCACCTCTGGTTGCTTCCGAGCAGCAAAGAGGAAGAAGAAGAGAGCTGGGCCCGCCTCCAGCTTTCCTCACGTGGGTCCCGCCTCCCACATCAGCCTCCACCTTGTGTCCATGTCACCCGGGCCCACAAAATTTTCCTTCCTTATAATTTGGTTCTTCAGCTTTTAAAAGAGAGAGATCGGAATTGTAAAATGAGAATGGGCCTGTTTCATTTTGGGTCGGGCTGGGTGTTTTGATAAGGAAATGTGGTTTTGGGCCTTTTTCTTGGGCCAATTTATAGAATGAATTCGTTGGGGGTCTTAACAATGGGGATTCGATTTTGAAGGTTATAAATAAAGGGTTGGATTTGGTAATTTTAATAGAGAGTTGGGTTCTATAAATAAATAAATGAAATATCCTATATTAAATATTATTATTGTTGAGATTTAAAGATATAATATTATTGGACTTGGATTTTAATAAAAGAGAAATTTTGAAAAAAAGGTTTTCAAGGTTGAAAATTGTTTTGATGAATGGAGAATTGATTTAATAAAACTAAAAAGATGATTTTGAAAATATACTAACCTTGTCGGATTTGTGTTGAAATAATAATAAAATAAGTTGATGAAGGAGTAATGTTTTATAAATGGATTTATGGATGATTTGAGAAAGCGTTTTGAATGGAGATTTGATCTAACTTGAGCTTCTAAAAGAGTTTTGGGAAATCTTGGGAAAATGAGGAATAAATTGGATGACTTGTGTATGATATTATATGCTTAGGTAACATTAGTTGTAGGCTTATTTATATTACTTATATATGTGTTAGGTGATCATCTATGGCATGTTGGCTTTCTGTATACCTAGTTGTTGCCTTTTGTTGTTCCGCACTTCCAGGTGAGTTCCTATATGAGCTCACTCAGATTCGAAAAGAGATCTCCCTGCTTGTAGCCATGTGCATACTAGGTGCTTGCATTCATAATAAAGCATGTCATGTAGTATCCTGCTAGGATTGCACTCATGATTGAGCATTCGTTTACTCATTGCTTTTGTAAACAGAACGGCCGTTATCTGTGAAGTAACTAGAGTCATTGCTAGGGTTATAGGACGACCTAGTCTCATCGGGTCCCGTCCTGAGTCAATCGAGTCATGAACTTCCTTATATTATGAGATGCATGCGGGCTTTATTGTGGAGCGGGTTGGGCATGCGTGCCGCCCGATTATGAATGAATGCATTCACGAGCTGGCCAGTCTCCGCCCTATCGGAAGGGGGTGGAGGTAGGAGAGGGATATACCACTTGGTATTCGGTGCTAAGGCCTTATTATATTTATGCACTTGATCTTAGGACCGTGCTAGTGTGTTAATATTCCGCCTTGCATATAGAAGCATCTGTATTAGGACTAGCGTGTGTATGTGCCTGCTTGTTTGAGATTATATTGCGTAGGGCTTCGATCTGACACCGCCCCGCATACATTTTTTTTAGGTTTGTTTGCAGCATTATTATTCCTTGTTTCCGTGACGTGGGAACTCTCTTGGGCGATCTCAAAGAAATGGTCTAACCTTAGATTTCGATAAATACGCTTATTGATTTGGTTTTGACCCGGCTCTGCCGGGCACCCTCTTGTATTACACTTGATTCTGCTATTCGCATGACTGTTGGTTTTCCACGCTTAGACTTATGACAGGTACAGGGGACTTCCCCGAGGATTCCAACGATCCCTTCGAATTTTGGGTATGAAATCCCACTTGAAAACGTTAGAGTAGAATTTCAAACCTTCAACGTGTACTCGGGGCGCAAGATCCTAACGAGAGGTTCCATCCCTCGAAACGTAACCCGAGAATCATAATCCCGGGCCGTTACAAAGATGGTATCAGAGCTCAGGTTATGCAAACCGAGTATGATAGGTTGAAGTCGTTTTGAAAATGGTCCAAGGTTTTCAAATTGTTTTTCAAAATGTTTTAGAAAGGGCAAAATTAATTTAACATGGCTAACTCAATTGGACTAAATATGAACTTGACTTAATAAATCTGGTAATCAAACAAAGGGAACGAAGGGGTAGTGAAGACGCTAGACCATCCCTATTGGATGTAGTTGGGAACGGGTAAGCAAAATATAGCTTGTTATTTACAGATGGGCCTATAAGACTCTAAGGCTTTGCGTTGTAGTGGCTGGAGTGGCGAGTTAGGTAGAGACCGTGAGGTTTTGCCCCTCCGGTTAGTCGCCCCTCGAAGGGCGGCCCATAGGATAGCTTGATTGTTGATTGTTCTATGTTGAGTGCTGTATGCCTAAATTGGAGACCCGACTGATATTTTGACTATGAATCATATGTTAAATGCCTCTGCGAATGGAATAGCGGGGGAGATCTTCTACCATTATAGAGTCGGGATCCCAGTCCTTGTGGGATTGCCTTTGATCTTTTAAGCTTGACTATTTCCTTCTTAGGTCCTCTTTTCCCGACCCCACTAAAACGTCTTTATTGAGCTTTTCTTGCGATATTGATTGACAGTGTGAAATTATGCCTACATGTCTTGATGTCCATGTTTAGCCATTGCTTAGGTTCATGTTACATTTTATGCCTATATCATCCAAACATGATCTACTTAGTAGGTGTATTGTGTTGTGAGCTGAATCTGCCATGTTTTACATTTAAGTTTATATCGATTTCTGCATACATTTCATTCATTTGGGCTAAGATAGTACATAACCTATGTAGTTTATGTTTATTTGCCAAATTATGGAATCTACACCAGTTTCTGTTCAAATAGCAGAATTCGAGGCGTTTTACAGCAATTCTAAGGAAGGTCGGAAAAGCTCGGAAATCCACTACAGAAGTCCAAGGTCAAAGAAGCAGCGGAACCAGTCGAATCGAGCTGAGAACCCAAGCTACTCGATCTCGAGTAGACCTTACTCGATCTCGACGAGCATGTCCGAGCACAGCCTTGTCGACGAGGAGCAACGTCGAAAGCCAGACCAACCCAGCTCCGGAACCCAACTCGATCTCGACAAAGACCTGGTCGAGATCGACGAAGCCCAGTGCCACACCCGGAGTCAACAAGGAGAAGAGCTGATCGAGAAGCCGAGGATGTAACGGCCCGGGATTATGATTCCCGAGTTACGTTTCGAGGGATGAAACCCCTCGTTGGGATCTTGCGACCCGAGTACAGGTTGAAGGTTTGAAACCGAAGGTTTGTAGTTTAAAGTAGGATTTCGCACCCAAATCCGGAAGGTCCGTTGGAGACCCCGGGGTAAACCCCTATACCTGTCCTAAGTCTACAACGAGGAAAATCATTCATCATGAAAAGGGCATAAGTTCAGAAAATGATACAACCAGTGCCACGGCAGAGCCGGGTCAAAACGGAGTATAGGTAGGGAGAAATCCCAAAAGCATGAATCTGGTGAAGTCGGGTTTCAAACACTCACTCTCCGCTATAATCATATCAAATCTCATCATCATATCATATCTCATCATCATATCATATCTAATGTCCATCTCGTGATATATATAAATGACTCGAGGAGGACAACACCCGATGAAGCTGGGCTGCCCTATGACCCTAGCAAGGACTCTAGGACTCACAGATAACGGCCGTTCTGTATTCAAACGCATACAGAATAAGGATGCTCATTCGTAAATGCAATTCCTAAGCATGATACTACATGACATGCTCTTATGCATATGCAACACCTACATACTATATGACACATCAGGCAGGAGGTATTGGTTACTGAGTAAGCCCCGGAGGTACTTACCTGGCTAGCAGACCGGCAACAGAACAATCCATCACACAGTATTCACAATCACAGAGTATCGCCTAGTACATAATGGAATATATATAAGTCTACATTCAACTATTAAGCACTCAAGCACACCTCAATCAATAGAACAAGTAACATATTATGAAAGTCATTTCATCGCATCATCCACTCCTCAAGACCGCATCGTTCTCCATAAATCATCCAACCAATTCTGCATGTTCATATACGTCATTTCCACATATACCTCAACGGTTCAACAAAATCATAAGACACAATTTGGGTGATATAAAATCCTACTAGATCGTCATAATTATCCATTATTTAATCTCATATAATAATTCACCACAAGTCATGTTATTAGTCATACATATCATACTGTTAGTCAGACGATCATATTATCATGCTAGTTAGTCATCGAATTAGTCTTATTCCCAGGTTAGTTTCAAAACCGTTTCAAATCCCAGTTAAATAGTTAAGTATTCCGACCCTTAAAATACTTGCCGAATTCCCTTTTTAATTTATTTGTTAGACTACTTTCCAACCTTGAAATTCTTTTCCAAATTCTTTTCTAACAGGCAAGTCCAACTTATTTATGTTAAATCCCAATTATTATTATAGATATAATATTATAAAACACCATTTAATAAAACACCCTTATAAGTTATTTCCAAATCCCCTAAGATCCAAACCGTTTTTATTTAATAAAATCAACCATTTATAAATCTCCAGAATTAATACTTTATCTTTTAAATCCTCAAATACTATTATAATATATTTTAATTACCACTAATTAGTTAAATAATAAACAGATAACCCGAACCGAACCGAACCAAACCCATTTAAATCCAACCGAACCGAACCCGCTAAATTTTCACCCCCAAACCGGCCAAATGATATAACAAATAATAATGATATATGGAAAGGGCCCCACATATCATCTTCTTCCTCAGATTTAATTTGAAGTTGCTCCCGCCTGCGCCATGGCTTCGCTCGACAGCTCCCGCCGGCCCGCCTCTCGTGCTCGCACTCGCCGTTGCTTAACTCCGCACCCGACTGCTCGAGCACTTAGCCTCCCACGCTCAGCTGCCCTCGCCTCGGCTCACCGCGTTCGCCTGCTCGACTCCGCACCTCGCTGCTCCGCCTTGCCTCGCTCGACGCCAATTCGAGCTCGCCGAAGCTCTCGAGCCCACTCGACTATCCGTACTCAGCTCACACACACTCGCACTCGTCCACAGCCCAACCCAAGACATAAATTAAATCGGAATAGAGGGAGGAGAGGCGGAAACTCACCGAGGAAGTTCACGACTTCGGAGCTTCGTCGGAGCTTATCGAAGGCTTGATTAACTGCGTCGGAGTGGGTGGAACCTCGGGATCATCCTAGGAAGAATAAAGGATGGTTAAAGAGGTGTGATTCCATGGGATTTTGAATCGAACGAGAGATCGACTTGCCGACCTTGGAATTGCGAAACAACGGAGGGAATGCTTCGGTGGTGGCGTCGGGCTACCGTTGATGTGCTCTCGAGGAGGTGGGAACTCGTGCTGCTGCTGGTGAGGACAATGGTGGTGCTGAAATGGTGATGAGGAATGATGAAGATGGGAAGAGAGGAGAGAGCGAAGTGATGGCGGAGGTGTGGTGGGTAGAACCGTGAGATGGGGCAAGGAGGGAGGTGATGGTGAGTAGGTGAAATAGACAGGGGATGGGTTCGGGTTGCAGCAGGGTAAGGTAGGAGGGAGTGGGTGAGGGTAGAGTGTCAAATTGGTTAAAAGAATACCCGGAATAAATCCTGAATACGTGAATTTTGAATCCCGCAATTAGTTTTTAAATGTTAGTTTCTCCGACTCTCGCTCTCTCGAACAATTGGATTTTTAAAATCGACAACGATATCGCAATCCGATAATTATTTTGAATTTTCGAGGAAAAAGGATGGAAATTATTCGTCAAATTTTATATTCTGGTTGGAATAAGCTAAACGAGTTTTAAAACTGATTAAATTTCATTTTTAATTCTCTTTTTTTTTTCCACTAAAATTAGGATTTGAAAATCCGAGACTTTACATCATCCACCTCTAAAAACAAGTCTCGTCCCCGAGACTAAAATCATTTTAAAATAGGGGATGAAGTTTGAAATTGGTGAGTCCAAGGATCATGTCATTGATCCCGTGAGTATCTCATAAGTGCCCCTATGAGATTCTTACAGTACCGTTGCCGTGATCATAATATCCCCAATAGACCGTAGCAAGAATGTGATATGAGCCCCTACCACATCCTTACTCCGACTCCTCGGTCATATCATAACTCAAAACATCACAACGTCCTCTTTAAAACACCATTCAAAACTTCAAGTTCGGCATTAGTCAAAAGCATTCCTAACCTCTTTATTCATCCTACCATCCATTTCTAAAGGTTAATCTCATATTCTCTTCCTAGGTTCTAAAACATAATCAAGGTTCAACAGTTCAGTTTCTATCATTTTCATCATCAAGCATCATGTATATATATCGAATAACAATAGCACCTCACGTCTAATAGCATAATATAATCACCTCAAAAATAGCCACATAGCATAGCATATCTAGCATCGTATCATATATTGTAGAATTTATCACATCATCTCACAGAAGTTACACACCATTTCAATCATATAAGCACGTTATATCAATCAGATAACTACATCATACTCATTCTAACTACCAAGCGTCATCGCATTAGAGAGGCAACCAACTGCTTCCGTACAGTAGCATTCCATCGAGTTCAGGGGATAACTATGTTAGTACTAATAGTTCACTATTGTCAACGACAATACATCATAAAATCAACATCGTCTATAACATAGAATTCGCACCACATTTGGCCCCAAGTAAAGCGTACGCTAGATCACATCCTCAAGAGAACCTGTCTATAACTATCAATCATGACAAGACACAACCACTACTCCCCATTCCTTGCACTAAGATCAACTTCACCGAGGTCTACCAACTCAATCCACTACCAATTCTAGGCACCATTGTATCCTGCTCACATACAACCTTTTTATCCTCACAACTATTCGCAATCATGGTCGAATACCCAAACCAACTACAAGGTATCCCAACTCCTATGCCATCAAGCCTTCTAAGGGCCAATCCTTCTTCGACATCCCGATCTCAAGTCTTACCTTCCACTCGACTATCATCTGCTAAAGAGACATAGCGAATCACCTTGCTAACTTAATCATATTCCCCACGCTACTAACCACTCTTACTAACCATCCACCTCTAAGGACCCAACTCATGCTGACCATCTCACGCCTGCAACTCCCGACCAATTCTAATGCAGAACCCAACTAGTGGTACTCCCAACCACAAATCACCATGACCAACAAGCCGACCCACTCTAGATCCTCTTCCCGGCATACTCTACCTAGACTAGTACCCTCAACTCCGCATGTTTCCCCAAATTTCCTCAGATCGCGCTTCCTTAAACTTTGAAATCTCTACCACTTAAACCCTTATGTACCGATCATCATTTTCACCAAATTCCTGTGACATCCTCGTCCGAATTTCCTAAGCATCGTAACTTCACCAATCTTCAAAAATCTCTCTAGCGTCCTCAATACCTTCTGCTTTGCCTAGTTCCCAAATCCATGCACATAATCTCTCTATCTCAACCTTAAGCCCGCAGTCTTACTAGGAATCTAAACTACATCATTGCATAGCTACCAACCTTTACTCGAAGATTCATCTCACATCCTCAATTACCTCAATAGCCACAATGACCTCCACTCATAAATCCCAATTCATTCCCTATGCCAAAATCCTCCAACAATGCATCTAGAGATCCTTCACTCATAAATTCCCCAATTCTTACCAATCCTATCTAAACAACCCCCAAATACTCATCACATGAACAACCCTGATATGAACAACCTAATATCCCCGATCGATAATTTCCCAAGCAACCTCATACTACTTTTCCTAGGAAATTCCTCAACCTCATCCCTTACCGAAATCGCCCCCACTCTCAGCACACATCACCTAGTCCCAATTTCTACGATTCCTCAGACATTCCTTAATTGATCATCCTCGACACCGCCCACGATCCACTCATAGACTATCTAGCCACCTTCCTTAGCACACCAATCCGACTCACAACACATCCCCTCAAGAATCCCCCGATCAACTCCTAGCTCGCCCATCCACCTCTAGAATTATCCTAACTACCTCTACCCACACCCAATCTCAAGATCACCCTAATGAAACTAGTCCAGACCTCAGTCAACCACTCTCTTATACTACCCGCACACACTACCTTCTTAGACTACCACTTCTCACTTGGACATCTCCCTCAAAATCTCCCCATACTAGCCTCCCTGCTCACCTAAGACCTACCTGAAAGCTCATCTATACTCACAGACCGCTATCTTTCACACATCCCAACTCACTCGGCTCTACTCAAGCTAACGCATCCTTTCTGCACCCCAACTCACACGACCAAAGACCCAATCCGAATACCTTAATCCACCTTCCACTTTCCAACCCGTTTCACTGAAGAATCTCATGACTCAAGCTCAAGAATAAAGCACTCCCATACATATAACCCATAACCTACTCACCCGCAAGTCAGTATACCAAGCACCAAGGCACATCGTCATAAAACAAATTAGTCAGGCAATCATTGCTACCAATTCAACAAATCCGTCATCACACATTCAATTATGTCGGTTCTAGGCCTATCACAAAACATCAATTCCGATTAGTATAGAAGAATCCACGATTTGAATTACGAACGTCCTTCCTTGAGTCATCTAAGAGAATCACGTACACGGCTACCATCTTTCAAATGTGTTCGTCCTTTGTATATTTTTGGCGACGACAGTCCTATGGTCTATGGGTCATGGACCCATCACACTTCTGTTGCGCTCCTATGGTGCCACTTGGTCGTCAGTCCTTTCTTGCATGTCGGCGCTCATCGAAGGATTGCAAGGGTTAGAAGTTACGGAGATAGGGGAGAGACAAGGGCGGACGACACAACTTCCTTATGAGTTAAGACATGGACCAGGACTAGGGACGACGAGACCAAGGAGAAGATCCTAACCCGAGAGTTACAACGATGCCCTTATAATTGTGGCACGCAAGCACATAAAAATCAAGAGATATCATCACATTATTTCACACTAGTATGCACCTATCTCAAGGGATATCGATTTATGCATTCATAACATGTTCATATAATCATCTTTATGTGTGCGCAGAACAAGCTAGCAATCTATCATTTCATTCACCAATCATGCTTGGCAGACTAAGAACATGTATGCACAGACTGACATGGGACATATATGACATAAGTTATGCAAGACCTAGCAAACATCACAGGATATCATATGCACGACTTATCACTCAATTTAGATACACACATAAGCAAGTCATAATATTGCGAGATTGAGGCAAGCATGCTAAGATGCACCCTAAAATCATGCTAAGGGTATGGTTAGTTCATGCAGGGTTGGTATAGCAACTATCTCATCACATACATCCATATTTGCATAGTAAGACTAAGACGTCACAAAATCATATGAGGGCTTATAACTGGGAGGTATATATCCTACATGATACTAGCGATACTTATTAAACATGTACATAGTCATGAGGTCCAATGAGGTTCATCTGCCATGCTAAGTCATCCGATTCACATTTTAAAATACAATGAGAGTTGACCACACTATCATGGACCTAGTTCATAGGGAGACAGTAATCATGGGGATTCAATACATACAACACATACATCTACTCATAAGTGCAACCATGCAAGGTACGAGGCAAGTCATGCAGAATTATACCAATATACAATTTCATAAAATCACAAGGAAGCTATCATCATAACTTGACAGAATTCTCTAAGGACAATCACCGACTCACCACCCCGTTTCCCTGTGGGACGCTAGTATGACACGCTGGACACAAGGACATTCATACCGTTTCCGAGAGAAGGAATTCATGTTTAGACTCTTTTGGCAAGGCGACACGGTTGACCATTACGAGGCTCAAGAGGGATGACTCCATAAGACAAAGTACTCCTAACTCAGAAGAATGTCGATAATCAACCTCAGGTAACCCTCACATTATACACAATCCCCGAAGGTAGTTAGTTGACCGACCCAAATTTCCCGTAGAGAAGGTTGACATTAGGTATGAGACTCGATGAACATCTATGGTTGGAATACAAATATGACTCAAGTCAAGAGGAACGGACACTCTCAACCCTTACTAACACATCCAAGTGCTTTGGTGGGACGGACGACTGAATCGGGATTATCAAGGGGGTTGTACTATAGAAGAACTATTCCGATAAGACAGGAAATCTGATTACATAAGAATAAGGTTTCCTCCCGCTATCCCGTTTAAACATACAGTCATTTACATGTTCAAGTTAAGGCATTCTGATTAGTTCGCTATCCTCAGCACAATAGCACTTAACACGGAAGCAATCAACAAGATTAATATGATCCTCTTCGAGGAGAATCGCCCTAGGGCCCAATTTCATATATATATATATATATATATATATATATATATATATATATATATATATATATATATATAACATAAGCAAAGAGACGATCTATGCCTTCCATTGAGGGACGGCTAACCAGAGGGGCAAAAACCTCACGGCCTCCTAACTCAACACTCCAACCTCCGTGGTGTTCCTTGGAGTCTTCTAGGCCCATCTGTAAATAAAAGCTAGTATTTTGCCTACCGTTCCCCGAGTTCTACATCCATAAGCGATGTCTATCGCTTTAGTCTTTACCCACGAGATTGTTTCCCCTTTATTCATTTTAGGTTTTAAGTCCAATTAAATTCATTTTGTCCTTTTTAAAACATTTTCCAAAACCGTTTGAAATCATTGGGCGATTTTCAAAATCTCTTCAACCTATTGTACTCGGATTGCAAAACCTCAGCTCTGATACCACCTTTGTAACGGCCCGGGATTATGATTCCCGAGTTACGTTTCGAGGGATGAAACCCCTCGTTGGGATCTTGCGCCACGAGTACAGGTTGAAGGTTTGAAACCGAAGGTTTGTAGTTTAAAGTAGGATTTCGCACCCAAATCCGGAAGGTCCGTTGGAGACCCCGGGGTAAACCCCTATACCTGTCCTAAGTCTACAACGCGGAAAATCATTCATCATGAAAAGGGCATAAGTTTAGAAAATGATACAACCAGTGCCACGGCAGAGCCGGGTCAAAACGGAGTATAGGTAGGGAGAAATCCCAAAAGCATGAATCTGGTGAAGTCGGGTTTCAAACACTCACTCTCCGCCATATGAATAGACCCCGTCATAACAGCACAAAATCAAGCAGTGTATCGGGTACCTGAAACTATACCACCAAGTCAGGCCAAGAGTCCGCCCGCGGGTCCTCTGACCGCGCTGATGACATATAATACGCCTATACCTAGAATAAAGGATGCCTTCATGCAGTACTGGAATATTAACCACACTATCATGCTCCTAATTCATATGTGCAGAATATTGAGGAAGGCCTAAAACAAAGAATACCAAGCGGTATATCCCTCTTTTACCACCACCCCTCTTCCAGACAAGGTGGAGACTGGCCAGTGTGATGCTATAATCATATCAAATCTCATCATCATATCATATTTCATCATCATATCATATCTAATGCCCATCTCGTGATATATATAAATGACTCGAGGAGGACAACACCCGATGAAGCTGGGCTGCCCTATGACCCTAGCAAGGACTCTAGGACTCACAGATAACGGCCGTTCTGTATTCAAACGCATACAGAATAAGGATGCTCATTCGTAAATGCAATTCCTAAGCATGATACTACATGACATGCTCTTATGCATATGCAACACCTACATACTATATGACACATCAGGCAGGAGGTACTGGTTACTGAGTAAGCCCCGGAGGTACTTACCTGGCTAGTAGACCGGCAACAGAACAATCCATCACACAGTATTCACAATCACAGAGTATCACCTAGTACATAATGGAATATATATAAGTCTACATTCAAATATTAAGCACTCAAGCACACCTCAATCAATAGAACAAGTAACATATTATGAAAGTCATTTCATCGCATCATCCACTCCTCAAGACCGCATCGTTCTCCATAAATCATTCAACGAATTCTGCATGTTCATATACGTCATTTCCACATATACCTCAACGGTTCAACAAAATCATAAGACATAATTTGGGTGATATAAAATCCTACTAGATCGTCATAATTATCCATTATTTAATCTCATATAATAATTCACCACAAGTCATGTTATTAGTCATACATATCATACTATTAGTCAGACGATCATATTATCATGCTAGTTAGTCATCGAATTAGTCTTATTCCCAGGTTAGTTTCAAAACCGTTTCAAATCCCAGTTAAATAGTTAAGTATTCCGACCCTTAAAATACTTGCCGAATTCCCTTTTTAATTTATTTGTTAGACTACTTTCCAACCTTGAAATTCTTTTCCAAATTCTTTTCTAACAGGCAAGTCCAACTTATTTATGTTAAATCCCAATTATTATTATAGATATAATATTATAAAACACCATTTAATAAAACACCCTTATAAGTTATTTCCAAATCCCCTAAGATCCAAACCGTTTTTATTTAATAAAATCAACCATTTATAAATCTCCAGAATTAATACTTTATCTTTTAAATCCTCAAATACTATTATAATATATTTTAATTACCACTAATTAGTTAAATAATAAACAGATAACCCGAACCGAACCGAACCAAACCCATTTAAATCCAACCGAACCGAACCCGCTAAATTTTCACCCCCAAACCGGCCAAATGATATAACAAATAATAATGATATATGGAAAGGGCCCCACATATCATCTTCTTCCTCAGATTCAATTTGAAGTTGCTCCCGCCTGCGCCATGGCTTCGCTCGACAGCTCCCGCCGGCCCGCCTCTCATGCCTTCACTCACCGTTGCTCGACTCCGCACCCGACTGCTCGAGCACTCAGCCTCCCACGCTCAGCTGCCCTCGCCTCGGTTCACCGCGTTCGCCTTCTCGACTCCGCACCTCGCTGCTCCGCCTTGCCTCGCTCGACGCCCATTCGAGCTCGCCGGAGCTCTCGAGCCCACTCGACTATCCGTACTCAGCTCACACACACTCGCACTCGTTCACAGCCCAACCCAAGACAGAAATTAAATCGGAATAGAGGGAGGAGAGGCGGAAACTCACCGAGGAAGTTCGCGACTTCGGAGCTTCGTCGGAGCTTATCGAAGGCTCGATTAACTGCGTCGGAGTGGGTGGAACCTCGGGATCATCCTAGGAAGAATAAAGGATGGTTAAAGAGGTGTGATTCCATGGGATTTTGAATCGAACGAGAGATCGACTTATCGACCTTGGAATTGCGAAACAGGGGAGGGAATGCTTCGATGGTGGCGTCGGGCTACCGTTGCTGTGCTCTCGAGGAGGTGGGAACTCGTGCTGCTGCTGGTGAGGACAATGGTGGTGCTGAAATGGTGATGAGGCATGATGAAGATGGGAAGAGAGGTGTTGTGAGCTGAATCTGCCATGTTTTCCTACAACTTTTATATCGATTTCTACATACATTGCATTCATTTGGGCTAAGATAGTACATAACCTATGTAGTTTATGTTTATTTACAGCAATTCTACAGAAGGTCAGAAAAGCTCGGAAAACGGCTACAGAAGTCCAAGGTCAAGAAAGCAGCGGAGCCAGTCGAATCGAGCCGAGAACCCAGGCTACTCGATCTCGAGTAGGCCTTACTCGCTCTCGACGAGCATGTCTGAGCAACCTTGGTCGACAGAGCCTGATTGAGAAAGCCAGACCAACCCAGCTCCGGAGGCTACTCGATCTCGACAAGACCCTAGCCGAGATCGACGAAGACCAGCGCCACACCCGGAGTCCTCGAGGAGAAAGCTGATCGAGAAGCCGAGGACAAGAACCCGGACAACCCTACACGATCTCGACAAGCCCTATTCGAGATCGACAAGACCCACAACGCCAGTCCGAGTCCGTGCCGAGGAGAAGCTGCTCGACCAGAGAAGGCCACACCCTACTCGATCTCGACGAACCCTTGTCGAGATCGACGAGCCCTTGAGTCCAGATCCGAGCTTGCCGAGTAGAGCCACCCGAGGAGACCTGGTCGATGACCCATTCCTACTCGACATCGACAAGAGGTACTCGAGGTCGACAAGCACCAGGAGCCAAGACCGAGCCACATCGAGCAGAGCTAGCCGGGAAGTCCAGTTGACGATGAACCCTACTCGAGGTCGACGAGCCCTTGTCGAGGTCGAGTAGCCCAGTGTCCAGAAACGTGTCATCGAGAGTTGTCCTAGTGGACTTGGGATTCCTTGGGCACGAAGGAAGTCGAGCTAGCCGAAGATCTATCCGATTCCATCAAGTCTATCTATGGAAGACGCGATCTATCAAGACATGAAGACTTACCCACTTTAAAATTATCTTTTCCTAGTTGATTTATTTCCATTAGGTAATTTATTTATCTTTAAAGCTTTAGATATAATTTTAGATAGAGATAGAATATTCTATCCTTGATTAGCAAGGACTAGAAGCCTATAAATAAGGCCCATGGGGCTGGTTTTTCATCCAATTCCAATTCACACACAATTAGTTAGTTCCACATAGAGTTTAGGAGTTCTAAGGTTTTTAGGGTTTTGGCTTTCTGCGAAAGTTGATTGCCGGGATTGTAAAGGCTTTTGAATTTAGTTTTAATGCAAGTTATTTCTTTTCATTCAATGTCTGTTATTGCGATGAGGCGTGAGTAGTCCACCCACTTCTGGGGCTGGGGTGAGCCCGACGGTGGCCATGTGAGGCGATGCAATAAAGGTCAGATCTTTTTATTCATCGTCTATCCCTATGAGCATGATTCTTTTACGAGAGTTGAAGGTGATCCTTGTTTGTGTTATTGAAGCGAAAGTGATCTTAATGCAACTTGGATTAATTATGTGAAAAAGGGTTAGTAACAATTAGGGTTTATGCGAAAGCCTCTATTTGCCTATTTGTTAATGACGAAAGTTATTTGATGGAAAACATGATCTTTTGTGCCTTTATGTGTTACTTTGCATGATTATCGTTGTGGTGTTGAAACCCTAGCCTTGGAAGTCTTTTAATATATTGAATTTATTTCCGTCGAAAATATGAGTTTGGGTTCGAAAATCTGCATTTTAAAGTTTCTGTTTCTTGTCGATATAGAGTAAGCCTTGTCGAGATCGAGGAGCCCGTGGTCGATCTCGAGTATGGGCTGGTCTTAGTCGAGTTGGTTTTCTTCTGTTTTCGTCGATTTTCACTTTCTGAAGTTTCTGTTGTCGAGTAACTGTGGTCGATCTCGAGTTGACTCTTGTCGAGATCGACGAGCCTTTGCCTTGCTTTTATTTGCTGCTTTGCTTTGTCTTTTCTTGTTTTGCTTTGTTCTTTTCTTTTATTTTTTATTTTCTGTTTTTATTTGTCTTTCTTTCCTTCTTTTCTGTGTTTCTGTCTTTCTGCTGCCTTGTCTGTGAGAATTTACAGCTACCTGAGAACTGCTGACGTGCTTCCTCGTGGATTCAATCCTGACTATTCTCTTACTACAACGGGAGGATGTCTTGTAATCATTTGCTGAGACAGGGAAGTCAGTCTGAACTTCATTTTATATCTATTTCATACTTGACCATCCTCCTGCAACAACAAATTGGCGCCGTTGCCGGGGAAGCAATCATTCGCGCCTTAGGTAGTCAGTTCTCACTGTTTCTTTGAGTTACTTTTCAGGTGTATGCGCCGTTCTGGTCAAACACCTGAGTTTGACGCCTTAGACGAACCGGAACGCCTATTTCACATCCGAGCTAAACTACAAAGAGCCATGGCAGCTGCGGAGACACAGGAACAGCTGGTCGCTAGGCTTACCAGGGAATTGGCCGCAAAGGATACTGTTATCGCCGCTAAGGATGCTGCTATCCCCGCTGAGAGAGAAGCAAGGGAACAAGCACAGGCTGAGCTTGCCCAATATCCAACCACGGCAGAGGACTACATGCATCCAACTCTCGTCGTGCCTGAATCGGCGATTCTAATCCCTGATAACTCTTTTGAAATTCGCACTCAATTTCTTATAGAGATTAAAAATAATGCCTTTTATGGTAGATTTAATGAGTGTCCTCTTGAACATATTACAAACTTTTCTGACATGTGCCGTACTATTGCTGAAGGTACAACTCTGGAATATGTCAAGATGAAATCTTTTCGCTGGTCTCTCGCTAGGCCTGCACTGAAATGGCTGGAAGGGCGGAAAGCAAGATCACTCACAACCTGGGCCCAAGTAGAGCAAGAGTTTCTGAACAAATTCTTCCCACCCGCCAAAACAGCACATCTCCGCCAGAGAATCACCGCTGGCAAAGGCATGGGAGCGCTACAAGGAACTTCTGCGATCTTGCCCTACTCATGGACAGCCACCCTACGTCATTCAGGAGATCTTCTTCAACTCTCTTGATCAAGTCACTAAGGACAGAATCAGCCACTATACTCGCTATGAGTATCTGACAATGCCGCCAAGTGACGCATGGGGTGTACTAGAGAAGCTCACTAACTACGACAACAAGTATGGGTCTACTGCAACTTATGAAGAGAACCCATACGCCAGGCCAGCACCATCCATGCCCCTCTATGAGCCACCTAAGGAGATTGATCCTGATGTAAGGGAGCAATACTACAGAGACCAGAATAAGAAGCTCATCAAGCAAGTAAAGTATCTCTCTGTCAACTAGCCTTGCATTGAATGCGGATCGCAAAGGCACACCACTTCTGAGTGCCCACACGCAGAACAAGTCAGGATGGCAGAGCATCATGAGGATGTAGCTTACGCAGGGGGTCCTAGTCGCTACATGGGGGACTAAAGGATTCAGCAACCACAATGGAACCAAGGTGTCCCTAGGAATCCCCCGCCCTACAGAGCTCCAGGACATCCGGAAAGGGAGCAGAAAAAGGATGATATACAGACAGTCCTGGAGGAAATACGGAGGAACCACTCAGAAACTAGGCAATCTTTCAACTCCGTCTATACTCAGATACAAGGTGTCAACTCTAGGCTTGGGGAAATTGATATCTGGCGGAAATCAGTTGATACACAGATTGGTCAGCTGGCAGCAGAAATTCCCAGACAGTCAGGTTCTCTCCCAGGATCTTCAGAACCAAATCCTAAGGGGAAGACTGGACATATCGCTGCTGTAAAACTCAGAAGCGGCCATCAATTACAAGAGTCAGCGGTCGGAAAGCAGCAGAACAGCGAGGAACAGCTAGTCGATGTCGACAAGAGCCTAGTCGATCTCGACAAAGGCCTACTCGACCTCGAGGAGAAACATCCAGAATCTTCGTCTGCGCTGAACAGCAACTCTACTGAGCCCAATCCGGTCGAAGTCGACAAGACTGTAGTCGATGTCGAGGAGCCTCTGGTCGACATAGAGCAGCCTGCTGCACCTCCGACGTCTGTTCTGGCTCCGACTCAGAAAAAGAAGCTGCCTTTCCCCACAAAATCTCTAAAGGACCCGGCAGAGAAAAAGTTTCAGCGCTTCATCAAGATGCTTCAGAAACTCAACGTCACCATCCCCTTCACAGAAGCTCTCAATGAAATGCCATCTTATGTCAAGTTCCTAAAGGAGATTTTGAGCAAAAAGCGATCGATGGCGGAAATTACAGAGGAATGCAGCCATCTGGACATATTGGAGAAGAGGCCGGATCCAGGTAAGTTTGCTATAACTATTGGATTTGGTCCATACAAAATTAATGCCCTATGTGATCTTGGAGCTAGTGTGAGTATAATGCCTTTAACGATTTGGTCCAAGATTAAGATAGGTGCCCTGGAGCCTGTGGATGCTAGACTTTACATGGCCAACAACACGGTGGTCATTCCAACAGGCATGGTAGACAATGTGCCAGTACAAGTAGGAAAATTCTTTGTCCCTGCTGACACCAGAGCCAGGATCCTCGTCGACATCGACCACCCTTGTCGAGATCGACAAGCCCTCTGCTGACTCGACTCCTGCTTCCTCGACACAGACTCCACCAGACGGAGCATCCTCATCGATCTCGACTAAGCTTGTCGAGATCGACCACCACTCGGGGAGCCCAGACCCTGCTTCCTCTACGCTGAGACCACCAGATGGACCAGCCTCGTCGATCTCGACAAGCCTTGTCGAGATCGACCACCACCTGGCGCCACCAGATCCGCCTTCCTCGATGAGCAAGCCACTAGGAGCAGAATCCTTGTCGATGTCGAGTAGTCTACTCGAAGTCGACGAGCCATCGTCTTCATTGACTTCTGAATCTGCGAGCAGGACACCACCAGAACATGCAGACTCGTCAAGATCAACTAGCCCTAGTCGAGATCGACCAAACACAGTGGTCCCCGATTCCGTCTCTGCGAAGGTAACCCAAGGTATGGATCTTTCTTCTCCTATTTCCATTAAAGATTTATCTATACATGGGAGAGGTCTGCCTTGATATGTGCGCTTATGTAGGATATCCAATGATGAGCCTAAGGAGTATGAAGTTGGAGACAAGCTCTATGTCTCTAAATCAAAGGATCATTGGTTTCCCAACAAATTCAACAAGAAGCGAATGAGGCCTTTCGTGGTGAACAAGATCCATTCTGGAGGATTACATCTGATGGACAAGAATGGAGTCTTATTTGAGGCCCAAGCTACATGGGCCCTGCAAATGCCACCTTGAGCTAAATGGAAAAGTCGGCCTAGCGACTCTAAAATCTAGAGCTTGTACATAGACATTTACTTTTTTGGGACTTTTTGGACATTGTTGCTTTTTGTTTGTTTTTGGTTTTGAACATTTTTAGTTTTTCTATTGTGGGTATATGTCTTCCATATTTCAGGTCCATGGATAGAAGCAAGCTAAATCGGACTTGGCCCAGAGCATAGCACTCGATTTTGAGGCCCTGCACACCTGTCTTGTGAGTTTCTTTTCTTTACCCTTGTTTTTATACAGTGAGGACACTGTAATGTTTAAGTATGGGGTAGGGGAAGGGCTTAGTTTGTGCATATTTGATTATATTTGACATTATTTGTGCATTATTTCTTTGAATTGTTACATGGCTATTTTGGAATGCATTATTGATTTATGTGCTTATATATGCATGTTTTCCAAAATTTGAGAAAAATGACCCCCATTGAATTTTTTTGAATAATGTCATGGAAGTTTAATATTGAACTCGACGATGCAAAATTGGATTCATTAGAGATATAGCATGAAATTGCCTAGTAAAGGGAAGTCACAATGAAGTGCATTATTTTCTTGAAAACCATGAAAAGAGGTAAAATTTTATGTTGCTTTTGACATGTTGCATGATAAGATGATGGAGGACTTTATATTTCCATATAATGCTCATATTGTTATATCCTCGCCTTACCCATGCTTATGCATTACACAAAAGCCATAATATGCCTTATTTCAATTATTGCTCCACATGATCTAAATATTTGCCATTCTTTACCTTATTTCCTATCCGGGGATTATGTTGAGAATGATGTTACATTATGGAGATTGTTATATGGTTGTTGTGTTTATCATTATTGGAGTTTGGAAGGAAATTGTTTGAAATATATGGAAAATTTAATGAGTGAAAGAAAATCCAATCACCTCAGGAGATAAAGGTAGATTGACCCTGCTCTCTAAGATAATAGTTTGGAGAGATGGGACACATTGTTAGGAGTCCAAAGCACTAAGTATCCGGGGCCATTCATGACACCCATGTTTGCGACTCGCGAGAAGGCAGTAGTGAGGTTAGAGAGGTAAAAGCATTATTATTGAGAAAAGCAATATGAAAGGTGATGAATTTTATGAAAAGGAATGTGGAAACTCAAATTTGAAAATACTCCATTTCCCCGGATCAAAAGCACAACATTGATTGCAGGGACATATAAGAATGAATCTAAGATGTTGAGAGTTTGAATTCTTCCCCTGAATGACAATTAAAAGTATTGCTTGAGGACAAGCAAGCTTAAGTATGGGGTGTTTGTTGTGAGCTGAATCTGCCATGTTTTACTGCAACTTTTATATCGATTTCTGCATACATTGCATTCATTTGGGCTAAGATAGTACAGAACCTATGTAGTTTATGTTTATTTGCCGAATTATGGAATCTACACCAGTTTCTGTTTAATTCGCAGAAATCGAGGCATTTTACAGCAATTCTACAGAAGGTCAGAAAAGCTCGGAAAACGGCTACAGAAGTCCAAGGTCAAGAAAGCAGCGGAACCAGTCGAATCGAGCCGAGAACCCAGGCTACTCGATCTCGAGTAGGCCTTACTCGATCTCGATGAGCATGTCCGAGCAACCTTGGTCGACAGAGCCTGATCGAGAAAGCCAGACCAACCCAGCTCCGGAGGCTACTCGATCTCGACAAGACCCTAGTCGAGATCGACAAAGACCAGTGCCACACCCGGAGTCCTCGAGGAGAAAGCTGATCGAGAAGCCGAGGACGAGAACCCGGACAACCCTACTCGATCTCGACAAGCCCTATTCGAGATCGACAAGACCCACAACGCCAGTCCGAGTCCGTGCCGAGGAGAAGCTGCTCGACCAGAGAAGGCCACACCCTACTCGATCTCGACGAACCCTAGTCGATCTCGACGAACCCTAGTCCGTGCCGAGGAGAAGCTGCTCGAACAGAGAAGGCCACACCAGACTTTACAGAGGACGAGAAGCCGAGGACAATCCTAGTCGACCTCGACGAACTCTTGTCGAGATCGACGAGCCACCTAGCGCCACTCCGAGTCCATGCCGAGGAGAAGTTCCTCGACCAAGAAGTCCACACCCCAACTCGACGAACCCTGGTCGAGATCGACGACCCTTTGTCGAGATCGACGAAGGCCAGAGCCCAGATCCGAGCTTGTCGAGCACACCTACCCGAGAAGACCTAGTCGACGGATCAATTCTACTCGAGGTCGACTAGGGCTACTCGAGGTCGACGAGCGCCAGGAGCCAAGTCCGAGCCAGATCGAGCAGATCTAGCCGAGAAGCCAAGTCGACGATGAATCCTACTCGAGGTCGACTAACCCTTGTCGATGTCGAGTAGCCCAGTTTCCGCAGACGAGTCGACTTGAGCAGTCCGAGTAGACTTGGAATTATTGGGCATGAAGGAATCCGAGAATGGCCGAATTCTATCCAAAGTTGATCAAGATCTATCATCATGGAAGGGAGATCTATCAAGACATGAAGACTTACCTATTTAGATTTATCTTTTCCCTTTTATATTTATTTCCATTAAGCATTTTATTTATCTTTTAGCAAAGTAGATATAATTTTAGATATAGATAGATGATTATTTCCTTGATTAGCGAGGTTTGATCACTATAAATAAGGCCCTAGGGGCTCAGTTTTATTCATTCAATTTCAGAGACAATTAGTTAGTTACATAAAGAGAAGGAGAAGAGATTGTAAGTTTGAGTTTATTTTATGCAATTTAGTTCTTTTCATCAATCAATGTTTGCGATTGCAATGAGGCGTGAGTAGTCCACCCACTTCTGGGGCTGGGGTGAGCCCGACGGTGACCATGTGAGGCGATGCGGTAAAGGTCAGATATTTTTGTGCAATTCATCTTCTATCCCTATGAGCATGATTCTTTTGCGAGAGTTGAAGGTGATCCTTGTTTGTATTATTGAAGCGAAAGTGATCTTAATGCAACTTGGATTAATTATGTGAAAAAGGGTTAGTAACAATTAGGGTTTATGCGAAAGCCTCTATATGCCTATTTGTTAATAATGAAAGTTATTTAATGGAAAGCATGATCTTTTATGCCTTTAAGTGTTACTTTGCATGGTTATCGTTGTGGCGTTGATACTCTGGTCTTGGGAGTCTTTTATTATATTGATTTATTTTCATCAGAAATCTGAGTTTGGGTTCGAAAATTTGCATTTTAAAGTTTCTGTTTCCAGTCGACATAGAGTAGTTCTCGTCGATCTCGAGTAGGACCTTGTCGAGATCGAGTAGGTCTTGTCTTGGTCGAGTTGAGTTTTATGTTCCTGTTGTCGACTTTGAAGTTTCTGTCGATTTATTGGTAGTCGATCTCGAGTAGCTCTTGGTCGAGATCGAGTACGCCTTTTTGCTTTGCTTTACTTGCTGCTTTGCTTTGTCTTTTCTGTCTTTGTTTAGTTCATTGCTTTTGTTTGTTATTTTCTACTTTTATTTCTGTTTCTTTCCTTGTTTCTGTGGTTCTGTCTTTCTGCTATTTTGTCTGTGAGATTTACAGCTACCTAAGAACTACTGACGTGCTTCCTCGTGGATTCGATCCTGACTTTCTCTTACTACAACGGGAGGAAGTCTTGTATTTATTTGCTGAGACAGGGAAGTCAGTCTGAACTTTATTTCATATTTATTTCATGCTTGACCATCCTCCTGCAACAACATATTGTTATACTAATTATTGAATGTGTGTTTCATGTGTTAGGGAGCTACCTAATTCTATGTAAATAGGCTTATGATAGTGTGATCGTTCCATTCTGATATCCTGTTAGAGTGAGTCTTTACTTGATGACTGCATGTTACAACTTGATGTCCAACCTGCCTTGTATGATGCCTAATTTCCAGCATGCTTATATAACTGTCATGACATGATGATCTCCATGTTTCTCTCATACTTTCTTGAATATATGACCTGACACGCCGCACGAGCACACACCACTATATTTTCTGGTTTCGTATATGCAGGACTCGACCTGATGTGTTATTCCCAGCATATGTTGTGAGGATGATCCTTAATGTAGATTTGTGGTTGTATGTCATTACGTATCCATTCTTGACCATCTTGTTTAGGTCTCATGTCATGCTTCTTTGTATTTCTGTCATACCCCCCATGAATGCACAACTTGATTTCATTGGTTCCCCGCATCATCATACTAATGATTGATTATACACACCTATCGCAAGTTACGAACTCACATAATGTTTACTCACTCTCTCTTGGATTAGGTTCATGGTAGTGTGACCCTTAGCATGTCAGTCCTACTCTCTCCCCTCATCATGACTTTATGACCACTTAACCATAGCATGCTCACCTTTTATCCCCATGATATTTTCTTCTTCTTTGTGGTATCCTCTCATGTTTCCCTGAATATATGACCTGATATTTTTTAGCATGTACCGTTTAGATATTCGCATGGACCTGTAATTGTCTACCATCATATCTATGCCTAGCTATCTTGCTTTAGGCCCATGTTATACTCTGTTATATGTCTATCATGCTTCTAGGTCATTACGGTGTAGCTTATTTGGCTCTTTGCAAACTGTTGTGCTAATCAAATGAATGTATGTACGAATGAGTTAGTATCACGTTTCCGCATATACAAGACACCTGAATGCTAGGGTGAGTTTAATCGAAGTAACTTGATTGTAATCATGTTCACTATGGGCTGGTAGTATCATATAGGGCTTATGAATTCCAATATAACTCGCTGAGTGGAAATTTGTCATGCTTGCTTCATTAAGTGAATATGATTGTTCCATGATGTGATAGTACTGTACCATTCCATGTACTCCTATGACGGTTCATTAATTCCTAGCATGATTATAATATATCGCCCGTGATGTTCTCTTGTTCACTCTGTAAAAGATATCCACGTCTTATCATGTATTGCTAGCATCATGTAGGATCACGATGTGACTTGGTATATTCATGTGTTAAATACGTGCCCTGATTGTATACTGTTAATCTATACATGTGTACTTGCATGCTTTATATTCATGTGAAGCCCTGCTGCCTTAAGCTCATGTTGTCGTTTCTGCCATATTCCCCACTTGTCCTCATATGGTCACGTTATGATTGGTTGATCCCTTAAATGCATCCGTGATAGTTGCCAAATGAACATGTAACCTATGCTGCATAGCCATGCATCTTATCATGTTAAAATATATCTATAGGACCCATGAATTATGGCTTGTGTGTATTCATGCCCTACTTGTATTATGATCTGCTCTTTCGTGGAATAGACTTCGCAAAGTCTTGTATTCTTTCCAACATCTCTAATGTGCGATCTTCTTAACTGGTTAGGAATTGATAGACTCAACTATAGAGTTAATGCATGTTTTCAACGCATGTTAAGCATTAGGTGATTATCAATGTGCGTCTATCATCTCATCACTCGATGTTGTTTTTGCATGTCCCCTGACATTCTTAATGCTTCCGTAAATGAATAATCTGGCACCTCGCATGTCCACACACACGTCACGATAGCTATAAGGCACTCGCATGGTTACCTTTGCATACATAATGTAGCTTACCATCGCCTTGAAACATGATATCTTTGGAGCATTGTCCTATTTCGCATTATGATATGTGAATGACTCTTTCATCAAAACTGTTTATATTCCTTTTATATGTGCTAATGATTGGGTGCAATAGTGGTCCTGCTTAAACTTCTATGACTCGTCCCACTATTATGTGGAGTTGCTCGATGCATCTTATTGATATACGTTTGTGATTGTCATGTAGTACCTTGTAAAATCTATGCCTACAGAGATATGACTTGTGTGATCGCATGCTCAACTTGCATCTCATGTAGCCACTCTTGTCATAGGTTGTGATAGCCTTATTATACTCTCTCTTCATGATCTTATGACTGTCCAAGCATGTTAGATATTGTTAGTCCAGTTAAAATGCTATGCCTCCACATGGTTGCATCATACTAATTAAGTATGATTAGTGGCATGCTTATGTGTGTTCTCATCCAAGTTGTTCTTATCACATGACGCCTTTCCAATGCTAACTGTATGAACTCATACTTTTATGAAATATGTGTTAATTAGCAGTTGAATACCACGTTGCATGTTATGCCCTACGACATGGTAGGTGCATGTATGCATGAACTGTGATTTTGGTGACAAATTGTTCCTCGATGATTACCTTTGATTGCGCTTTTTCCTTAAATAGATATTACTAGTATGATGGAGGACTGCTATCCAACCATAGCTTATTATATGCTGACATCCCACACTTTCCCTATCATAAGAACGTTGTTGTTACATGGCATGGTTTCTATACGGCGTTATATGATCCTTTCATGGCATTAGTCTGATTGATAGGCGACATCTCGATAGGTCTGCATATGATCCCACATTGATTATGACTTGCTTATGTGTACCTGTCACGAACAATTTACCCTACGTGTAATGCTTTGTGTTGTTTACTAGATTCTGCATAAGGTATGTGCCGCACAAATCTATTGTGCATCCGTGTATACATGTTTCTTATACATATCAAGCTTGTCTGATATATGAAATGAAAAGTTGCTAGCTAGTCTCTTATGCACATGCAGAACCCGATCATGTTTTTGGTTGCCCCTATTTGTTAACTTCTTTCATTAAGGTAGGTACATGTTAGTGTTCAGTGATGTGGCTAGTTGACTCCACGATTGGTATGTGTTTGCTTGCTGCACTGGTAACCTCGTAGAGTTCCATAAGGGCACCATACTCCTTCTTGGGTCGGGATCTTGTTTTTCGTCGTGTCATCATCAGTTGGTATGTGTTTGGTTCCGCGGGGAGTCCGGGTTGTTCTCCTTGTCTCTCCCCTATCTCCGCTAACTAAAAAATTTGCTTGCAATACTTTGACAAACGATGGCGTAGAGAAGAGACCATTTAGCCATATAGTATGGGAGCGGCACAACGGAAGCACGGTGGACCCATAACCCCAGGTCCCAGAACTAACATATTGATTCTTTGAATGATGAACTGGTATTGGATGTTACCTGGTTAATTTCTACTTATGATGATCAATTTTAGTGCTTTGGTGTTCCTATGTGGCTGACCTTGTGATATGATTGATGTTCTATGTTGCTAAGCCTTGCTTGTTTCTTTTACTTGTGGAACGTGAACTATACCTGCTGAGATCCTGACCTTGTGTTTAGTAATCATGATATTATGTGCCCCGTTAATATGTGACAATATGTTATTGTGATTATGGCCTGATATTACCTTTGCTTGAATTATTATTAGCATGAGGTTATGTGGTAACTTGTTTTGCTATGTCGATACCTAATATTCTGCAATACTTGCCAGGTATGATATTAGGATTCATGACATGTGGCTGTTTGAGGTATTGAGAGATAATGATGTATAAACCTAGTGTGAAACCATGTTATATGCTGATATGAAATACTTGGGAATTAAGTGATAGTAGAATGAAGGGTCCATGGTATAAGGGTGCATGTTATCTTGATATATTGGTATGCGATATCCTATTAAGTTAAATGTTGATGTGACAATAATATCTTGTTCTGCTATGTTGCTAGACTTTGCTATTGCTAAACCATGAGGGCGTGACCGATTTTATGATGACACTTGAACATAAATTGCTGAAATGTCCGTGATTGTGGTGATATCTATATGCATTGATATTTCAAAAATTTATTTTCATCTAGATTCTTGGCTATGAAAATGGTGAATATCTTGGCTTGCTGAATCTTGTTGAAATGGATTTTGTTGTGTTGACTTGCTGTCTTTCTATTAGACTGACACCCCTATTATGACAAAATTATGTTGTGTTGGTAGTGGTAAGTAGTAAACCATGCTGATGTGACCTACTAAAGTTGAGACTTGATGTGTTTGTGTCTTGCCCTTTCAAAAATGATATTCCTGCTTGATGCATTCTTATTTGTTGACACATAGAACATGAAATGCTAATGTTGAGTGTGACGTTCTAATATACTGGTGTGCGACAAAGTTGGTAATGCCTATTTATGTTACGGTTTTGGCATGGCCAATTTCGGTGTTTGGGTTGTTACGATGTGGCATGTCTTGGTTATATCGATTCTGATAATGGCTAGAGATTCGTAGATTGGAATTGCTTTTGAGATTGGTACCTAGGAAGAGAATATGGGATTAGCCTTTATAGGTGGATGACTCCACCTCTTGAGTTCTGAATTTGCTTGACCAACTTGGGATTTTAAAGAGTTTTGAAAGAGTTTGGAAACGACTAACTCGGATTTTGAAACTCTTTGGATGGTTTTGAAGTCGAGAGGTTTCACTTGTTTTTGAAAGGTTTTGAACAGTTTTGAAAATGACTAACTTGGATCTGGGAAGACCAAACACGATCAAGAATTTCAACGATTTTGAGCTCAATCTTTTCAATCGCGGAATCACCTTTGAAACCTTTCAAACCCGGGCAACTCTATGAAATTTCACGAAGTGGATACAAGCATTTTATGAGGGCGCTTGTAGGGTGTTTGCTAAGACCTAGTGATGATATTGTAGAACTTTTAGAGTTGTGATACTTGCGAAAAGTCGAAGCGAGGATGTGGTAGGGGCGCTTATTGCATACTTGTCAAGACCAATTGGAGATGTCATGACCGTGACTAGGATGTTGTGAGAATCCCGGAAGACGCAACCGAGATGATTACAAGATCCTTGGACATGGTCCTTGGACTCATCAATTTCGAACTTCATCCCCTACTTTTTTTTTGGTTTTAGTCTCGGGGACGAGACTTGTTTTTAGAGGTGGATGATGTAGAGGCTCGGATTTTTTAAATCCTAATTTTCGGAAAAAAGAAATTAAAAATAAATTTAAATTGGATTTAATTCGGATATTTCAATGAAAACTCGTCTTTAATTTACTAAATCGAAATCAAAATTTTTAAAGCAAATTCCGGCCCAATTTTTAACTTTAACGATTGAATCCGTCTTTCACATCGGGATTCGAAAATCCTTCCGTCTCATATCACCAATTCTTACCTAGATCTCTACAATTGATCCAACTCATCTTCTCCCCATTTGCGTTAAATCTTATCCTCCCATTCCTTTTCTCTCTTCTCTATTCCCCTCCTTTTGGGAAAACAAACAACAAACCATCTGTAACTTTGACCAAAGGCAACTGTTGAAATCTGAATCATACCTCCCCTCTTTCGTTTTTATGCCACTGACCCAACCCTCCCTGATGAAAGAATCCCCTTTCATGTTCAAACCCAGGAGAGACAACCCCACTTCTCCTTCACTTTCATCCCAAGCATCCATAGCTCCTCTTCCTCTTCCTCCCACCGAGAGAAGCACCCAGGAGGTTCTTCGCCACTTCCCCGATGCCCTCAGGCATCCAGATGAACCCAGGAGCTCTCCGGACACAGCCGGCGCCGACCGCCGCCGAGCCTCTTCCCCTGTTCGCGGTATGCACTTCATCCTTTATTTCCGACCTAAAAGCTCGTAAAGGATCCGGCTTTGTAACCTCTTCTTCCGCCTAGGCCGAGCTCACCCCAATTACGTCTCCGACGAAGCCGAATCGAACTCCGGCGAACCTCCGGCGAGTCGAATCAAAGCCGACGATTTCGGATTCCCTCGGTGAGCCTTCCCTCTCCTCCCTAGGGTTTGAAACCTTGCAAAGTCTCACCTTTTTGACACCTCCCTTCATTCTAGGCCGAGAATCGCAGCCTCAAGCCTCCGACGAGCCTCGAGGATCTCCGACGGCGTTGTTCCGGCGAAGACGTCGACCCTCTCGGTGAGCACTCGCCTCCATTTCTCTTCTTCCTTCCCGTCGATTTCGTGTCTATCGGTGTCATAGTTGGCCGGAGTGGTGGCCAGGCCACCGGCCAAAGCCACTTCCCTCCTTCGTTTTTCAGTGCAAATGGGGGTTGCTCCACCTCTGGTTGCTTCCGAGCAGTAAAGAGGAAGAAGAAGAGAGCTGGGCCCGCCTCCAGCTTTCCTCATGTGGGTCCCGCCTCCCACATCAGCCTCCACCTTGTGTCCATGTCACCCGGGCCCACAAAATTTTCCTTCCTTATAATTTGGTTCTTCAGCTTTTAAAAGAGAGAGATCAGAATTGTAAAATGAGAATGGACCTGTTTCTTTTTGGGCCGGGCTGGGTGTTTTGAAAAGGAAATGTGGTTTTGGGCCTTTTTCTTGGGCCAATTTATAGAATGAGTTCGTTGGGGGTCTTAACAATGGGGATTCGATTTTGAAGGTTATAAATAAAGGGTTGGATTTGGTAATTTTAATAGAGAGTTGGGTTCTATAAATAAATAAATGAAATATCCTATATTAAATATTATTATTGTTGAGATTTGAAAATATAATATTATTGGACTTTGATTTTAATAAAAGAGAAATTTTGAAAAAAAGGTTTTCAAGGTTGAAAATTGTTTTGATGAATGGAGAATTTATTTAATAAAACTAAAAAGATGATTTTGGAAATATACTAACCTTGTCGGATTTTTCTTGAAATAATAATAAAATAAGTTGATGAAGGAGTAATGTTTTATAAATGGATTTATGGATGATTTGAGAAAGCGTTTTGAATGGAAATTTGATCTAACTTGAGCTTCTAAAAGAGTTTTGGGAAATCTTGTGAAAATGAGGAATAAATTGGATGACTTGTGTATGATATTATATGCTTAGGTAACATTAGTAGTAGGCTTATTTATATTACTTTTATATGTGTTAGGTGATCATCTGTGGCATGTTGGCTTTCTGTATACCTAGTTGTTGCCTTTTGCTGTTCTCATCGGGTCCCGTCTTGAGTCAATCGAGTCATGAACTTCCTTATATTATGAGATGCATGCGGGCTTTATTGTGGAGCGGGTTGGGCATGCGTGCCGCCCGATTATGAATGAATGCATTCACGAGCTGGCCAGTCTCCGCCCTATCGGAAGGGGGTGGAGGTAGGAGAGGGATATACCACTTGGTATTCGGTGCTAAGGCCTTATTATATTTATGCACTTGATCTTAGGACCGTGCTAGTGTGTTAATATTCCGCCTTGCATATAGAAGCATCTTTATTAGGACTAGCGTGTGTATGTGTCTGCTTGTTTGGGATTATATTGCGTAGGGCTTCGATCTGACACCACCCCGCATACATTTTTTTTAGGTTTATTTGCATCATTATTATTCCTTGTTTCCGTGACGTGGGAACTCTCTTGGGCGATCTCAGAGAAATGGTCTAACCTTATATTTCGATAAATACGCTTATTGATTTGGTTTTGACCCGGCTCTGTCGGGCACCCTCTTGTATTACACTTGATTCTGCTATTCGCATGACTGTTGGTTTTCCACGCTTAGTATTATGACAGGTACAGGGGACTTCCTCGAGGATTCCAACGATCCCTTCGAATTTTGGGTATGAACTCCCACTTGAAAACGTTAGAGTAGAATTTCAAACCTTCAACCTGTACTCGGGGCGCAAGATCCTATCGAGGGGTTTCATCCCTCGAAACGTAACCCGGGAATCATAATCCCGGGCCGTTACACAAGAGGTACAATCGCTAATTCTTGAGACACGTCATCAAGTACCTCATCCTCGTCAACGGAATCAACATGCTCGTCCTGCAGAACACTGTCGCAGTCTGCTTGCAACACAAATTCGGAGGCCTTTCCGGGAGGGTCTTGCAGCGTGTGACCCACCGTTGGAAAGCTCATCGAGTCAGCTTCGCAACAAGACTGAGTTGACTCAATTCCGAGTTCGGAGTCAACGGGAATCTGTGAAACAAAATCATCGCGCAGTGCAGTCTCTTGGCCAACGTAAGTATCCGAAACAACCTCCTTTACCTTCCCGTCGGCCGTATAGTAAAGAAAAATCACGTCCACATCGGGGGAGGATATCTCCAAGATCTCAGAGGTAGGTGACGCGTGTTGTGAGCTGAATCTGCCATGTTTTACAGTAACTTTTATATCGATTTCTGTATACATTGCATTCATTTGGGCTAAAATAGTACAGAATCTATGTAGTTTATGTTTATTTGCCAAATTATGGAATCTACACCAGTTTCTGTTTAAATCGCAGAAATCGAGGCATTTTACAGCAATTATACAGAAGGTCGGAAAAGCTCGGAAAACCACTACAGAAGTCCAAGGTCAAAGCAGCGGAACAAGTCTACGAGCCAAGGCTACTCGACCTCGAGTAGGCCTACTCGACCTCGACAAGCCATGTCCGAGAAACCTTGTCGACAGAGCCTGATCGAGAGAGCCAGACCACCCAGCTCCGGGACTCTACTCGATCTCGACGAAGCCCTGGTCGAGATCGACGAAGCCCAAAGTCATGCCCGGAGTCGACGAGGAGAGCTGCCCGAGAAGCCGAGGACTAAGCCGAGGACGACCAGGACCGTTCGCTGCCGCGGAAGAGGCAGCTCGCTGAAGCGGAAAGGAGAAACCCAACTCGACCTCGAGGACCCTTGGTCGAGTTCGACAAGATCCTGACGCCAGATCCGGAGCCCATCGAGGAGAGTCACTCGAGAAGACCTAGTCGGCAAGCCACCTTACTCGAAGTCGACTAGGGCTTGTCGAGATCGACGAGCACCTGAGCCCCAGTCCGAGCACATCGAGCACACCAACCCGAGGAAGCCCAGTCGACGAGCCATCCTTGTCGAGGTCGACGAGTCGTGGTCGATCTCGAGTAGAGCCGCGTTCCAGAAGCTTCTCGACTTGGCTTTCCTTGGGCGCAAAGGCGGAAGATTCTATCCAAATCCATCGAAGATCTATCCGATTCCATCAAGTTCTATCTAAGGAGACAAGATCTATCAACAACATGAAGACCTACCATAATTAGTTTTATCTTTCCTTTTAAGATTTATTTCCTTAAAACATTCATTTATCTTTAATGCTTTTAGATATAGTTTTAGATAAAGATAGATATCTTCTTTCCTAGAATAGCTAGGGAATGAAGGCTATAAATGAAGCTCGGAAAACCACTATAGAAGTCCAAGGTCAAAGCAGCGGAACAAGTCTACGAGCCAAGGCTACTCGACCTCGAGTAGGCCTACTCGACCTCGACAAGCCATGTCCGAGCAACCTTGTCGACAGAGCCTGATCGAGAGATCCAGACCACCCAGCTCCGGGACTCTACTCGATCTCGACGAAGCCCTGGTCGAGATCGACGAAGCCCAAAGTCATGCCCGGAGTCGACGAGGAGAGCTGCCCGAGAAGCCGAGGACTAAGCCGAGGACGACCAGGACCGTTCACTGCCGCGGAAGAGGCAGCTCGCTGAAACGGAAAGGAGGAACCCAACTCAACCTCGAGGACCCTTGGTCGAGGTCGACAAGATCCTGACGCCAGATCCGGAGCCCATCGAGGAGATTCACTCGAGAAGACCTAGTCGGCAAGCCACCTTACTCGAAGTCGACTAGGGCTTGTCGAGATCGACGAGCACCCGAGCCCCAGTCCGAGCACATCGAGCACACCAACCCGAGGAAGCCCAGTCGACGAGCCATCCTTGTCGAGGTCGACGAGTCGTGGTCGATCTCGAGTAGAGCCGCGTTCCAGAAGCTTCTCGACTTGGCTTGTCCGACTAGACTTGGCTTTCCTTGGGCGCAAAGGCGGAAGATTCTATCCAAATCCATCGAAGATCTATCCGATTCCATCAAGTTCTATCCAAGGAGACAAGATCTATCAACAACATGAAGACCTACCATAATTAGTTTTATCTTTCCTTTTAAGATTTATTTCCTTAAAACATTCATTTATCTTTTATGCTTTTAGATATAGTTTTAGATAAAGATAGATATCTTCTTTCCTAGAATAGCTAGGGAATGAAGGCTATAAATAAAGCCCTTGGGGCTGAGCATTAGGCATCTAATTCCAGAACACATTCAATTTCAGAGACAATTAGTTAGTTCCACAGAGAGAAGTTTAGGAGTTCTAAGGTTTTTAGGGTTTTGGCTTTCTGCGAAAGTTGATTGCCGGAATTGTAAAGGCTTTTGAATATAGTTTAATACAAGTTATTTCTTTTCATCAATCAATGTCTGTTATTGCGATGAGGCGCGAGTAGTCCACCCACTTCTGGGGCTGGGGTGAGCCCGACGGTGGCCATGTGAGGCGATGCGATAAAGGTCAGATCTTTTGTGCAATTCATCTTCTATCCCTATGAGCATGATTCTTTTGCGAGAGTTGAAGGTGATCCTTGTTTGTGTTATTGAAGCGAAAGTGATCTTAATGCAACTTGGATTAATTATGTGAAAAAGGGTTAGTAACAATTAGGGTTTATGCGAAACCCTCTATATGCCTATTTGTTAATGACGAAAGTTATTTGATGAAAAGCATGATCTTTTATGCCTTTATGTGTTACTTTGCATGGTTATCGTTGTGGTGTTGAAACCCTGGCCTTGGAGGTCTTTTAGCATATTGAGTTTATTTCTGTCGAATTTCTGAATTCTGTCGAAAATCTGCAAATTTATATTTTCTGTTTCTTGTCGATCTAGATGAAGCTTTGTCGACCTCGAGGAGGGGTTGTCTTAGTCGAGTTGTGATTCTTCTGTTTTTGTCGATTTTAAAGTTTCTGTCTTTAATTTCTTTGTCGAGATCGAGTACCTCTTGTCGAGGTCGAGGAGAACTTTGTTTGTCGAGTTGATTGCTTTTGTTTTATGTTTTCTGTTTTCATTACTGTTCTTGTCGAGATAGAGGACAGCTACTCGAGATCGGGTAGCTTCTGTGTCCTTGCTTTACTTTCTGTCTTTAGTTTGTTCTTTGCTTTTATTTTGTTTGCCCTTGCCGGGTTTATTTGTTTCTGTATTTTTGTGTTTCTGTCTTTCTGCTGCTTTTGTGAGAATTTACAGCTACCTAAGAACTGCTGACGTGCTTCCTCGTGGATTCGATCCTGACTTTTCTCTTACTACAACGGGAGGAAGTCTTGTATTATTTGCTGAGACAGGGAAGTCAGTCTGATCTTTATATTTATTTCAATACTCGACATACTCCTGCCTAGTCAACAACGCGTGAGGCTGACTATTAAGAAGTTTCTGAATATAAGCCTTCCTCCAAGCGTCATCAAGCCAATTAGCTTGCCGTTGGGCCGCTTCCTCCAACTTTCGCTTTCGTTCCTCCTCAATTTCTCATTGTTGGAGAAGCCAAATCTAACGGAGGCGACGTTGTTGTTGTCGTTTCTCCTCCTCAATTGCGGCTTGACGTTGACGCTCAAGGAGTTGTTGTTGTTGTCGACACCTCTCCTCTTCAATTTCCGCTTGTCGTTGAAGCCAAAGGCGGCGCCTTTGAGCCTCTCGTTGTCGCTCTAAAGCTTGTTGTTGTTGCAAAGCCCTTCTCTGCAGCTCTCGTCGGTGTCGTTGTTGTGCAGCCCATGGATCGGGATCATCATCCCAATCGTCTCCCCAGATTTCCCAAGCCATCAAATCAAAGCATCAGTAACATCAAATAAACAAAGAGCGTAGCATAACCTGTCTCTGAATACCAATTGATGTATAGCAATTGGCTAGGCCGGCCAATTGCTAAACTAATGCAACGATCTTGCTTATGCTCTTGAATTTCTTCTCGATGAGGCCAAATTAATTACGTCGGCTTGACTTGTACAGCCGATGATTGTCGACGTGGGACGGCTGATACGAAGGACGAATGGACTACGTCAAGTTCCGTTGCTACCACCACTTGAATTACTAATTAGCCTTGCTAATTAATGAACCCTTAATCTTCCAAGATTCACGTGGTCACACTTGTAGACTTGAACGTGAAGATGACGGCAACACTGGTTGACCTTCAATTGATTCGGTCGAATGAAAGAGCGCAAGGAGTGAAGAACGGAATGTAATCGGAAGCGGGTGGATTGATAATCGAGAACCCTTTAATCCATAAAGGGGTTTCTCAATTCTATTCAATCTGATTTAATTCAATAGAACTACAATGTTTAAATAGAAAACCTAAGAACCAATTCTACCGTGCAAGATAGAATTTAGGTTGATAAAGATAAATAAAGCTAGAAGATAAAACTTAATCTAAAATCCTAATATAGAAAATAATAAAATATGATAATTAAGAAAGCCTAAAGGATAGACTTTCCTAACCATCTTATTTGACCTAAGTAAGAAATACTAAAAATAAGCAATTATATAATTAGACTCCAACTAACATAGGAGTTACTAAAAATAGAATATATATAAAAAATAAGAAATATAAATAATAAAATAATTAACGTCGTTTCTTCAACGACTCCCAAGGTGGAGCCTTCTTCTTTCGCTTGAGGATGACATCATTCTCCTCCATTTGAAATTGACTCGTCCTTGAGTCGTCGCCTGGATCAAGATCGTTGTTTGACCCACAGAAGGTCATCTTGACCCGCATCATTGATGCTCATTCCACTTGCCACATCAAATCAGGTACTCCGATGGCCGAGCTTATATGTAAGGCAAAACTTATTATTTGGAATGAAGCACCTGTAATGCAGAAATATTGTTTTGAGGCATTGGATCGAAGTTTGAGAGATGTTCTTAAATTCTCCAATCCGCGTAGCTCACACCTGCCTTTTGGAGGGAAAGTTGTTGTTCTTGGTGGTGACTTTTGCCAGATCTTGCATGTTATTCCTCGGGGGACTAGACATGATATTGTCTCACCATCAATAAATTCATCCTATTTGTGGAAGTCTTGCAAATTTCTTACGCTTACGAGGAATATGAGTCTATCAGGTGATTCAGCACAGTCCTATTTGCAAGAGTTGCGAGAGTTCTCTGAATGGATTCTTAAAGTGGGAGATGGTGCGTTAGAAGATGATAGGGGCAACGATTCTACCATAGAAATACCTTCTGATTTGCTTATCACCTACAGAGGTGATCATGTCGCATCAATTGTTGATTCTACTTATCCTTATATCATGCAACACATTTCATATGCAAGTTATTTTAATGAAAGAGCCATCCTCACCCTGACACATGAGTTTGTGGATGAAGTAAATGATCATGTTCTTGGGATGATGCCCGACGATGAAAAGGTGTATCTGAGTTCTGATAGTATTTTGAAGACAGATGGATATATTTGTGCTGGGCAACCGTTATATTCAATGGATTTTCTCAATAGCATTAATGCTTCTGGCATCCCAATCATGTTTTAAGACTAAAGGTTGGTGTTCCGATCATGCTAATGAGGAATATAGACCAATTTGCTGACTTATGTAACGGAACCAGACTGATAACCACTCGGTTATGTAGCCATGTCATTGAGGCAAAGGTCATGTCAGGAAGAAATGTTGGTGACTAAGTTTTCATCCCTCGGATGCTCATGGCCCTTCAAAGACGACATCTTTACCACTCATGTTTCAACGGCGACAATTCCCCGTGAGTGTTTGTTTTGCCATGACAATTAACAAAAGCCAAGGACAATCTCTTTCTCGAGTTGGGTTGTACCTCAGGCGACCAATATTTTCTCATGGGCAATTGTATGTTGCCGGATCAAGGGTTACGACCAAAGCCGAATTGAAAATTTGATCTTGTGATAAGGAAGGTCGCCCAATGAACACAACAACTAATGTTGTGTCTAAAGAAATCTTTCAAACCTTGACATAAACATGTATATATAATTTATATGTTCATTTCCATGTTCCACTTCATAATAATTTTGACTTTGTTGTTGAACTGTTAATTATTCCTTAATCTTGCATTTCAGTTATTGCTACTGTTGTGACAATAGCAGAGATCCTGAAAAACAATGGACTGGCGTTTGAGATGAGTTAGATTCTTTTCTTTCTACCTTCTCATTCTCACGCCTTTTTCCAATGCTTAAATTTGTTCTATTCTTAAAAAATAATCAAGTGTGAAGCAGATTGATTCTCACTTTTCATTGAATCAAATTACATTATGTTTGACAGATTGAGATTGTGTCGGGGAAGTCATAGAACTTTGATTAGCTAATGGATGTTGCAACTGAAGCTGGAAATGTTGAGGAGCACATTTGAATATAACTTTCTTAAAATTTATTTCGTTATGTAGTTTGCACAAGCTACTATCTATGTCGAATACCAGGTTTATTTATTTCAAGATTTTTTAATTTCATAAATAAATAGGTTGAAGATAACTAAATGAAATGCAATCTTACTATGAGAGTTTGGTCATGGACATTGATTGCTGTTGTAAGAGGAAATCGAGAATGCAAAACAATAAGTAAACAAAGTAAAGCAAACCGATCAAATCCCAGCAAATAATGTTCAAGACTCCCTCCAATTGTAGTAAGAGCAAGTCAGGTTCGAATCCTCGAGGAAGCTGGTCAGCGGATCCTAGGCAGCGGTGGAATCTCACGGACAGAAGTCGACTACAGGGGTCCTTGAGCTCGACAAAGGGTTAGTCGACAGAAGCTCGGACAGTCGAACACAGCAGCACAGGTCGGCGAAGGGTGGTCGATCTCGACAAGAGGCTACTCGAGGTCGAGTTGGCTCGTCGAGGTCGAGTTGGGGCTTCGTCGATTCCTGCACACTTAAGCAACAGCGACTCTAGGTCGAGAATCAGTCGTCGAGGTCGACCAGTGGGTGGTCGAGATCGACAAGGGCAGGGACGAAAACGAACAAAAATAAAGGAAATAAAGAACAAATACTTTTAGGGTTTCGAACTAAACTGAATGTAAAAGGACTTCCAAGATTGGGGTTTGCAACGATAATAACCAAGCATGCATAAGGTAGAACCAAACAGATTATCATGTGAATTGCATTAAAGGATTAAGCTTTCGCCTTTTCCAACAATCAGACAACTCTCTCAAGAAACCCTAATTCTCTCTGCTGATTTTATGTTTATAATCCAAGTTGTTAGCATGGATCTCCATTAGATGGGCAATAAACACATCAACAAGTAGGAAAATGCTCAAAACATGATAAAGGTCGGATCTTTACCTCAATTACGCATGGCTATCGTCGGGCTCGCCCCAACCCTAGAAGTGGGTGGACTACTCGCTCTTCATCGCAAACTCAGACATCATCGATTGAAAGGAAATAACTTGCATTAACTAAATTCAAAGCCTTTACAATCCCGGCAATCAACTTTCGCAAACTGCCAAAACCTTAAAAACCTTAAACTCCTAAACCGTCTCTTGTGGAACTACTTGTCTTGCTCTGAAATTGAATGAATAAAACTGAGCCCCATGGGCTTTATTTATAGCCTTCATTCCCTAGCTATTCTAGGAAAGAAGATATCTATCTATATCTAACAAGCTTAAAAGATAAATAAAAGACATAATGGAAATTAAATCTAAAATAGGAATTATATCTAAATGTCTTCAATGGATAGAATCTTTCTCTTCATGGTAGATCTTGATAGTTTCGGATAGATTTCAGCAACTTCGCGCCCAAGCAATCCAAATCCGAGTAGAGTTGATCAATCCGCGTCGAGCAGCCTCTGGAGTCCTAGTCGACCTCGACAAGACGCTTGTCGATCTCGAGTAGAGACCGTGGTCGACTTGGCTTGGTTCGTCGTCTCGGCTAGCTGGTGCTCGACGGACTCGGACATGGTTCCTGGCGCTCGTCGACCTCGACCACTCATCGTCGATGTCGAGTAGGATGGGCTTGTTGACTGGGTCTCCTCGGGTGGCCCTTCTCGACAAGTCTGGGTCTGGGCTCCAGGCTTAGTCGATCTCGACTAGCCGTACTCGATGTCGAGTAGGGCTAGGGTTCTCGTCTTCGACTTCCTCGGACAGCTTCTCCTTCGGCTTCTCGGGCAGCTCTTCTCCTTGTCGACTCCGGGTGGGGCGCTGGTCTTCGTCGATCTCGACAAAGGCCCGTCGAGATCGAGTAGGGTCCCGGATCTGGGTTGATCTGTCTCTTGACTCTGCTCTTTGTCGACAAGACTTTGCTAGGGTATCTTTGTCGAAGTCGAGTAAGGGCTACTCTAGGTCGAGTAGTCTGGTTTCTTGGCTCGATTCGACTGGTTCCGTTGCTGCTCCGATATTGGACTTTTGTAAGTGTTTTCCGAGCTTTTCCGACCTTCTGTAGAATTGCTGTAAATGCCTCGATTTCTGCGAATTAAACAGAAATTTGTGTAGATTCCATAATTTTGGCAAATAAACATTAATTACACAGATTCTGTACTATCTTAGCCCAATTGTATGAAATGTATACAGAAATCGATATAAAAGTTGCTGTAAAACATGGCAGATTCCGCTCACAACAATTGCCAATTGAGAAGTTGAAGCTCAATCTACTTTACAATTTTACAACACAAGCTAACCGATTGAAATTTGTTATTCATTTTTATATTTTTTCAATTATCACACTTCTTCTATCTACTATTATCGAAATATCTATGTAAATATAGGATTTTTTAAAAAGGTGTCATTGCTGCGAGGATTCTACTAGTTCTTTTTAAAACAAAAGAAAATCAACCCCTTTGTTCATTGTTCATCTTCTTCAATGGCAATCTACTGCGTTCGAAAATCAGTGAGGGAAGGAGGGAGCTCGGACGGCACTGACTCCGACAACGCGACGCCGACTCCACGAACACACACATGATAAGGAAGGAAATGAAGAGGGAGAAGCTCACTTAGGAGTTTTCGAACTCGTCGGAATTGCTCGTCGGGGATCGAGGGGCTCTTGTTGGCCTAGGACGAGAGGGAGGAGGTTAAAGGTGTCCCCTTTTTAAAGCGTTAAAGCCAAATAAGAGAGGACAAAGCTTATCAAGGTTGTTCGGAGGAAACAGGGGAGGAAGGAAATGTTGGCGGCGGCTTGGGCTGCTTCCGCTGGTGTCCCCTGGGCTTAGTTGGGACAGTGGAGGGATGTGCTGCTCGGAGGAAGGAGAATGGAAGCGGAGGACAGTTGTTGCTCGGTGGTGGTCGGAGGCTTCAAAACAGAGAGGTCGGGAGCGCTCGAGGGTGGCTCGGGGAGGTCGTTCGGGGCTCAGGGTTGTTGGTGGGTTTGAGATAAGGGGGAAGATTTTTTGCTGCTTCAACCGAAAAGGAGGGAAGTTGTGGTGTGCTTGGGTCTTGCATACGTACGAAAAGAGGGAAGAAGGAAATGAGATGTGGATTTGTGGGTTTTGAAGCCAAAAGAGGAGAAGAAGTATGTACTGTGGGGGATTGAAAAGAAGGGGTTTTGGGTGTGTATACAAGTAGCAAGTAAGGGAGGTGAGGTCCTTTTGTCTTTCACTTTCGGACGAGACAGGCGAAAAGGTTGGGGATGGGTTGCTGGCTTGATCCAAATGAGGAGGGGATGTGATTTGGCTTTTTTCCAAAACAAGGCGGAGCAAGTGGAAAGGAGAAAGTGGTGCCTAGCTAGAAATGGAAGAAGGATAGAGAAGGAGGAAGTTGGAGTTTGTTGGCTTGTGTTAAAAATCAGAATGGGGGAGGGATAATACAAAAATCATGTGATCCCCAAAAGTAGAATTTGAATACCCGGAGTTAAATTCCGGAGCCCGCTCACTCGAACTTATCCCGACTCAATCGAGATAAAAATTTAAAATCAGAAGAGCATTGAAATCCGAAGATATTCTCAAATCATGAGGTGAGAAGACAGAATTACTCTTCAAAAGTTCGAAATTAGGCCGGATTCCACTTAAAGGATTTTTAAATACGATTATTTTATTGAGGAACGCATTCCTAACCTCTGCCCATGTTGTGAGGGATCACGCAGGGAGACCTTCAAGCCATTTCAATGATGGACCTGCAAGAGACCAACGAAAAGCTTTCATTTTTATATATTCAAGAGTAGTGCCTTCAGCAAGAGTTTGGCACATATCAGAAAAAGTAGTAATATGCTCGAGCGGGCATTCATTAAATCTTACTTGAAAAGCATTATTTTTAATTTCAATAAGGAAGGCAGTGCGAATTTCAGAGTTATTAGGAGGGACTAGAATAGCCGATTCAAGCACGACAAGCGTCGGGTGCATGTAATCCTCAGCAGTGATAGGGTATTGGGCAAGCTCAGCTTCTGCCTGCCTCTTCAGTTTAGCTTCATGCTCAGTGTGTGCTCTCTCAGTGGTGAGAGCAGCATTGTTGGCTGCTAGTTCCTTCTTAAGCCTCTCAATCATCTCAGCTTGTGTTTCTGCTTTCGCCATGATCCTTTTCAATCTAGAGTGGATGTGTAAAAGGCGTTCCGGATCGTCTAAGGCATCAAACTCAGGGGGTTGACCAGAACGGAGCATACACCTGCAAAACAAAACTTTAAGGAAAACGTGAGATCTAACTACCTAAGGCGCAAATGATTGCCTCCTCGGCAACAGCGCCAATTTTGTTGTAGGAGGAAATCGAGTTCAAAATATAAGAATATAAATCAAACTAGATCCTCGAGGAAGAAGTCAGGATCTCAGGTAGCGAATGTCTCACGTCGAATTTCGAGGAACAATGTAGCAACAAGAAGTCAGGATCGATCCTCGAGGAAGCGCGTCAGCGGATCTCAGGTAGCGAATGTCTCACGTCGAATTTCGACTCGGGGAAGCGCTCGATATCGACCAGAAGTAGTCGATATCGACCTCTTCAGTCGATTTCTGGAAGCTGTGCAGAAGTTAGTCAATTTCGATCAGTGGCGCTCGATATCGACCTAAGAGCTCGATATCGACCAGTTTGCTCGATTTCGACCTTCACCTGCAGAAACACAAACAAGCAGCGATCTTTCTGGATCAAAAATTAGAAGTCGATATCGACTAGTGTTGGTCGAAATCGAGTAGAATGCAGTACGTAAATAAAAGCAAAAGTTCGCAGATTTCGAAATAAACTATGTAAACGAAAACTTCCATGATCGGGGTTTGACACAACGATAACCAAACATGCATAAGGCAAGATAAAAAGAAATAATCATGCAATCACATCAAAGGGTCAAGCTTTCGCCTTTTCCAACAATTAGACAACTCTTTCAAGAAACCCTAATTGTATCTATCAATTTTACGTTTATAATCCAAGTTGTTAACCTGAATCTCTATTAAATAGGTAATAAACATAGGTATCTGCGCACCAGCAATCTCGCTCACCACCTCTCTGTTTGTCGGCGTCTCTCTCCCTTTTCGCCGGAGGCTCTGGTCTCGTCCTTCAATTCTAATTTTAATTGGGTAAGTAAATCTCAAATTCAATCTATAGTTAGGGTTTTGTCGGTTCTGTTAGGGGCTTAATCATTTGCTTTTTCCCTTGAATTATTATCTTATTTGGAATCGGGTAGAGGGTGTCTTGAATTATTTTCTTATCTGGAATCCGAGTAGAGGTGTCTTGAAAATTACATTCATTCCTGATGTTAAGAACAAGTAAACTTAAATCCAGTTGATTTCATCAACAAACTAATAAGTCTCAGGAGTGGGTATTGCTCTCAGGCAAACTCTTTATGGATCTTGTCACTTATTCTGCGATTGTGAAACATTTTTTGTTTATATGATATACTTGTGTTTGTTGTATCTTCTGTGAATCACTGTTTATATTGCTTTCATCAGTACAAGCAAGTTTGCATCTGATTGCTATTGCAGGCAACTTTGCATTTTCGGATGCAAGTTTGATGTCAACAAAGAGATGAACACTAATTTGTTCATCTCTTTAAATTTTCCTATTGCTTCTAATATTTATTTTTGTGGTATTATTGTTTTAGTGCTTTTACAAGTTTGGTGTTTGTGTGGAATTGGTTTATATGATCTACTGAACTTTTTATATTATATTGGCAAGTGGCGACAATAACTGATGTCTCCCAAATTGATCTATTGTTGTGAGCCTAATTTGCCATGTTTTACAGTAACTTTTATATCGATTTCTGCATACATTGCATACATTTGGGTTAGAATAATACAGAATCTGTGTAGTTTACACTTATTTGCAATATATGGAGGTCTACACAAGTTTTGGTTATATTTCGCAGAGATCGGACGCACTTTGGAGCTTAAAGGAAACTCATGGAGAAGCTAAGAATGGTGCAGCTGGAGAAAAGGCCATTTTTCATCATTCTTCATTCTGAATCAAGCTTTGATATCTTCATGAGAGTTGTAGCCCTCGGAAAGAGCTTTCCAACGCATGGTCATACGCGTCAATCCGACAAACGAGGACTCGGGAAAGTGCGTTTCAAGAACAGAGCAGAAAGTTGAAGCCAAGTGTACTCGATATCGACCAACTTTGTCGAGCAGACCTGGTCGAGGACACTGAGTCAGAGACAACCCGACTCCCGGAATTCTACTCGATGTCGAGTAGCCTTGGTCGAGATCGAGGAGCCATGTCCGGAGTCGACGAGCTGTGCCAAGTCGAGAAGCCGAAGACGGAGACGCCGAGCCAACCCTACTCGATCTCGAGGAGGCCTTGTCGAGATCAAGGAGCCACCCTGCGTCAGTCCGAGTCATCTTCAACCATACCCCTAGTCGATCTCGAGGAGCCCTAGTCGAGATCGACGACACCCAGAAGCCCAGATCCGAGTCTGTCGAGGACCAGCTAGCCGAGACGACGAGCCGAGCCAGTCGACCACAGCCCTAGTCGAGATCGACTAGACCTTTGTCGAGATCGAGTAGACCTCCAGAGACGCGTTACTCGGTTTGACGAATCCTACTCGACTTGGAGTTACTTGGGCACGAAGGAAGACGAGTTGGCCGAGATTCTATCCAAATTTGATCAAGTTCTATCTATGGAAGGGAGATCTATCAACATGAAGACATCTTATGATAAAACCGCCTAAGAAAACGACCGACCGATCCCTCCACGTAATCATGAAGGGGAAATGCATGAGGATCCGTCTCCGCGAGGGAGGGGTGTAGCGGGCTTACCTGAGGCTCTCGCGACCCCGGCCGAGCATCCAGGGAGGATGTCCGAGCCGAGGTAGCGAGGGCCGCTACCTGAGCCGCACACTCCAAAGGATCATGCAGACGGTCTTACCCTTCCATGGGATCCATGCCAGAGGCGGGGGTCCCCAGGTCGGTGCCGCTGAACCTTCCGAAAAGGTCCATATCATTATCCGAAGCGGGTCTAACAAGTGACCCAATGGCGAGGAGAATATGCTCGAAGTCTTCGCGAGAGTGGAAGTAATAGCAAGTTTACTCGTCACCCCGCCACCCCCCTGTTGCAAGCCTCACTACCTGTCCATAACTGACCACTACTACTTGAAAGCTATAAGCGTCCGTGGGTGCGGGGGATGCGAGTAGAACCGGGATATCCTTGGCGTCGTGATCCCTCTGACGTAATTGCTCCTTTTCTTCCCTCTCCTAAAGCATAAGCACTCTCCCCTTGTGTTTTCTCTTCAAAAAAGGTCCCTTGTTTCCCCTTTTCTTCATCCTTTTATAATGGGTTCTCTTGTTTGTCAAACAGGTAGGGAACGATCCCCTCTTTCTGCCATCTGTCGATGTCGGGGAGCCAAGTGTTACGAAGTGCCCGAACACTTGGGTAGGCGGCATGGCCGACACCTGTCCCCTTTCTTGCCATTTTTCTTCTGGATGTAGGCGTTCTTCGTCCGCGGACCGTAACCTTTTATTGGCCCGGACTTTACGTTTAATTACCCTTTTTCCCCAAGAAAACCGTTTGTAGCTTTTCTTGACCCACTTTATCTTGGGGCGTCATCACAGCTCCTCGGGCCGCGGAGGATCCTGTTAGGATCCTCCGTGGTTCGAAGAATATCTACTGCGCAGGGTAGTTTTCCCTGAGGCAACGAGATAAAGTGGTCAAAGCTTTTGGGCTTTTCGAGGGCCCATTAGGGATTTTACTAGGCCGATGAGGGTTGCGGCCCATTAATCCTGATTGATAGATATCCATATTCCTCACACGTGTCCCGACTTAGGAGGCGAAACGTCGTGGATAGTTGTGCCTATAAATAGGAGCTCTGACCCCTCTTCATTTTTTACCGTTCCCGTTTTTTCACCGTTCTCCTACTCGAGACGTCTTCGAGGTAAATCTTGACCCTTTTCTTCTTTCTTTTCGCGACTTCGTTGTTTCTTTCCCTTTTTGTTTTCTTGATTCTAGTTCCTTTTCTCTTCTTGGACCTTGGTTCATGTGGGTTGTTTTTTATGTGGGTGCTGGCCGCGGTTGATCCTTAGATATCTTTCCGGACCTTCCCCCCATTGTTTCTTTCTTTACTAGCTCTGCCGCCTTCATCATGTCGTCCCCCTCTAGTAGTTCCGAGAGTGTGCAGGCTTTGACCAAGCCCCCGTCTTCTCGACGCTCAGGAGGAAAGCTTCGGATGGGTGATATTGAGGTTCCTGAGCAAGTTACTTTTAGGGAGCCCAAGGGTATTGAGGACCCTTCTTTCTATGCCTCCCCGAGCCGCGAAGCGAGGGAGGATTCTTCTCCCATCAACTCGTCTTCTTCGCGGTCGACCGCTGGGGCTTCGTCGTCAGACTCAGACTCGATATTGGAGTCGCCGGAATCTCAACATTCATACAAAGAGTGAGACTCTCACACTGGCTTACCTTCTGGTCCCGTCTATATGCCAAAGGAGCGACGCTCGTCATCCGTGTTGGGAGACTTTCGGCCAGTTCTGTACGACGAAAAAGTGCTGGCGATTTGTCCTTTTAGAGGAGACTTTCAACCCTCCGACGCGGGCCCGATACCAGAAGTCTCTTCTCAGCGTGTGATTCCGATAGCTCCTCCGAACGCCCAAAGCCGCGGTGGAAGACCTGAATGTGATTGCGCGCGTCTTTCCTTGGCCTAAAAGGGTTGGTGCTGTGTCTGCCGGCTGAAGGAGGAGGAAGCTTGGATGCCTATCCGGGTTGCCTGGTGGTATACATCGAGAGTCTGGTGCAAGGATTTCGTTTACCTTTGCCTGGCCTATTCAAGCGTTTCCTAAAAGCTTGTGGCTTGAGCCCTGCCCAGCTGGTGCCGAACAGTTGGCTTTTCATGACTTCGTTTGTGATGCGCTGTCTAGAAATCGGGGTTCAACCCTCGCTTGGGCTGTTGAACCACATGCTCACCTTGGGTCATGGGGTACTTTACAAAAGCCTTTATCAAGCTAAACTCAGCGTCCCTATCGTGGATCGGAATACCAGCAAACCGGAATGGCATCATAAATGGTTCCTGGTTAGGGACCCTTCGCGTAGGATTTTGAATTTCCACACTGAGCCTCGTCTATACGCGAGGCCAGAGAGGAAAGCAGTTCCGGATCTTAAGGAGATAGAGCTGAAGTTTGCTGTGGAGACGAAACCGTCATGGAAAGATATGGTCTCTCCTCTCCGGTTGGAGATGGCTGGACTGAGCCTTCCTCACCCTCGTATAGGTTGTAGCTGACTTCATAGATTGTTCTAGCTTTATGACCGTCGTGGTAACGGCTTGGTATTTTGTGTTTCTGATCCTCTTCGTATTTCGTATGACTTTGTGCAGGCGCTGCTGAGTTGAAGGCCATGGTGGACGCGGCTAAGATGTCTTCGGCTCCTCCTTCGAAAAGGAAAATCCCGTCTGATGTTATGAGCGCTTTAAAACGCCCCAAGACTTCTGCTTCTAAGGCTTAGGGGAAAGAAAATGTGAAGGAAGTAACTGTCGTCGCGACCTCTCCCCCTCGGGCTGCTCCTGTGGAGGTTGCTCCTTCCGTCATACTAATTGATTCCCCTCCTGCGGACGACGCTCAACCCTTACCTTTGGCTTTTCCCGCGGAGCGCCAGGTTACCTCTCCTAGCGATGCAGGTCCTTCCAAGTCGAAACCGAAGAAGAGAAAGACGCGGTCGTACCCGCCGTGGGAGGGCGTGAGCTGGGACGTGCCAGTCTTCCACGTGGATGCCACTGGCTGACCCGCGTATCGGATGCCCGACTTTCATTCTGACACTCTTGAGCAACTAGCCTTCCCTCCAGAGCTTGGGAAAGCGGAGCTACGATGACCGCTTGACTGATGAACAGTTCACGCTGGAACAAGAACGATGGTGCAACTGGGTAAGTGTGAAGCCTTACTTTGCTTGTCTTATTTTCTCGCGTGTCCTGTGTCCTCACTGCCCCTTTTTGCGGATAGGGTCACGTCTTTACTCACAGCGGCTGGGGAAGGTACCTTCGCTTGGGCCATCATGCTCAGGAGTTGGAGAAGAGGCTGGAGCAAGTGGAGGGGCAGCTCTCAGAGGCAGAGACGCCAAAAAACATGGTTGAGTCTCTTCGATCGCGGGTGAAAGAATCGGACGACATTATTGCAGCCGAAAAGGCCAGGAGCAGCAAGCTGTCTGAGGATGTGGAGACGTTGCAAGCTCAACTTGCGTCTTCTCAACAGGCGATGGACGCGTTGCGGGCTGATTTTGAGAGTCAGAAGAAGTGTAAAGACCGAAAATTTAAAACTATTATTTTATATTATTTTTAAGTAGATATATTATTATTTTCCTTCCGGCATCATTTTAGAATTTTGATTTTGACGGAATTTGTTTCCGCTTTAGAGTTGAGAGCCTCGATAAATTAATTTAATTTTGATAATGAGTTACAATTCGTTTTAGATTATCGAGTGTTGGGAATTTGAATTGGTGTTTGTTGGACCATTCTTAAATTGCTTTCTCTCCCTCTTTCTCTCGTTTCATAAGGCAATTGAGGCCTCTTGCCTTGCCTCATCCAGCTCATCTTTTTGTTTTCTTCCTCTACACTCCCTACACACCCACACCTTACCATTCATCCGAAATCTCTCCTCCTTCTCCCTGTCAGATGCCCTCAAAAGGAACCCTAAACCTTATCCATCAAAAGCCCTCAAAACTCATATCTTTCTTCCCCTTGTAGCCATTTCAAAACCACCAGGAAACCCAAAATCTTCATCTGGATGTCAACCCTCCACTGATCCTCCACCCTCTTGCTCTTTCTGTCCCAATTGGAGAAACCCATCACCACCACCTCACCGCCTCCTTGCTCAGCCTCTTTTCATCTCTATTGAAGCCGCAGCCACCGGAAGCAGCAACACCACCAATCCTTGTCTATTCCGCCGGCCACCAGTACCGCCACCAACACCTCCGAAGCGCCACCGCCTTCCCCCATCTGTTTGAAGAACAATCTGAGCGCTCCTGCCTTCTCCAACAGCTCACTTTCACCCTTCCCCTTGTCAATCGCAGCCAGTAACTCCTTCTCTCCGATTCGCCGTCGATACCGCGACCCAAGTCACCCTGTCTCTCCTCCACTCCTCTCGTTTTCCTTCCAGCTCCCTCCAACAGCTAGCCGGCGCTGCAACTCACCCATTCCGAGGAGCCTAATTGCTTCCAGGAGAGCGGTCACTCGGAACCTTTCCGACCTAGACGTAGATCGCCGACGCCATCGCAAGTCTCGCTTCCCCTCCCTGATCGAACCGAGACGGTCCGGACCAAGCCTTCGTTGCAGTCGAACGCCGCCCTGACATCCTCGCCGGAGTTGCTCTTGTCGCTCGGTAAATCTCTTCCTTTCCCGTCCTAATTACTCTCGCTTCCTTCCTGTTGTGTGGGTTGTCGTCGGAAATCTATTCCGGCCATCTGGGACAGGTTCCGAGCCGAGCAGGGCCACCGAAGGCCTGAGGTTCCTTCCCTCCTCACCTCCACGTCCTCCGCCAGAAACAGAGCCTTGCTCTGAGGTTGAAGACGCTGATCCCCTCTCTCTCTTTGTTGGGCCTAAATTTTTGGGCTCGGATCCTTTATTTTAGAGAGCTGGGCTTTGGGTGTTTAAATTTCATATTTTGTTGTGTGGCTATGTTTACATTCATATATTAGTAGATTGTCGTTATCACTACTATATTTTATAACTCGTTTTACCAGTAGATTTATTGGGATGCATTACTATATGATTTTATGTGTTTAGAAAAAAAAGTCAAAAGGGGTTACTAATGTAAATTTATGAAAGTGCTTTATTAAAAATGGGAGGTTGTAGAATTTTATTTAGTGAAATACTTTTGGTTGGGATTTTTAAACATGGGTTGTGAAAATGGAATTTAATTATATAAGGGTTTTGAAATAAAATGTCGAAATTAGTTCTATAATGTGATTTTGAGAGAACTGTTATAAGGTTTAAATGTTTAATGTCAAGATTTGGCTGAGTATGACTTTAAAGGAATTGTTGATTTTCTGAGTTGATTGAACTTGAGATTTAAGAGTTGGAAGGTTTTGGGAAGAATGATTTTGGTTGGTGTTGATCGTATCGGAAAGGTTTTGGAAATGGTTTTACTATTGATTGGTTTTGAGGATGTTGAGAACTTGGGTTCTGTGTATGAGTATTGGTCCGGTGGCTTATGGAAATGGCTTGATGATAGGTGTGTATTGCTTTTGGATTGCTTTGGACTTGCACTTGGGCCCTTGCTTGTATTATCCTGCTGTTCTGCATTTTCAGGTAAGTTCCCTAGGGGGCTTACTCAGCTTGGACATTCATGCCTGTTGTTGCATTTTATGTTAGGTGTTGCATATGCATAAAAGCATGCCATGTAGTATCATGTTTAGGTTGCACTAATTGATTGAGCATCCGCTTACTTTATGCGTTTGAAAAGAGAACGGCCATTATCTGAGTCTTTAGAGTCGTTGCTAGGGTCATTGGGGCATTCGTGTTTCATATCGTTTTGGTCCCAGTCGAGTCTTATATATGATCTGGCTGCGGCGGTGACCGAGCGTCCTACCTGGGCTGCTTCGGAGTGAGGTACGGACTGATAGGCTGCGGCACCGACCGAGCGTCCTACCTGGGCTGCTTCGGAGCGAGGTACGGACATATATGCCCAGAGTGGGCACGGATCAGGGGATATGCCTTTTGGCATTGTCTTGGGCCCTTTACAGTATTTCTGCTTATTATTACAACTAGGAGCATGCTAGTGTGTTTAACTTTCGTACTGCATTAGAGCATCTTTATTAGGTATAGCACATACTATGTAGCCTCAGCGAGGACTGCCGGTCCCGGATGAGTGGCTCGACCTGACTCCTTTCCCCGTTCTTCTTTAAAGGTATTTTCTGCAGATTTTGAGTGCTCGATGTGTATATGACGGGGTTCCCTTTTTGCGAATCGAAGAACCTAGCTAATTCTCTAACTCGTTACAAATGGTAATCACCCACTTATGATTTGGTTTTGACCCGGCTTAGTCGTGGCACCTTGTATCTTAATTTTGTTTTCGCCTTACTTCCGTTTCAAATGGATTCCGCGACATAGTCTTAGGACAGGTCAAGGGTACCCAACGGCCCTTCGATGTTTTAGGGTTTGAAATCCCCTTTATTATTGACCTTAAAATTGAATTTGAAACCTCGACCCGTACCTGGATTGCAAGATCCGAACAAGGGGTTTTATCCCTTGAAACGTAACCCGGAAATCATAATTCTGGGCCGTTACAAAGTTGGTATCAGAGCCAGGGGTTGTGCAATTCGGGTACAAAAGGGTCGAGTGTATGCTTTGAGAAACCGCCCATGAATTTCGAAGGATTTGGAAGTGTTTTAAAGGGGCAAAATGAACTTAAGATGCCTAACCTAAATTGGACTAAGTAATGGACTCGACTTGTACTAAAAGAGAAAAACCGACCAAACAGGGACGCGAGTGGGTAGTAAATGCGCTAGACCACCCCTATTGGGTGTAGTTGGGATCGGTAGGCAAAATACCAGCTTGTTCTTTACAGATGGGTTGGGAGACTCCAAGGAGATCATCATGAGTGTTATTGACTGATTCTATCCTGAGTGCTTGATGTGCTAAAGTCTGATTGGTATGTCTAACAATTAAATATGTGTTGACTGATCTGTGCAAACGGGATAGTGGGAGTACCCTTGTTTCTGTATGGTCAAACTCAGCTTGTGTGGAACAGCCCATTCCACTATGTTTGTTGGCCCCTTGACGCTCATATTGAGTCTTTCTCCCGGATGTCAGTGTCTTCCATAGGGAAATGGGTTGGTAAACACATTGTGTCGGAATCCTGTATGAGTATGGAAGTTGTCTGAGTGAGTGTTGGGAGTTTTGATGTCACTTCGAGTCAGAAGTAAGGTGTTTTTGTGGATGTGTTTCCTTATTCTTATGATGATTAACCAGTGTCATCTTGCCTTAAAGAGTCGTATCAAATTCCCACGGGAAAGAGGGGTGATGAGTCGGTTGGGAAAAGTCGATGGTTGCCCTTAGGGATCTCTGTCCGGTTGTAATTTTGACTCTCTCTGAATTGCATAACATAATCTTGTAGTCTCCCGCATGTACCTTGCAAATGATCATATTAGTATAGGGCTACTCATGTTATGCCTTGTTTTCCATCATGATTATATGTTGTCATAGCATGTCCAATTGGCCTATTGTATTGCCTGTACGGTTGATTTGAAGCATGGACCATATGATATGAACCTACGTGATAGTTGCCTTCTCCTTGGTTAGGTCCATGATAGTGTGATAAACTCTTCTTCGTATGAATGCGTGTAAATTATCTCTTAAGTATGCTAGCTGATGACGCCTTGATGCTTAGTATGCCCATATGTTCTGTATTCGTCAGATTAACTAACGTTGGTTGCTTTGCAATTTGAATTGTTGTGTGCTTACTTGCGTTGGATGGAGATTATGTGGTATAATTGAGTCTTGATAAATGCATGTTTTATCTTGTTACGTGTTGATTTGAGCTCATGTCCTCGTATTCTAGTCATATCGACATTACTTAAACTCGTGTTATACATCGTAAAACCTTCCTCGCGTTTATATATCCTTAGAATGTGATTGACTTGATTTCTTACATATCGTTATCGTTAAATGCATGTATGCATCACATGTTGTGTTGAGCCATTAGTATCACGTAGGACCCTTGGTTATGACTTGTACGAATTTATACCTTGCCTACAATATTGTTGATTCTCCCTTGAGTTAGGTCCCTGATAGTGTGATTCTTCCCTCTTCCTATCCTCTTAAAATGTTTTGCCCATCCTAATTAGATTAATGTTGAACTTGATGATCGACTTGCTTCCCAAGATGGTTAGTCCTAGCATGTTTACCTGTTATCGCTTGGTGGTATTTCTCTATTATTCTGTGCCATCTTCTCATGCTTGCATTAATGTATGCTTTGACACCTCGCATGGTCACACACCACGTTACATCGTAATTTCGCATACACATGACGCATGAATGTTAGGATGAATCTAGTCAAACTGCCTTGATTGTAGTCACGTTTTGATATGTGCTAGTAGTATCTTGTAGGGCTTCTACTTTCCAATATGAGTCGTTAAATGATTACATGTTGTACTTGTTCCACAATGTGATAGTTATCGTTTTATATGCCTTACGATGGTTCGTTCCTAGCATGATTATAATATGTCACCCATGATGCCATTCTCGTTACTTTTGATGATGCCTCATGTTTCGTGCATATTATGTTGAACCTCTCTTAATAACTCTTGACTATGCTTGTAGCACATCATGTATCTCTAGCATCATGTAGGACCTATACTTTCTAAATGTATCTCGACATACGATTACGTGTCATTCTTGACCTGTTATATGATCATTGTGTCAGATGAGACAGTTACTATGTTGTTCATATATGTTCTAGTATGATACATACACCAAGCTTATGCATTGTTTATATGTGATAATTGTGATACCCATTAAATCTCGCATATCTTGCTTAAGTTGCTAGGCATATCTGCTTCATGGGATAATAGACTACTATCTTGTCTCGCATGCATCTGTGTAGCACTCGAATATGTCTTTCTAGAATGCATATGTATGTCGTGCTCCTCGAGATAGGTACATGTTAGTGTGGGTTAAAATGATTTATATGCTCCGTGATGGATTCGTGTTTGCTTGTCGCGATTATAACCTAAATAGACTTCCATAAGGGCATCGTTGCTATTCTCAAGTCGGAGTTTCGTCTCTAGTTATCGTCTTTAGTTGTGGTCCGTGTTTGTCCCCGAAAGGAATTTGGGTTGTCTTCTCTTGTCACTCCCCTATCTCCGCTAACTTGGACTCTTGCGCGATACATTCGACGAGCGACCGCATGGATGAGGGAACAAAAAAGTTAGATAGCAATAGAGCAGCGCAGCAGAAGCGTGGGCCCATAACCCACAGGCCTCAGGATCAACGATTTCGGAAAGACAAGCACATTTCGAGAATGGCGGTTACTGATTACGATATGACTTGCAAGCAAGAGTGTTCTCTGTTCGAATTGCTAACCCTTTTGAACTTTTTGACGATGATATTGCGCTGCTCTAGCGATGAGATTTACGTGTTGATGTACTAACTTGATGATGATTGTTGCCTGATTGCCTGTTGCCTATGATGGTATGATCTAATGCCTTACAATTCTAATGTGACAAGATGTCTTGATGCAACGATACTTTGAGTGCTAAGCATGACCTAATTTCCCTTGCCCGTAAATTGTGAACTGCAAATGCTGAGAATTCTGAATTGGTTATTAGATAAGGTTATGATGTAACTTGCTATTTTGACTTAATTATGTGCATATATGATGATTTGTAATAATGATTGAGCATGCCGATACATTGAGACTTGTTGACATAGTTGCGATAATTGATGATGAACCCATGATACTATAAATGCTAGTGGATATGATGTGGTCCTTATGTGTAATAATGTCCATGATTGCTTATTCTTGAACTTGTGGGTGAGGGTTCTCTTGTGGAGTGGTTGATGAGTGGTAAAAGAATTCTAGGCGGTTAGGATAATCGATTGGTTATGTGGTTATGCATTGCTTATGGCTTGGGAATCTTGCCTGAATGGAGACTGATGGGTTGATTTGATTCTGGAAACTAGGAAGAGAATATGGGATTAGCCCTTAGAGGTGGATGATTCCACCTCTGAGCTTCTGAATTTGATTGATAGTTATGTGAGAAACTGATGTGGTTGTTGGAAGATTTTGATGGAATCTTGATTTAAAAAGGATTCGACTTGTTTTTGTGTAAAGTTGCTTGGTTAAACGTTGGAATTGAATATTTTCAGCAGTTTTGAAAGCGACCAATTTGGATTTTCGTTATGAAGCTTTTGAGTTATGATATAACCGAGAAGTCGAGATAAGAATGTGATAAGGGCCCATATCACATACTTATTACGACCCATTGGGGATGTCATGGTCATGACGAAGATACTGTAAGGACCTTATAGGTGCACTTATAAGGTGCTTACGGGGTCTATGGCGTGATCTTAGGACTCACCGATTTTCCCATCCTTCCCTTGGCTTTAGAATGATTTTAGTCTCGGGGACGAGACTTGTTTTTAGAGGTGGATGAATGTAAAGACCGAAAATTTAAAACTATTATTTTATATTATTTTAAGTAGATATATTATTATTTTCCTTCCGGCATCATTTTAGAATTTTGATTTTGACGGAATTTGTTTCCGCTTTAGAGTTGAGAGCCTCGATAAATTAATTTAATTTTGATAATGAGTTACAATTCGTTTTAGATTATCGAGTGTTGGGAATTTGAATTGGTGTTTGTTGGACCATTCTTAAATTGCTTTCTCTCCCTCTTTCTCTCGTTTCATAAGGCAATTGAGGCCTCTTGCCTTGCCTCATCCAGCTCATCTTTTTGTCTTCTTCCTCTACACTCCCTACACACCCACACCTTACCATTCATCCGAAATCTCTCCTCCTTCTCCCTGTCAGATGCCCTCAAAAGGAACCCTAAACCTTATCCATCAAAAGCCCTCAAAACTCATATCTTTCTTCCCCTTGTAGCCATTTCAAAACCACCAGGAAACCCAAAATCTTCATCTGGATGTCAACCCTCCACTGATCCTCCACCCTCTTGCTCTTTCTGTCCCAATTGGAGAAACCCATCACCACCACCTCACCGCCTCCTTGCTCAGCCTCTTTTCATCTCTATTGAAGCCGCAGCCACCGGAAGCAGCAACACCACCAATCCTTGTCTGTTCCGCCGGCCACCAGTACCGCCACCACCACCTCCGAAGCGCCACCGCCTTCCCCCATCTGTTTGAAGAACAATCTGAGCGCTCCTGCCTTCTCCAACAGCTCACCTTCACCCTTCCCCTTGTCAATCGCAGCCAGTAACTCCTTCTCTCCGATTCGCCGTCGATACCGCGACCCAAGTCACCCTGTCTCTCCTCCACTCCTCTCGTTTTCCTTCCAGCTCCCTCCAACAGCTAGCCGGCGCTGCAACTCACCCATTCCGAGGAGCCTAGAGGTAGTCGGAGCCTGGCGGAGCCACCATCACCGCCGGAGGCTGTCCTCCCCTCTTCACCGCTTCTAATTGCTTCCAGGAGAGCGGCCACTCGGAACCTTTCCGACCTAGACGTAGATCGCCGGCGCCATCGCAAGTCTCGCTTCCCCTCCCTGATCGAACCGAGACGGTCCGGACCAAGCCTTCGTTGCAGTCGAACGCCGCCCTGACATCCTCGCCGGAGTTGCTCTTGTCGCTCGGTAAATCTCTTCCTTTCCCGTCCTAATTACTCTCGCTTCCTTCCTGTTGTGTGGGTTGTCGTCGGAAATCTATTCCGGCCATCTGGGACAGGTTCCGAGCCGAGCAGGGCCACCGAAGGCCTGAGGTTCCTTCCCTCCTCACCTCCGCGTCCTCCGCCAGAAACAGAGCCTTGCTCTGAGGTTGAAGACGCTGATCCCCTCTCTCTCTTTGTTGGGCCTAAATTTTTGGGCTCGGATCCTTTATTTTAGAGAGCTGGGCTTTGGGTGTTTAAATTTCATATTTTGTTGTGTGGCTATGTTTACATTCATATATTAGTAGATTGTCGTTATCACTACTATATTTTATAACTTGTTTTACCAGTAGATTTATTGGGATGCATTACTATATGATTTTATGTGTTTAGAAAAAAAAGTCAAAAGGGGTTACTAATGTAAATTTATGAAAGTGCTTTATTAAAAATGGGAGGTTGTAGAATTTTATTTAGTGAAATACTTTTGGTTGGGATTTTTAAACATGGGTTGTGAAAATGGAATTTAATTATATAAGGGTTTTGAAATAAAATGTCGAAATTAGTTCTATAATGTGATTTTGAGAGAACTGTTCTAAGGTTTAAATGTTTAATGTCAAGATTTGGCTGAGTATGACTTTAAAGGAATTGTTGATTTTCTGAGTTGATTGAACTTGAGATTTAAGAGTTGGAAGGTTTTGGGAAGAATGATTTTGGTTGGTGTTGATCGTATCGGAAAGGTTTTGGAAATGGTTTTACTATTGATTGGTTTTGAGGATGTTGAGAACTTGGGTTCTGTGTATGAGTATTGGTCCGGTGGCTTATGGAAATGGCTTGATGATAGGTGTGTATTGCTTTTGGATTGCTTTGGACTTGCACTTGGGCCCTTGCTTGTATTATCCTGCTGTTCTGCATTTTCAGGTAAGTTCCCTAGGGGGCTTACTCAGCTTGGACATTCATGCCTGTTGTTGCATTTTATGTTAGGTGTTGCATATGCATAAAAGCATGCCATGTAGTATCATGTTTAGGTTGCACTAATTGATTGAGCATCCGCTTACTTTATGCGTTTGAAAAGAGAACGGCCATTATCTGAGTCTTTAGAGTCGTTGCTAGGGTCATTGGGGCATTCGTGTTTCATATCGTTTTGGTCCCAGTCGAGTCTTATATATGATCTGGCTGCGGCGGTGACCGAGCGTCCTACCTGGGCTGCTTCGGAGTGAGGTACGGACTGATAGGCTGCGGCACCGACCGAGCGTCCTACCTGGGCTGCTTCGGAGCGAGGTACGGACATATATGCCCAGAGTGGGCACGGATCAGGGGATATGCCTTTTGGCATTGTCTTGGGCCCTTTACAGTATTTCTGCTTATTATTACAACTAGGAGCATGCTAGTGTGTTTAACTTTCGTACTGCATTAGAGCATCTTTATTAGGTATAGCACATACTATGTAGCCTCAGCGAGGACTGCCGGTCCCGGATGAGTGGCTCGACCTGACTCCTTTCCCCGTTCTTCTTTAAAGGTATTTTCTGCAGATTTTGAGTGCTCGATGTGTATATGACGGGGTTCCCTTTTTGCGAATCGAAGAACCTAGCTAATTCTCTAACTCGTTACAAATGGTAATCACCCACTTATGATTTGGTTTTGACCCGGCTTAGTCGTGGCACCTTGTATCTTAATTTTGTTTTCGCCTTACTTCCGTTTCAAATGGATTCCGCGACATAGTCTTAGGACAGGTCAAGGGTACCCAACGGCCCTTCGATGTTTTAGGGTTTGAAATCCCCTTTATTATTGACCTTAAAATTGAATTTGAAACCTCGACCCGTACCTGGATTGCAAGATCCGAACAAGGGGTTTTATCCCTTGAAACGTAACCCGGAAATCATAATTCTGGGCCGTTACAAGAAGGAACTTGAGAGCCAGAAGAAGGAATTTGAGAGCCAGCGGCAGGGGTTCGAGGCCAAAAAGAAGGAATTTGAGGATCAACTGCTTACGGCTAACGAGGCGAAGAGTAAAGCTGTCATGGAAGCCAATCGTCGAACCATCGAGCTGGAACGGTACCGAGCCCGTACCGATGGTGACATAGTCTTTTCTTGGTTGGAAGTTCCGCACAATCGTACCAAGTTGGTAGATGATTGGCTGAGATCCCCATCTGGCCTAGACTTCATGAAAAGCGCGGTCCCTTGTTGGTTAAACGAAGAAGCCGGGCAGGATTTCATCCAAGATCGGTACCGAGACTGCTTTTTCATCGGGATGAAGGCCGGGATTCACCAGAGTGTGAAGAGATCCGCGGAGAACCCAGGAGTCCCTCTTCAACCGTTTTCTCCTAGTGAGGATCGGGATGATTGGGGTTTGGTGGAAGATGACAAAGTAGGTTTTTCCGGTGATGGCCTGTAGAAATTTGTTTAGTCGGGCCCGGGCGACTTTAACTTTTTAAGCAAACTTCGGTATTTTTATACCTCTTTTGGGATGATGGAAGTTCAGACTTTGTAATGGAAGGTGGTAGGTGGAAACTTGGTCCGCGGTTGTTTTTTGGGAGTGGCTTTCACCCCTGGTTCCGCGGACGGACCACGCAGGGGGAAGCCAGCTTTGCAACTTTTTATTTAATAGCGATTTTCTGTCTCTTTGAAGGATTCTCCGTAAAAAACAAGAAAAAACTTCCAACGCTCAGTCGCCTGAATATTTCATTTAAACACTTATTCATTACAGATTTTCTTTCTCCTCGGTCACCTTACAGCTTATCTTGGAACACTCTCCTTCTTAGGGAGAATCATCACTACTTCCGCCCTCCGGGGTGGTCCCTCCCACGTGCGCATTCCGAGACCTAGTGAACGCCCTCCATCCTTGGGTGAGCCAGAGTACTCCGGCTTCGTCCCTGTCTACCACTGCGCGGATGCCCCTCCTTCCTGGTCCGTTGGTTAACACGACCCTTTCGACGCCGAAGAGCCCGTACTCTTCCTCAAAAAACTCCGGCAAAGACTGGGGTAGTTTAGAGGAAGCGATCAGACACAAGAAAGAAAATGAAAGACATGCGTATTGGGAGAGTTCTTTGAGACGTTACCATTCTTTGTAAGAAAGAGTCGTTCTGGATCAAACGGATGAAGTCTCTCCTGCGGCCTCCGCCTGACGCCATATTTTCTCCGGTGTTGTTTCAGGTGATGCTTCTCTCTGATGATGGGGTACCTATGCAGGGGTACTGAATCCCCTGCTTTTATAGAGGGGGAGTGAGCCTTGATCCCTTCTGTATGTAATCTTTAATTTAATGCTCGTGATATTCGAGTATCTTTTCTGAATCGTCCCTTCCTAGTTTCTTGGGAAGGAAATTTGGTCAGTAAAGGTGAAAACAACTTTATTGGTTTTCGAACTGAAAAACAAAAAAAAGGAAAACTTCCATTCGTTTCCCTGTTCTTTGGTGCTTATAGATTTATTTTTCTGAATTTCGGTGCCTTAGCGCCTTGGGGGCTCCTGTGGGTTTCTGATCAGTTCCCTTACGGGGTTTCAGCCATCGCATACAAGGGGCTGAGACGGGGTTGTGCCCGTTCGCGTTTTGAGAACTAGCGTCGGCGAAACTTAGTCTTTTGGATGGAAGGCGAAGAGGGATCCTCATGGTCGGGGTTTTTCAATCGACCACGGAAACCTCGTGTTTTGATGCTTACCTGATGTAGGTGATTTCAAGGGGTGGCATCGGCCCGTCCGCGGATATGTTGGGTTTTTTTTTTTACTAATTTGAGACGCTCGAACCCTTTATTACTTATTAAAAAGACACTGGGAACCGTTTGTTTCTCATAACCAGTTTCCCTAGATTTGGGGCATTTAAAACTACAAGTACGGACTACAGAATAGAGAGACCCAGAGGTCTCTTCGCTTTTAAGCTTCCTCGATGTCGGGGTTGATTATTTGAACTTCGAAAATGGAATCCCCCATCTAGGTGAAAATCAAAACGGATCCTACCGTAACTCGGTTTGCTTGAACAAAGTGGGGCCATCCCTGGGTTAGCCAGAAAAGGTCGTCGCTACCCTTCTCCACCTTCACCTCATGTTCTTGATTGGAGCGGGACCAAAGGCGGGCTTCCGATTACGTGTCCTCGTCTATCAAAACGTACGTGAGTGGGAGGCGGAGTGTTTGGAGCTGTTCTTCCTTCATGATGACGCGACAGAACGTCCTGGGTGGTGTCCCCAGGTTCATCGTCGTTATGTGGGGGGTCGTAAACCTTGAGTTGTTAGGGTCTATTCTTATACCCCCTGAGCTAGGCCTTAGCCTCGACGGGGTCGTCCTCATGGGGGGATCGATGTTCATGGGTTTCTCTCTCTTCTTCTTTTCGTTGTTTTCTTTCGGGGTTGCAGGCAATGACCTGCGCGTAGAGATCCATACGTCATACACCTGTCTGCCATGCTCAGCCTAGGGTAGCGATACCCTGTCCATCTGTCAGTGTTTCGGCTTATCGAGAAGGCGCCTGTGCGGCCCGTGCCCCTTGAGGGTCCCCTTTTCCCCCTTCGTTTTTTCCTTTCGGGGTTGCAGGGTGTGCCCTGCGTGTAGTGTCCCCTCCGGCGTACACCTGTCTATCATGCAGGGTGTGCCCTGCGTGTAGTGTCCCCTCCAGTGTCTAGGCTTACCGAGAAGGCGTCTGCGTAGCCCGTGACCCCTGAGGGCCCTCCTTAAAAGGAGCAGTCTACTCGTCCTCTTATTTCACCAAAGAGCACATACCGCAAGATGTCCTCCTCAGCGCCCCAGACCTGGCCCTTTTTCCGTTCTCTGGACTTCCCGGAACAGATGTATCATTTGGTATGTGGTGATGGTGGCTTAAATGTCTTTATTCACTTTCTAGGCTAACCCACCCTTTCTTGTTCATTCGGTGTATTCGAGCAGCGGCTGCCTGCCCGTTTCGAGATTGAGTACGGGCCGGATCTCCCCGAGCGCGTCCTGTTATCGTCGAGGATTTTGCGGGACTTCCCTGTGACGGTGTACCGGGGTGATTACCGGGTCCCCTTCGTAGGGCAAGGTTGGAATCATTTTGCCAGTACTCATGGTGTCGACATTGGATCCGCCATTACCTTTCTGCACACAGGGAACGCCCGGTTCGAGGTCCATATTTTGTCCGCGGATGGCAGCGAGGTCGATGCTGGGTGGCAAGAGCCTTATCCTGAAGGTCCTCCAACAAATGGAACTCGCCTGTGCACTGACCGAACTCGTCTGGTTTCGGATCGTCCTCGGGACACCCCTTAAGTTATCCTTATGTTTATCTAAAGTACTGCGTCTATTTTGCCTGTCTTAGCTTTTCCGGACTTTCTTTGTGTTTATCGCTTTCTTGGGTACGAACTTCTTTATATGTTAGCAGCCCCACTTTTTGGGGTCGAGTTGATGGTTTTAGCTGGGCCTCAAGCTCGAGTTCCCTCTTTCTAAAGCACCGTTACCCGACGCGGAGCAATCTCCAGCGTCTCGGGACGAAATGTCGATCTGGGAGCTCAATGCGTCCCCCAGAGATCCGACGCGGAGCAAGCTCCAGCGTCTCGGGACGAAGTGTCGATCTGGGAGCTCAATGCGTCCCCCAGAGATCCGACGCGGAGCAAGCTCTAGCGTCTCGGGACGAAGTGTCGATCTGGGAGCTCAATGCGTCCACCAGAGATTCGACGCGGAGCAAGCTCCAGCGTCTCGGGACGAAGTGTCGATCTGGGAGCTCGATGCGTCCATCAGAGATCCGACGCGGAGCAAGCTCCAGCGTTTCGGGACGAAGTGTCGATCTGGGAGCTCAATGCGTCCACCAGAGATCCGACGCGGAGCAAGCTCCAGCGTCTCGGGACGAAGTGTCGATCTGGGAGCTCAACGCGTCCACCAGAGATCCGACGCGGAGCAAGCTCCAGCGTCTCGGGACGAAGTGTCGATTCTGGAGCTCGATGCGTCCACCAGAGATCCGACGCGGAGCAAGCTCCAGCGTTTCGGGACGAAGTGTCGATCTGGGAGCTCAATGCGTCCACCAGAGATCCGACGCGGAGCAAGCTCCAGCGTCTCGGGACGAAGTGTCGATCTGGGAGCTCAACGCGTCCACCAGAGATCCGACGCGGAGCAAGCCCCAGCGTCTCGGGACGAAGTGTCGATCTGGGACCTCAATGCGTCCACCAGAGATCCGTCGCGGAGCAAGCTCCAGCGTCTCGGGACGAAATGTCGATCTGGAGCTCAATGCGTCCATCAGAGATCCGACGTGGACAAGCTCCAGCGTCTCGGGACGAAGTGTCGATCTGGGAGCTCAATGCGTCCACCAGAGATCCGACGCGGAGCAAGCTCCAGCTTCTCGGGACGAAGTGTCGATCTGGGAGCTCAATGCGTCCACCAGAGATCCGACGCGGAGCAAGCTCCAGCGTCTCGGGACGTAGTGTCGATCTGGGAGCTCAATGCGTCCACCAGAGATCCGATGCGGAGCAAGCTCCAGCGTTTCGGGACGAAGTGTCGATCTGGGAGCTCGATGCGTCCACCAGAGATCCGACGCGGAGCAAGCTCCAGCGTCTCGGGACGAAGTGTCGATCTGGGAGCTCGATGCGTCCACCAGAGATCCGACGCGGAGCAAGCTCCAGCGTCTCGGGACGAAGTTTTGATCTGGGAGCTCGATGCGTCCACCAGAGATCCGACGCGGAGCAAGCTCCAGCGTTTCGGGACAAAGTGTCGATCTGGGAGCTCGATGCGTCCACCAGAGATCCGACGCGGAGCAAGCTCTAGTGTTTCGGGACGTAGTGTCGATCTAGGAGCTCAATGCGTCCACCAGAGATCCGACGCGGAGCAAGCTCCAGCGTTTCGGAACGAAGTGTCGATCTGGGAGCTCGATGCGTCCACCAGAGATCCGACGCGGAGCAAGCTCTAGCGTCTCGGGACGAAGTGTCGATCTGGGAGCTCGATGCGTCCACCAGAGATCCGACGCGGAGCAAGCTCCAGCGTCTCGGGACGAAGTGTCGATCTGGGAGCTCGATGCGTCCACCAGAGATCCGACGCGGAGCAAGCTCCAGCGTTTCGGGACGAAGTGTCGATCTGGGAGCTCGATGCGTCCACCAGAGATCCGACGCGGAGCAAGCTCCAGCGTTTCGGGATGAAGTGTCGATCTGGGAGCTCGATGCGTCCACCAGAGATCCGACGCGGAGCAAGCTCCAGCGTCTCGGGACGAATAACAGAAACTTATAAAGCACCCACTAACCGCTTTGATTTATTTACTAGTAGCGGGGGTGACTTAGATAATCGTTAAAAACAGACCCGGAAATTACACATAGTACTTCTTTAGGTGTTCAACGTTCCATGTCTTTCGAAGGACAACACCCTCAGGGGTTTGTAGCTTGTATGCCCCAACATGGACACACTCGAGGATTATATACGGTCCTTCCCATTTAGCGTCTAGCTTCCCTCCTACTAACGCCAGACGCAGAACTAGGTCTCCTCTTTCGAACCGTCGCTCCTGCATGCGCTGGTCTCTGTGCTTCTGGGTCTTCCTTTTGTACCCTCTTGCATGAATTTCCGCGATCATGCGTCTCTCTTCCCGAAGGTGCATCTCGACCTCCAGAGCTTCATCATTAGCCTTAGATTCATAAGCTAGGACCCGGGCAGATGGGACCAGGCGCTCTATTGGAATGACCGCGTTTGATCCAAACACCAGGGAAAAGGGCGATTCCTTAGTGGGAGTTTTGGGCGAAGTGCGGTACGACCATAGTACCGGGGGAGAAGTTCTGCCCATCGGCCCTTGGATGTTTTCCCTAGCTTCTTCTTAATGCCTTCCAAGATTTGTCGATTCGTGGTCTCCGCCTGTCCGTTCGTCTGAGGGTGAGCTACTGACGAGAATTTTAGTTTTATCCCGAGGCCCTCGCAGAAGTCTCGGATGTTTTCGCAATCAAATTGCGTTCCATGGTCGGTGATGATAGCTTCAGGAACCCCAAATCGGCAGACTAGATTTTTCCATAGGAATTTTCTGACCTTCTCGGTAGTGATCAGACCCATCGCCTCCGCTTCTACCCACTTGGTGAAGTAGTCCACCAGGACTAGAACGTACTTGAGCTGTCCAGGTGCTGTGAGAAAAGGACCTAGAATGTCCATTCCCCACAGGGCAAAAGGACAGGCCCCGAAGATGCTCTGAAGCGGCTCGGCGGGCACATTTTTCAGGTTTCCATGTTTCTGACAGGCTTCGCAACTGCGCACGAAACCCTGTACGTCTGTTCTGATTGCGGGCCAATAATATCCCAGCCTTAATACTTTGGTAATCAGAGCCCTCCATCCTTGATGGTGCGCACAAACCCCGGCATGCAGCTCTTCTGCGATGATTCGTCCCTCCTGGCTGGACACGCACAACAAGTCTGGGAAGTTGAAACCCTTCTTGTATAATTTTCCTTCGCGGATGATGAATTGGGCCGCCCTGCTTGTTAGCTTCTTGGCTTCTGCTCTTTCTGGTGGAAGAGTCCCCTTCCCTAGGTATTCAGTGATCGGTGTTCTCCAGTCCTCGGGTCCTTCTGTTTGGACGAAATATACTTCTTGCAACAACCTTCTCTGATCCCTTCTTTCGAAGTCAAACTTTCCTTCTACATTTGTTGGCATAGCCGCCCCCACGCGGGCCAATGCATCAGCTTGTTCATTGTCCGCCCGCGGGATTGACTCGAGAGCGAAGTACAGGAAGGCCTTTCTTAGAGCATTTACTTTTCGTAGATAATCCGGCAACAACCCGGTCCTGGCCTCGTACTCTCCGTCCGCCTGTTTGGCAACGACTTCCGAATCAGTATGCACGGTGACGGCGCGGGCCCCACGGGCCAGAGCTAGCTCTAAACCTGTTATCAGGGCTTCATATTTGGCTTCGTTGTTAGTGGTGGGGAAGTTTAGCTGGTGAGAAAAGCAAAACTGGCCCCCCCCCCCCCCGGGTTTATGAGCACGACCCCTGCTCCGCATCCATTCGCGTTGACGGCTCCGTCTACTTTTATCAGCCAAGACTTCTGCGAGTCGCGGTCTTCTTCTTCAAAGCTAGTTTCGCCGATGAAATCAGCCAGTACCTGGGCTAACGCTGCCCTCCGTGGAACATACGCTACCTCGAACTCGGAGAGCTCGATGGACCATTTCGACATTCTCCCTGAGAAGTCGGGCGAGTGAAGGATCTGCCTTAAGGGTAAGTTTGTCATGACTTCGATCCGATGATCCTGGAAGTATGGCCGTAATCTTCTTGCAGCGAAAATCAGACACAGGACTACTTTCTCGACTGGATCATACCTAGTCTCGGCGTCTTGCAACACTCTGCTCACGTAGTAGACCGGGTATCGCCCTTCTCTGGCGAGAACCGCGCTGATGGTGGTCGTCTTTACCGCGAGGTAAATCTGTAAATCCTCTGTCTTTTGTGGCTTCTGAAGGGTCGGCAAATACTACAAAAAGACTTTTAGTTCGTCGAATGCTTGCCGGAGTTCCGCCGTCCACTGTATCGGCCCCTTCTTTTTCAACAACGCAAAGAAAGGTAGAGAGTAATCCGCGAGGCATGAGCAGAAACGTCCCAGATAGTTGACTGCACCATTCAATGACTGGACTTCCTTGATAGTCCGCGGGGGACGCAGTTCTTGGATTGCCGCTATCCTCGCCGGGTTTACGTCTATCCCCCGCTGACTAACCATAAAGCCTAGAAATTTCCCAGACTCAACTCCGAACACGCACTTTTCGGCATTCAAATTCAGCCCTCCACGCCTTAATGAGTCGAAGGTTTCTTGTAAGTCCGCGGCATGATTTTCTGCCTTCTGGCTCCTCACCACAATGTCGTCTACATAAATGGATACATTCCGCAACAGCTGACTGCGGAAGATCTTGTCCACTGTCCTCTGGAAAGTGGCTCCTGCATTCCTTAGACCAAAGGGCATGACCTTGTAACGAAAAATTCCCTGATTAGTGATGAAGGTGGTCGCCCTCTGGTCCAGAGGGTCTAGCTTGATCTGGTTGTACCCGGAGTAAGCATCTAAGAAGCTCAAAGCCTCATTACCGGCCGTGATGTCTACCAACTCGTCTATTGATGGCAAAGGGTAGCTGTCCTTTGGACAAGCCTTGTTCAGATCCGAAAAATCAACACACATCCTCCACTTCCCATTGGCTTTCTTGACGAGGACCACATTCGAGAGCCATTCGGAGTCCTCCGCCTCTTCAACGAAACCGGCATCGAGCAACTTATCCACTTCTTCCTTCGCTGCCCGGGCCTTCTCTGGGGCCATCTTTCTTTTCTTCTGGGCTACCGGGCGAGCGTCATGTCGGATTTTGAGCGTATGAATCGCGATGGAGGCGGGGACGCCCAGTAGATCCCTTGGGGACCAGGCGAACACGTCTCGCGACTGCCGGATAATCTCCAAGACCCTTTCCTTCTCCTTTGCTTCGAGGGCCTGGCCCATGTAAATTCTCTCCTCGGCATTAGGGAACGGCTGGTGGACCGTTCTTGAATCCGCGGTTGGGACCTCTCTTTCGGAGGGTCGAACCTCAAGCTCAGCTTCCGACCCAGCCTCACCCCTTATCCTAACTGGTTCATTCCGGGGTGAAGTCTCTCTCTCGGTGATCTTATTCCGGCTCTGAGCTGTATCTTCGAGGCACAAGACCTCCTTCATCTTTTTCAATGATGTCGCATAGCAGCTTCGACTCTCTGGTTGTTGTCCGCACACTTCCCCAGTTCCTCCCCCAGAGACCAGGAATTTGGCCTTAAAATGGTATATGGACACTACCATCTGGAATTTAAAGAGGGAGACCCTCCCAAAGAGCGCTTTATAGGTAGTTGGGATTCGGACCACCGTGAAGGTGATGTTCTCCATCCTCCGGAGAGGGGGGGTTCCTAGAACCACTGTAAGCTCTATCGTGCCCGCCACTTGTACCTCATCTCCTGAAAAGGTAATCAGAGTGTCGTGGTAAGGTTTCAAAGCCGTAGCCGACACACCAAGCTGGGAGAAAGCTTCCCATGAGAGTATATCAACCGACGACCCGGTGTCGATGAAGACCCTTTTCACAGTTTTAGTTGCGATCTGAGCGTGGATCACCAGGGGGTCGGCATGGGGCATGCGGACTTGATCCGCGTCGGTCGATGTGAAGATTATTTCCGGGTGTGGATTCAAAGCGATCTTTTGACTCGCCAGAGATGGGGGGTGTCTGGACTCCCTCTCATAATTCTTTCTCTCTTGCCGGCTAATTCCTGAGATCGACGGTCCTCCCGCGAGGGTGTCGATAAAACCTTCTGGCTCCGGGATCCTGTTGACTCGTGACCCTCCTGGGCGGTCTTCACGCTGTGGAGCATGATTGACCGATACTTGTGCAGGCTGACCCTGCCCTCTTCGACCGTCTCTCCACCAACGTCCCCGTCCTCGACCCCTAATCCCCGGGGGGTACCGTCGTGGTTCATCCCTCCCTCGCGGATTCTCCATGCGCGTTGCATGGTGATGATGGCTTCTTTGGTCATCTGCGTGTCTTCGATCCTGTTGGTGACGGTGAAGGTCATCGTCGCGCTCATTTCTTCTGGCCGGGTAATCCGGCGCCCTGTGTTGGCGTATTTGTTGGTTACCGCCCTGAGATCTGTCGCCTAGCTTCTCCTTCCCGTGGTTGTAGTGGACCACATCCTGTCGGGACGCGGGTGTCCCACCCGCGGAGTAATTTCTTCTTGGCTTTGCGACTCCTCTGTCTTTGCGGAACTTTCCCACTATCTTCCCCAGAAAACCACGCGAGCCTTCTGTAAAGGCTCGGATTTTTAAATCCTAATTTTTTTAAAAAATAAAATAAAATAAAAATAAAATATATATAATAATAATAGTAAAATCAAAATGAGGTTAAATCGGGGTATTTAAAATCTCTTAAAATGAATTCCGGCCTGATTTTAACGGAAATTTCGACAGGATTCCAATTTCGCTACCTTGACTTGAGGTTTTGGAATACGAGTCGGGATAAGGTCGAGAGAGTGTTTCGAATTTAAATGTCGGGTATAATTCTTTTAGCATTTCATGTCTTGGAAACCACATGTATATTCCACTCTTGTCCTTTTCTTCTCCTCTCTCTCTCTCACTCTCTCTCTCTCTCTCGAGTTGGCTCAACAGCCTAAAGATTCCTCTGTTGAACAGCTTGCATATTTGTCCATTTGCTGGATACCCACTCCTTCCCCTTCATGTCTGAAATTGCCAGGACAAACCCACAAAGGAGCTTTCCTCTCTTCCCCTCTTTCCTCTTATCTGCTAAATCAGAATCCAAATCACCACCACCACCTCTCCCCGTTTTCGATTTCCGCCACCAGCAACCACCACCCTCACTCATTCACCGTCGCCCAGAAGGCCACCAGCTCTCCCTCGCCGCGTCGTCGTCGTGAGCCCAAGGAGCATTCCCTGGTTTACCGAGAAGCAGAGAGCCGAGCCATCTTTACCGAGCTCCTCCCCTCTCTTCCATTGGAGCAGCAGCTCCCTCCGTTTTCCAGAACGTCGAAGAAGAAGGAAGAACCCCAAGCGAACTGAGCCCGAGCAGCGACGAGCCACCCAGGAGCCACCGCCGCTACCCAGCGCCGATGCTCGTCCCTCCTCTTTTCTGTTTTGCCTCGATCCGAATCCGGTGAGTTTCTCCTCTTTCCTTCTCTCTAAATCGCCATAAAAACGCACCTTTTGACCCTCTATCTTCGGCCTAGGCTGAACCGGCTTGAATTCCGCCTCCGACGAGCCCAATCGCTCCTCCAACGAAGATCTCCCGACGAAGTTCTCCGATCTCGGTAATATCTCTCTTTCTCTCTCTCCTTCATTCGCGTTTGAGTCACTGGGGGTTCAGGGTGGCCGGAATCGCCAGTCGGTCGGGATGGGGGGAGCCTGGGTCGGAAAGGTGGCCGCCGGCGAGGACCCTGCTCCTCCTCTCTTCTTCCCGCTTTCCGTCGCCAACGCCCAGATCTATTTCCTTGAGGAGGGAGACGGGTCGGTTTGTTTTTCTTTCACCTTGGGTTCGGTTCACTGGTTCATTAAAATAAAAAGGGAAATCCGGTTCGGTTCAATAAGATGCTAAACCAGATTTGGCTGATGTTGGGCCTATTATTTTCGGGTATGGGCTTCCGGGCTGGGCTTTGTTTGGATCCGAAATTTAAGAAGGATTTGGGCCTATTCCTTCCTTTGGCCCTAATTTTGTCATGGATTGTGTTTATAAAATGTGTATTAAATATAAGACGTGATTTTGGGTAAATTTCGGAAATTGTTAAATTGTTAACTAATTGGATTATATAATATTATTAATGAGGTTTGTAAATATAACATTATGAGACTTGGATTTTTAAGAGATAATCGGAAAGGGTTTTCAAGGTTGAAAATTGTTTTAATGAATGGAGAATTGATTTAAATAAATCTAAAGAGAGGATTTTGGAAATATACTACCCTTGTCGGATTTGTCTCGAAATAATAATAAAATAAGTAGATGAAAGGGTAATGTTTCATAAATGGACTTTTAGATGATTGAGAAATTATTTTGGATATGAGTTGACTCAAATTGGGATTTAAAAGTTTGGAAAATATGGTCGATACGATTTTACCAATAGGGTTGATTGGAAGTAAATGATTTTTGGTTAATGTTGATCGTAGCGGAAAGGTTTTGAAAAATGGGTTTTACTATCGATGGGTTTTGAGGATGATGAGAATTTGGGTTTCGTGTGTATGGATGTTGGTCTGGTAGCTTATGGAAATGGCTTGATGATAGGTGTGTATCGCTTTTGGGATTGCTTTGGACTTGCTTTTGGGCCCTTGCTTGCGTTATTTTGCTGTTCTGCATCTTCAGGTAAGTTCCCTAGGGGGCTTACTCAGGTTGGACATTCAGGCCTGTTGTTGCATTTTATGTTAGGTGTTGCATTCATGATCAGCATGCCATGTAGTACCATGCTAGGTTGCATCGATCGTTGAGCATTCTCCTTCTTTATGCGTATGTAAACAGAACGGCCGTTATCTGTGATAGTCCTAGAAGTCTTTGCTAGGGTCATAGGGTAGCCCAGCCTCATCGGGTACCCTGAGTCAATCGAGTACTTCCTTATATTATGATATGCCTGCGGGCTTTATTGTGGAGCGGGTTAGGCATGCGTGCCGCCCTATTATGAATGAATGCATTCACGAGCTGGCCAGTCTCCGCCTGTCGGAAGGGGTGGAGGTAGGAGAGGGATATGCCACTTGGCATTGTCTTGGGCCCTTTACAGTATTTCTGCACATTATTATGAACTAGGAGCATGCTAGTGTGTTTGAATTCCGTACTGCATTAGAGCATCTTTATTAGGTATAGCACATACTATGTGGCCTCAGTGAGGACTGTCGGTCCCGCGTGCGTGGCTCGATCTGATTCCTTTCCCCGTTCTTTTTTTTAAAGGTATTATCTGCAGATTGAGTGCTCGATGTCTATATGATGGGGTTCCCTTTTGGCGATTCGAAGAATCTGGCTAACATTCCAACTTAATAAAATGGTAACTACCCACTCATGATTTGGTTTGATCCGGCTCTGCCGTGGCACTTGTATCTTTACTTTGCTTCCGCTTTACTTCCGTTTGAAATGGATTCCGCGACATAGTCTTAGGACAGATTGAGGGTACCCAACGGCCCTTCGAGGTTTTTAGGGTTTGAAATCCCTCTTTATACTAATCATAAAAGTGTTTGAAACCTCGACCCGTACCTGGATTGCAAGATCCGAACAAGGGGTTTTATCCCTTGAAACGTAACCCGGAAATCATAATTCTGGGCCGTTACAAAGATGGTATCAGAGCCGGGTTGTGCAATTCGGGTACAAAAGGGTCGAGTGTATGTTTTGGAAGACTGCCCATGAATTTCAAAGGTTTTGAACGTGTTTTAAAAGGGGCAAAATGAATTTATGATGTCTAACCTAAATTGGACTAAGTAATGGACTCGACTTGTAATAAAAGAGAAAAACCAACTAAACGGGGATACGAGTGGGTAGTAAAGGCGATAGACCACCCCTATTGGGTGTAGTTGGGAATGGTAGGCGAAATATAAGCTTGTTCTTTACAGCTTGGTTGGGAGACCCTAAGGAGATCATTATGAATGTTATTGACTGATTCTATGCTGAGTGCTTGATGTGCTAAAGTCTGATTGGTATGTCTAACAATTAAATGCGTATTGATTGATCTATACGAATGGGATAGTGGGAGTACCCTTGTTTCCGTCTGGTCATACCCAGCTTGTGCGGGACGATCCCTTCCGCTATGTTAGCCACTTTTTCGGTTCCATTAAATCTTTTCTCAGATGTCATTATCTTTCATGGGAATCGGGGATCATGGTTGGATGCTAAGTTTGTTTGAGTGGGTGTTGGAAGTTCTTGATGTCACTTTGAGTCAAAAGTAGTGTGTTTCTGGGGCTGTCTTTCCTTATTCTTATGATGATCAACCAGTGTCTTCTTACAAAAAAGAGTCGTACCAAAGTCCCACGGGAAAGTGGGGTGATGAGTCGGTTGGGTAAAGTCAATGGTTGTCCTTAGGGATCTCTGTCCGGTTGTAATGGTGACTCTCTTTGAACTGCATGACATGATTTTGTAATCTCCCGCATGTACCTTGTAAATGGTCGTTTGTAAGAAGTTGCTCATGTTATGCCTTGCTTTCTGTCATGATTTGTTTAAGCTCATGTTGTGGTTAGTTACCCTCCTCAAGTATCGTGTTGTGTCCTTCCTTATATCATGACTATTTGTTGTTATAGCAAGTTTACCTGGCTTACTGATCGTATGGTTGATATGAAGCATGAAACATATGATACGAACTTGCATAATCGTTATTTTCTCCTGGATTAGGTTTATGGTAGTGTGATCAAACCCTCCCTGTATGAATGCTTGTACATGATCGCCTTAGCATGATTAATGTTGACGTGTCAATGCTTATTACTCCTTGTGACGAGAATATGTAGCATCCCCATCTATTTTGTATTCGTTAAATTGACTATTATTGATGATCTTACAAGTTAATATTGTTGTATGATTACGTGCTTTGGATGGAGAGTACGTGGTATAATTTAGTCTTGGTGAATGCATGTTTCATCCTAGTATGTGTTGATCTGCACTCATGCCCTGTATTATAATCATATTACCCACTACTTAGACTCGTATTATGCATCATTTAACTTTTCTCATGTTCTATATCGTGGAATATGATTGAGTGATTCTCACGCGTTGTCATGATTAGTTGCATGCATGTGTCGTACGTTATATTGAGCTTTTAGCATCATGTAGGATCCCCGGTTGTGAGTTGTGCGAACTTGTATCTTGCCTAGGTTGCTGCTGATTTTCTCTTGAGCTAGGTCCCTGATAGTGTGCTTCTCCTTTTTCATATCATCTTAGGGGTTTTACTCATGATTAGACTGATGTTGAATTCGATGAGCGACTTGCTTTTCGTGATGGTTATCTTGGCATGCTTACATGTTACCTTCTGGTAGTGATTCCCTATTACTCTGTTTTATCATCTCGCACTTGCATGAATGTAAGACTTGGCACATCGCATGATCACACACCACGCTATATCATGTCCTCACATACGTAGGACACATGAATGTTAGGATGAATCTACTCGAGTTACCTTGATTGTTTTCATGTTCGATATGTACCAGTAGTGTCCTGTAGGGCTTATGATTCCCAAAATGACTCGCTAGATGATTACATGTGGTACATGTTCCATAATGTGATAGTTATCGTTTTGTATGCCTCATGTTCGTGAATATTATGTGAACCCCTTTTAATGACTCATGACCCCGTTTGTATCGCATCATGTATCGTTAGTATCATGTAAGATTATGCCTTCTAAATGCATCTCGTCGTATGATTACGTGCCATACTTGACCTATTATATGACCAGGGTGTTAAGATGAAATAGTTACTATGATGCTCTTATATGATCTCGTATGATGCTTAATCTGCTTGCTATGATATACCTCGTCATGATACGTTTGAACTCAATTGTTGGTGTGTGTACCATGCTTGTACATTCGATCGTTTACATGATACATGTCATCCTCATTAAATCCCATATGACTTCGAATCTTGCATGATCATTACTGATTCCGCATAATTTGCTTGAAATTGCTTGGCATATCTGCTTTCATGGAGTAATAAACTGCTAGCTCGTCTCACATGTATCAGTGTAGGACTTGATTGTGTCTTTTGGAATGAATGTGCATGCCGTTCTACTTGAGATAGGTACATGGTAGTGTGGATTAATGTGACTGATGTGCTCCATGATGAATCCATTTTGCTCGTCACAATTGTAACCTAATAGACTTCCATAAGGGCATCGTTGCTATTCTCGGGTCGAAGTCTTGTCTTTAGTCTTGTCGTTCTTAGCCTTGGTCTATGTTAGTTCCGAAAAGGAACATTGGGTTACCCGTCCTTGTCACTCCCCTATCTCTGCTAACTTAGACTCATTTGCGATACTTGGACGAGCGATCGCATGGGAAAGAGAACGAAAGGTGGGATAACGATAGAGCAGCGCAGTAGAAGCGTGGGCCCATAACCCACGGGCCTCAGGATCTATGATGTCGGCGAAACAGGCACGCATCGAGAATTACGGTTACTGTGTACGATATGACTTGCAAGCGGGAGTGTTCTCCGTTCGAATTGCTAACCCCTTTGAAATTGTTGATGACAATATTGCACTGACCTAGCAATGAGATTTATGTATTGATGTGCTGACTTGGTGATGATTGTTGCCTGGTTGGCTGTAATCTATGATGATATGATTGGATGCCTTATAGTTCTAATGTGTCATGAAGTCTTGACGTGTTGATACTCTAAGTTGCTAAGCATGATATGAATTCATTTGCCTGTAAAATGTGAACTGTAAATGCTGATAAGCCTGAATCGTGATCTGATAAGGTTATGATGAAAATTGCTAAGTTGAATTGACTAGGTTCATATATGGTGTTTTGCTATAATTTTGAGCATGATGGTAAAAAAATTAAGGCTTGTTGAACCCATGATGTATGTTATAAATGCAAATTGATATGATGTAGACCTTATGTTCGATGATTTCCATGATTCCTTTTTCTTTAAACCTGTGGGTGAGGTCATTTGGTAGAGTGGTGAAAGAATTTAAGCGGTTAGGATGAGCGATGATATTATGAGGTAAGTCGCGAGAGAGGGATGTTGACTGAGGTAAGATTAAGTGAGTTTTGGGATGTACATGAGACAATACTTGGTGGTTTCCGATGAGCTTTTGGGTGATGCTTGTGATGTCTTGGGTAGTAAGAGAAGTGTAAGAAATGACTTTTGAGAGCATTGAGAACATAGAACGAGAGGGTACTCGGGTGTGGAGTTAGAGATAGGAGTTGGATTTTTAGAGGTGGATGGCGTGTATGAGAGTTTGGTGGAATGAGGGCGAGATTTGAGCATCGGGATGAATTGAGATTTCTTTGGGAAATTTTGTCTAAGATGAGGTTGGCGGGTCTAGAAGAGGATTAGTCTTGGCTTGAGAGTGGAGATGGGCAAGTGGGAACCGTATCTTATTTTGACTGGTATGACGTGAGAATTTTCTTGATTATGTGATTATTTATATTTGCTGGCATGATGTTAGATATCGACTATGACGAATCTGATACAGAATGATATTACACGTTGTTGTGCAATATTGAAATCTAGTTGGCAGTGAAAAAAAAGTTATCATGATATATTGATGCTCTGCTATGTTGTTTTAGAAGCATGTTAGGATGTGTTGTGATATGATATACGAGATAATGATGTGTTATTATGTGAAAGTGTGATGTTATGTTATGGGGTGAAAACATGATGTTATATTATGTGTTAGTAAACATGATGTTGTATTATATGGTTGACAAGCATGACTATTGATATGTTAAATGATGGGTATGACTTGGAATGTGAACATGATTTGTATATATATGAGATAATGGTGCCTGATTACTAAATGATCGTTATATGGTGTTGTGACGAGTTGAGATGATATCTGAAGAGCATGTTGACATATTGATGTTGATATACTGCTTGATCTTCCCTTTTGCTGAATCTTACTAGCATGACCTTGTTTGTATTGATGTGGTTATGATTAGTTTTGTTTCATTGACTTATGATGAAATCCCGCTATGGCTATCCTTGCAAATACAAATGTTTGATGTGATAAATCTGTTATGATAATGCTGGATAGAAATTGGATAGGATGATTATGTGAATTTATGCGCTGAATGAGATCCCTTGTTGTGACTGACCCTACTATGATTGCGGTGTTGATATGCGATAGTGAGATACCTTTTATGATTTATGGTGTGATGTCGAGACGTTGTTATGATCTTGATATGTTGTTGAGATGCACCTTATAACCTTTAGTGTGATTTCGAGATACTTGATGTGATCTTGTGACACTGTGTGGGTACATGGTTGAGACTTGTCGTATGATGTGTTGGTTGGAGATTGGTTGGTTTGAGCTGTTATGCATTTGTTATGACGTATGAATTTTGCTTGAATGAAGATTGATGGATTGATTTGATTCTGGAAACTAGGGAGAGAATATGGGATTAGCCCTTAGAGGTGGATGGCTCCACCTCCCACCTTCTGAATTTGATTGTTTGGTATGTGAGGAATTGATCTGGTGGTTGGAATATTTTGACGAAATCTTGATTTGAAAGGATTTGACTTGTTTTGGTATAAGGTTGCGTGATTAGGCGTTGGATTTGAAGATTTTGAACGATTTTGAAAAAGAACTAACTTGGATTGTAAAAGAATGAACGTTACCGATAATTTCCACGATATTGAGGCCAATCTTTTTCAATTGCGGAATCCCTTTAGAAACTTTTCAAACCCGGGCAACTCTATGATAACTCACGAAGTGGATACAAGCATTTTATAAGGGCGCTTGTAGGGTGCTTGCTAAGACCTAGTGATAATATTGTAGAACTTTTAGAGTTGTGGTACTTCCAAAAAGTCGAAGCGAGGATGTGATAGGGGCGCTTATCGCATACTTGTCAAGGCCAATTGGAGATGTCACGACCGTGACTCGGATGTTGTGAGAATCCCGGAAGACGCAACCGAGATGATTACAAGATTCTGGACATGGTCCTTGGACTCGTCAATTTCAAACTTCATTCCCTACCTTATTTGGTTTTAGTCTCGGGGACGAGACTTGTTTTTAGAGGTGGATGATGTAAAGGCTCGGATTTTTAAATCCTAATTTTTTTAAAAAATAAAATAAAATAAAAATAAAATATATATAATAATAATAGTAAAATCAAAATGAGGTTAAATCGGGGTATTTAAAATCTCTTAAAATGAATTCCGGCCTGATTTTAACGGAAATTTCGACAGGATTCCAATTTCGCTACCTTGACTTGAGGTTTTGGAATACGAGTCGGGATAAGGTCGAGAGAGGGTTTCGAATTTAAATGTCGGGTATAATTCTTTTAGCATTTCATGTCTTGGAAACCACATGTATATTCCACTCTTGTCCTTTTCTTCTCCTCTCTCTCTCTCACTCTCTCTCTCTCTCTCTCGAGTTGGCTCAACAGCCTAAAGATTCCTCTGTTGAACAGCTTGCATATTTGTCCATTTGCTGGATACCCACTCCTTCCCCTTCATGTCTGAAATTGCCAGGACAAACCCACAAAGGAGCTTTCCTCTCTTCCCCTCTTTCCTCTTATCTGCTAAATCAGAATCCAAATCACCACCACCACCTCTCCCCGTTTTCGATTTCCGCCACCAGCAACCACCACCCTCACTCATTCACCGTCGCCCAGAAGGCCACCAGCTCTCCCTCGCCGCGTCGTCGTCGTGAGCCCAAGGAGCATTCCCTGGTTTACCGAGAAGCAGAGAGCCGAGCCATCTTTACCGAGCTCCTCCCCTCTCTTCCATTGGAGCAGCAGCTCCCTCCGTTTTCCAGAACGTCGAAGAAGAAGGAAGAACCCCAAGCGAACTGAGCCCGAGCAGCGACGAGCCACCCAGGAGCCACCGCCGCTACCCAGCGCCGATGCTCGTCCCTCCTCTTTCCTGTTTTGCCTCGATCCGAATCCGGTGAGTTTCTCCTCTTTCCTTCTCTCTAAATCGCCATAAAAACGCACCTTTTGACCCTCTATCTTCGGCCTAGGCTGAACCGGCTTGAATTCCGCCTCCGACGAGCCCAATCGCTCCTCCAACGAAGATCTCCCGACGAAGTTCTCCGATCTCGGTAATATCTCTCTTTCTCTCTCTCCTTCATTCGCGTTTGAGTCACTGGGGGTTCAGGGTGGCCGGAATCGCCAGTCGGTCGGGATGGGGGGAGCCTGGGTCGGAAAGGTGGCCGCCGGCGAGGACCCTGCTCCTCCTCTCTTCTTCCCGCTTTCCGTCGCCAACGCCCAGATCTATTTCCTTGAGGAGGGAGACGGGTCGGTTTGTTTTTCTTTCACCTTGGGTTCGGTTCACTGGTTCATTAAAATAAAAAGGGAAATCCGGTTCGGTTCAATAAGATGCTAAACCAGATTTGGCTGATGTTGGGCCTATTATTTTCGGGTATGGGCTTCCGGGCTGGGCTTTGTTTGGATCCGAAATTTAAGAAGGATTTGGGCCTATTCCTTCCTTTGGCCCTAATTTTGTCATGGATTGTGTTTATAAAATGTGTATTAAATATAAGACGTGATTTTGGGTAAATTTCGGAAATTGTTAACTAATTGGATTATATAATATTATTAATGAGGTTTGTAAATATAACATTATGAGACTTGGATTTTTAAGAGATAATCGGAAAGGGTTTTCAAGGTTGAAAATTGTTTTAATGAATGGAGAATTGATTTAAATAAATCTAAAGAGAGGATTTTGGAAATATACTACCCTTGTCGGATTTGTCTCGAAATAATAATAAAATAAGTAGATGAAAGGGTAATGTTTCATAAATGGACTTTTAGATGATTGAGAAATTATTTTGGATATGAGTTGACTCAAATTGGGATTTAAAAGTTTGGAAAATATGGTCGATACGATTTTACCAATAGGGTTGATTGGAAGTAAATGATTTTTGGTTAATGTTGATCGTAGCGGAAAGGTTTTGAAAAATGGGTTTTACTATCGATGGGTTTTGAGGATGATGAGAATTTGGGTTTCGTGTGTATGGATGTTGGTCTGGTAGCTTATGGAAATGGCTTGATGATAGGTGTGTATCGCTTTTGGGATTGCTTTGGACTTGCTTTTGGGCCCTTGCTTGCGTTATTTTGCTGTTCTGCATCTTCAGGTAAGTTCCCTAGGGGGCTTACTCAGGTTGGACATTCAGGCCTGTTGTTGCATTTTATGTTAGGTGTTGCATTCATGATCAGCATGCCATGTAGTACCATGCTAGGTTGCATCGATCGTTGAGCATTCTCCTTCTTTATGCGTATGTAAACAGAACGGCCGTTATCTGTGATAGTCCTAGAAGTCTTTGCTAGGGTCATAGGGTAGCCCAGCCTCATCGGGTACCCTGAGTCAATCGAGTACTTCCTTATATTATGATATGTCTGCGGGCTTTATTGTGGAGCGGGTTAGGCATGCGTGCCGCCCTATTATGAATGAATGCATTCACGAGCTGGTCAGTCTCCGCCTGTCGGAAGGGGTGGAGGTAGGAGAGGGATATGCCACTTGGCATTGTCTTGGGCCCTTTACAGTATTTCTGCACATTATTATGAACTAGGAGCATGCTAGTGTGTTTGAATTCCGTACTGCATTAGAGCATCTTTATTAGGTATAGCACATACTATGTGGCCTCAGTGAGGACTGCCGGTCCCGCGTGCGTGGCTCGATCTGATTCCTTTCCCCGTTCTTTTTTTTAAAGGTATTATCTGCAGATTGAGTGCTCGATGTCTATATGATGGGGTTCCCTTTTGGCGATTCGAAGAATCTGGCTAACATTCCAACTTAATAAAATGGTAACTACCCACTCATGATTTGGTTTGATCCGGCTCTGCCGTGGCACTTGTATCTTTACTTTGCTTCCGCTTTACTTCCGTTTGAAATGGATTCCGCGACATAGTCTTAGGACAGATTGAGGGTACCCAACGGCCCTTCGAGGTTTTTAGGGTTTGAAATCCCTCTTTATACTAATCATAAAAGTGTTTGAAACCTCGACCCGTACCTGGATTGCAAGATCCGAACAAGGGGTTTTATCCCTTGAAACGTAACCCGGAAATCATAATTCTGGGCCGTTACACCTTCATTAGCCCTTGAACTAGAAGCCGCGGCCTCTTCCGCCTCAATTTGGGCGGACACGAGGTCCCTCAAAGTATCATAGTCTTTAGGCTTCTTTCTGAAGAGCCGAGTTTTTAAGCTTCCATCCGCGATGTTCCCCATTAGGATTATGATCGCGGATTCATGGTTAAAGTTGGGGATATGCACCACCACAGAGGTGAAGCGAGCGAAGAACTGTCCCAAGGTCTCATTATGTCCCTGTCTGATTGGGTTAAGGTCCAACATGGTCTTCTTCCTAGATCGCGAACTTCTAAAATGAGATTTGAAAATCTGAGAGAGCTGGAAGAAATTTGAGACTGAGTTCTGTGGCAGATTGGTGAACCACGTCAATGCGATGCCCGTCAGGGTCGACGGGAAGGTTCGGCATAACATAGCATCGTTGTACTCATTAACTCCCATGGCCGTCGTAAAGTGGCACATATGGTCGTCAGGATCAGTAGTGCCATTGTACTTCATTAGATTGGCATCTCTCCACCGCTTGGGTACAGGTGCCAGGCAGACCTCGGTGGTAAACACGGAGGGGATGAGATCCACCCTCCTCTCGTTCTCACGGGGTGAGCTTGTTCGGGTAGACGTGGATATATCGGACGAATACTCCCCCCTATGTTGCTTGGACGGGTGTCTGCCTTCACCCCGATAGCGCGATCCAAAATCGTCAGTGAATCTGAGTTGGAACTGGTCCTGGAATACGCCTCCATATGCACCATGGGGAAAAAATTGGAAAGGATTCCCTGTCTGCGGCGGGGGGTAACCGTCGTACCCATAGAAGAAACCCTGCTCCATGTTCTGGTGAGGCACATACTGATTTACGGGCATAAAGTAGCCTTGGGCCATCTGTGGCGGGACATATGGCGAGACGACCGGTACCTCCGGTGCGCTGATCTGCCCTGGGGAGTTTACGGGCCCCTCGTTCCCTTGCGGCCCTCCGTTATCCTGACTCATCATCTCAGGGGTGGCTCCTCCCTGGTCCCCGCTCATTTTCCAACCTGTCCAGAACCGAGGGGTGTTAGATAATGGTAGCGTTAAGACTAGTTAATCAATATTTTCTAAATTCGGGAACCTCTCAGGGTGAGAGGGTTCCCACAGACGGCGCCAATGATAAAACCGCCTAAGAAAACGACCGACCGATCCCTCCACGTAATCATGAAGGGGAAATGCATGAGGATCCGTCTCCGCGAGGGAGGGGTGTAGCGGGCTTACTTGAGGCTCTCGCGACCCCGGCCGAGCATCCAGGGAGGATGTCCGAGCCGAGGTAGCGAGGGCCGCTACCTGAGCCGCACACTCCAAAGGATCATGCAGACGGTCTTACCCTTCCATGGGATCCATGCCAGAGGCGGGGGTCCCCAGGTCGGTGCCGCTGAAACTTCCGAAAAGGTCCATATCATTATCCGAAGCGGGTATACCAAGTGACCCAATGGCGAGGAGAATATGCTCGAAGTCTTCGCGAGAGTGGAAGTAATAGCAAGTTTACTCGTCACCCCGCCACCCCCCTGTTGCAAGCCTCACTGCCTGTCCAGAACTGACCACTACTACTTGAAAGCTATAAGCGTCCGCGGGTGCGGGGGATGCAAGTAGAACCGGGATATCCTTGGCGTCGTGATCCCTCTGACGTAATTGCTCCTTTTCTTCCCTCTCCTAAAGCATAAGCACTCTCCCCTTGTGTTTTCTCCCCAAAAAAGGTCCCTTGTTTCCCCTTTTCTTCATCCTTTTATACTGGGTTCTCTTGTTTGTCAAACAGGTAGGGAACGATCCCCTCTTTCTGCCATCTGTCGATGTCGGGGAGCCAAGTGTTACGAAGTGCCCGAACACTTGGGTAGGCGGCATGGCCGACACCTGTCCCCTTTCTTGCCATTTGTCTTCTGGATGTAGGCGTTCTTCGTCCGCGGACCGTAACCTTTTATTGGCCCGGACTTTACGTTTAATTACCCTTTTTCCCCAAGAAAACCGTTTGTAGCTTTTCTTGACCCACTTTATCTTGGGGCGTCATCATCTTACCTATTTAGATTTATCTTTTCCTTTTAGATTTAATTCCTAAATTGCTTTTATTTATCTTTTAAAGTTTTAGATATAATTTTAGATATAGATAGAGATCTTCTATCCTTGATTAGCAAGGAATAGAAGGCTATAAATAAAGCCCTAGGGGGCTGATTTTCATTAATTCAAGCAAAGCCGTCTTCGGACGCAAGGAGAGAGAGAGAGAGAGGGAGAGAGATAGAAGGAGAGAGAGAGAAGGGGAGAGAGAGAGAGAGAGGGGGGGCGAGAGAGGAGGAACGTTTGGAAGGTTTTGTAAGTTTTAGTTTATTTTTTGTTAAAGTTAATTTCTTTCATCATGTTTGCTTTCTAATTCTCCTTCTTCTAGGGTTGGGGTGATCCCAACATAGATATGTTTGCTTGATTTATGAATTCATGATTTTGTATGTCTTTATTATCATCTACCTATGTGCTTAATCCTTTGCGACAGTCGAGGACAATTTCTTATTTGCAATTATGAAGCGAAAGTGAATTAATTATGAATTTAGATAGTAATTAGGCTTTGCTTGCGAAAGTTGGTTGATCATAATTAAGAAAAGGTAGTAACACTTAGGGTTTATGCGAAAGCCTCTATATTCCTATTTGTTAATAATGAAAGTTATTTGATATAAAGCATGCATCTTTATGTGATTTATGATCTGCGCATATGTTTATTGTTGTGGTGATCCCTAACCTTGGAAGTTTGCATCTTTATTTATTTTATTTCATTATTTTTATCCTGCAAAGTTACCCGGCACCGACCACCTCTTCTTCTATCATTCCCTCGACATCGACCAAGTCTTAGTCGACATCGACAACAACCTCCCCACCTTTTCCCGCTATCCCTGAACCCCAAAACACAGTAAACCTAGAACCGCTGACTTCTCTCCTGAGGATGAACCTGACTCCTCTATACTATAGCGGGGGTCTTGACTACAAATTTATTTGGTCGAGAAACCCTCTCGTCATCTATTCGGTAGATTAAGCTGCACTCACAAATGGTGAAATTTCCTAGAGAATTTGACTAAAAACAGCTAGCAAGATAATATGTGGGTTTTTGAGTTGGTGATTATTTGAAAGCGCTATGGGTTTTTGAGTCATGGATGGGGGGGTTATGATAGTTAAATCCTTTTGCTATTTCTTCTAGTTAAAACTATGCAAGAAAGAAATATTAAGCCATAAAACTATAAAGAGTTTGTGTCGTATGTTTTGAAGTGGTTGGAGACTGAGTTGTGTCTTTCCCTCTTTGGTAAGGCGGCTGTTGTAGGACCACTCTGAACACAATCAAAGCCATTGTATAAACCATCAAAGAGTTTTATTTAGATGCATATCTCATCTAAATAACTACTACTAGATATCATAAAATTCACTTCTAAGAAGATACCCAACTAATAATCCTAGAAAGAGATAATTACTGACTTAAGAACGAGACTAAAAGCTTGTAAAGGGGGGTCCCTAAGTTCTGCAATTTCTTAGTCAGTATAGCAAATAGCAGTTAATTTGCATCTTTAACAATGAAAAACAAGAACCAGTATCAGTATAGGCTAACAGTATCTAAAACAAAGAAATTTTTTTACCTCTAGGTGTAGGTAAGTCAAACCCGGCACTCACCACCAAAACCTACAAGGATTTCTTCTTTCTATTACTTAAGAATTTAGTTCATGTCTTTTATGCAGTGGCGGTGTTTTCAGGATGATCTTCAACACTTTTTCAAAATTTAAGCCTATTAGCTCAAATGATAAAGCGGTGTGCGCATGCACAAAGATGCAGGTCAAATTCCGCATAGGCTAATCTTAGTTTAATTGGAAGTTCAACTTTAAACCTATGATTTTCCTTATTTTTTTAATTGATATCATTCACATAATCAAATTCAATATCTAATTGATGTCATTCACATAATCAAATTCAATATCTAGATAGCCTATGTGGGATTCGAACCGACATCTTTGTGTCTAAACACATCGCTCTACCATTTGAGCTAATAGGCTTAGTAGGATAAAATTAGAGACTAAAATTAGAAACTCCAAAACATGATAGAAAAAGCTCCTAAATTGACTAGCAAATAGCCTGCTAGCCAGCTAGCCGTGCAACAACAATACATGATAGAAAAAACTTTCAGAAAAACATGTCATGAAGTAGGATGCATCCAACATTCAAAAACTTTCAAAATACATCCAGTAGTATGTATCCAACATTCAGAAACTGTCAGAAAAAAAACAGATTATTCGTATTTTCAAATATCATCCACGACGCCAATGCCAATAACAAAATTTTCATTCAACATTCGGGAAAATTTTGAAGCCTCCTTCATTAAGGATGACAATGTCCATAATATTCCTTAATCATACACTCAGAAGTTCAAACAGTTAGTTCAAAGGGCATCTTGAAGACAATAATTAGCCAAAGTCATGAATGAGTTGGCAAATCATCAAACAAGCAAACTCCAATCAATCATCAATCAAGAAACCTAAATCCACATCTTATAGCTACACATGTGACAAAAGAAATCAATAAGTAAACCTTGCAACCTTCCGATCTCCAATCATCAATCAAGAAACATTTAGAATTTTATAATGTATAAGAAGCATCAAACATACCCAAATGCAAGGAGCATCAAACATAAATCAAATCCCTTACTTTGCAACCTTCCGATCTCCAATCATCAATCAAGAAGCATCAAACATATATACCCAAATGCAAAGAGCATTTAGAATTTTATAATGTATAAGATATATACCAATCATCAATCAAGAACTCTAAATTCACATCTTACCGTAATCCTAAATCAAATCCCTTACAGTTTCAACTCAGTGGAGAAATGAGATAATTAGAGAGATAAGTGTTTACCTTCGTTGGTAGTAACAAATTCACAATAGGGGAAGAGAGAAAAACCGTCGCTCCTGGATGCCAAAAGGTCGTCATCGCTCCTACACGCAGAAAAGTCGTCATCACGTCCGAAGAGGTCGTCTCCTCCGACGTCTCTGCTCATGTTGCCTGTGTTGCTGACCTCAATTTTTCATTGAATTCAATCATCTTCAAAAACATCAGGTATCACAAATTAACATAAAATTTATCCAACCCGCAAACCTCAATTGGAAAATCCAACCCCCAAACTTCAATTGGAAGATTACAAAACTACAATCCAACTCAAAAATCCTAAATTGAAAAAACTCTAAATCTCTAACCCTAAATTCCTACAGTCAAAAGTAAGAACGGAGACTTACCTACAACAGTCGCCGATGTCGATGCCGACCTTCTCCCTCCTCGCGTCTGGCCCTCATCGAGATTTTCAGGTGGCGTCCTCTTCAATCTCTCCCTCTTGCTCTTGAATTGTTGTATAACGACTCAGAAGGTATGCTCCATTGTCTTCATAACTCACCGGCGCAGCAGCGAGAGCTCCGACCTTACGTCCTCCTCACCGGCGTGCTTTCTCTCGTCGTTCTTACCTGCCTCGTCTGCTCTCTCTCTCTCTCTCTCTCTCTCTCTCTCTCTCTCTCTCTCTCTCTCTCTCTCTCTCTCTCTCTCTCTCTCTCTCTCTCTCTCTCTCTCTCTCCTCTTTCGTTCTGGCTTCCTTTTGAGTGAGTGAGCGTTCTTTCTTTCTTTCCCTTTTTTTTAATTCCAAAAGTAACGGAGACCGTTAAAATTTAACCCCGAGGGCGCGACGCGAAAAGAATCAAAATCCTAGGGGTACCACGCCAAATATATAAAAGGGTTGTATACCTCGCGAAAATTACAATACCTCAGGTGCACCCCGCGAAATTTCCATTTCTTTTATATTATTGCTAATTGTGTCCCACTCACATTTAAAAATCTCTCAAACTAATTTTTTTTATATTTAATTAATTGTTAATTGGGCCCTACTACAGAAAGGGAAAAATAGGAGTGGGTGGGAATGGCATACACGCGCATACAAAGGGGGTAAGTGAGTGGATTGTAGTGGGTCCCACAAGATTTAAAGAAAAATAAAAAAAAATCATCTTTAATCTTGTCCATCCATTTCATCCGCATCAAAGGGCTCAGATTTGTGCACAAGTTACATTATAAGGGGTGTGCACATCCGAACCACACCATATATATATATATATATATATATATATATATATATATATATATATATATATATATATATATATATATATATATATATATATATATATATATATATATATATATATATATATATTAGTTTTCCCTTTTTTTTTGTCAAGTGGGTCACACTGTATTAAAAAGAAAAACGGAAATTTCACGTGGTACCCCTAAGGTAAGGGGTATTTCACGTGATGTACAAAAGTTTAGCCAAATTCGCGTGGTACCCCTGAGTTTCTAAAAAATTTCGCCGCGTGCCCTAGTCAAGTTAAAGTTAACAGCGGCGTTAATTTCCGTTAAAAAATGAAAACCAAAAGAAAGAAAGAAATAAGATCGAACAGAGAAAGTGTAAGGCGATACAGAGGAGGAGGAAGAAGGAACTTGTCGTAACGAGGAAGAAAGAGGAAGATGAACATGTCGGCCGGTTTCGCCGACTGGAGCTGCAGGCCGTAACGAGATCCTCCTGACGGTGAAGCCAGGTATGTCGACACATTTCGAACCCCTTTTCGAAAATTAGGGTTTACAAGTGTAATTGGATTCGAATGACTCGATTTCTCAGGTTAGTTTGGAATTATGTAATATGAATTAGGGGTTTCTATCTTAAATTAGGGTTTAGAGTTTGAGTTTTGAATTGGAGTTGCAATTCGAGTTTGTGAAAAATTTGTTTGTTGTCATACATTTTTTTACTGTTGTTGTTGCAAAGTACAATGTTTTAAATAATCATAATTTGGGGATCCACCGGCTGAATTGCCTTTTGATACCGAAGAATAGTTTTTGTTGTTCTTGGATTATGTAGTAAAGAGTATGAGATTTTGCTCTATATTTCAGAGCCGAGATTGTGTCGAGTAACACTTTAATGGAGGTGAGTTTGAGAGTTTGTTGTCTGTGGGGCACTGGGGCTCTGCTGATGGATATTTCTTCAAGAATTGGGATTCTGTAACTTAAATGGGTGATTCTCTTAGAAGTAGCCCTGTCGAGAGGGATATTGTGCAGGTACTATTGATCCTTGATTCATCTTACCCCTGTTTTTTTTTTTTTTTTGTATATCTCTTCAAAAGGATTGATGCCGTCATTTTTTAACTTACCTCTTGAAAACAAAGAAAAATAATCTGATAACTCTCAACTTGGGCAGAGATGTTGTAGATCATGTGTATCATGTGAAAACCTAATTCACACCGCACTTACAAAACTCTCAACTTGGGCAATGCCTTAAAGTCGCTCACAACTTTAATTTTTGCTTTCGCTCACAACTTTGAATTGCATAGCTTAAAATGTAGCACCTTACTGATTTGTATCAACTTTGAATTGCACACCCCATCCAGTGAGAATGAAAGAAACATTTTGATTGGTAATTTTTTTTATAAATAGAAACGCTTACGCGCTTCCTTACTCCATTACTCTCTCAGTCTCTTTCTATTTCATGTTCGCTCAGTCTCTTTCTTTGTAACTCCTGACGCTTCCCCTGGGCAGCGACCTTGATGTTCGCCGACGAGTACCACCGCCGTGATATCGTCCTGGTTTCCTGGCCTGCCGAACGTCATTGGCGGCCTAATCGCTCAGTCTCGTTCTTTGTTCCTCCTACCACCGGTGAAGACTCCACCTTGATTGTAAGATCTTGAGAACTAACGTGCAGGTGATCTAAAGGATGATGAAAGACAAAAAGGCTGGGTTTCAAGGTCTTGAAACCCACACTAAAATGTTTCGATCACTTATGCATTTATCTAGTTCAACTTGTTCTTTTACAGGAAAGAATTCGAGGCCAATCTTTTTGGGCCTAAATTTTAATGGGCTCTATATTGGGCTATGTGATGAGACTTGGGCTTTATCGATTTATATATGAATTTCTCATCTAACCCATTTTATGTACTAGATACATTATGCATATTCTTTCTTGTTTTCACTTTTCATACAAGGAAAGAACCGATCTCCAATTGATCATACTTGATCATGAAGAAAGTTGGAAGAACTCTTGGAAGGCACACAAAGGATCTTCTTTTGGAAAGAACTCAAATACTTTGGAAAGGATTTGAATTTCAAACGGTCTCCCTCCAAGAAGCTCTACAAAGTGTTCCAACTATAAAAAGACGAAGGCTAAAAAGGATGGGAACTAACCAAGCATCTAAGCAACCACGCAAGCATTCATAGCATCCTAAAGCATTCGTCAAAGTTTCTCTTACATTCTCCTAAATCCTAGTTGGTGATCATTGCTTAAGAGTTGAGAGAAACACTAGCACTTATTGTACAAGTCATTCATTTTACACTTAGAGTTTTCATACTCGATCAAAGCACACTTAGTGTGTGGTGTGAGCTTTTATTTCACTTGTAAGGTTGAGAGCTAGAATAGAAGCGGTGAGGCTTTGTATAGAGAAAGGGAAGTTTCTCTAGGAAGTTCTAGGCTCAAAAGAAGTGAAATAAGAAGTGTTTGAATCCTACGGATTGGACAATCCTAGGCGGGGACGTAGGCAAGTTGGTGCCGAACCTCGTTAACAATTCGTGTGTTCATCTTTTATATTCCGCATTTACTTTATCACATTCAATTTCACTTTGTCAAGTTCTGATAGCCTATATCAAGGTCTTGACAAGTTGCAGTAAATTTCTATTGTTGCGAAAATCATCCATACTCTATTCATCCCCCCCCCCCTTCTACAGTATTATTCATCGCCTTATAGACTCTTCAATTGGTATCAGATCTTGGCTCAACATTTTGATTTAACAATCTTGTGAGTTTTCAGTATGTCTACCATAGGTGATGGAGGTTTTGCTCAAGGAAGATCAACCAATAGACCTCCACTTTTCTGTGGAAATAACTTTGTCCACTGGAGATCACTGATGCAAATGTTCATCATTGATCAAGACCTTGATCTATGGGGCCTGGTCAAGAATGGACCACACGTTCCTAAAAAGACTGTCAATGGAAAGCAAGTTGATAAAACTGAGTCTGATTACGATCGGACTGACCTTGAGAACATTGCTAAGAACTACAAAGCTATGAATCTACTATATTGCGCTCTCGATGCTAATGAGTTTAATCGTGTCTCAGCTTGCAAAAGTGCCAAAGAAATTTGGGACAAACTTATAGTTACTTATGAAGGCACAAGTCAAGTCAAAGAGAGTAAGATTAATATCTTTCTCAAGCAATACGAACTTTGCAAAAGTGCCAAAGATATTCACGAGATTCACTCAAATTGTTAACAATCTCGACTCACTTGGGAAAACCTTCTCCAACCCAGAAAAGGTTCGAAAGGTTCTAAGGAGCCTTCCAAAAACCAAGTGGGGTCCCAAGGTTACTGCAATTGAGGAAGCTCAAGATCTCTCTACACTACCATTAGATGATCTTCTCGGAAAACTTATCACTCATGAGATGATATTAAACGAGGAAGATGGGGAAGTACCTTCAACAACAAAGAACCTTGCTCTCAAAGCAAAGAAAGATCACTCACAATCTGAGAGTGATGAATCAGACGACGAAGATGATCCCTTTGCTCTCATCACACGGGGATTAGCTCGAATTCTGAAGATGAAAAAGCAATTTTCCAACCGTGAAAATACTGATTCATCTAGATTCAAAAGCAAGTCTCCCAACATGTCAAAGAAGGCAAAAGTGCTAACATGTTTTGAGTGTGGAGAGACAGATCATCTCGTAAAGGAGTGCCCTATGAAGAAAAGAAATAAGTTCAAGAAATATGAACAAAAGAAAAAGGTTATGCTTGCAACCTGGAGTGACTCAGATTCATCATGTGACTCAGACACCGAAAAAGAACAGGCTAATCTCTGTTTTATGGCTGAACACGAAGGATCACAGACTCAAGACCTTGAACAAGTGGTAAGAAATCTAATGTCTAGTCCTCCTGATGTTCTTTTTGAAGTCCTAAGAAATATGATTTCTAATGAAGATGCTTACAACAGTGAAATCAACACCTTGAAAGAAAAGCTGATAGATCAACAGAAATGTATTAGTGATATGTCGCTAGAAATGAAAAATCTTGAAACATCTCAGTCGGCCCTTGGCGTTAAAGTCAAGACCTTGAGCTCAGAGAATTCTGATCTCAGGCAAAGCCTCTCCTCTCTAAAGAATCGTAATGAGGATTTAGAGAAAGAGAAGGCGAAGCTAACCGATATGTGTCAAGACCAGCAGACTTCACTCATTCAATTCACCAGATCTAAAGCTAATCTTGATAAGATGTTGGGTGAACAACAACTCTCTATTAATAGAAGTGGTATTGGATACAACAAGAATTTTCCAAAGAAACCTAGTACCACTTTCGTTAAGGCTAAAGGCTATTGGCGTTTACCTACATGCTTCCATTGTTGTAAGAAAGGGCATGTTAGAGAAACCTGTCCATATATGAGAAAGGATCCCTACATCATTAGAAATACATTTCCAGTTCGACTTAATGAACAGATAAAACAAGTTTGGGTTCCTAATGGGACAAGACTACCCAACATGGTCTATCCTCATTATGAATCTAAAACTATGTATTGGTCTAGCCGGAAAGGTTGATGTTGGTATTACAGGATATCATCAAGAGCAAAGAGCCAAAATGGATAATGGACAGTGGATGCTCACGACACATGAGTGGAAAGAAATCTCTATTTCAAGATCTTAAGGAACAAACTACTGGAACAATTACTCTTGGTGATAAAGGGAAGTGCAACATTATTGGTATTGGTAATATTGGTAATTCAGAAAGTTCCATTAAGGATGTTTATCTTGTTGATGGATTAAAGTATAACCTCTTAAGTGTCTCTCAGTTGTGTGACAAAGGACACAAAGTTGGCTTTGACAGACACAAGTGTGAAGTCAGGAATGAAGAGACTGATGATCTAATCCTCACTGCTCACAGGCACAACAACACTTATGCTGTAAATGCTAATCATATTACAGGTACAAAACTCAAGTGCCTCAAGGTCTTGACAGAAGACCCCAGCCTATGGCATAGAAGACTAGGTCATGTAAGCATGCACACCCTCAATAAGCTCAAAACAAGAGATCTTGTGAGAGGTTTGCCTGATCTAAACTTCAAGAAAGAAGATCTATGCAATGCATGCACAAGAGGCAAACAGACACGCAGTTCCTTCAAACCTAAAAAGGTTGTAAGTTCCTCTCGCCCTCTTGAGTTGTTACATATGGACTTGTGTGGACCTATGCGAGTCAAATCTCCAAAGGGTAAACAATACATCCTGGTTATTATTGATGATTTCTCTCGTTTTACATGGATCTCCTTTTTAAGAGAAAAATCAGAGGCTTTGCTCGAGTTTTCTAAACTTTACAAAGAGTTGCAGACCTTGAAAAACATACCTATTGTCTCCATTAGGAGTGATCATGGTAGAGAATTTGATCAACTTAAGTTTGATTTGTTCTGTGCTAAATATGGAATTTCACACAACTTTTCAGCACCTAGAACTCCTCAACAAAACGGAGTTGTGGAACGAAAGAACCGCACTTTGGAGGACATGTCTAGAACAATGCTTTTGGAAAATGGTTTGCCAAAAATATACTGGGCTGAGGCTATTAATACAGCCAATTACATTTTGAATCGATGCTTAATTCGTCCCATTTTGAAAAAGACTCCCTATGAACTTTTCAAAGGAAGAAAGCCTAGCATTTCCTACTTCAAACCTTTTGGATGCACTTGCTTTGTTCATAACAATGGCAAAGATAATCTTGGAAAATTTGACGCACGTAGTGATGAAGGTATCTTCCTTGGTTATTCGACCACTAGCAAAGCTTATAGAGTTTATAACAAGCGCACCAAAATTGTTGAGGAGAGTATCCATGTGGTATTCGACGAAAGCAACAACGGTGTGTTGAGTGAAGGTTTTGCAGATCTCAATCTAAATCATCATGATTCGGATGGAGAAGAAGAGGACAAGGCTGAAAATAAGCAGGACCCAGAAAGAAACATGCAAGAACAAATCCAAGATACCAACGAGCTATCTCAAGACCTTGAGAAGGGACTACAGGATCAGGATTCAGTCATTGAAGAATCCAACACTCAAATTATCTCTCAAGACCTTGAAGAGAGACCTGCTACTAGTTCGAATAATCAGGGTCCAAAGCTACGAAAATTCAAACATGCCTCTTCACACTCTGCTCAAGATATCTTATCAGATCCATCGTCTGGGTTACAAACTCGATCTAGATTAAAAAATCTTTGTGCCTTCTATGCTTTTGTTTCTCTTATAGAACCAAAGACCCCAGCTGAAGCACTCAAGGACTCGGATTGGATCACTGCCATGCAAAATGAGCTAAATGAGTTTGAAAGGAACAAGGTATGGACTCTTCAACCCAGACCACAACACCAATCAGTCATAGGAACTAGATGGGTGTTTCGAAATAAACTGGATGAAGCAGGCAAGATCATTCGAAACAAAGCAAGACTTGTTGCTCAAGGATACAATCAAGAAGAAGGTATAGACTACGAGGAGACTTTTGCTCCTGTAGCAAGGTTAGAAGCTATACGTATATTACTTGCTTTTGCATCTTTCATGGGTATCAAGCTATTTCAAATGGATGTCAAATGTGCATTCCTAAATGGGTTCTTAGAAGAAGAGGTTTATGTTGCTCAACCACCGGGTTTTGAAAGTGAAGAATTTCCTAATCATGTGTATAAATTGGACAAAGCTCTTTATGGTCTCAAACAAGCCCCAAGAGCTTGGTATGAAAGATTGTCCAAATACCTTCTTGAAAATGATTTTCAAAGAGGATTGATTGATAAAACTCTCTTCATCAAAACCCGTGGAAATGATCTTTTGATTGTTCAAATATATGTAGACGATATATTATTTGGTGCTACTAACAATTCCCTTTGCAAGGAGTTTTCTGAAATTATGTGCAGGGAATTCGAAATGAGTCTTATGGGAGAATTAAACTTCTTCCTTGGTTTACAAGTTCATCAAACAAGTAAGGGTATCTTTTTTAATCAAGGGAAATATACCAGGGATCTACTAAAGAAATACAAAATGGAACAATCAAAGGTAGCAAAGACCCCTATGAGCTCCACTCTCTCCCTTGATCAAGATAAGAATGGTAAGAATGTGAACCAAAAAGAATACAGAGGTATGATTGGTTCACTCCTATACCTTACTGCTAGTAGACCTGACATAATGTTCAGTGTCTGTATGTGTGCTCGATTCCAAAGTGACCCCAAAGAGTCTCATCTTATTGCTGTAAAAAGGATCTTCAGATACCTAAATGGATCTCAAGACCTTGGGCTATGGTATCCCAAACAAAGTAACTTTCATTTAAAAGGCTACTCAGATGCAGATTTTGCAGGATACAAAGTTGATAGAAAAAGCACTTCTGGCTGCTGCCAACTCCTAGGATCCTCCTTGATAAGTTGGCACTCTAAGAAACAGAATTCAGTAGCCTTATCAACTGCAGAAGCCAAGTACATTGTTGCTGGTGCATGTTGCTCTCAGATTCTTTGGATAGCACAACAACTCAGAGACCTTGGAATTGATCTTAAAGGTATTCCTATCTTGTGTGATAATACTAGTGCTATTTCAATCACTGAAAATCCAGTGCAGCATTCGAGAACCAAGCACATTGATGTGAGACACCATTTTATAAGAGATCATGTGGAGAAAGGTGATGTATCAATATCCTTCATATCCACTGAATTTCAGTTAGCCGATATTTTTACTAAACCACTCCTTGAAGACCGTTTCAATTTTATTAGATTGGAGTTGGGTATGCTTAATAGGGAAGCACTTTCTTAGGGGGAGCAATTGCTTCCTATATGAAAGTCATGAATTCAAATGAAATCTCAAGACCTTGACTTCATAAGGTTTCTGGATGTTCATCCGAATAAAATTATTTTGGATCAAACTCTGGTTAATATCTTATGGATATTCAACAAGAGTATCCTTTAATGTTTCTGAGTTTATCTTGATATCATTTACCCCTTTCAAATATTGGTACTCACATATCTTGGTTTCCGTTTTTATTTTTTAAATCTCTCTATTTTGTGCAAGTGGATGTAACACTTTGGGTTTAGAATTTTCAGAACATCATTACTTACTATTCACTTGAGTAAATGAATATGTACTTGCCTTTTGAACAAAGAGAGAAACGATTCAGTTTCCAGCTTTTTAGCTTTTTAATCCCCTCTCTCTCTCTCTGTCTCATCCACTCCATCTTCACTCTCTGAATCTCTCTCTCTCTCGTCAAAAATCCAAAACCCTCTCTGTTTCTGTAACCAAATGGCAGGATCAAAGCGCTCCTCAGCATCTCCATCTCCAGCACCTTCAGCTAAGAGATATAAGATGCCGGCCAACAAGGGGAAGCAAGTCATAGAGGAATCTGAAGAACACTCCGAGGATTCAAGCGAGAGATCACCATCGCCACCACCTCTGATCAGAAAATCCAAAGGCAAAGCTCCAACATCCACAGCTACTGCTCGTCCTCCTCAGGTACCCTCTAGCATTTCCCCCAATTGGTTTTGCAACAAAGAGGTTGAGGAGTCCTGGAAACAGGATATTTGCAACCGTCGCTTATGCTTCTGTGATGCTGTCGATTTCAACCTCCTCCAATCCATGCCCTTGCCTTGCATTTCCCTCCTCAAATCTACCTGCTTCTGGACTTTGCTCAACCCTGGCAATTTCGCCTATCCCCGACTCACCAGACTCTTTTATGCCAACCTTACTGTTCATCGAGTGAACGGAACCCTAACCCTAGTATCCAAGGTCAAGAACAACCGAATCCGCCTCTCTCCTGAAAGCCTTGCTCTCATCCTTGACCTTCCAACTGAGATTCCCACAAAAGAATTCCCAAGCCGATTTGAATGTCTCTCACGAGCACGAGATGAATTCTTCCTAAAATCTCAAGGCCCTGGATCTTCATCCACCCTCAAACCCACTCACACTGCCCTAAACCTTCAAGCCAAGCTCATCTTCACTATTTTGGCTCGCTGTATCTTCCCATGCATACATTCCAGGGAATTGGTGACCGAGAATCTTCTCGAAATCCTCTTCCTTATCATGAACGGATACGAGCCTGACCTGCCCAAACTTATTCTCGACTACATGACTCATGTCTCCTCCTCCTCTCGGTCTATGCCTTTACCCTATGCAAACCTTTTGCCCAAAATCTTTGAAGCCTTTGACATCGACACATCAGCAGAAGAAAAGCAAACCTATAGTGGGATTGTTGATGAGGGTTGCCTAGATAGATTGGGCATTGCCAAAAATCTGAGGGGGCAATGGTTTCTGAGGAAAGACTCGAAGGGAAAACAGGTTGCTGAACCTAATATGAGTGAGGATAGATTGGCTGCTGTGGAGACTGAAATTCAAGACCTTAGGTTTGATCTGAGTAGGATGTGGTCGGATGTGGTGATTCGACAGGACCAGACTCATGAGCTCCTCTCCATGGTCAACTGCAAGCTTGACCAAATGATGCTCCTCAATGCTCTCACCTACACTGCTACAAGCTCTATCATGCCAATGGAGCAAGAAACCTTTGATCATGTGCGTGAGAAGACTGGGAACGTCATCCTCAACTGTGAAAATCAAGTGAAGAAACGTCCTATCCTGCGCCCCACTCATCATGAACCCACCATTCTCACGGTCGAGCAATATGGTGTGGTCAAGAAATACAGGGATGTGAAGCGTCAGAGACAGCTTGCAGAGATGGAACGAGACAAGGTCACCAGAGACGCCCTTGCAAGGTGGAGGAAGAGGTGCAGAGATGAGGTTAGAAGGAAATACCTTCCACCCAACAAGCAGTACCCCACCTTTGGCGAATGGGTTGAGGAAGGAGTTGGCATTGCCCCTCCTGAAGATCCTAATGCTCCTGGAGCCCTTGGTACATCCTATGCTGCTGGGCCATCCTCTGCTAAGAAAGGCAAGAAGGCTCTAAAGAGCAAGAAGAAGAAGGTTGTAGATGGGGATTCTGACTCAAGGCCTTGATCTCCTACTCTCTTTTCTCTACTCTCTAAAAACTCATCTTTTGATGCTCGTCTTTTAAAACTTCTGGTCTATTGGTTGTTTTCTGGTTGGTGTTTCAGACATTTTCACCTCTCTGCCCTTTTGTTGGAAGACAAAAGGGGGAGAATGTTTTGGTTGCCCTGCGTTTTGGCACTAGTTGGTTAAGTGCTTGTCGTTTTTAAAAACTTAGATGATCCAAACATTTTATGCCTATATTATAATATGCTTATTTCCTCTTATGATTGCTGGAAATATGTTATGAATATTGACACAAGTTTTGTCTTCCATTAAGGGGGAGATTGAAGACTCCACCTTGATTGTAAGATCTTGAGAACTAACGTGCAGATGATCTAAAGAATGATGAAAGAGAAAAAGGCTGGGTTTCAAGGTCTTGAAACCCAGACTAAAATGTTTCGATCACTTATGCATTTATCTAGTTCAACTTGTTCTTTTACAGGAAAGAATTCGAGGCCAATCTTTTTGGGCCTAAATTTTAATGGGCTCTATATTGGGTTATGTGATGAGACTTGGGCTTTATCGATTTATATATGAATTTCTCATCTAACCCATTTTATGTACTAGATACATTATGCATATTCTTTCTTGTTTTCACTTTTCATACAAGGAAAGAACCGATCTCCAATTGATCATACTTGATCATGAAGAAAGTTGGAAGAACTCTTGGAAGGCACACAAAGGATCTTCTTTTGGAAAGAACTCAAATACTTTGGAAAGGATTTGAATTTCAAATGGTCTCCCTCCAAGAAGCTCTACAAAGTGTTCCAACTATAAAAAGACGAAGGCTAAAAAGGATGGGAACTAACCAAGCATCTAAGCAACCACGCAAGCATTCATAGCATCCTAAAGCATTCGTCAAAGTTTCTCTTACATTCTCCTAAATCCTAGTTGGTGATCATTGCTTAAGAGTTGAGAGAAACACTAGCACTTATTGTACAAGTCATTCATTTTACACTTAGAGTTTTCATACTCGATCAAAGCACACTTAGTGTGTGGTGTGAGCTTTTATTTCACTTGTAAGGTTGAGAGCTAGAATAGAAGCGGTGAGGCTTTGTATAGAGAAAGGGAAGTTTCTCTAGGAAGTTCTAGGCTCAAAAGAAGTGAAATAAGAAGTGTTTGAATCCTACGGATTGGACAATCCTAGGCGGGGACGTAGGCAAGTTGGTGCCGAACCTCGTTAACAATTCGTGTGTTCATCTTTTATATTCCGCATTTACTTTATCACATTCAATTTCACTTTGTCAAGTTCTGATAGCCTATATCAAGGTCTTGACAAGTTGCAGTAAATTTCTATTGTTGCGAAAATCGTCCATATTCTATTCATCCCCCCCTTCTAGAGTATTATTCATCACCTTATAGACTCTTCAACCGGCATTACTCCTCACCTTCGATCTCCCTCCAACGGCGGGCGTCTTTCGAGTCACCGATTTTGGATCCTTATACCTGGAGGGAGCGAACACGAGCTTAGTCCGGGGGGCGCACCTGAAGCATTTAATGAGGGTGGCGCTGGCCTTGACGGTCATCTCCTGGGGCTGGAGCGGTGCTTGAGGAAGCTGAGAGGGAGAAGGAAGTAGATATGAACTGGCTGAAGCTCGTCAACGGCGATGAAGGCTTCATTGGTGTGGCGGAAGCTTCACCGATCGAGAAGCTTGCGCAGGAATTGGTCAACAAGGAATTCATCAAAGAAGTTATGTAGGGTCAGAGGTTTTTTTTTTTTTTTTTAAAAACAAACTTATATGTTGGCCAAATTGCAATATATGACAGCTAGAATAAATCAACAAGGAGAGAAATACTACCTGGATGGTAAACATTTGACAATCAACCACTGTAAAAATGTGTGAAGAAGCCTCACTGTATAGGAATTGGTCAGCACAGGGGAAGGGTAGCAGCGGTCGCTAATTGGTTCATCACATACATATAAGAGTGGTTCAGTGACTCGGACATACACTAAGATTTTGTCTAGAGATTGTCCAAGAAGGACTCCGGTCGATCGACCTGGCTGCCCGGTTTAAAAATATATACCTATCAAAAAAGCTAGAAATAGGATAGCCTCGTAGAAGGAAAAAAGGGTTTAGGCACTGTTCTCAAGTCTAATTGACGAAGCCGACAGGGAAAGAGGCTCGACAGGAGCGGACTCGTGATCGTATAGATTGCCTTGTTACACAATTGAAGGGACCTATTTCGAGCGAGTGGCTTGCTTCTCTGGAGAAAGGTCATTTGTGTCGCCTTCTTTTGTTATCAAATAAAACTATAACTTCTTTCTTGGTTCACAGTCTGACCTTCAAGCTTCAAAGAAAGAGGCGCCACTTTTGAATATTGGTTAGGAAGAGGGTTTCCCGTCTCACCATACCTTAAGCCCTTTTTTTTCAGTTTCCCCTTGTTAAGGAAAGCATTCATCATACTGTCACGAGCTGGATTTGAACCAGCGCTTTCCAGAATCATGATTCAGATTTCAACCTTAACTGATCGTGACTTTGGTAACCCGGCCCGTCTTCGACTAACGAACTCTACAACTACATCCGGTTCGCTCAACTACAGAAAGTCGATGTATTAATGCAACGAAACGACAAGCCATGCTTCAAGCACTACTAAAAAAACAGGAAATAGCTACGGATTTCTAGCCACGAATGTCAGCCGACGCTGTTTTGGTTGCCAATAGCAATGACATTGGCCACGACTGTTCTTGACCGTGGCTATTTTCGTGACTGGTGTTCACCCAAGAATGCCACATCATCAAATTCGTTGCTAATAGCAACGAACACAATGTCCCTGGCTGATTTCGTGGCTGAAGAAGTGGATGATAGTGGTAATTAGACACAAGATTAGCTACGAATGCTTATTTCGTGGCTGTATTCGATGCTTATTTGGCAACAACATCAACCTCGTGGCTAAATCCGTGGCTATTCAGCATCAGAAATCCGACGATGAAATGGACACGAGGTGAGTGGGTTTGGATCGGTTATTTTAGGCGGGTTGGACATGGGGTGAATGGGCTTGAATTGTAGCTGAATCTGTGGCCAACAAAGAAGACCAAATGTTATGGGCTCGGCATAGATCAATAGCCCATTAGAAATGATTAGCCCAATTACCTTATTAGCCCGTAGAATGAAATGTGTATTTAGCAACGACTCGGTCCGTGGCTAAATCCGTTGCCATTACGGTTGAGCTCAAATGTGCTTTCATTTATTATGGGCCCAAATAGGACTATATTTTCCCCGATTGGCCCATTGACGAGCCCAAATATAATTATGAAATTTTTTTTATATAAATTGTAAGTGTTGAAAAAAACATATATTAACTAATTAATAAATTCTTATGAGAATATTATAATGGTATGTTTTAAGAAAAACTCAAATAATTCACTAATAAATGTTTAATAAAACCTTATATTAAGTAATAAATTCTTATTAGAATACTATAAGTGCATGTTTTGAGGGAAACTGATAAAAGTGACAAATAAATGTTTAATAGAACCTTATACAGTATTAACAAATAAATTCTTATTAGAATACTATAGGTTTATATTTTGAGGAAAACTCATATAAGTAACTAATAAAACATTATACTAAGTAATAAATTCTTATTATAATACTATAAGGTTATGTTTTGAGGAAAACTCATATAATTAACTAATAAAACCTTATACTAAGTAATAAATTCTTATTATAATACTATAAGGTTATGTTTTGAGGAAAACTCATATAATTAACTAATAAAACCATATACTAAGTAATAAATTCTTATTATAATACTGTAAGGTTATGTTTTGAGGAAAACTCATATAAGTAACTAATAAAACCTTATAATAAGTGATAAATTCTTATTATAATACTATAAGGTTATGTTTTGAGGAAAACTCATATAAGTAACTAATAAAACCTTATACTAAGTAATATATTCTTATTATAATACTATAAGGTTATGTTTTGAGGAAAACTCATATAATTAACTAATAAAACCATATACTAAGTAATAAATTCTTATTATAATACTGTAAGGTTATGTTTTGAGGAAAACTCATATAAGTAACTAATAAAACCTTATAATAAGTGATAAATTCTTATTATAATACTATAAGGTTATGTTTTGAGGAAAACTCATATAAGTAACTAATAAAACCTTATACTAAGTAATAAATTCTTATTATAATACTATAAGGTTATGTTTTGAGGAAAACTCATATAATTAACTAATAAAACCTTATACTAAGTAATAAATTCTTATTATAATACTATAAGGTTATGTTTTGAAGAAAACTCATATAAGTAGCTAATAAAACCTTATACTAAGTAATAAATTCTTATTATAATACTATAATGTTATGTTTTGAGAAAAGCTCATATAAGTAGCTAATAAAACCTTATACTAAGTAATAAATTCTTATTATAATACTATTAGGTTATGTTTTGAGGAAAACTCATATAAGTAACTAATAAAACTTTATGCTAAGTAATAAATTCTTATTATAATACTATAAGGTTATGTTTTGAGGAAAACTCATATAAGTAACTAATAAAACCTTATACTAAGTAATAAATTCTTATTATAATACTATAAGGTTATGTTTTGAGGAAAACTCATATAATTAACTAATAAAACCTTATACTAAGTAATAAATTCTTATTATAATACTATAAGGTTATGTTTTGAGGAAAACTCATATAAGTAGCTAATAAAACCTTATACTAAGTAATAAATTCTTATTATAATACTATAAGGTTATGTTTTGAGAAAAGCTCATATAAGTAGCTAATAAAACCTTATACTAAGTAATAAATTCTTATTATAATACTATAAGGTTATGTTTTGAGGAAAACTCATATAAGTAACTAATAAAACCTTATAATAAGTAATAAATTCTTATTATAATACTATAAGGTTATGTTTTGAGGAAAACTCATATAAGTAACTAATAAAACCTTATACTAAGTAATATATTCTTATTATAATACTATAAGAGTATGTTTTGAGGAAAATTGATATAAGTTACTAATAAATGTTTAATAAAACCTTATATTGGCTAATAAATTCTTATTAGAATATTATAAGGGTGTTTTGAGGAAAACTCATGTAATAAATGTTTAATAAAACCTTATATTAACTAGTAAATTCTTATTAGAATACTATAAGATTATGTTTTGAGGAAAAATCATGTAAGTGACTAATAAATGTTGATTAAAACTTATATTAACTAGTAAATACCTATTAGAATGATATAAGAGTATGTTTTGAGGAAAACTCATATAAGGACTAATAAATGTTGAATAAAACCTTCTATTAACTAGTAAATTCTTATTAAAATACTGAAAGAGTATGTTTTGAGGAAAACTCATATAAGTAATAAATAAATGTTGAATAAAACCTTATATGAACTATTAAATTCTTATTAAAATACTATAAGAGTATGTTTTGAGGAAAACTCATATAAGTAACTAACAAATGTTTAATAAAACCTTATATTAACTAATAAATTCTTATTAGAATACTATAAGAGTATGTTTTTGAGGAGATATCATATAAATGACTAATAAATGTTGAATAATACATTATATTAACTAGTACATTCTTATTAAAATACTATAAGAGTATGTCGTACTCTGGTGCAACCTGACCCGGGTTTTTTGACACGTCAATTAATGATGATCTAATATATTTACGCCATGTCATGATGATCTAATATATTTACGCCATGTCATACAACGATCTCATCTATTTATCCATGTGTTATGTGTCCACATTAATTGATAATTACAATTAATTTTTATCATTTGAGTTATTTAACCTATCAATATAAAAAAACATTATCCATCTTTTACTACTTTAATTTTTATCATATCTAGCCTTAATTATTTATTAAATATTTAATTTTTACCAAAGTAATTTTATTACATCTTAATATTTCAATTGATAAAATTTCCTACGTCTAAACTATCTGTTTTTTTTTTTTGGTGCAACTATCTATTTTTTTAATGCAAATAAAAAAGGCATCTAAACTAACTGATTTCGGATGACGATAAATCTTCCCTCCCGTATGAATTAGTTTTGTTTTTATCTTTACCAAATTACAAATATTTCATATTAACTAGCTTTATTTTATTACCATGTTTAAAATACAATAATTTAATTTAATTCATAACTCTTAGCTATTTTTATGCTTTTGAAATAAATTTATTAGTTTGGATAAAAAAAAGAAATAAGTTTATTAGTTGTACGGAATAAAATTTACAAGCTATGTTTATAAATATGAAACTTATACATGAAAATTAGTATGCACATAAATAGTTATCAAAAAATAGCATACACATGAATCGTAAAATAGTTAATTTATTAATTTACAAATCGATATTTGTATGTATTATTTAACCAAATAAATTTTATATGAAAACATTCAAATATTTCATGGATGCTTAGCATAATTTTAATTTAATTTATAAGCATTTAAAGCCTTCATAATTTAATAAAGAAAATAATTTATATATGCTTAATATAATAAAATAGTGCGGGTAAAATAAAACTAGTATATAGTAAAAGTGAATATATGTTAAAAAAATTCTATCAACATTAGGCGGAATTGGCGCTGAAATGAAATTGGTTTGGGCGGTATAATAAAGTTTTGAGGGGGAATTGTTGGGCTTTCAAATTTTAGATGTGTGGGTGCGTATAAAAAGAAAACTTCACACCTTCTAACCCTAAAACTCTTCACTGTCTCTCCTCCTTCACGCCGCATCTGAGCAGCTCCTTCATCACAGATTAAACGCCTTTCCTAGCCTTCTTCACACAGACTCGTTCCTCTTCCTCCATTCTCGCCTCTAATCAAATACATTAATTTCCATCTTTCGGTGGGGATTCAATGTAAAGCTGCTTGCTTGGAATTAATTCCAAGAGTTGTCCACTTTCTTTCCAATCCAGATTTTCGTTTACTCTCTTCCACATAAATAGGTTGAACATATTCGGATTTTCCCTTGGCCATTCAAGATCAATTATTATTCTCATTTGGGTGGGAATTCATGGAGATTCAGATTTTTACGGAAGGGTGAAAGAAGATTTCATGGTCTTGTAGCTCATATCTGGGTTCTCTCACTTGTTCCAAGCTAGATCCACAACAACATGTGAAGATTCTCGTTCAGGTGTGCTATTGGTTGTTGATTTTCGACCAGATCTAAAGGACTTTTGCTATCATGGATTAGTTCCGCTCCTGTTGGTGTTGATTCACTTCATGACGTCTTCACTCTTGAAGATTTTCGTCCAGATCTGAAGGTCTCTAGATCTCTTTGGTAAACCCACATCCTTCGGTGTGAATCAATTGCTATTAGCCCTTGACTCCCAAATCTCCAATGTTTGTCCCTTTCCTTCGCCTCTTGTTCACTTTATTTTCCAATTTCATGTTTCTGTAATTGGTTATATAGGTAAGCGGGTGGACGACGAGGACGACGATACCGATGACAAGGACGGCGAGGGTGAGGATCCTCAACATGGCCGTCTGATGCAGCTTCTCCATCCGGTCTCTTCTTCCTCATTTTCACAATTAGGACTGTTTCACAGATTGTCCAAAAACGAATTGATTTTTAAATACCTAATTTTGATTTCGTTTAATTTCTTGGTGTTTTAGAATTGGGCAGATCCAAACTCCCTAATTAAACTAAATATCGAAATACTTTATTTCTTCTAAATAGGTTAGAAATCAGAGATTTTGAGTTTACTAGATGAATAAAATTTTATTTCATCTTACAGGCTTCAGATTATTGGGATATCAATTGGCTTCTAGAGTGTGGTCTTGCCCTCATTGCGGTTCAATCCCTAGCTGGTCCGTCCAATTTGGTGCAAGAACAAGGCGGAAGTTCTCAAACTAGTATCTAGATTCTTAAGATGTGGTGGTGCCTTTGGTGCCTTGTAGTATTTATGGATGTTGTACATTATGTGTATGATGTTGTGTTTTGTATTTGGACGAATTAACTATAATATTATATATATTCTCTATAGTATAAATAACACATTCAAATAATCGCAACAACGTAAGCCACGAATTTAGCCACAACCCTGACAACGATGCCCACCTTAACAAGAAACAAAACCAGCAATGATTTCAGCCACAAAATTAGCCACGACATTTGCGATGATCATTTTCGACGCTGTTGTCGTCGCCACAGCCACGACATTAATAAGTCATACCTAGCCACGGAATTAGCCATGACAGTATGAGTTCGTTGCTATTTTCCGTTGCTACATCGGCCCGAATTTAGTCACGGGGTATATGGCTACGGATGGCCCGACCGTTGTTGAGTTCGTGGCTAAATCGGTTAGCCACGGTCATTCGTTGTCAAATCCGTTGCTATTTTCCGTTGCTAAATCCTGTTTTTTTAGTAGTGAAGCGCTAAAAATAGAGAGTGGTTCAATGACTAAAAAAATTTAATTATAAAAAATAGAGAGTGGTTCAGTGACTAAATATATAGTGGTTCAGTGACTAAATAAAGAGTGGTTCGGCACATATAAATAGAGAGTGGTTAGTGACTAAAATATATTTTACTATAATATTAACCACCGTCCTCTGTTTAAGATTGGTTCACTGAGCCGGGTGTGGCTCACAGGATTTGGTTAAGATTGGTCCACTGGGGTGTATGTGGTTCACATGATGTGTCAATCACTCTATAATTGGTTCATTAATAATGGTTAAGATTGATTCACCTGATGTGGTTCACAGGATTTGGTTAAGATTGGTTCACTGGTGGGGTTCACTGGTTGTGGTTCACAGGATTTGTCAATCACTCAATAATTGATTCATTAATAATGGTTAATATTGGTTCACTTGGTGTGACTCACATGATTTGGCTAAGATTGGTTCACTGGGTGTGGTTCTCTAGGGTGTAGTTCACTGGGTGTGGTTCAACAGTAAATGGTTCACTTCTTGTTAATTTTTTTTTGCACAAAACATTTACAAATGGGGTGTCTATGTGTAGATAAAATTAAATTACACTCAAAAATAAATTTTTTAATTTTTTTTAACAAGTCAAAATGCCAAAAAATAATTTTTAAATGTTCATGTAAACACTTATATATGCATGTGTTGGGTAGCTATGAGACGTATAATTAATTAGGTTCCTTTGTGGTTGGCGAGTGTGACTGTGCGTGTGGGGTAGACCTGTCAAACGGGTTATTCGGGTCGGGTTCGGGTCGGGTCACTTCGGTTTTCGGGTAAAACGGGTCTCGGGTAAAACGGGTTCCGGGTTTTTCGCGTTGACTCGAACTCGGGTTTGACCGGGTTTCGGGTCGGGTTCGGGTCGATTTCGGGTTTGTCAAATTTTTCTTTTTTAAATTAAAAAAATCATTATTTGATAATTTTGTGATAAATTTTAATTATATATATAAAAATTTAATTATATATAATTATAAATCAACCGGGTCAATCGGGTCACCGGGTCAATCGGGTAAATCGGGTCAAAATTACCGGGTCAATCGGGTCACCGGGTCGAAACCCAGATTACCCGAAAAATTTCGGGTTTTTCGGGTTCGGGTTGAAAAAAAAAAACGGGCCAGAATTTTCGGGTTCGGGTCGGAAATTTTTCGGGTCGGCCGGGTCGGGTCACCGGGTCGGATTGTGTTTTGACAGGTCTAGTGTGGGGTGTTACTAATTAATTTTGGTGAGTGTTGTTGATTAATTTGGAAGGGGCATGCAGACTGATTTGGCCTTCACTTTTTGTGGATGAGGATTCTCTCCCAAGGAGAGATCTCCTTATATCTACCTAATTACACTACTAGAAGTATGCTATTTAACATCGGTTCATTAACATCGGTCAGAAAAATCTGTCATGTAAAACAGTTTTTTGACATCGGTTAAAAAATTTGTGATGTTAAAAATAAAATAAACACCACATTATTTTTTGACTGATGTTAAAAAAAAGTTTTTGGAAAAAAAATAAGGGCGGGACAAATCCCGCCCATATGAAATACACTCAAATTATTCAACACTTAGAAAATTTGGAAGAAAAAAGAAACACACCCCCAAACCCTTCACTCCCTCTTCCAAACTCGAGCCCAACTGAGCCTCCCGCGACAGCGAAATCCGGCTTCCTCCTCCAGCTCCTCTCTGTTCCCCACAACCCCTTCCTCCCCCACTCTCGCCGGCTTTCGAGCTGAGGGTGACTCCGGTAGGGATGTAGCCTCTCCGGGGAAATCCCGCTTCTTGTCTCTCGTTCCCATCTCTCAGTAGCGAAACCCTTCATTCTCGTTGTCGTGTCTCCTCTTTAGACCCCAGACTCTGACCACCGTCGCTTCTCCCGCCGCCTCAATCCGTCCCCGTAGACTCAACTTCCGAGACCAATCACGACGAGGTGCACCGCCTACACCAGATCTGAATCCACCAAAAATTGGACCTCTTCGTCTCCTCGCGATGGCACCAAGAAGCCTAGATCCGAGCGAGCGCGACGAACCCTAGATCCAAGGTCGTCGATGTTGAGGCAGTGACTGCTATGGAGAGCGTCACTTCTCTCTCTGGTACAATGTTTCCCATATCCTCACTTCTCAGCTTCTGTTTTGTTCGATTTTAAAATTGGGTTACTCTTCGATTTTAAAACAAGCGAGATTGCCAAAACTTCAGATATGTCATCTCTCCATCAATTTATGGTTAGGTTTGCCTCTGATTGTCGATTTTGTGGAATAATTTTTGTAGAGACTGCTTGATTCATCGAGGAAGCCAAGGACGATTTCAGTCTCATCGGCAAAATGATAGGTTCGTTTCTTGCCTCTTTTCTCCAATTGACATTGAAATTATTTTGTTTGATTCCGGATTATCCTCTTTCGATCTTCTCTTTAGATTCATTTCTAGTCAAATCAAATGCATTGCCCAGTTGTTCACGATTCTGTTGCTGGATTGCTGTGAAATCCGCATAATTTAAAGTTTTAGGTCAAGGTTTGTTTTAGATAGAAGAGTTTTTTTTGTCTTTTTTTTTATTTATTTTTATCGTTTTTACTGTGTATTTTCTGGAATCTAAATCTTGTGCTTCAACTATATAGCTAAGGTGGAAACCCAGTCAATTCTTTTTATATCAGAGGTTAGTGTAACCAAATCTTGGGATGTAGTGGATCTCAACTGGTGCAACAAAATAAAGGATGTGAGGCAACATGTTCAAATTGTTTGCTTTCATTGTTCAACCAAGGACCATAATTGGAAGTATATCTGATAGATCTTTGGCTTAAGATTAAACATAGACAGTGTCCAGTGTTTCTGATTTCTGGATCAAGGGTAAAAGTAGACCTGGAAACGTAATTCTTTGTGCTGCGACTATAGCTCCAAGATGTTCTTGAGTTCTCTTAATCTTTGCTTGACAGTTATGTGGATGTACCTCCCTTTATGTTAAAGGGCTTATGCTTACTTTGAACCTGTGTTTAACTGTAGAGACTGCTTGATTCAATGGGCCAGTGAGTCTAGAAATGATGCGAGAGATAACACTCTACATCACTGTATATGGTCTTCTTAGACTCTCTCTTTTCATATATATAATGCTTAGGGTTGAAACTTTAGCAAGGTGGATTCGGGGTGTTTTCTGGGCTATATTATGTCGAATCTCTCTTTCTTTTTCGTCAATCCACAGAAATTCATAATACTTCAGATGATATTATGTACACGGAATATTTTAGAAAGGCAAAAAAAGGAAATTTTCTGATGATATTGTGCATAAATGTTTTAGTACCATTGTTTCAAGACTATGGAGAGGCCACTCCTACTGATACTCTTGCCAAAACCTTTTTTTGCATCTTTTGATTCTTGGAATGGGGATAGGGTCATGATGTGGCCAGATTTGACTATGATTAAATGAATTAGACTGGATAATAGTGCTTTTGCTTCGATCAATCTGGTATAGCACCATGCACAACAAATTTCATTACAATGGTGTATGAGTTTGAATTCATGTAAAAATTTGCCGAGTTTGTTAACATTTATTTTTCTTTCTCTTAGGTTTGACAATGTGTGAATCCCTAAAGAGAATTTGCTCAACTCAATTGCTAAGGTTTCTGCAAATGGTGAATACCAAAGTGCAATAAAAGATCCAGATCAGGTATTCATTTAATTTAAATCATTCATTTTAACCATTCATTTTGTTCGATCAGGTGCAGCTACATAGTATGTGGATGATCTGAAATTTATGTCATCTCCCAAAGCCCTTTATTTTCTTTGATTGAGGAGATGTATGCTAATGGATGCCTATCTTTTTTTGTCTGGTTATCAGGGTGACAAGGTTAGGGTTTTTATGTACCCAACAACATTTAAGGTGAATTTCTTTTCGTGTCTTATTTCACTTCTTATTATCTGTGGTTTTTGGAATCAAATGTTTCATTATGTTATGACTGTGTCAAACGGTGCAGCAATGGAATGAGACCTACCTTCACCTCCATAAAAGGATGCAACTTCATCTGGATTGCATGTTCCTAGAAATATCTTGATACCTCACACTAAGGTAATTGTTCTTTTACTTGCTACTTTGTTAGAATTCTGTATATTGGTGTTTAATCTTCCATAAATTATTGTAATTTTGTCTCATTAGCTTAACAATACTCTATATGGCTATTATTTTCTACATATTAGGTGGCTATTGTTTTCTACATATCAGGTGGTTTTCTATTCAAGTTTCTAGCTGATTGTATATGACATCATTTTGTACTCGTGATAGTGCTATCAACGATGTGTGTTGCCTTTTTTTTTCTTAAAAATTGTCTTGTCTAGAGATCCTTAGGGATTAGTCCCCCTATTTTTCTTTTCATGTTTATTTTCAGTCAGTTCTTAGTCCTGCACTTTAGCCAATTAACCTTATGATATCTTGGAAGGTAATACATCTTGTTTGATTAACAAAAACCTGAATAATGTGCTCTTTTAAATAAATGACACTCTAGGACCTGGTTATTACCACTTTAAATACAGTAACTAAAAGCTGAATTTGGTTTCTAAAGTAGAATAGCTGGATTGGAGATTAGACATGGATATTTAAAGGTAGTTATCTAATATGACTAACTTTAGTGCTTAATCTGCTATATTAATGTATAAGCAATGATAGCATAGCTAATGTTTGAAGTTAAAGCATCTATAGACATTGAGAATCAGATGAAATTTCTGAAGTATGTGCATAGTTAGTTTTATTTTGTCATTTATGTAATTTTTTTTGGGCATGAACAATTCACCTTGGTTAATTTTCATTTTCACCCAAAAATTCAGAAGGATTGTAAACATAATTTTCTTCTGTGTTTTCAACTTGGTGTCAGTGCAATTTAGATATTCATAGCATATTATATCTAAAGTAGTTCTCTGTAAGACTTGTGAGGGGATTGTGTAAGGTTGATCTTACTGGATTAAAAAACAATGTACTCACTCTCGTGCTTGTTTCTAATTCACAAGTGTCATTAATTTTTAATTTTATCATCCATGTTTGTAACTGGGTGTTCTGGTGGTCCATTGCTTAGATTCAAATACTTGGAGCCTTCATTCTGCATACAGAGGTAATACTATTGACATGTCCTAGATGTGGGTTAGATATAGAAGGAATATCTTATTCTTTTGTTAAACGTGAGGTTGTTTTTTCCAAAATCTTACATAGAGCGATAGGGGTTGCGTCAGATGAAGCTCTTGACATGTTACCAACAACTTCCACTTGCATTAATCTTCTGAAGCTTCCCCCGTATCAAAGGTGTGTTTCCTATACTATGGTTACCTAATTTGCTCATTCTCACAAGAATTGTGAATCAATATGGACGTGCGCAATTCAGTCTAGTATACTGGTACACGCTAGATTATTTTAAGTCAAGTAAATTGGATATGAGGTTCGTTGCCTTTATTGTTGACTGCAAAGATCCAAAGGCTTGTACTGTGCTGCTGAGAGGTGCAAGCAAGGATCTCTTGAATGAAGTGGAAAGGAATTTACATGTATGTAATTTGCGAATGTAGGTTGTCTGAGATTGTGGTTATATTTAATATAGATGTAAACTGAAGCATTTTGTTACAGGATGCAATGTGTGTGGTGACAAACATAATCAAGAATCATAAGCTGGTTCCCGCTGGTGGTGCTACAGAAACGACAGTATCATCTACCTTGAAACAAAAGAGCTCGTCGATTGAAGACATGAAACAAAAGAGCTTGTCGATGGGCATAGAGAAGGTGAGAACTTATCTCCACATGACTTGCATATAGGATTTTCTTAGATGATCTAGAGGAATTTTTCTTCTAGTGTTGATGGCTCTGTTACGAGTGGTGAAATGGGTAGGAAACAAACATTAAAACTTAAGGAGAAGGTATGCATTTAAGTGCAATACCAAATGCATCCTAAAACTTAATTGGAGGTTATTTGCCTTCTTCTATAGAAAAAAACTCGATACTCTATTATGATTGTATATATTGCTTCGTAGTGGCAAAGCAGTTGCTTCTATTTCAGTGATAGCAAGTTTTCATAATTCATGCCATATGTATCATGAATATAATGTGTTCGTGATCTGGTCTTTGTTTTAGGTTTCAGTGAGTTTTTAGGCTTTTAGCAAGGATTGAGATAAGTGGTCCCTGGTCTTCTTTGAATCTTTTATTCTGAAGGAATACTTGTGTGATGCTTTAGATTTACTTTAAATGCAATCTAATTTAAAGCCTATTAGCTCAAATGGTAGAGCATTGCGTTTAAACGCAAAGATGCGGGTTCAAATCCCGCATAGGCTACAATAATAAAAAAAAAACACAAATATGTCATTAACATCAGGTAATAGCCGATGTCTATCAAAAAAAATCGATGTCTATGTGGGGGATGTAAAAAGTTAAAACGTTTTAACATCGGGTAATAGCCGATGTCTTTGTATGTTATAACATCGGTTATATTTTATAATCGATGTTATAGGATAACCAAGACATCGGATTTAAAAATATAAACGATGTTATAACATACAAAGACATCGGGTTCTGGCCGATGTGAAAAACTTTTGACTTTTTACATCCCCCACATAGACATCGATTTTTTTTTTAAAGACATCGGCTATTACCCGATGTTAAAAAACAAATTTCTAGTAGTGTAATAAAAATCAACGGTCTAGATCTCTCATAAATTACCCCTTTACTAACTATAATTTCATTTCAATTCAAGATTAGTAATAAATCCATTAAACGCTCAATTCTGGTTAATCTTCCGCCATGATCTCCACCGCTTACAACTCCAACCTCATCACCACCTCCGTCTACAGTTAGAATTCTAGTGACATCTTGAGGCCGGTCTGTCAAGTAACCTCACCCTCACCCCCACTGTACCACCATAACCCCAATCGCGTCGGATCATCACCTCCACCGACGGCTGGAATCCCGGAGTCGACTTGGCATAGCGAGAGCGTGACTCGGTAGATAAAATCAGCGACATGTTCGATCTCCTCATGCACACCACCGGAGATCCCGTCATCAAGTCTACCATGAATGTGAAGTCCGGTGAAATTTAGAATCAACGGCAGAGCCCACCACCACCTCAACAGAAACAACACTGTAAGGGATTGAATGGGTTTAGGATGATGTTTGTGAGATTCAGCCCTTCTAATTTTACAGTGTATTGACGGGAGTGAAAGTGAAAGGAACTGCTTACTCAAAACAAAATTGAATGGAAGGCACAAATTTATTCTCTCTCCAATTAACCCTAATTTTCTCAACCTTTTTCAATCTTCCTTGAAAAATCAAAACTCCACTCCCGGCTAATCCTCCCGGCTAATTTTCTCCACCTTTTTCAATCGCTTGACAATGATATTAGGGTCACTTTACCGAGAAAGAACGGTGGTTGCCGTTTTGTATCGATGCAGGAGAAAGATCGATGAGTTATGTTTCACGGTGATAAGAGAGAATTAAGTTTAATTAGAGAAGATTAGATCTTAACCATTAATTTAATTGAATGGTTGAGATTAGTTTATTAGGAAGATATTGGGTAACTTTTTATTATGAGAGGATCCGGATCCACTTTTTGTACATGTGGACCAATTAGCATGTTTCTTTCGCTCTCACCGGTAGAGGTGTTCTCACACGAACCCTACGTGCGTGCGCGCGTGTGTGCGTGCGCGCGTGTGTGCGTGCGTGCGTGTGTGTAGGCTAAGTATAGATTTAAGGGGAAACTAATTAAAATACCCCCATATTTAGGGGGTATGATAAAAATATATCCTCAACTTTCAAATGTAATAAAAATATCTCGACCTTTGAGGGTGGTCGTAATATATTACCATGTGTTTTCTCCCGGGTTTTCTTGGACGGTTTCCTTATGGAAAAAAAATAAAACAATAATAAATTAAACCCGAAAAACGAAATTGATTCAACCAAACAATTAATCCGGTCAAAATTGCCTCAAATTAATACAACACGACTATTCCTAACATCAAACCAACAACAAAACTAAACCGACAACAACAACAACAACGAATAGGGGAAAAAATAAAACTTACCTAACCAAGTCTGTGAACAAATCAAAGATGAAGAAGATGTGAGAGAGACGGCTCAAGATAGTCGACCACGAGGGAGGAAGACTGACATTGAAGAGGAACCATGAGCTACCTAGAAAATAATTCAAGAGGCAGTCACAGAAGAAGATATGAGGGAGGAAAATGCGTTGGGTATGAACTTGGTCAAACTCTTTATTTTTTTCCTAAAGACACTTTTTAAGAAAACCCTTGTAAAAAATCCATGTATGTTGTCTTGTCAACATTTTTGACTCGTGAAAAAACTTGTGGTAATATATTACTACTACCCTCAAAAGTCGGAATACTTTTATTACATTTGAGAATTGAAGATATATTTTTATCATACCGCCAAAAGTGAAGGTATTTTAATTAGTTTTCCCGAATAGAAATGATATAACTATTTCTTTTTTATAACGACATGATATTACTATTTCAGGGAATAGAAATTACTAGTAAATGATATTCCTAAGACCATCCGCATCAATGCGAGTTTCTAAAGTTTCTTAATACCACTTTATCACTTTCTCTCTCCTTAAAAACTCCAACTTACTTTTTCATCCACATCCATATGAGTTTCTAGAGTTTCTCAATTCATTTTTCACCATTTATTAAATATTTAAATAAATATACATAATGAGTTTCTAGATTAAAAAAATATTATTTTTAATAATATCTAAAATAAATTTAATTTATATTAAAAAAGAAAAAAAAAACAACCGAAATTTTTTACAAATGTAAATGAAATACAACAATTTGCAACAAATATATGGGGGCAATTTAATTCTCTTCCAATGGATGGATGCCACATCACCCATTTTTGTTAACCAAAGTTTTTGAGTGGGTTTCTAGAGTTTTTTGGGGAGTTTGTAAATAAGAAGTTGTCAACGTCATTTTTAAGCTTTAACTTCTCTCTCCTTCTTATTTTATTAGGTTTTTGTCTTAAAAACCCCCTAAAAACCTTGGATATGGGTGCTCTAAGTAGGCTTGCCCCACAACCAGATCGATCATTTTTTAAGGGGTGCAAATTGATTTGAAATCTGCCGGTGATCTCAATCAACATCTGACTTTTCCAAATCCTCTTGCATTGACGTTCAATTATCAATTTACTGCTTACCAAATCTCTATGAGCTCGTTTGGTTGACGTTCTAAAAACCCAGGAAATAGTAATTCCCAGGAATTGGAGAAAATACCAGCGTTTGGTTGGATTTTTTGCTACAGAAAAATGCAGGAAGTTGAATTCCTGGGAATTTCAATTCCCCCATTTTGTAGGAAGTGTACTTACCTAGTTCCCCCTAAGTAAGTTACAATTCCACCTTTTTTTAATAGGAAAATTCTATTTTCTTATTTCAATTCCTATAATCCAAAATCTAAAACCAAACACAATTTCTGGATTCCCATGATTTTCAATTTACGGGAATTGAATTCCTAGGAAGTTAACTTCCCGGGAACTATACTTCCCACGTCTAACCAAACGAGCCCTATATATAAAAAATCCGAGTTCCCTTAGGAACAGTGTTTCAATTAATTGACGCCCGTGACATGCCTCCGTTTCTAAGGCTTCATCTCCCTGGTGCTACGCCTGCTCTCTTCAGCTCTCTCCTCCCCCGCCGCTCTCTCTTCACCTCTGCCGCCTCTCTCTTGCTCCGACGTCTCTGCTCTGAGGCATCTTTCTGTCCTCCGCCTCTGCCGCCTCTCCCTCCGTCACCAGTCCCCGGTGCCCTCTGAATCGCCATGGCCTAGAAATCCATCCACCTCTCCGTCCCCGGCGCCTTCACCTCATGAAATTCTCCAAGTTTAAGCACCAATTTGGGGAGGTTTTTTTTTGTTGCAGGTGTATTAACTCACCGCCTCTCAAAGCATCTCCCCTTTGCACCAACTTCCTCCCCGCTTTCATCGGCGGAAGAGTCTCCAGGAATTTCTCCAGCCTCAGATTCTGCCCTCAGGTTCTCAACCCGGCGCCGAACTCTCGTCCCAAGAGAGGTATCATCACCATGGTACTTCTCTTCATCCCCCTGAACTCCTCCCTTTTCTGTTTGTTTCGGAACATTTCGCTGTCTAGGGTTTTGGGATTGCGATTACCTCATGGTAGTATTTGAGCTGCTTTGTGCTAATTGAGTCCGCGGATGGTTTAGATTGGCGTAGTTGCACCAATCAATCAAAATGATGATGATTTTTGCACAGGGATTTAGAATTTCTTGAGACTAAAATGTTTGCAGTAGCATCACTTACCGTGTAAACTGCAACGAGATTCGTTTATTGTTCCTGAATGAACAAACATATGTGTGGGGGAATTATTTTGGTCCTTGGAGTAGCCTATCTCATTTCTATTGAAGACTCTGGGTGAGAATGATTTTCTTTTGTTTTCTTATTTGAAATGGTTCCTTAATGAGTCGATTAAGGTTTATGAGTAAGGGGAAAAGGGAAAGAGATGGTTTAATTTTTAGATGAGGATTTATATATCATTAGATATCTACATCAAGCCAAAGACTAACTTGGAGTATTGAATCTCATATTGGGAAGGGAATGAATCTTAAGGAATGATAATCGAAGATTCAAAATAATGTAGGGTTTACTAATTAATTTTGTGATATTGTGATGATATTCTAATGCTTGGTTGATTGAATTTTAAATTTATGAGGTGATAGATGTTAATGTTTTAGTTTCATAGATACCTAATCATCATGCACATTAGGTGTTTGATAAAATGCTTAATTGAAATCACTCCTTATTTTGTTGTTTGATCGTATCATATTTGTGTGTTGTGTTATGAAGCCTTTTTTATTATTTCCCATGAGTGATTTTTCTATTTTTACATCTGCAAAATTCAGCATTCAATAAGAGCATCACATCTATAGTCATATATTGTTTGTACTTGTTTTGTGAGCAAGTGTTGGGGGTAAACCATTCAAATTTGAGCATCACACAGATTTATTTGTCCATTTTGTATTCTAGATTAAATTGGTTTTCTTTGTTTGTGGTAGGTGGATGTTGCATTGCTGGACAGAACGGGTGTGATTTAGGATGAAGATTTTTCTAGGTGGAGCAACAAGTTAGAAGCTTATTTTGAAAACTCAGCCTACTTTCTTGAGGATTCAACCTCACAAGGCAAGTTATGTTGCATTTTTGTTTTGTTTTCCTTTTTGAGTTTAGTTTCCACTGATGCTTTATTCAGACACTTTGCTCTATTCTACCTAGATTATTGGTGCACTGGTCAATTTGGTGTATTTTTAAGGATTCAGATTTAGCTTCGGTTTTGCAATGGATCTTCAGACTGTTCTGTTTTGCTGTATATGAATCTTTCGAATGGGGGTTTTTGTTCTTGAGTTGGAACTTATTTTAGCATAGAGGAATCTTTTATGCTAACTCTCTCGCCTATTAGTGTTGTACTGCTATGTTTGATTTTCCAGGTCCTTTTCCAAATATTTGTTTGGAAGTGCTTTTTGTTTTTGTCTGCTCATTAACAAATATGACATATTTTACGTTAGCTTATTGAAGGTAATAAGAGATCTTTTGCTTAAACCGTCACGGTCTAATTTGAATTCATGTGTTATCTCATAATCTATGTTGTATGAATATATGTATTGTGGTAGCTCATAAGCTCTAGCTCTTGGGTGATGAACAAATCGCATTTAAGTAACACTTGCTGAGATCAGTGAAGCCCTTTCATCTAATGCATAAGGATGGCTGCATTTAGGGGTGTTATGTGAGACAAGCTACTCGTGATTGGCTCGGGTTCGGCTCGTATAAAACTCGACTCGAGCTCGTTCATTTTCTAAACAAGCCGAGTATGAGCACATTTTTAAGCTCGTTCCAAAGCTCGGCTCGTTCGAATTAAACTCGAATAGCTCGAGTTTTATGAAATTTCTAAAATTTTCTTAAAGTTATTGTATAATGAGCAAGTAGAATTGCCTAAAGCTCGAAAACAGCTCGGCTCGAGCTCGCTCATTTCCTAAACGAGCCGAATATGAGCACATTTTTAAGCTCGAGTCAAAATTTAGGCTCGGCTCGAGCTCGTTCATATTCTAAATGAACTAAATATGAACAAGTAATACTCGGCTCGTTCGACTCGAATAACAGCCCTAGCTGCATTTAGAGTGAAATTGAATTAAAAAGTCAAAGTTATTTGTTACTCTTAAATTAAAATAATTAAAAAATAATAATGTGAAAATTTGGTTTTTTTGTTCCTCATATAAGTTTTTAATTAGGTAATTAACCCATTTAAATTTTTTTTAGCCGTTCTACACCTCATTCAATGTTTTTTAGGGCAATTGAACCTCTTCTCCTCCCCGATAGCTCAGTCCCGATAGCTCTTCATCACCTTCTCCTCCTGCAGCGATTTCTCATCCGTTCTTCCTCCGTTCATCGTCTTCATCACCATCTCCCGTGCTTATGTCCTTGCCTCCTCCTTCCTTTTTCTGGCTTCATCGTCCTCATTGTGCTATTTTCTTCCTGTTTTTCGTGATTTCCTCAAATCTTGGGTTGGCACATCGCAAGATCCCTGGAATTAAAAAAACTTACAAGATCTATCACAAAAAATGAAAATTTAAAAAAAAAATGCAATTTTCAATATAGGAAAAGACAAATCTTCATGACTACATAGAATAACATCATAATTTTATAAGAAATATTGTGATATAGTTAGCCCGATAGTCAGTAAAGCTAGAAGGGTTTTTGTTTTCACTCCGAAAGAATTTTTAAACAAATAAACCCAATCCTCATAACACTACTTCCAAAAATAGACAATGATGTTAAAATCCCGATTCGATTCTACAATATATTCCAATGATCCTACTATCCAAAAATGAAAAAATGATTCCGGTCCCTTATATGATTCTAAGGATCCTATAAAATTTCTATTATAAAAAATGTATAATATTTACTATTTAAATCTAATAAATTTTCAATATATTAGTCTATATTATATTTAGTTTATTTTTAAAAAATTTACAATCTTTATGGGTATTTTTTTTATGATTTAACATAATATTTATCTAATATGAAACATTTTAACTTCATTTACTGTTCGATTCTACGACTCAATCCTTACACATTTTTATCTATCTGATCCAGAGCCCGATTTTAACAACATTGAAAACAGATAACCCAAAAACCACAAATGATTTCCAACCAATTGCCATCTACACGTGACTATCTATATATAAGAAAATTGCAAAAATCATTGCAGAACTATTGAAAGCAGACATTACAAAACGGATACATCTATTATAAGAAGCCTTTGTATATGAAAGAGTTACATAGAATAACATCCTTATAACCCATCAAATCTTTCATTTCTTTTTTAAAAAATGGATGGATGACAATTAAATTGGACATGGAATAGGAAATCCTATTCAATTCGATTATGTACATAATCGAATTGAATAGGATTTCCTATTTATAGTCGACCTAGAAAGATTTGAGTTCAATCAAAATTCTAGAACTACAGGAAATGAGTTATAGTATCGAATATGATATTGGGGTTCAACATCACGAGAATTCGACCTCGATCAAGAAAGTTATTGATGAATAATGCGAAGCATCAGGACAACAAAAGTAAATTTTCATAAATCTACCTTCGAAACAACGACTAAGTGACATCCTAAAAAATAGATCGTCCATAATACAATCGACATCACAAATTACAATAGACTTGACAAATATTTGGGATGTCATATCATTAATAGAAGAGTAAATAAATCCACATTTGAAGAAATGACATGAAAAGCAAGGAAACAAATTATAAAATCGCGAGCAAATGCTTAATCAGAAAAAGGGAAAATGACACTCATTTGAAGAAATGACATGCAAATCTAGGAACAAACTTATAAAATCGCAGCATAGATCGGATCGATAGAGAGGAAATGAATGCATTTACATACTATTAAAACAAACCATTAAAAATTTGAAGAAATAGATCAAATGCATTTTGCAATTAATTTACATGCAAAATTGGTGTCAAAAATGTTGGCTCTGAAGCTTGGTTTTTAGAAGGCGAGGAAGTTGGAACTATCGCGTATTATGATTGAGAGAGTCAACCTGATGGAGATCAATGTCCTTAAAGGTTCATGATCACCTATGGGAGATTGATCGAAATTCTTATCATATATATTAGCCTCATTCTGTAAACAATTCGTGGTCGTAGATGCTGTCATATTTTCCATGAAGTTAGCATATACACAGATCGCATTGTGCACTTCTTTCAAATTGCAATGTATGTTGTTTTTTCTCCATAATAGGGATATTTGCATCCGAAATGATACTATTGGATTGTAGTCTAGAAAAAACGGGCCAGACTTCTCATTTAGTTTTCAATCACTCACTTTTCTCGTTTTAAATTTATGCATAGTTTCTGGAAGAAAATTAGGCAGGGAAATTGATTGAATTATACTAGTATTTTGTTTTACATTTTTTTTTTTTGATTAGGTAAGAATTCAAGTACAGACATATCTGAAACTCGAGGGCCGGCAAAGCCGGCAGACGGGAGAACCGTCTAAAGCCAAACAAACAACAATACATAAGGTGCAAACTCAGACAGACGAAAAACTACAAAAAAACGAAACAAAGCATACCAAAACCAAACTGGATGAGGACGAAGAAGACGGACGAAGCCATGCCCCACACGAAGTAGAACCGTAGGCCAGCGGTGCATATATCAGGATCCGATCATCCTGTGGGCAGTGAGGACGAACTCTAGGGAAGCAGTCAACCCGAGTAGCGGAGACGCCAGGATACACACTACCACGACCCCAACCTATCCCAAATCCGACAACCAGAACCAAATCCAATGAGAAGATCGTCGAGCCACGCAATGCAGAGTCGCACAACATCTGAGTAAAGAGCACCTCAAAACCCTTTCGGGAATTATTCAACCTTAACGAGATGTAGTACATGCCCATACGAGCGGTTTTGTACCCTTGTAGGATTTTGATCTAATATATTAAATATATATTACAGATTTTTTTTTTAAATGTTTCGAGCTAACTTGAGTCCAAAGGACACAACAGGGCCACCCCACGGGCCACTCGGGCCCAAGGAGAGGAAAGGGGTGTCGGCCTTCTACGCACCACAACAGGAAACCAAACACCAAAAACCACCGCCGACATGGGTATAAGGAAGGAGGGCCAGACGGAAGTAAGCAGTGATGGAGACCCGGAACGGAGACAGAGGCAGAGGTGGTCGAAGTCCAGCGACGACAACTAACGACGGCGGCTCCGCTCCAGACCGAGGATCCAAGGACAGAACCACCGGCGAAACAAGCGCCACCGACCCGTAGGAAGGATGAACGGAGAGAGGCGGCGGAGCCCCACCTTGGATTTCCGTGACGGAGGAGACCGACAGAGAGGCGAGAGGGCTAGCACCATTCCAGCACCCCGAGAAGAAACAGCCAGGGCAAGAGGCGAAACTAGGTTGTGCAGCTCGAGAGCCCATTGAAACTGGCTACCCGATAGACAGAGAATCGGGATGGGGATGGAAAAAAATGAACTGAGGATTTAAGAAAAGGGCATGGAAGACACAAATCGACAATAGCCCCAACTCAATTTTGTATTTTGATCGAAATCCAAAGAAATTCAGATTTAGGGTTATGCGATTGAAGACGTACTTCAACCAGTATCAAGCCAGAGTTAGGGGATGGCGGCGCCACATGTGATTGTCGGAGACGGATTGGGACGACTGGAGCTGGGATGTAGCGGCCGAAGCCGGATTAGGGTGACCGAAGTCGGGTTCAATCCTCCGAAAAGGTAGTTTTCAAGCCTCCTTAGAGGATGTTTTCTTGCCTCCGAAGAGGGTGGTTTTCAGGTCGTCAAAGACGGTGGATTCTGGTGAAGATGTTTGACGGACATGATGTTTGATGGCCCCAACAAGGGTTTTTTCTCCTCTAAGCTCTAGTATTTTGGTTTACATGCAATGTCAAATGAAGCCATATGTTTTAGCTGATTTTGTTTTTAAAATAAAGGAAACTAGTACGATCCCCACGCCATGGCGCGTTTTTTTAAAACTAAAATATTATATATAAAAATATTAATAAATGTTAAGATAAAAATCATTAAAAAAAAACTTTATAACAAATGTATCTTATAATGTGATGTGTCATAATCAATAGTTATATTCAATATTTTGAATTAAGCCCAATAGTTAGTAAATAAATTTGAGTTAAGCCCAATAGTTATATTAGATTGAATTCAATAGTTCGAATTAAGCCCAATGGTTAGTAAAATTAAAGAAAAAAGAGAATTAAAAGAAAAAAGGAGAATTAAAGAAAATAAAATAAATGGCAAAAAAAATGATTGTTTAAGACTCCTACATTGCCTATAAGATTGACATATCATCCTAAACTCTTCTAAATTAAGAGTTTATATAGATATAGATGGTTAGTAAAATTAAAGAAAAAAGAGAATTAAAAGAAAAGGAAGAAAAAAGGAGAATTAAAGAAAATAAAAAAAATGGCAAAAAAATATGATTGGTTAAGACTCCTACATTGCCTCTAAGATTGACATATCATTCTAAACTCTTCTAAATTAAGAGTTTATATAGATATAGATATAGATGGTTAGTAAAATTAAAAAAAAAAAAGAATTAAAAGAAAAGGAAGAAAAAATGAGAATTAAAGAAAACAAAAAAAATTGCAAAAAAAAAAATGATTGGTTAAGACTCATACATTCCTATAAGATTGACATATCATCGTAAACTCTTCTAAATTAAGAGTTTATATAGATATAGATGATTAGTAAAATTAAAGAAAAAAAAAATTAAATGAAAAAGTAGAAAAAAGGGTGATTTTGGTAGAGGGACCTTTTTTGAATATTAGCCCCTAAATCAATTTAATTAGTTTTGCCCTAGACCCCTTCCCAATAAGGTGGGTTAGTCAATGGTCAACCGTTTGACCATTGACCAGTCAACGTTGACTGTAAAGGCTCGGATTTTTCAATTCTAATTTCTAAAAAAAAAAAAAAAACTCTCCAACTTGGATTTTAAAACTCTTAAAGCGGATTCCTATAAGATTGACATATCATCCTAAACTATTAAAGCGGATTCTAATTGAATTCAGCCTTACAGTAACTCCCCTTCCCCTTTCTCTTTGACTTCAAACCCCTTCACCCAATCACCCATATCTCACTCTTCATTTTCCTTATCTCTGCTTTCATCCCCAAACAAACCCTTCTTATTCTTGTGTTTCAAAACCCACAGCAACTCACTAAGAAAAGAAAATCACTCCACTTTCCCCTACTTTCAAACACCACTTTCCATTCCTGTTCCTTTCAAACAAACCCCAAAGGACAATCCCCACCTTTCTCTTTCTCGTTTCTGTTGAACAATTAGCAGCGCTATTTCCTCCTCCATCGAGAAGCATCCCAGCAGCAACTCCTCGACGAGCCCAAGCCGACGCCTCCGGCAGCAACAACGGCTCCCGCCTTCCGAGCGCTGTCCCGAGCACCCACGACCATCGCCTCGCTCTTTCTCCTTCCACCGAGCGGCCAGCAGACCGAGCACCTCCTCTCCTCTTCCTCGAAGGCCGACGAGACGAAGCCTGAGCCGAGCAGTTGCCCAGGAGCGCAGTCGTCGGCCTCCGAGCCCCGTTCCCCCTGTTTCGATCCGAGATCCCCGGTAACATTCTCCCTCTCCTTTCCGATCAACACCTAGTAAAGGTCCTCACTTCTCATCGAACCATCCTCGATCCAGGTCCTCGGAGCTTTCCCCATCCTCGGCAGGCCCCAATCGGAACTCCGGCGAGGCCGAATCGAGCTCCGATCGAACGTTTCCGGCGAGTCGACACCCTCGGTGAGCACTCCTCCTCCTCCTTCCCTTTCTTTCTTGTTTTCTGGCCTTGGTGTCGGGTTTGGTTGGTCGGAGTTGGGTGTTGTCACCGGCGAGCTTCCAAGCTCCCTCTTCCTTCTTCATTTTCTTTCGAGCGCAAGGAGTAGTTGGAGAAGGAGATGAACAGTAATCTCCTTTCCCTTCTTCAGCCTGGCGGGTCCCACCTTGCCACATCACCTTCCACCTCAGCCATGGGACCCTTCTTCTTTTAATTCTGAATCCGGATTTACAAATGAAGGAAGAAAGAAATGGGTTTGGGCCTAACTTCATTGGGCCGTTATAAAAGAAAATGAGATTGGGCTTGTTTTATAAAATTAGTGCTCGTTTGGATAAACGTAGGAAGTCTACTTCCCGGGAATTTAATTTATGGAAAGTAGACATCCCATGAATTACACTTTCTGGGATTTTATGAAACACGTTTGGTTGAAAAATGAAAAACAGGTGGATTTGATACATTGAGATAAATAAGGGATTTTTATTAGTAAGAAAAGGGTGGAAGTTGTCTTACCATGTACCCCCTTGGTAATTCCAATTCCCGTGAAACACATGAATTTCAATTCCTGGGAATTTCAATTCCTGGGTTTTTGGAGATCAATTTTTTTAACCAAACGCAGATATCCTATCCAACTTCCTGGGATATTCCACTTCCTGGGTTTTTCAAACCAATCCAAACGAGCACTTAGGCTCAGTTTTGGTGGATTTAGAACAAGAGGGGGTCGGTTTTGATTCTTGTAAAATGAGGGGTCGGTTTTTGGATTTTACAAATAAAAAGGGCTGATTTTCTGGCATTATAAAATAATGGCGGTTTTGAGTAAATTAATAAAAGGCTGGTTTTATCAAGTAAAATGATTGGGATTATTAATGGCATTTAAAATATAAAAATAATGGCCTTGGAAAAATGGAGATTTAAAATAAATTATTGGAATCAAATCGAAAAAGAAATTTGATGAGCATTTTCCTAGGTCGAAATTTCTAACTAGTTAACTTGGTTTTCGAAACGGTTTTCGGGACTAACTTGGGAATTTAACTTGTTTGATGACTGACTAGCATGATGTTATGTTATGATTGATTGACTAATAACATGATTGTGTGGACTAATGGCATATATGCATGAGTGTGACTAACGGCATGATGAGATGTTAAGTTATGTATTGTTTACCTTATAGCTTATGAACTATGATGAACTTTGAGATATATGACTAGACGTATATATTATTGCGGAAATATGAATGTGGCTGAATGGAATTATGAGAATGAGATGGTCTCGTGGAATGTGGTAATATGATGAATGATTGAACTCGACGGAATGATGATTGCGATATGACTGTTATTCCCGTTGAATGATATGATTGAGTGCTTGGATGATTAGACGTAGACTTATACATATATGTTATGATGTGCATCTAGGTGATACTTTTTTATTATGAACGATGTATGCCGGATCTTCTATTATGCTATTCTGCATAGCCAGGTGAGTTCCTATATGAGCTCACTCAGATTCGAAAAGAGATCTCCCTGCTTGTAGTCATGTGCATACTAGGTGTTTGCATTCATAATAAAGCATGTCATGTAGTATCCTGCTAGGATTGCACTCATGATTGAGCATTCGTTTACTCATTGCTTTTGTAAACAGAACGGCCGTTATCTGTGAAGTAACTAGAGTCATTGCTAGGGTTATAGGACGACCTAGTCCCATCGAGTCCCGTCCTGAGTCAATCGAGTCATGAACTTCCTTATATTATGAGATGCCTGCGGGCTTTATTGTGGAGCGGGTTGGGCATGCGTGCCGCCCGATTATGAATGAATGCATTCACGAACTGGCCAGTCTCCGCCCTATCGGAAGGGGGTGGAGGTAGGAGAGGGATATACCACTTGGTATTCGGTGCTAAGGCCTTCTTATATTATGCACTTGATCTTAGGACCATGCTAGTGTGTTAATATTCCGCCTTGCATCTAGAAGCATCTTTATTAGGACTAGCGTGTGTATATGTCTGCTTGTTTGGGATTATATTGCGTAGGGCTTCGATCTGACACCGCCCCGCATACATTTTTTTTAGGTTTGTTTTGCAGCATGATTATTCCTTGTTTCCGTGACGTGGGAACTCTCTTGGGAGATCTCAAAGAAATGGTTTAACTCCACTAATATTGTATATTAAATTTCGATAATTACGCTTACTGATTTGGTTTTGACTCGGCTCTGTCGTGTCACCCTCTTGTATTACACCTTGATTCTACTATTTGCATGACCGTTGGTTTTCCACGCTTAGACTTAGGACATGTGCAGGGGACTTCCCCGGGGGTTCCAATTATCCCTTCGAATTTTGGGTATGAAATCCCACTTTAAAATGTTAGGATAGAATTTCAAACCTTCAACCTGTACTCGGGGCGCAAGATCCTAATGAGGGGTTTCATCCCTCAAAACGTAACCCGGGAATCATAATCCCGGGCCGTTACATTGACCAACCCATTTTGATGCCATTTTTTTTTAAGTGATACCATATTTATCGTTTTGATGCCAAAATTTTACTATATTTTATTTTCACTTTGATGCCACTTTTCTAATGAAATGATTGGATGACACTTTTTTAATGTCACTTTTTTAAACATTGATGACATTTTTTGTTTACAGTAATGTCACGTTGATCATTGATTCCATTTTTTTTTACTGTTAACGACAGATGCCACTTTTTTTTATGTCAATTTTTTGATGATATTTTTTTTACCGTGATGCCATATTTTTGATGATATTTTTCAAAGTAATATTTTGATGACATTTTTTTTTCTTTAATGTGATACAAATTTTTCAAAATGGTATTTGATGTCATTTTTATAATGTAATTATTTGATGTCATTTTTTTAATCAAATCGATTGATGTCATATGTTTTTAATTTAATCAATTGTATATCGATTTATTTTCATCGATTATACTTTCATTCACTGATGACACGTTTGTGATTACACTTCATTGATGCAATCACTTGTGGTGACATGTTCATTAAATTTTTATTCATGGATGACATTTGTTATTACGCTTCATTAATCACAATTATTTATGGTGACAATTTTAAATAATTGATGACATAAGAGCTTAAAACGTGGAATCAAAATATTGTCACCTTATTGCACATATAAAAATACAACGTCTTTGAAACTACGACATTAATATTGGTTGTATACGTAAAAACACCTATTATAACATGTCATCAACTAAAAAAAATGCATCAATGTAAGTAATATAATGCGGAATCAATAAAATATAGGGTCAACCACTTCGGGGGTTACATATCATCTTCAGGATATGTGAATACTTCACAGGGCAAAATATACATCCCTGAAAGTTTTAGGCCGCTTTCTGTAATTATATAAAATATAGGGCCAATCTGTAATTTTTAAAAATGTCGGGCCGGTTTCGTGATTTACTAGGAATCACAACACAAACCCTTCTTCTTCCCCGTTGGAATGTTGCAGGCGGCCGTCCACACCAACGGCAGATCCCGAGTCCCACCAGGAGCCCTCGCCGACCGCCGCTACCCCAGATCCGAGTCCCTCCGGCCACCCACACCACAGATCCGGCCACCGAAAGCCCGGATCCGCCGCCACCGAGCCTCGCTACAAACCCAGCCGCCATGGGAGGGGAGTCGAAAAATCCAGATCCGGTGAGCTCCGAGGGCGGCTCCGGCTTCGTCGGCTCCAGATCCGGTGAGCTCCGAGGGCGGCTCCGACTTCGTCGGCTCCAGATCCGGTGACCTCCGAGGAAGAAGATGGGAGGAAAGAAGGAATTACTGCTACAGTGCTACGGCTAAAAAAAATAATTAGAGGGGTGGTTGTGACTAATAAACAAATTCCTACGTTGCCTCTAAGATTGACATATCATTTTAAATTCTTGTAAATTAAGAGTTTATATAGATATAGATATAGATATAGATATAGATGTAGATGGTACTTATTTTTAGGGTAAACTACACAAATATATATTTTAAAATTTTGGAATTATTGTTGTTAATATTCTAACAAAATATTGTAATATTTCGTGAAATATTCTAACATTTGTGAATTGTGGTTAGTTTATTTCTCTATTCTGGATGAACTTTCGTAAATTAATGAAATCACACTTGTAAAAAAAATTTACACAAAACCCCTAGTATTTAGAGAAAAAAAAAAAGACTTTCAATAACCCTTAATTAAATAAAAAGGACGTTTTTGGACCACCTTTGAAATAATTTTAAAGGGAAGGGACAAAAATAAAATATAGATAAATTCTAAATGCTTAATTAGAATGGGATTTAACATTAAAAAGCATCTAGATTAGAAAGAATATAAATAGAAATAAAATAGTGTTGCATGCAGGGGCGGCCACAGGGGGGGCGCGGGGGGGCGGACGCCCCCCTCCGGCGACGGAGTTTCGTACTATTATAAAAAAAAATTAAAAAAAAAAAAATGAGGTAAAAAAATAAAAAAATGTAAAAGAGAACACAAAGATTGTTTAGCTCCGTTGGTAAATGATGGAAGGAAAGGTAAAGGAAGCAAGAGGTTATGGGTTCAAATCTCAATACTTACTATTTTGCACTCCTTTTATTCCTTACCTTTTTTGTTATATTTTTCTTTTAATATTTTCATTAGATTATTCATTATGTTACCCATATATTTTAAATAATTCTTCTAATTTTTACTTCTATGAATTTTTTTTACTATCAATATCATATTTAAACCACAATTTATGAGTTTTTTTTATCATACTTTTCAATCCTATCATGTTTTTTACATTTACCAATGACAAATTCATTAAAAAATTTATAATTTTCTTTCAATAATTAAAAAAAAATCTTAATCCTTCCCTACACACACACACACATATATATATATATATATATTATTAAATTATTTTATGAATTTTTATAATAAAATATCATATTTATACTATAATTTATGGTTTATTTTCAATATATTTTTTAAAAATTTCTTTATTATATATACCGAGGGAAAAAAAAATTCTCGACCAAAAATTCCGCCCCCCTCTAGAAAATCCTGCGGCCGCCACTGGTTGCATGCATATATATAAAAATACAATTTTATATGTTGATCAATGTAGCACGTAAAATAGGGCAGTGTGTGTGTATATATAGTGGGGTGTTGTGTTTAAATCTTCACAAACAAAATCAAAGAGAAAGCTATTAAGCATGGCGAAGACTAAAACTTCCCACATAGTCTCCTCCTCTATCTTCCTTCTCATATGGCTCCTAATGGCCACCTCCATTGCTCATCTTCGTGTCGATGCGACGATGAGCATTCCGCTTAATCGAAAAAGTTTTCCCAAGGACTTTCTGTTTGGGGCTGGCTCTGCTTCTTACCAAGTAAGTAAATCTGAGATTTAAGTTTAATTTTGAAAATAATTTTTTATGTTATTTCTAAAAAAACGTATGTATGTGAATTGGTAGTTTTTTCGAATTTCGGAATTAAGAATATAAATATTGAGTTAATAAATGCATTTGATAGAATTAGTGAATCGTATAAAGCAGTGCAAATGAATTGACAAAAAATTCAAAAATCATATGATAATTAATTTTTTTTCTTAACCTGGATAAACACTCCTAATCAAAATTGAGAGAGAGGAGGTTAGAAAATTCACACAACATAATGCATTGCATGTTATAAATATAAATATAAATATAAATATATATATATATATATATGATAAAGTTTTGGATAATGTGAGATTCTACTGACCCACCTTAGAATTATTAAATGTTATATGTATGGAGTAATTAATTAATGTGATTGTAGTATGAAGGAGCAGCACATGAAGATGGACGAGGACTTAGCATCTGGGATGTCTTCACTACGCAACACCCTGGTATATACATTTTTTCTCAATTTAATATATCTGCCTTAATTTTTATATATATCCTTATATAGATATGGATATAGATATGGGATAATAATAATTACATTGGGTAACCATAAAAATTTATCCTTTTTATTTTGAAGATGTCTAATTGGAAAAAAATATTAGTATCGACCCTAAAATTATAATATTAAAAGATAAAAGAATTTAATTTGGGAGAATTTGTTCTTCTTAACCTATGTCATTTGGACATAAGTTAGAAAAGTCGTATTATTTATAATAAATAATACTTCCTCCATTTAAATATATAAGTTCTTTATCTATTTGATACTTTTTTAGGAGTTAAAAAATATATAAAATATCAGTTGTTTATTATTTTTTTAATAACTTCTTACCTGTTATTGACAAGTATAAAACTATTTTAAAAATTAATTAAAATTTGGTTTTTTAAAATATAAATTTAGCTCTTAAAAAATATGTCAAAAATAAAAGGATTTATATTTTTAAATGAAGGGAATAATATATTATATTACAATATTATGCATATTATAAATTATAATGTGTGGATTCCAAATAAATTCTTAACTTCGTGTGTTAACATTTATTTCAGATTTAAATTGCTTGCCTAATATAGTACTACTCCATAATAGTTTCATGTTTTTTGAATTGTTCACATTCATATATGTATAGATCGGTCTTTAATTTCTAGCATATATAGGCTAAGATCAAATCTCAATAAAAAAAAAAATTTACTACTAAATGTAGAAACTAGTCTAGAAAATTGATGTTAAGAAAAGTTAAAATAATTTAATTTTAGAAAATATTTTTCAATTGAGCTTCCTAACCTACACTTCAAAAGTATATATGTTGAAAAAATTGAAGGTATATTTAGAGGGTCCTCTTGTTTACTCAAAATCTATATACTCTTGGGGTGCCAAAAAAATTTATGATCTATTTTATTATTAATTTTTTTTTAAAAAGGCATAAAATTAAATCTAAAACGAATATCAAATAATTAAGGGGACAATAAATTCTTTTTTTCTTATAAGGGGACAATCATTTTGCTTGTAGCAAATTGTAATGTTTGAATATGACATTTTTGGTATTAGCCAATAGAAAATTTGTTATTCCTTGGATAAATTATTAAAAATTAAAAATTATTACGTGGATCCATTAATGCAACGTGGGAATTGTTTGTTCCTCCATCTGAAATAAAAAGACGTGCACAGAAATTATTGGCCAGTTGACCAAAGAAAATAATACTGTAAATTATTAACCAAACTAATTACGTAATTAATAATACTTCCTCGATCGATCTGTTTCAAAATCACCTCTAAAAGTTTTGAGATTTATTTTATAAATTTAATATGGTTAATTAGTTACAATTTTTAATAATGTGGAAAGTAGAGTAACAATTAATAGTATAATAATTAGGTGCTCTTTTGATGTATGTTTGTTTTATTTCTATTTCGTTGTTGTATACTTAGACGGCTTGCCGTCTGTCGACGTTGTCGGCCTCTCGAGGCCCGGGCCTGTCCGGCCTCGAATTATTTTCTTATAAAAAAAATAATTAATAGTATAATAATATTTTTTTATTATTTTATTAAGAGGTAAATTAATAGGAAAATAAATAATATAAATTGACAAATTAATTAGCTAAAACAATACTTAACCCATTCACTAAAATATTTTATTTTAAATTTTTATGTAAATTTTTAAAAAATTAAAATTATATTCCTCAATTATTATCCTATCTTTTTATTTTTATTTTCTAAAACTATAACCAATAATTTCAAGAATATTTGTATAAAGGCTTTTCTATCCTATATACTTTGAACATAGGATAAGATTTTCTCATTTTAGAAAAAAAAAATATATCCTTAATTAAAATGTATTAGCCAAATTTTAAATTAGATTACTATAGTTGTTTATTTTTTGGTAGGTCATCTTTCCCAATTTAAGAGGCATATATGGTAGAAAGAACGATTTATAAAAAAAAAACTACTAAAATAATCATCTCATTGACGAACGAGCACTTTGGATCCCATAAAGTTTTTTTTTAAAAAAAACTCTATTGGTAGATCTAACAAGATCTTAACCGTTAAAATAAAAATTAACCGATAAGATCTTGCCTCCATCTTTTCCTCAATCTCACGAACTTGGGTCCCGCCAACTTAAATTTAGCTTTTAATTTTTGTTTAGGAGAGGAAATGTAGAATTTTCCCACAAATCCACCGGATTCGAATAGGTGACGAGCTATACTAACCGTAAATGATTCATAATCTGATTGAATTAAAGTTGGATGTTTACAGAAAAGATCGCAGATCAGACGAATGGAGATGTGGCTGATGACTTTTATCACCGATACAAGGTACGTAACGTTTCCAACTAAATCACCCAATTGACTTAATTATTTAATAACTAATTCTACATACTTAATTACCTTATTTAACATATATATGTGCTTCATTCTAATTGTATATATAACGTTTTTTCTACATTTGGGGCCTAATAAAATCTAGATCGACCTAATTCGATCATTTGTGATTATAATTAGTCAAAACGTGACGTGACTATTCATAGCTACTAGACTATCTCCAAAATTTTAATTTGATGTGACATATTGTGATATAATGTTAAAAATGATTTCTCGTGTTGGTTTAATTGTGTTTTAGGGGGATATAAAGTCGATGAAGGAAATGGGTTTGGACTCGTTCAGGTTCTCCATTTCATGGTCAAGAATATTACCTCGTAAGTTTATCCTTAATATATATTTCATCTGTCTCCTATTATTTATCGTTCAGTCTATTTCAGGCTCACCTTGTTTAGATAAATAAACGTGTTCAAGTTGAGCTTTTTTGGAACTCATCTAAGGATTGGCTATAAACAAATTTTACTCTAGTTCGTTCACTTACCTAAACAAATTGAGTTTCAACAAGATTTTAAGCTCGGTTGAAAGCTCGACTCATTTGATTTAAGTTCGAATAGCTCGAATTTTCATAAAATTCTAAAATTTTCACTTAACTAAGTAGAACTGTTTAGAGATCGAAAGAAACTCGGCTCGAACTAATTAATTTACTAAACAAGCCAAGTTATATATATATATATAAAATTACGCTATTTTTAAAAACTGGGCTCGATCGGCTCGAATAGTGGATCCCCGGCCTATAACATTTTGCATATGACATAACGACGATATTGAATAAATAAAAAAAATATGATAATTGACCGGTCATCAATCTCTTGCATTGCAGGTATATTAAATATATTAAAATTGATACATCGAAAGATTTCCTTAATTGTTTAGTAATGTTAAAATATTATCCCTAATTAATTTAAAAAGGTTGGAAATGGATTATGAACAGGTGGGAGAATCAGTGGAGGAATCAACAAGCTTGGAATCATGTTCTACAATAATCTCATTGACGAGCTGCTAGCCAATGGTACATACTTAATTAATTAAGGGAAATAATTCAATTCCATTTACATTTTATTTATAATTAAAACAACTTGAGTTTTTAAAAATGACAATTTATTTGTTGGGCGTTTACAGGAATAAAGCCATTTATCACCATCTACCATTGGGACCTTCCCCAGGCACTTCAAGACGAATATGGAGGCTTCTTGAGCCCCAACATCGTGTAAGTAATTCCATCTCGTATCCTACAAAGAGTACGTACGACTGATCGATCAAGTGGACTCGATCGTATATATAACTTTTGTTTAATTCTCGATTAATAGGAATGACTATCTCGAATATGCAAACCTAGTTTTCGAGGAGTTCGGGGATAGGGTTAAGCTTTGGTCGACACTAAATGAACCCAATATAATGACCCAGTTCGGGTTTGTAACGGGGTTACATGCCCCCGGACGATGTTCTAACTACGTAGGGAACTGCTCGGCTGGAAACTCTGGCACCGAGCCTTATGTAGTCGGTCACCACCTCCTTCTATGCCATGCTGCCGCAATTCAACTCTACAAGCACAAGTATCAGGTATACATATACTACTAGAAAAATGCTATATAACCTCGAAGTTGTTGGGTTCCAAATTTTATACCACATAGGCTTATGTAAGAAAATTCAATGTAATGATCCAAATAGATTTTTCGGACAGTGTTTTCAATCATCAGGACATCGTACGGACTGGACTTAATAAGTTAGCTACAGTTAGCTAGCTAGTTGAAAATGTGAAGAGACAAAAGGAGTCCCACATTAAAAATAAGAAAGATCAAAATCATAGTAAATACCCTAGTGGATCATTCCTTTTATTGCCAGGTTTGCTCAGCTGTGTCTTACATAGATCAATACTTGTATATATAATTTTTGTTAGTTTTAAAATTATCAATGAAGAAAGGATCAACTTATTTAAAAATTCATGTACGCATGTTTGGCTCCTAGAGTTATCAAAAGGGTATAATCGGAATAACAACCGCAACAACTATGATCATACCGGTGAACAACAGCCCTGCCAACCGCAAGGCAGCGTCGCGAGCCAACGATTTCACCATTGGATGGTACGTATAGTTTTTCTCGTACATGTTAACTCTATGTGCGTGACTTATAACTGTAACAGTACAAAAGTACTGTACTAGTAATGAAGGTAAAATTAATACTTTTGTTGAGGGTGTGTGCATATGATTTTATTGTGCAGGTTTTTGGATCCAGTTGTTTACGGTGACTATCCAAAGACGATGAGGGAGGTCTTGGGAAGTCGACTGCCAAAATTCACAGAAAAAGAATCGAAGATGTTGAAACAATCATTCGACTTTCTAGGGTTGAATTACTACACAACTAATTATGCAACTGCATCATTTTCCAGCAATAGAGTGAATCTCAGCTACACAACTGATTACCAAGCAACATTATCAGGTATCTTAATCTAAATTAAACCTAGCTCATAGTCTCTCGATCGATCTCACTGTATATATATATATATATATATATATATATATATATATATATATAAATGGTTGAATTTGTTGTTTGCCTATATATAGAATGATCTAATTAATGAGGTGGATATATTAATTTAATTTAATTATGTGCATCTATATGTTTTATAATTTTTTGCATATTGGTATATATAGGGTTAAAAAATGGGGTTCCTATCGGCGAGCCGGTAAACTAATCTTCAACCTTAACTAATGTTTTCACTCTTTAGTTAAATTTTTTTAAATTTTGATAGTTAATTTGTATAGTTTTGTATGTACAGACATTTATGAGCTGGTTGTACATATATCCAAAGGGCATCCGAACTCTGTTGCGATACATAAAGGAAAAGTACAACAATCCATATGTGATGATCACTGAGAATGGTAAACGTACTTTAATTTGCTACTTACTACGTAGCTAGTACTCCGTATTATATTAAATTAATTAAGGGGAAATTACATATAAACCTAAATGTTCATAAATAAAATTAAAATGAGTGATATTTGATGGTGCAGGGATGGCGGATGCAAACAACGGATCATTAGCGGAAGATCCGATGGCTTTAAAAGACAGCGTCAGAATTCGATATCACAGCGGACATCTCTCATATCTTCTTAAGGCTATCAAGTAATAATCTTCTCAAATATCATATCCTCATCGATTGATCGATCGATCCGCATATATATTTAACTGAGTTGATTGATGATGATGATGAATGAACAGGGAGGGTGCGAACGTGGGAGGATACTACGTATGGACATGGCTGGATGATTTCGAGTGGGGTTCTGGATATACTCCTCGATTCGGTCTCAACTTTGTCGATTTCGATCATGGATTGAAGAGATATCCCAAGGATTCTTACTTCTGGTTCAAGAACTTCCTTGCAAATTATTAAGCATTAGAGATCCATATTGTTCATGTGTGTGTCCTATACATATATCCTAATTAATTCCTTTTTCATTTCTACGTTTTACTGAATAACGCCTTCCTGCATGCTATATATATATAGCAGCTGGAAACATTGTATGGTTCTTAATAAGGATAATGTTATAAGGGTATTTATATACTTTAGAAAGTAATGAGGAGAGTTATGTAATTAAGTGAGATGAGTGGGTGGAAGTCTATATAAACACCCACCTCCTAACCGACACTCAACAACTTCATATTCTCTCTTCTTCCTCTCTCCTGTAATTCTCTCTGTACTTCTTGATTTTGGTTTAATTTAAAGCTTCACATGGTATCAGAGCAATTGGAGCTTTGATTGTGCGTTTGGGAAAGCGATCGGGGTTTTCAGTCTTCGTTGTGTGCGAATACCTCCTAACCGACACTCAACAACTTTCTAAAGTATATAAAATACCCTTATAACATTATCCTTATTAGTTCTTCCTATTAAGACATGGGCACGTACGTTCAATTTCTTTTCTTTTTTTTGGTACAAGTAAAAATTTGAGAGATCGAGCAACATACTTAAACTTCGAGAAGGTAACAGATCGACAGACGAACTAACTGTTATGATTATGATCCATAACAAACGAAAAACATAGAATAACATACTCCGTATCACACATCCCCTAAATTATGCAGCATATATTTAGTGTCTCAATGTTTAAAAGAGATGCCAATTAATGTGTGTGATGGGCAGTGAGGATCTGATTCGGTCCAAACCGAATTTTTGGGCCGAACCAACACAAACTAAACCGAACCGAAGTTTTTCGGTTCGAATTTCGGTTCGAGAATTTTCATTTTTCGGTTTCGGTTCGATTTGTGTTAAACCGAATTTTTTTATACACTACATAAATATATTATATATATAGGTTTTTGAATATTTTATATATACGCACATACTTACTGTATTTGCATAATGTGGCTACACAATGTGTATACATACATTATATTTAAACACACATATATACACTAGATTTGCATGTGTATGTATAATATATTGTATATGTATATATACTGTATTTGTTAAAATTTTAAATTTTGTATACTTTAACGTATTTTGGAATATGTACACATATTTTGGAATGTGTATATATACTATATTTTATATATATTTGTATACTTAAATTTTTTTAAATGAAAATTCGGTTTAATTATGTTAAAACCGAACCGGCAAATAACCGAACCGAACCTAATGCATTCAGTTCGGCTTTCGGTTTGAGAATTTGGGATTTTCGGTTCGGTTCGGTTCGGTTCGGCTTTCGGTTTTAGACCGAAAGCACACCCCTAATTTCATAATTGTATTTCTTTTTATAGTCCGTTGTCTCTTATTTGTTGAAATAATTATAAAATTATCATATTTATTTAGATAAATAATAAAATAATTCGGCACATCCAATCAAGCGATACGGACAATATAATCGATCACAATTGCGAATAATTAGATGACCTCCACCCTGTGACGGGGGTCGTGCACAGTGCACACTACACAGTGCACATGTGTTGAGCCCCATCAATGTTATTCAATTTGATTGCTTATATTTAGTGAGTAGTTAATACTCGGTATGTGATACAGTACATCTCAATAATTAGAGATGGGTATATCATATTATATTATTTTCGTTGAGGATATTAATTTCTTTGGAGTATTCTCCTGTAGAAATTGGATCTTGTGATTGTTCATTATTTGTATATACTATTCACAAGTTTTGGGCAGGCTGGCTGAAGTGATATCGTTCACCTGCACAAGGGGCAGGGTCGTTCCGTTATATTTTGACATCCTCTGCAACTCACATATTGAGACCTTTTTTTAAACTAATCAGGGTCGTTTCGTTCGACATGACCACTTTGAATTTTGTAAGAGGCATTTTATCTTTTTAAATCCCAACTTAATTCCTAAGGTAGAGAGATACAAAATAATAACAGAAATAAAAAATAATTTTAATTATCTAAGAAACTAAAAAAAATTCTTAAAAAAGGGGGTTGGGCTGCTGTAAATTTTTTCCATATTTGTGACAAAAAAAAAAACAAAAAATGACGGAAAAAAGAACAATCTGGTTGTTGTAGTTGTTGTATAAAAAAGCGTTTCGTCTATATACACCGCAAATCCACACGTCCTTAAGGACGTGCAGGTGGGTTTACAACCACCCGAGTCTGGACGTGCAAAAGTGCACGTGCTGCACGTCCTTAAGGACGTGCAAGCCCGTCTACTAAAGACGAAGCAGACATGCTTCTTCGTCTTCCATCCATTTCCATTTGAATCCAGAGTGACGGAGTGAGAGAGCGAAATTGAGAGAGAGAGAGAGAGAGAGAGAGAGAGAGAGAGAGAGAGAGAGAGAGAGAGAGAGAGAGAGAGAGAGACGTGGAGGCGGAGGCGTCGGCGATGGAGGCGGAGGTGGTGGCGCCGGAGGCGGCCATGGAGGCGGAGGTGGTGGCGCCGGAGGCGGCCATGGAGGCTGAGGTGGTGGCGGTGGTGGTGGCTGAGGAGGGTGGTGGTGGTGGAGCAGCAGCGGGGGAGGCGTCTGGTGGTGGTGGTGGTGGTGGTGGTGGCGGCGGCGGAGTGGCGGAGGTGGAGGATCCCCTATTACCGTCGTGGAAGCGGCGGACTTTGGAGGTGTTGCCGATCCCGACCCCACTGGTATGTTCTTTAATTTATTTATTTTGTTTGATTTATTTTTATAGTTTTATAATATAGTTTTATAATATAATTTGATAGATTATAATATATATAGTTTTATAATATAATTTGATAGATTATAATATGTTTTTAGTATATAGTTTGATAGAAAATAATATAGTTTTAATTTGATAGAATATAATAGATAGTATATAGTTTGTATATTTTGATAGTATATAGTTTTCATGGAAAAACATTAAAAGTGATTAATATATATTACAAGACATTAAAACATATTAAAATACATCAAAAGACATTAAAATAAATTAAAATAAAAACATTAAAATATATTAAAATACATAGAAATAAATTAAAATTGAAAGACAATAAAAACATTGAAATATATTAAAATACATAGAAATAAATTAAAATTGAAAGAAAATAAAAACATTTTAATATATTAAAATACATAGAAATAAATTAAAATTGAAAGAAAATAAATATATTAAAATATATTAAAAGACATTAACAGATATTAAAATACATTAAAATATATTAAAAGATATTAAAAGTAACAGGTTCTCAACATTTCATAATAACAGGCAGGGAGGCTCTTGAGAGGAGATGGTATCCTCCGGCCTGTTAGGTTCGGCGATCGAACATCGGTCAGCCAAATACCGGAGGATACGGTACCCGACGATCCGACAGCCACAGTCGATGATCTGCTTGCGTCTGCAGAGGGCTACCAACAGTCGATGGGGACCCCCCCCGGCCAACGAGCACTACAGCTTCTGGAAGGGTCTGCCATCTTGGGATCCTTCTGGCGATGCGACGATGGGGCTGCAGCCTTCTTTGGAGACCCCTAATGTGCTGAGCAGCTGCATTACTGACGTAGTCGTGGGTCGACGGGCCGACATGGGTAGACCGCCTGCTCGTGTACCACCCACCATCCCCGAGGCATCTAATTCAGTCGTTCCAGAGGCTTCTACATCCGGCACCCACGACGCCGAGGCTTCGACCTCCCCCACACCAGCGGCGATCTCATTGGCATCTGCGGATGACGTGATCCCTGACGTCGTTGAGGAGGCTGACGATGGGCAGTGAGGCGAGATGAGGGGCAGGGGGGCCACAGGAGGGGGCCAGGAGGGGCAGGCTGAGGGTCAGGGGACCCATAGGAGGGGGGGGCAGGAGGAGCCCGCGCCCATCCCTGCGCAGGCTGCCGCACCAGCTGTGCAGGTCGACCCTTTCCTACCGCCGGGAGATCTGGTTGTGTCTTACAGGCATCACCGAGCGTACCAGGTGTGGAGGGAGCCTATTGTGTAGCTGCCGCTATTGAAGTTCTACCACCGGGCGACTCACCTGCTGCCTTTCGGCCGCTACATTTTTTAGGGCCCCGGGACCTGGGTGCAGGATCTTATCCCATTGGGCATCCCGCAGCTGAGGTCCCTCCACTGGGAGTGTGTGGACGAGTTCACTTGCACAACCTTCCTGGAGCATTGGCACCCGGAGACCAGCTCCTTCCACCTTCCATGGGGCGAGATGACTATCACGCTGTACGACGTTGCCTGCCTCATGGGACTTCGGATGGAGGGTCTGCCGTGTATGTCCCATCTGGCCGCGGGCGCGTTGATCCCCACCGTCGCACAGTACTACCAGCTCACTCCACAGGCCCTGAGATCTTACAGACATGTTGGTGGCCCTCCAGTCACTTGGTTGACTGACCTGTGGATCGCGAGACACGGGGCGCTCATCGACCCCGCCCCCGCTGATGACCCAGAGGCCGCGGCTGATCCTGAGCAGATACGGCTGCACAAGCATACGGGAGGGGGGCAGCCCCCGGATGACCCTGCACAGCGTCGGTTTCTCTACATTGGGTACCTGGCCATCGCTGCTGCCGCGACTCTGTTTGTGGACAAGTCGGAGAGCCGGATCCCATGGAGGATTTTTGGCCTTATTTGGGACATCCCACGTACAGCCACCCTTGCATGGGCTGCAGGTGCCCTCGCATGTCTGTACAGAGGCCTAGGCGAGGCTACCCGAGCAGGTGCGAAGGGCATAGATAGCTGCATGCCAATTCTACAGGTACGAGACCGCTGAATTAGAGTTATAGTTTACAAATATTTATATTATATGCTGACATTCTATTTTGTGCCAAGGCTTGGATATGGGCGTACTTCCCTCGCTTCCGAGGTGATTTCTCCAGCGATCCGGCTAGGAAGGAGGACCCTCGCTTCCACACGAAGTTCATCGGTCCGAAGGCGCCACAGCGCATGAAGGACGAGGCGAAGCTGAAGAAGGTGCAAAAGATGCGGGACGAGGTGGACCGTCTTACCGTCGCTGATGTATGTATTCGAGAATCTAACTATATGACATATATTTCTGAACTGTGAATGAAGCCTGATGTTTTTACTTATAGGTGGAGTGGATGCCTTTTGGCCGTGAGCTGGACTTCGACGGCCAGTACCGTCAGTCCACCTATCGGGGCACCATCACATTCTGCGGGGAGGAGGAGCCATATATGCCCGATAGGTGCCTCCGGTAGTTTGGACGAGTCCAGGGGATCCCGTTGCCCGTCATCGAGCCGGCTCAGGTCACCCGCGACGCCAGTTTGAAGACGAAGTACGTCGCAGTGTTTGACCGCGGCCACGACAAGTGGCAGGACTTGCATGACGAGGGTCGCTTCTACGGGCTGGCCAAGCACAGACGCACCAGCGAGGATTGCCAGGCCGGTGTCACTGCAAATTACCTGGCTTGGTACGCGTTACAGAGCCGGCCGTACGTGCTGCCCACCACGCCACCCCATCCGGACCCTCCGGCGCCCGTCCACCCGATAGGCTTGGATCCATAGGTGGACTTGCCTCATCCTCCAATTATCCCTCCGGCGGTAGCGACCCGCTTGCATGAAGTAGAGGGCTATTGGAGGGCCCTGGCTACCGACCCTCGCATTGATCAACTGTTAGACGATGTGACAGAGATTTTGGATCAGGCTGTACCGCCATCCACCTCGATAGTGATGTACATTTATACTTTTGTAGTATCTATCTTTATATTATACTTTTATGTTACAGATTTTGTATCTATCTTTATATTATACTTTTATGTTACACCATCCACCTGGATCAGGTTGTACTACGGATTTTGTATCTATCTCTATATTTCTATCTCAAGTAGACTCCTCTCGTTTCTTTTTAGTCATATTAAACGTAAAGGTCAAGAACGAAAACGAAAACGTCAAGAACAAAGACGTGGAAAGAACAAAAATGAAAACGTAAAGTAAAGAACGAAAACGTTAGGGTTTAGGGTTTAGGGTTAGGGTTGTTAGGGTTTAGGGTAAGGTTAGGGAATGCACGTGGTCAAAAACGTGCATGCACGTGGTCAACGACGTGCATGCACATCGTTGACCACGTGCATGCACGTCGTTGACCACGTGCATCTCCGCGTACCTTTAACGCAAAACTGCTTATTTGAAGTGAAAGGGGATAGCTTGATTCCGCACTCCAAAACAAAGTCCGACTTCGTTCGACATATTCCTTCACCGTTAGAATCGCTATGGCCGAGTCGCAAAGCAATCGTCGTTTCCACGTTTGCCATGTACGGATACGTTTCGTATAGTGAATATATTTCGTATGCCTTCCGTTTTGTTCATATTTCCACCAATGTTATTACAGTTTCGAGACTTCACCTCTGAGTTCTCGGACCCAAGGGTTTGGAATGACCTTGAAGAAATGGTTACGCATTTCAAGGACTTGGGTCGGAGACACTGCATGATTTTAGTAATCAAGCGGTCTTGGACGGGGGCGTCAAACCGTCCAAGCGGGGTTCTCCTTGCTTGCGAGCAGTATGGGGAGTACCGACCACGCGGGAGGAAGCTCCGAAGCACGCAATCGAAGATAAACGGTTGTCCATTCTCTCTACACGGGCACGAAGCTCCGCCGGGTCACTGAGTTATGACGGTAACTCACGGTGTTCATAACCACGGGCTTTCCACGAGCTTGAAGGGTCACGCCATCGCCGGACAGATGACAGAGGGGGAAAAGAAGATGGCCAGGTGGATGAAGGAAATTGGCACTCCTCCAAAATCCATTGGGTACAGATTGAGGCAGTTGGATGAGACCAGCGTCACGTCAAGGAAGACTCTTACCAACACGCTCAACATGATGGTCGCCGAAGAAAGAGGTAGTCGGACGATGACCCAAGATACCTTGCACCATCTGCGGGAAAGAGGGTACTACTACGACTTCAGACGACAACGTCTTGAGCGACCTCTTCCTGGCGCATCCTGACGGGATACAGCTTCTCCGAAGGTTCCATTACGTCATCGTATTGGACAGCACGTACAAAACAAATGCGTAAGTTACTTAATTACGATTACATTATTGCACATATAGCCAATTATAAAGTATTTTACATGTAACATATTTACACTTGCAGATATGGGATTCCATTATGCGAGGTGGTTGGGTTCACACCCTCATGCAAGACTTACTGCATCGCCTATGCCTTCATGTCGCGCGAGAACGAAGACCCATACGCCTGGGTGTTGCGCCAACTTCAGATCTTGCTTGGGACGGTTCAGCCTCAAGCTATCATGATTGATCAGGAGCTAGGTCTCTTGGCGGCGTTGAATGTTGTCTTCCCCGATGTCCAGCATCTCCTTTGCTGGTTACACGTGACGAGAAGATGCGAGGAAGCTGCTCTGAAGATCACAAAGAATTTAAACCATGCTGGCATCTTTAAGGGCAACTGTTGGAGGTTGTTCGAATCGAGGTCGGAGGAATCATTCAACTGGCGTCGCCGGGCGCTACACGTTGCATGGCACCCATTCCCAGGTGTGGTGGCGTATTTAGAGGCGGTGTGGCTTCCATACAGCAGGAACATCGTACGGTGCTACACAGATAATGTCTTCCATCTCGGCACCCGTACGACAAACAGGTACAACCTTACTTCATATCTCCCATTACAATATGATATAACATCGAATATTTAGTGGTACGCTCTTCAATGTGTACAGAGTTGAGGGTCAACACAAGGTTTTGAAGGAGGCACTACACTCATCGACTGGTGGCTTTCGCATCGTGATCGATGCAATCTATAGAGTCAACGATTGTCAACTGCATGAGCTGCAAACTGCTTTGGAGATCGACCGCTTCAAATGGCCAATAGCGGTGTATAAAGTCAACCTTTTTGATGAGGTAATAAAGACTTTAATCTCCAAAAAGTGCTTCGATTATCTGTACAAGATGTGGCAGGATGTCGTGAACCAAAAGGTTCCTCCGGAATGCACGTACCGACATTGGAGGGTTTGTTACGGGATCCCTTGTGTCCATGAGATTCAGGCATACGTCAACTCAGGTACTCCGATACCCACCGAGGACATCCACCCGTTCTGGATGGATTTGTCATGGACTGGCATCGACGACACCACATTGCCGTATGAGCTGTCATCTTCATACACGACTTCCAACGATGTCTGCGACGATGAGCTGCACCCACCCTCATCTGTAAGCGTCTGGAGGAAGGGGAGGCCTCGGGGTCGAGGAATGCCTGCAGAACCAACCCGTTGCCATACGAGGAGTTAAGGGAAAGATTTGAGAGAGAAGAAGCACGTGCTGCTCGAAATGCTGCTCGACATCGTCCACAAGCGACCTCAGCTCGACGTGGACGTGATGATGTGTTCGGAGGGTTCAACTGGGGTCGAAACAACGTTGATCCCTTCATGCTCGGTCATATTGAGGGTGTGAGGGACATTGTTGGAGATGGTCATTGTGGCTACCGTGTTTTGGCGTCATTGACATCTCCGATCGGCGAGTCTGCTTTCCCGAAACTCAAAACGTTATTATGCAATCACTTGGAGGATCATGCCGATCTCTACGCCGATTGTTATACGGGAGAGTACCCATTCCAGCAGTTCGTCGACTACCAGAGATGGGCGGGAGCTGTGCATGGTGATAGGAGATGGTGGATAGAGCTACCCATTATGGGTTTAGTATTTGCAACGGTATATCAGATTCCTCTCGTCGTCCTACCTTGGCATCATCCGTTCACATGTCTCCTCGTGACCTCGCCGACACCTGCTAACAACCCTCAATCGGCAACCCTTGGTGTAGCCTGCATCGGAAACCAAGACCATTTTACCGCGGTACGACTTCAAATGTCTTTATATATATATATATATACGGATCAAAATTAGGGTGAAAACCGTGAGGAGCGTTTTGATTGGATGATATATTATACATACCCTCTCGCCCGTGTCTGGTCTCCTCTTCTTCCCCTCCATCCGCCTCTCCCTCCCGCCCTCAACTCCTGGCTTCCTAGAGCTGGCAAAACCTGACCCGAACCCGAAAACCCGACCCGGTCGACCCGGAACCGATTGTTTTGAACACCGATCAACCCGACCCATTTTGGACCCGAAATCCGAATAACCGATAACCGAAACTCACCCAAATCCGAATGAACCGAACTCGATTCAACCGAAACCCATTAAGACCCGAACCCATTACAACCGAAACTCGATATAACCCGAACTTTAAGATACATTCTAGTAAATTTTTCAAAATAAATATTGAAATAACTGAAACCCGAGACAACCGAAACCCGAATGAACCGAAACCCGATACAACCGAAACCCGAACCCGACCCAACCAAATGACCAAATTATTAGACATTATCCGAAACCGAATGACCCGAAACCCGACTAACCCGAAACCCGACTAACCGAACCCGAACCCGATCCGACCCGCCCGATTGCCACCTTCTGCCTCTCGTCATCCGATCCTGCCATCGCAATCACCCTCACTCGTTCGCTGCAGACCTCCAGCCCTCATCGCCCTTCCTTGTTGTCCTCGCTCGCCCCCCAATCTAGTCTCAGATCTGGTGGATCTCGCCAGCGCTGGCTGTCTCTGAACTCGCACTCGCTCACTGCCTCTGGTCCTCGTCGTCCTCTTATCGCAGTCGCCTTCGCTCGCTCGTTGCCTCTAGTCCTCGTCGCTCTCGCACGCTGCCTCAGCCCACTTTCATGCATTCTTCTCCTGACGATCCTCCTTACTAGTTGTTGATTTCATATTAGCAATGTATTCATAAATAGTTGGACTGATTTTAATTAGACTGCTAGTTTCATGTTATTTTATTCAAGTTACTGTCTAATTCAGCCGGTTACTGAAATTATTTGATTAAGTTGAAGTGATTCAAGTTACTGAAATTTAGCAAGTTGGACTGATTCATCTGCTCATCGAGAAATTTATTGATTCAAATTGCTGATTCAAGCAGTTTATTGAAGGAAGTTGTTGATTCAAGTTGTTGCTTGACTTCTTGTCCCCTTCATATGCTTCTGGTGTGGTAAAAGAAGTTATTGTCTTGTTGATCTTCTTCTTGATGGAACTGACTCGCTTTATGTGATATGTTAAGAAACACAATTGAATTCTTCATTTTCCCCTTGTTCTAAAATTTATGATTTGTTGTCATGGGGAAGAGACTACATATGCTTCTGGTGTGATAAAAGAAGTTCTTGTCTTGTTGGTCTTCTACTTCTTGATGGAACTGACCCGCTTTATGTGATTTGTTAAGAAAAGCAGTTGTGAGCAGAATTGGTTCAAGCAATTGTTTTGAGCAATGAGCATATCAGTCAGATGCAATTCTGTTTTTTCTAGAATATCAATTTTGCAGGTATACATCCGATCCTTGTACTTATCTAGTTTTCAAGGACATTGCTTTGATATATGAATGTGAAAATCACATTGGTTAGTATTTAGTAACTAAATTAATGTAATTGCCTCTCTAGCTAGCTTTGAGAAGGCAATTGAAAATTTGAAATTGCTTGTTGGTTGGTACGGTTCTTCCATGCCCAAATGTTGTGTGTGGTCTTTAATGGATGCTTTTCAAGAGCTGGTTTTTTGGCTGTTCTAAAGCTCTCTATGGGCTACTTTTTTTAAGGGTATGAAGTTTCTTTTATTGTATAGAAAATTCAGCTTGTGTTGCCTTTCCTTTTTTTATTGCTTTTTTTAGCTAGCTTGTGTTCTTGGTTGAATTGATGATCCGATGGGAGCCTATTAGCTTGTTTTGCTAAATTTGCTTAAAATTATTAGCCTATTAGCTCAACCGGTAGAGCATTATGCTTAAGCATAATATGTGGGTTCAAATCCCACATGGGCTATCCAAATAAAATAGAGAAAATTTGCGCCGAAGGCGCAAATTTTGGCCCAATTAGCGAAATATACACACTTATGTAAATATTAACAAATTATACAACATAAAACCCTATACAGATCTATGGATATCACAACCCAAATCTCAAAACGCTCCCCTCTCTCTCTCTCTCCCATTTTACCGATCTACAAAAATCCGGCACCCTCCCCTCTCCTCCGAGCTCCGTCAACAATGGAGGCGGCGCTGGTGCTTGTCCAGTTCACGCGCTCTCTCACCTCGGTCTATCTATCCGCCTTCACGCTCTTCCTTTTCTCATATCCAGTTGGGGAGAAAACTATGCGGCGTCGATTGTGGAGGAGAAGTCATATCCGACTGAGTCGATCTACGACGTCGCACCTTCCTCCCGGCCTCTCCCGATCCGATCCGGAGACAACAGAGGGAGGCCACCGGAGAACCACTAGATCCGGTGGTTATTGATCAGCTATGGGGTGGTTGTCCTGTCGGTTGTTTTTTCCAGATCCGCCACCACCGGCTCTAGATCTGGCCAAGCCACCACCACTTCAACAGATCCGCCATCCACTTCTTCTTCTCCGATGATGATGATGACGGCGACGAGGAAGATCGACGGGGATTCTGAGGACGGAGATGAGTTTTCCAGATCGTCGCTTTTTTCCAGGTCCTGATTTTGCTTCTTCTTCTCCTTGTGCAGGTTACGCATCTCCCAGGAGCCCTAACATCCTGAGGTTCAAAACCGAGCACTCCCCCGCACCTAACTCTCCCTTCTCTCCCTCCTCTTCCGGCCGGGATACCGCCTTTTCTCAGGCCCCCTCCCCGCTCAAGCCTCCTCGGAAGGTGCCCAAGACTCCTCACAAGGTACCAAAAAAAAGCTGCTTTCTTTGATTAGTTTAGTCGCATAAGTAATCAATTCGGAGTTGCTGAATGTTTAGAGATTGTGAATTGATCCTTGTGAAATTCACCGACTTTTTACACATTAGAACAGATGGAACTGGGAAATTTGCAGGTTGGGAATGGGGAAATTTGCAGATGGAATTGGGAATTGGGAAATGTTTAGAGATGCTGAATGTTAGAGGTTGTGTGACTGATTGATTAAGTGAATTGGGAAATTTGCAGGTTTTGGATGCCCCGGCATTGCAGGATGACTTCTACTTGAACTTGGTCGATTGGTCGTCGCAAAATGTTAGAGGTTGTGTGACTGATTGATCAATCTCTTTAGTGGCTATTGATGGTACATATGGTGGATATTGATGGATTGTAGATAAGGATTTTTAGTGATGACATCGTTTTTAATTTGATATTATATATGTAAGTATATATGTTTGCTTGAGTTCTGAAAATTTGGTTTATTTTTTTAGTGTTGACATCGTTTTTAGTTGGATATTATATATGTAGGTATATATATGTATGCTTGAGTCCTTAGAAATTGGGTTGTTTTTTTAGTGCTGACGTCGTTTTTATGAGTATTTTTTAGTGCTGACATCGTTTTTATACATATTTTTTAGTATATATGTAAGTATATATGTATGTTGTTCTGTGTATGACATCATATGATTGTCCACCTAAACCTAAGTGTGTGTGAGATCTTGGTTTGCATCTGCTAACGCCTAACAGCCCATTGATTCATTTATGATTGAATTTCATATATATGATATAGGTTGATCATCAAGTACTCTTAAGATATATATTTGAAAATTACCAAACTGTTACATATATAAATCATATATAATACCTAACTAGTGATTGTATGATTGCTAAAGGGAGGAAGAATGGAGGGTATATGAAAGGAATGTAGAAGCACGTGTTTAGGTTGCTCTATAGGTATATATGTATGTTTGAGTTCTTAAAAATTGGTTTATTTTTTAGTGCTGACATAGTTTTTATGCGTATTTTTTAGTGCTGACATCGTTTTAAATTTGATATTATATATGTAAGTATATATGTATGATGTATCCTTGACTCCTTAAAAATTGGTTTATTTCTTAGTGCTGACATCGTTTTTTATACGTATTTTTTAGTGCTGACATCGTTTTCATGCATATTTTTGTGTAGGTATATATTTGCTGACATCGTTTTTGCAATATAAGAGATGGATGAGGAAAGAGGTCAGCATTGTCGGCGTCGAAAAATTCTTTGTTTTAATTGTTTACCGTTATTCTTTGTTTCTCACTACCAAAAATAAAATAAAATATTCGGTTTTTTTTATGTAGAACACTCCTTTGTCTCTTTGTTCTCCCCCTTTTATATTTTTAATGACTTAATACGTCAAATATATTGATCTTCGATGTCATCATTGTCGGCGTCGGCATCCTCGTAGAGGGTGTGAGCAATGCTGACGTCAGCATTCCCGACGTCATTGTCGTCGGCGTTAGCATTCTCGTAGACGGCGTCAGCATTGCTGATGTCAACATTTCCGTCATCGGCGTCAGCATTGACGCGTGGAACAAAAAAACTTCCTTGTAAACGGTGTCAGCATTGACGCGCGAAAAAAACACAAAAAAAACTTCCTTGTAAACGGTGTCAGCATTGCTGACGTCAACATTCCCGACGTCGGCGTCAGCATTGGCGCGCGGAAAAAAAAACAAAAAAAAAACAAAAAAACCTTCCTTGTGAACGGTGTCAGCATTGCTGACGTCAACATTCCCGACGTCGGTGTCAGCATTGACGCGCGAAAAAAAAAAAAAACAAAAAAAACAAAAAAACCTTCCTTGTAAACGGTGTCAGCATTTCCGACGATGACGTCAACACTGACGCGCGAAAAAAAAAAAAATTGCTGACGTGGAGGGGCACAGGGGGGGCACGCTGGAGGGGGGGCGCAGGGGCACATAGGAGGGGCAAGGGTTGTGTATAGTTTTGCAAATTTTCAAAAATCTTGTATATTTGGCTAATTTGGCCTTCATATTTGTATATTTGGCAAATCACCCCAATAAAATATACGGAGGTTAAAGATAGATATGGGTTCAAGATTTAAAAATATTGAACCTACTTTAAATGAAGACAATACACCATGAAAAAAACTTGAACCTACTTAATAAACTAACATGAAATGTAAGGTAGCAAGATGTCACTTTATGTCTAAATATAACTATGGGTTCAAGATTTAAAAATCTTGAACCTACTTTAAATGGAGACAATATATCATAATAAAAACTTGAACCTACTTAATAAACCGACATGAAATATAAGACAATAAGATATCACTTTAGAACTATATATAACAATGGGTTCAAGATTTAAAAATCTTGAACCTACTTTAAATGAAGACAATACACCATGAAAAAAACTTAAACCTACCTAATAAACTAACATGAAATGTAAGGTAGCAAGATGTCACTTTATTACAGGTTACCATGGCTTTTGAAAATGGACATCTATCATTTTATCAATATAATCTTCTGTTGTTAGTTTTTATTTTCATGAATCCCAAAACCTTTCCTGGACTCACCAACACCTTTGGGCTCAACCTTTTTTTGAAATTTCTTTTTTTTATACCTCTATCAAGTTCTCTCACAAGGTCATCAAAGAAACTCATCAGAGAAAAATTTCATTAAATATGTATGTAGACTGCAGTTGATCTTGCCTTATAGACTGTTCTTTTGATCGATCACTTGGGCACCTGGTAAGTTCCAGTTATATATTGTCTACTCTTATTTAGAATATTTGATGTGATGGGGTTAAAAGATACTGTAGTGATCTCTCAAACTAACCTACAATCCAAATTTTAATATTTGCAGGGATACTTGTTGGCTTGTTGCTGGAAAAGGGATCTATCTTGATCTAAAAAGGCCAAAGGTAAATTTCTTATAAAACATTTATATTCTCAAATGTTTGATAACCTAAATGCAATTCTTATGCTGATCAGCTGATGTATGGATGTGTTGGATTCAGAATAGTGCATTTTCGTTCTTTCTTATTTGTAGGCTTAAGAGAGGAACTTGTGTGGTGTGGCTTTTGCACTAATCTATTTTCAAGAAAGCTTTTCATGCTATACTTATTTTTGGAAGTCTAGTGAAAGAGATAGGCTGGAAGACTCTCGCACTCGAAAGGCCGGGAAGATGACAGTAGAGGGCTTATTCTATTGAAGCCAACCTTTGATGGAAAGCAGGGAATTCAGCTGAGGATTTTGTTGGCAGGAAGAACATGGTGGACTTACTGAGAATGAGACAATCTGCAAAAGGTATAGCACTAGACCTGCAATGAAAGAGCACAAGAAGCTACTAGAGATAGGGCTTAGGTTAGAACTGGATTCTCATCGTTTTAGTTTGTAGCCAATTTCTCAAGGGCTTCAGTGAGCTTGTATGCTAATCTTATATGTCATACTATGAGCATTTAGATGGTGCCATTTGAGGAGATACTAGATACCGATGTCAATATAGTTTATGTTACATGATTGAAGAACCTTTAAAATGCGTGTAATATTTTGATTGCTATCTATCTGGGATTTGGCCTTATCTGGGATGTAGTTTATGTTACATCATTTTTTCTCTTTAATTCACTTTTTCTATATCTAAATACTATCTTCATTTTTTTTTATGATGTATTGCTGATATTTAGAGCAAACATATAAACATGGGTTCAAGATTTACTTTAATAAACTAACATGAGATGTAAGGCAACAAGGATTATCAACCACTTTAAATGGAGGCATTAAATCATAAAAAAAATTGAAGATAATATTAACATTCAAGATGTCAATTTAAGACTAAATATAACTATGGGTTAAAGATTTTTATTATCTTGAACCTACTTTAAATGGAGGCAATATATCATGAAAAAAAAAAAAACTTGAACCTACTTCATAAACAAACATGAAATGTAAGCCAACAAGATAGGAATTTAGGGGTAGATATAACTATGGGTTATCTTGACCTACTTAAATCTATGCAACATGGAATTGAAGGCAACAAGGTTTATCAAACAATTTAAATAGAGGCAATAAATCAGGAAATATAGGCAATACATCACGAAAAAAAATTGAGATAGGAGTAACATTAAAAGACTTGAATTTACGATAGATATAACTATTGGTTCAAGATTTAAAAATTTTGAACCTACTTTAAATAGAGGCAATGTATCATAAAAAACCTTGAACCTACCTAATAAACCGACATGAAATGTAAGACAATAAGATGTCACTTTAGAGCTATATATAACTATGAGTTCAAGATTTTAAAATCTTGAACCTACTTTAAATGAAGGCAATACACCATGAAAAAAACTTGAACCTACCTAAAAATCTTGAACATGCTTTAAATGGATGCAATACATCATAATAAAAACTTGAACCTACTTAATAAACCGACATGAATATTAATGTAAGATAGCAAGATGTCACTTTAACGCTATATATAACTATGGGTTCAAGATTTTAAAATCTTGAACCTCCTTTAAATGAAGTCAATACACCATGAAAAAAACTTGAACTTACTTGATAAACCAACATGAAATGCAAAGCAACAAGATGTCACTTTAGGGCTATATATAACTATGGGTTCAAGATTTAAAAATCTTGAACCTAGCTTATATAGAGGCAATACACCATGATGAAAACTTGAACAACGTACTTAATAAATCAACATAAAATGTAAGACATAAAGACGTCACTTTAGGGCTACAATAACTATGGGTTCAATATTTAAAAATCTTGAACCTACTCGATATGGATGCAATACACCATGAAAAAACTTGAATCTACTTAATAAATCAACATGAAATGTAAAGCAGCAAGATGTCACATTAGGACTATATATAACTATGGGTTCAAGATTATCAAATCTTGAACCTACTCTAAATGGAGGCAATACATCATAATAAAAACATTTTATAAATACTAGACATTTTATAATACAACATATTATAATAAACATTTTGTAAATATTTTGATATTATAATGAACTTATATTGACATATTTCACAAGTAACAGTTTGATAGAAAAGATAATATAAAAAATCCTGAATCGTAGTTATATAAAAAAAAATCTTGAACCCACAATTATAATAACTATTTTGATATTATAAGCATGTTCAAGATTTTAAAAACTTGAGCTCATAATTATAAAACAATATGTTCAAAAGTTAATTAAGTAGGTTCAAGATTTTTTTTTATAACGCTAGTTCAAGATTTTTTTCCAATATATTTAATATTTTTACAACTATCGATTTAAGATCTTATAATTATATATTTGATTAAGTAGGTTAAAGATTTTAAAATCTTGAACCCGTAATTATATATATATATATATAAAAAGAATAGGTTCAAAATTTTATTGAGTAGCTTCAGAATTTTAAAATCTTGAACCAATATTTATAAAATCTTGAACACATGTTTATAAAATCATAACTTACCATTACAAAAATCTTGAGCCTACCATTAACAAATCCTAAACTTATAGTTATACAATATTAAACCTACCATTATAATAAATATTTTGATATTATAATAAATAATTTGCAAATATTTTGATATTATAATAGACTTATATTCATATTTCCCAACTAACAATTTGATAGGTAAAATAATATAAGAAAATCTTGAACCATATATATATAGTTAAAAAAAAAAATTCTTGAACCCACAATTATAATAAATGTTTTGGAAATATTTTGATATTATAAGGAGGTTCAAGATTTTAAAATCTTGAACCCATAATTATAAAATAATATGTTCAAATTTTATTAAATAGGTTTAAGATATTTTTTTTATAATGCTAGTTCCGTATTTTTATAAAAAAATCTTGAACCACCATTATAAATAAAAATCAATCCAGATCTAATATGCTTAATTAAAAAATTTATGTAAAAAAGTAGATTGAATTTGAGAAATATTAAATCGTACTAATAGAAAATTAAGATAGATAAAAATGAATACAAATAGATATATTAATTTTTTTACCTCGATGGTTGATGTGACTAAATATTTGACAGATGCATTACAAATCAAATCTGTTTCTTAGCCCAGTTGGTGGGAGCGTGTCCGGTAATCTCAAAGCGCCAGCAGGTTCCGTGTTCGAGTGCAGTATTGGTTCGTTTTTTAATTCTTCCCCACAGCCCCATGACGCGCGTTCAGTTTTTTTTTTATTCTTCCCCACAGCCCCATGATGCGCGTTCGTTTTTTTTTTATATGCCAGCGCATCACTTATGTGGACCAATTAAATTGGTCCTCACGGTTTCCACCACAATATTGGTTTTCACCGGAGCGCGACCCTATATATATATATATATATATATATATATATATATATATATATATATCAATACTCTAACTCTAATTTTCCGTTCTCATAGATCTGGTTGCGTCCTAATGCTCCTATTCCGCCGCCTCCGCCAGAATGGGTCGCACATCATCATCCGAGCGTCGAAGGATGTGATGCTCCGTTTCAAGCTCAGTTTGATAGATTTCGAGCCTTACGTGTCGAGTCCGGTCGCTCTTTACTATTTTCCTAGATTTTATTCCACCAGTTTATTAAAATTATGGATGAAAACCTTTTTTCCGTTCCTTGTAACATTACTCGCATATTATCCGAATGAAAACCTTAACAATTTGTGTGTTGTTGTTGGGGAGACTAAAACGTACAGAGAGTATGTATATGCATTTATATGCATTTAATGCAGTATAATCATCAGCACACACTTCATCTTGATGTAATTTGTGTGTTGCCATTTAATTAGACCATATATCCTTCAATTCTACTAGCTAAACACTTCAATTTTTTCAATTAACAATACAAAACCCTCGGAAACCCTATACCCTAAACCCTAAACGCGAAACCCTAACTAGGGTTTGCACGTCCTTAAGGACGTGCAAATCCTTAATCTGGATTTGCGGCAGCGCCGGGACTCGAACCCAGTCAGATTTAGACCTCACGCAAGCCTTGTACCAACTGAGCTACTGCAACAATTTGATACACTTTTCAATTTACTTATACTAGGTCATTAACCGCGCGCATTTGCGCGCGGTGTTGTCATCGTGTATAATTCGGATACACTTTCAAAGAATCTAAAATAACTTCATAAGTTTAGTACGCAAATATGTACAATAAATGCCTCACTTAAAGTAATTATTAAAAAAAATACAATAACCTACAATATTTGCAACTACACATGCTATATTGAATGCCATTCTCTACAATACAAAATGAACTCTCCTCCAATTCATTAGGTGTCTTTTGATCTTCAATATCATTAGTTCCGACAGTGACATTTAATCTCTCATAGACTACGCAACTATCATGACAGACAGTCCAACTGAAGTGCAGTTAGCACAAACTTAACAATCTCTCTCTTCCATCTGACTTTTTCCCATATCGCCTGCAATTTAAAGCTTTAGATAATGAATCATTTGGTTGCTTGTTTCTATCAGCCCAGTCAAAAACCCAGGGAAAGACCTACTTCATAAAGCAAAAATCAGCTCACCGAGTAAAACAGGGCCCAGGGACTTAGAGCTGAGTACTCCAAAGTCAACATCAAACAAAATATTTGAATTACAAGCTAGTCTAATATCTGAATTATCTTTCCATTTGTATAAAAGATTTCCTTTGACAACATCTTATAAAGATTTTCTTGTTAATATATTTCAACATATTTCCTTGTGAGAACAAATATTGAAGTTTATCATCCAGCATGTAATCAGTTATTATATTATAGGGATTATAATAAGAAGAACATATCATATTTTTCTAATCTCTTTCTCAAATCTTACGCTCTCAATATTGGAAGAGGGTAAATTGAAATAGATGACATTAAATCAAAGTTACAATGAACTCCAAAAGATAGAAATTAGATCAGAAGAACTCTACCGAGTACTATATTACTTGTTTTATTGAGTATATAATCTTGGAAATATTTTGTTTTTTGATACTGTGAATTTCAGCTTTCCTCCCGTCTTACATGGCATTGAATTAATAGTTTCGTTAAAGATGTACTTACAATAAGAATTCAATTTATAAAACTCCAAAATTATGAAAGGCTGATGGTATTTAGGAATCATAAGTATCAAAGAACGGATGAAAGAATTATAAAAAATCTAAGAAGATTCAACCGTACCATAATCATTCATTTTTTCCAATTTCGATAAGATAGGAAAAAAGAAACTTGAATAAATTAGTTAGAAAAGATTATTTACCTTGAATGTATTGAGCTTAGGTCCTTCAAGGACATCGAAATACCAGTCCAAAGGCAAGGTATCAACTTCCAAGTGATGAATTCTGCAAGCTTAAGGCTAAATTAATGGCTTACAACATAAAATATTCAAATACTATTCCCAAATAATCGAACAATTGTAATACACATTCAAATTCAGGGATCACAACATTTCTGTCCAGATCAGTCTAGCGTCTACTAACGGAAAACAAACTCTGAACACTCTGAACAAAAGAAACCACTCAATCATGCATCAATTCTGCTTCTAAAATACTCATAGCGGTAATATCTCAATTGCGACAATGTTCAAAGCCATGATGAATGCTATGATCATCCCAAATTAAAAAAGCCAAGCAATACCATATATACTGATAATGTAAGCAATGAAATTATATCATAAAAATAAATAAATAAACTACCTTAGCACCATGGGAAGGGTGATTGAAGCGGCATTTACTCCCATATCCACACAAGCCAGTTATTAGAATTTAGAAAGTATATGCAATCTGATTCGCCGGGCCGGTCAGAGTACCGAGGTGAGGAATCACCACCACCGCTATCATCCTTTTCATCATAATTATCATTATCATTCTCAAGCTTCATACTCCAAATCCCCTCTTCAAAAATTGCAATACCCACAAAAGAGGGTAAATAAATTAGGTTTAGTGCAAGAAAAATCTACCCGAAGTTCCTCACATTCAAGGTTGTTTGCCTAAAGCTGGAAACTTCAATAGTGTGTAAAATAAAATAAAAAAACGTTTTAACCGTTTAAACTTATAATACCCAGAAGCTTCAATGCATCACCATTAAAAGGAGAAAGAACAAATTTTACCAAGTAAAAACACCCAAAAATTGCAAACAGAGCCGATTTCCTCTGCCTGATCGCCCTCGACCTCATCGGCGATCCCGTCACCCTTTCCACCGGCATCTCGTTTGACTTCCCCTCCATCGACCATTGGCCATATGGTAAATGGGAAGGCTGAGCAAGGCGAAACGGGTAGGACATGGGCCGATTAAATCGGTGTTCAAGACTGTCTTCCGCTGCCCAAGAGAAATTACTTTAGAAATAAAATAAGGCAAACTGAATAGAGTGAAAATAAGGCAGAGAAAGAACAAGAGCAATATGACTACCTTAGCAGTAGATCAGACATGTTAAAAAGAGTGAAAGTAGACCTTTAGGTATCACATGATTGTAACATTGTGCAAAAATTTGGTGTAGCCAAGTAAACTCAATTTACCATAAAAGAGTTTCTAATCCAGTCCTTGAGAATCACATAAGAAGTTGGTCTAATATTCAACTCCTGTGTTCACTTCTTATGAGATAATGGAGCAAGAAAGATCAAGAAGTTCAGAAAACATCAAGAAAGCAACACAATTTAGCTAGCCCAAAAAAAATCACTTCTTATGAGATAATGGAGCAATGAGAATAGGAATAAGTTACTCTTGAAACATATGCTAACTAAATTAACCATATAATAGAGAAATCAACAGTAAAGAAATTCAGAAAGATAAAAAAAAAAGCAACACAATTTAGCTAGCCCAAAAAAATCACTTCTTATGAGATAATGGAGCAATGAGAATAGGAATAAGTTACTGTTGAAACATATGCTAACCAAATTAACCATATAATAAAGAAACCAATAGAGACATAGAGCACACCTCCTAAGCTCCTCCTTGCTCCGATCACATTCTTGTAAGCGACTGAGAGTAGGTTCTTTTCCTCAATGATCAACTCCTCGACACGAACCGTCTTGGCGACCTTCTCCATGAACTCAACCATCTCCGTATACCTTTCTGCCTGCTCGGCTAATTTGGCCAAATACACATTTTCTTCCCTGGATCCCTCGGCAGACATTTTCCCTAAAAAATCAATAAACACTAATCAGTATGTATTATTTGAATATAAAACTATTCCTGGTTAATCAAAGAACGTGAAAATCCATAAGCACTTAACAAAGGGCATAACACTAATTAAATCAATTCCTCGGCAGAAATAATTTGGCACATCAAAACCAACCATTTCGTCAAATTTCAGTATCGTGTATCCAATTGAAGCAGTTCAGAAGTCAATCAGTGAGAAATCGAGTATATAGATGGATAAAGGAAGCAACTTTTTTGGACAAGCATGCTTGAAAGAACTCGACCATTCACATATCAAAAGATTCAAAACCTACAAATTTCTCAAACGATTCTGAATCTTAAACAACGCCTATCCAATTGAAACAGTTACGAACTCAACTCATGAGAACTCAGACACAGAAATTCAGAAATTGAGCAAACAGATAGATAAAGGAAGCAACTTTTTAGGGCAAAGCATACCTAAAATTAGGGACCTACAAATTTCTCAATCGGAATCGCTAACGTGGCTTTCGGTGTCGGTTTTAGACCTGGGAGTGGAAAGAGGTAGGGAATTAGAGAATAACAGGACAGAGAGGGCAAATCGGGATCTAGGAAAGGTAGATGTAGAAGGGAACGAGAAATTGATGCTGATTAAACCAGAGAGAAAAAACGAGGTTGAAGAGTACCGCGATTCAGAGAAACCAAGGCTCTTCGGAGGGATCAATGGAAGCAGTCGAAGAGTACCAATGCCGTTATCGAGAGAGGGGAGGAGGACTTCTGGTTGTCGGCGGCGTTTTGGTGGTTGAAGCATTAGAAATGGAGATGGGCGACGCAAGAGTCGACATAAGGAAGAAGGGCCACTTATCAATGACAAATCTAACCCTAACCTTGTCAACAATGAGAAAATAAAACAAGGACAAAATGGTAATCAGCATTGGTGAATAGTAAAGGTGGAGTTGGGCATTTATATAGTAATGATATATATTTTTTAAAAACCTATACGAGGCCCCAAAATTTTGAGGCCCTGTGCGATTGCACGTTTGGCACATGCCATGGGCCGGCCCTGACAAGGGGCCTCCGATTTTAACTAGATCTCATATAAGAAGGCTTTAAAAAAAAAGTAAAGGCCATAAATCATTACGGTAAATGAGAGATACGAACGAAAGACACCAATAACATACAAAACCAATGGAGTTTCATCTCAAAACCAATTGGCAATGAGAAGAATAACTCGTCAAGTTTATATGTTGTTCAAGACATGCATCCCAATATTTTAAATGTGGAGCAACCCCATGTCATATTCCAACAAAATCAGTAAGTGGCATGCATTGCCAAATTAATTAACAATTAGGAATGTTGAGATTTTACAGCATTGGATATGTACTAGACTTGTCAAAACATAACCCGATTCGGAAAATCTGAATCAAATGTCAGTTTCACGTGCACTCTAGAAATAAGTCAAGCTTCATCTTAGCCCTAAGTGCCATACGGACACCTCTACTCCAACTAGAAAACTTTGATCCAGTAAATTTTGTTGCAATCAATTGCATACCTGGATGATCTGATCTTAAGAGGAACAAAGGATTGTAAGCGATTGTCTCCCGACTCAGCAGCTCTCCTAGCCGATTTTCATCACCAATCCTCACTTCTCTCATTCGTTCTAGAATTTTTGTCTCCATATATCTCATCACAATCGAACTAATTTGCACAAGCGGAAAAAGAAAGAAAGAGTAAGCTAGGAAAGCATTTGATCAATTGATCAGCAAAACCACTAGATCAAATAGTGAGAGGGGGTTAATGGAAGGTCCAAGGTTTGATCCATGTCTCCGCCCTTCTTTGGTGAAAAATTAAGGTTCACTTTGCTTCTTAGCATTGGGTTTAGCCAATCAATGCAAGACGGTTTACCTAGTACATGACTCTTACTGGTTAGATCACGTGCTCAGGGTTTGCCGTCAAAGATGAATTATCCCCATATCAAAAAAAGTTAAAAAAAAAAAAAGAGTTCAGCTATCGTTGTGATTTTTTACCCCTTTCACACTCTTTTATCTTTAAAATTAGTAAAAAAAATTAGAATAAAAATAAAACACATAAATTTTTTTTAGCATTTTTCTTCTAAATTGTAAAGCAATAGGGTTTATGATGAAAGGTTGTGATTCCTCTTCTCATTAAATGAACGTATATATAATACATAGGGATTACAAAGGTTAGGATTTGGAGATATCGAGATCTGTACAGAAAAGATATCGAAAAGATATTGTACATATATATAGTCTAACAGGCCCCCGCAAGCTCATAGACGAGGGCGAACATGAAGCTTGGACGTCAATGAATGGAAATGATGATTACCAACAGCCTCGGTGAAGATGTCGGCTATCTGATCTAGAGAGACCGAACATGTCGAACTATGAGCTCGCCAGAGGCAACCTGTTCACGAACAAAGTGATAATCGATCTTGATGTGTTTAGACCTCTGATGGAAAACTGGATTGGCGGTGAGGAAAGTAGCACTCAGATTATCACACATAAGAATAGGAGGGCGTGTAACCGAGAGGGCCATTTCCTGCAGCAGTTGCTGCAACCAGATTAGCTCGGCCGAGGCAAAGGCAAGTGCTCTGTATTCGGCCTCAGTGCTAGAGCGGGCAACAACCTTCTGTTTCCGAGAGGACCAGCTTATCAGATTCCCCCCAAAGTAGATCGCAAAGCCATGCTGAGACCGGCAGTCGTCCGGATCAGACGCCCATCCTGCATCCGAGTAGGCTACGAGACGACTATCAGACGCCTGATGAAGTGATAAACCTGTCGTGATGGAGCCCTTGAGATAGCGAAGAATCCGCTTCACTGCCATCCAGTGCTGGTCTGTGGGTTCGTGCATAAACTGGCAGACACGATTAACCGCATAAGAGATCTCAGGCCTTGTAATGGTGACGTACTGTAGTGCGCCAACTATGCTGCGGTATAGGTGTGGATCGGAGCAAGGGTCACCAGTGTGAACTAACCGAGACCCGGGCTCAGCAAGTGTGGCGATTGGTTTCGCACCTGCCATACCACACCTTTCAAGAACATCAGTGATGTATTTCTGCTGGCTGAGATGAACGGCGGAGTCAGTGCAAGTGACCTCGATACCCAAGAAGTAACTAAGAGCACCAAGGTCCTTTAGAGAGAAAGCACGGTGCAGGCTAACCACAAACTCATCAATAAAGGGGGCATGAGATCCCGTAATAATAAGATCATCAACGCAGACGAGAACATAAACCACATCTTGACCATGAGATTTGTTGAAAAGCGATGAGTCAGATACACAACCTTTGAAGCCATGACGAAGGAGCGCATCTTTGAGCTTCTAAAACCAAGCTCTAGGCGCCTGCTTGAGCCCATACAAAGCCTTACGGAGGCGACATACATGGGTAGGGCGAGCGGGGTCAACAAAACCCTGTGGTTGGGACATATAGACCGTTTCAGCAAGGTCACCATTCAAGAACGCATTGTTGACATCAACTTGTCGAAGTGGCCAGGAGCGTGTGACAACAAGGCTTAGGACAAGTCGAATGGTCGTAGGTTTGATGGCCGGGCTTAATGTGTCGAAGAAGTCCACCCCAGCTTCTTGACTAAAACCTTTGGCTACCAGGCGAGCCTTGTAGCGATCCACCGAGCCATCTGATTTCTGTTTGACCCTGTAAATCCACTTGCACCCAACAATGTTAGCACCATTTGGTCTCGGAACTAAGTCCCAAGTCCCATTTTTCATCAAGGCATCATATTCTAATTGCATTGCATTTTGCTAGTGAGGGCTTTTGGTTGCTTGATGGAAAAGTTTGGGTTCAACCATGGTGATGAGGGCATTGGGAAGGGGGTATCTAATGGAGTGAAAACTTTTGGGTTTGAGGGAGTTGGTAGAGGCACGAGTGGCCATGGGATGGGTTGAAGCATCAACTTGCCGAAACCGTGAAGGGGTATCGGAGGGAGGGGCTGGTGCAGGGGGAGACGGGCTCGGTGAGGGGGAGGGTGCAGGGCTGGCTGATGGCGAGACAGAAGGGGTCAGAGATGGTGACGATGTAGGACTGGTGGATGGCGAGGTAGCAGGGCTCGGAGAGGATGAGGATGTAGGACTGGTGGGTGTTGATGCAGTCGGGCTCATACCTTCCGAGGAAACCGAGGGCGAGAGGGGGATAGACGCTGGAGACAGAGGTGGGGACACGAAAAGGGGCTGAACTGGTGACGGTGGAGGCTCAGCAGCCATAGTCGAGACACCTGAGGCTGTTTGTAGAATGGTGAGCGGAAGCACAGGGGTTGTCGGACTCGGTTCTGGGGTGGGAGAGGAGTCCGAGACATAAGGGAAGAGAGACTCATCAAATACAACAAATCTGGATATATAACAGCGACCAGTGGGAACATGGTGACACAAATAGCCCTTGTGTTTGGAACTATACCCCAAAAAGAGACAAGGAAGGGAGCGAAACTCAAGTTTTGAATTATTGTATGGTCGAAGAAAGGGGTAGCAACGATAACCGAAGGATTTTAAGAATGCATAATCGGGAGATTTGTTGTAGAGAGATTGAAATGGGGACTTGTATCCCAAGTTGGGAGTGATGGTACGATTCGAGAGATATACAGCCGTGTGAAACGCCTGTTCCCAAAAGGTTTGAGGGAGGTGAGCATGAGCCAGAAGCGAGAGGGCCTTTTCGACAATGACCCGATTGTGTCGTTCTGATGACCCATTCTGTTGGGGTGTGTAAGGGCAAGAGATTTGGTGCTGAATGCCAAGACTGCGAAGCATAGTCGAGACATTTCGGTATTCACCTCCGCCATCTGTTTGAAAGCTTTTAATGGTGGTGGAAAATTGTGTTTGGACAAGTTTGATAAACAACTCAAATATAGAATAAACTTGAGACTTTGCAGACATGAAATAGATCCAAACAAACTTGGTGTGATCATCAATAAAACTAACATAATAGGAATTGCCATTAGTTGATAAAAGCGGGGAGGGACCCCATACATCAGAATGAACAAGATCAAAGGGCTTCGCTGCCGTGATGGTGCGGGCAGGAAGATGCAGACGATGACTCTTGCCAAGCTGACAAGCTCCACAGACAGGAGCCAACTTATTTGAGGACACGGGAAGACGCTGACTAGTAATGAGACGACGAAGGACAGACTCGTGGGGGTGAGCAAGACGATGATGCCAACAGTCTATGGAGGCACGCTCACCAATGAAAGCAACAGGATGACTCGGACTGGACAAAGGACATTGGGACAGGCGGGGAAGACGGTAAAGGCCACGTTCAACGGTTCCTCTTAGAAGTACTCGCCCCTGCAGGTTCTTAACAAGACAAAAATCCTTGTGAAACTCAAGATATACAGGATTATCTTTAGTAAGTTGAGAAACACTTAAGAGGTTTTTAGATATATTCGGCACACAAAGGACATTGGATAATTGTAAAGGAGGTTTACTGGGATGCAACGCAGGAAGAATAGAAGTACCAAGATGTGTAATGGGGAGAGACATACCATTACCAACAACTAAGTTGTCGGAGCCAGCATAATTGGAGTGCGATTGAAGACCAGACAGATCACCCGTGACATGAGCATTGGCGCCGGAATCGACTACCCAAGGATCACCGATTTCGGACTAGCACTAAGCATTGTATGCCGATCTGTTGGAGCCTACGGGAGGAGCTGTGTCCGGACGTCCAAGAGCAGCAATCGCGTGGCGATTAGTAACCGGAAACTCATTGAGATTGAGTCTTCCGAAGCAATTGAAGGCTTCATGCCCAAGTTTGCCACAGATTTGGCAGGTGGGACGAGGCGCACGATCAGTAGGCGCAGAGGAGTTGAATTCACCAGGAGGATTGCGATCAGCAGGAGAGCGACCACGGCCGCGACCACGGCCCCGACCACGAGTGGAGGCCACGTTAGCAGTCAACCGGCTGGCGTCGGAAAGGGCTTGAGTACCCTCTGCGAGACTTTGCTCTTCCTGCAGCAAGAATCCGAGCAGGGCATCGGAGGAGACAGGTTCGGTTTTGAGGGCGAGGGCAGAGCGAAAAGCTGCGAACTGATTGCCCAGGCCGAAGAGAATATATGAGACGAGATCCTGATCAGGGATGATGACCAGAGATTCAGCAAGTTCATCCGCAATTGCCCGCTTCTTCTGAACGTACTCAAGGACGGACAAGGATCCCTTGGTTAGGGTTTGAAGTTGATGACGAAGATGCATCTGTCGGGCACTGGATTGGCGTGGAACATTGTAGCCAAGATCTGCCAGGCTTCAGTAGCCGTGGTAGCCCTAGCGACGTGACCAAGGAGAGGAGTCGTAAGGGTCGAGCGGATCCATAAGAGCACAAGGCGGTCCTTTCGAACCCAGGCGTGATAGGCAGGATTAGAGACAGTTTGTACATCGGAGGAATTGGCAGAGAAGGCAGCAATGGCAGCCTCCGGAGTGAGCGGGGTGGTGGGAGGCGCAGGAAGGGTGGTGGGAGGAGGTGCTGCCGCAGTCAGAAATGCATCCAGATCAAACGCTTCAAGGGCTGACCGGACAGTACTGCGCCAGAGGGAGTAGTTACTCCTGTCAAGGCGGATAGCGAAGTTTGGGAGATGAAAATTGGGTTGAGAGCCATCGGTGGAGGCAGAGAAGAGGAGTTGCGTCGGAGAGGTGGGATTGGAGGCCATGGAAACCGATCAGGAGGATCGCGGATTTCAGGCTGATACCATGTAAAGCAATAGGGTTTATGATGAAAGGTTGTGATTCCTCTTCTCATTAGATGAACGTAGGGATTACAAAGGTTAGGATTTGGAGATATCGAGATCTGTACAGAAAAGATATCGAAAAGATATTGTACATATATATAGTCTAACATAAACTAAAGGGTGCTTCTGTTACCTCGAAACTCTCGAATCCATAACTGATTTGATTACAGTAAAACTGGTTTGATTACAGTAAAAATTATGTCATGATTGCACAAGTTTCTTTCACTATCTCTTGGAAAAAAAAATTGTTTTTTTATATGAATTGAGACATCATCCAGGTCAAAGCATGGTTTATTTGGGGATAAGTAAAGGTAGCAAGTATGGGTATTTTGATATACACTGGTGTGCTTTTAGGTAAACAATACTCCCTCCGTCTCAAAATTTAAGTCACTTTAGCATTTTACACAAGTTTTAATAAAACACTAATCCATCAATCAACATCATCATTCCACTAACATTTTTAATAAATTTTATTATTTTTAAATACCCACTACATTTTTAACCAATCAAAATCTTTTAAAAAGTCAACAACACACAAATCAATACAAATCATTACTATCCCCTACCTAGAAAACCTAAAACGACATCTATTTTGATACAACTCAACTAGTCTAAAACGACATCTATTTCGAGACGAAGGGAGTACGGAGTAGTTAAAATCGAGAAATATATGATCATTTCGTATTTGGAGTTTAGAACCGAAATGAGAAACTCAAGCCGAATCACGACGATCAAAATTTGAGAAAGACAAGCCTCGAAAGCTGATCACCTCATCTTCCAGGACACAGCCAAGCCTCGAAAACGCTACACGCCCATTCCCTTGTCTATGCGATCATGGCCATGGTCCAGCACACAAGACACTGCATGCCTATAGTCCTATTCTACATCTCTGATGCTAGCAACCTTGTTTAGCAATGTAAATAGACTGGGGAAACCAAGGAAGAACCAAAATCCTCAAACTAAACTCATCAATTCAGCAGTTCAAAGGCCATAGAACTAGTTGTCTTCATGTACAAGCATATCACCTCATCAAAACAGGAACCTCAAACAACAGAATACGACATTGCTATGACATTAAAAATGCAGATAATTCCACAAAAGAATGCACTAAAATAAACCATTTAAGCCTCTAGTAAAGAGACTCGAACCTCAACCATCACTCGCCACAAGCTACAATCACGCAATGTCAAGGGAAAAAAACAACAGTATCAAGAAAACATCAAACGCCGTCTTACTGGAGATTTCAACCAACCGATCCTCCCTGTATGGCTGACTAGAGATTTCAATTTTGAAGAACATGAATGTACAGAAGATACCAGGTACATTTTAAGTAGCTTTCAAGCAGAACAAGGCAAGATGGATGCAAACTTTTAACAAGAACTCACAGGAAAAGGTAAGCATAGTTAGAATTCGAGGATCAAGATGGTTAGTAGAGCCTTATCCTGGTTTCAATCTGCCTTCGACAAATTGGGCAAGTTTCGAGGTCTTGCCCACATTCACAGCATGTCTACCAAAGAAGAATGCGAGAAAATGAATTAGAATGGAAATTAACTACTGCTATTTTCAAATGAGCATATGAGGAAAAGGAAAATTGATTCAGAAATTTCATTCACTAAATTTACCTGGTGCCCACAACCGAAGGCCATATCCTTATTATTCGTAAGGCAAATGGGGCACAACTGTTTTCAAGATCAAGCGGAAAAAGACATCAGTTTCTGCACATGCTAAGAGTTTAACTTGCAGCATATAAATATTCATTTGAACTAGTCAGAAAATGTAAAGTTGACAATATTACACTTCTTTGCCTAAGCAGAAACATAGCCTACGGCCAGTTTATATATAAATATGATTTTTTGTTCAGTGTCAGAAAAGCCGAGTGTGCTTGGGTAAAATAACTTGTAACCGTCAAATTCTGACCCAACCCGAGGATCCGACCTGCCCAACTTGTGCTAAAACCCAACTTAGAAATTTTATAACACAAAATGACCCAGTCCATTGAACCCGCAAATTTGAGGGTTTAAGCTGATCCAACCCATGACCTGACCTGCGACCCGTACTTGTTTGATGATTTTATCTTTTGGTTATAAGTTGTTGCTCTTCATACTAAATCAACTTATAATAAAGGTTTCGAGGGTCAATAATCATTAATCAGCATTAAAGTACTCTAATATGTTACTCCCTCCGTTCATGAAAACATGTCGTTTTAGCTCCGGACACAATATTTGAGAAATATTTAAACTACCTAAATTGCCCCTAGTTTTGTCTTAATTATCTCAATGCAAAGTACAATCACATTTTTCAAGGTAATTCAACTTTTAAATAAATGAGGGTAAATTGGGAAATATATGGGTAAAATATAAGTGACATGTTTTTTTGAACAAAATCAACTCTAAAACGACATATTTCTCAAATATTTGAGAAATATTTAAACTACCTAAATTCCCACTATTTTCTTGTTGTTTTTTTCAATTTGTACATTTCATAATTTCAATCTCTCACCCAACATTTTCAATTTATCAATTTGAAGAACCCCTACTTTAATTTTGTGCCCATTCTCTATTTTTTATAATAATGTCCCACAAAAAGTCATGAAATGCTAAAAACTTTAGAAAAATACGGTACCTATGAAAAGTGAAATATTTGGTCAATAACAAATCCAAAAAATGGCATTCATGTCCAGTTGGGTTGACTTAAATCAGTACCAAAAACATAGTGGCCCAACCTGTAACACTGTAAATTGAAAACAACCCGACCTGAAGTTAACATTACCTACCCTGAACCCAAACCAACCTGACAGCTTAACTTGTAATGTAGATACTGCGTACAAATTTGTTTTACTATTAGAATAAGAGATTAAAAAGTAATTCTTCAGTGCCTAAATCACTTTATCCTAGTAATAACACTCTAATAGTCTACAAGCCAAAAATAATGAAAGAAAATGCAAGGAGAGGTTTTGAACAATACAATTAATTGTTAACTAAATTCAGAACAGTTATAGGAAAGATGCTTACCAGGTGTTCGTAAGTTGAAGCGCTTGGAGCAGGAGGAGCTGCAACAGGAGTAGGGTCACGACTATAAGGGGATGATGTCTGCTGAAAGCTTGGTATGCGCGAAAAGCTCCCGGGGTGAGAGGTTTTGGAAGATGATGCATTGTACATTGGTGTAGGAAGAGGTACCCTTTCAACGGAATTTCCTCTACGCCTACTGCACTCAATTAGAATATTGAAATGAGTGGAGGTTGAAACTTGTATGAACATACACAAATAATTGAAAAGAATTAAAAAATGCAACCAACTCATATGTTACCCCAATATATTAAGCTCTAAAGTTGCTTTGTACTGGGACGGAATTTCCATTAATGCTTTAAGAGCAAACTCTGCCTCTTTCCGCGTTTGATTGATGTTCTTTGACATAATTTCGGTGAAGTTCACAAACTAAACAGACCAAAAACAAAAGCTTCTCAATTATGATATATCGAGTACAATATAGAAAAACACTTGTATGAAGATCAATCCTTTTGTACATCACCAGATACAATATCTTACCTGAAAATTATCGAAGTCACGAGCAGGAATGTTGTCATCAAACTCCTTCATCATGTCCCAAGGACCATCACCAACCCCAACTAATACAATTGAAAGAGGATATTTGCTGATATGAAGAGACCAAGTTAGATCTCGATAAGTAAGTTCCATGGCACACTATATCAAAATCAACAGTCAATTTACCTTGCCTCCACAATTGCATTAACTGTCCTCTGCTCCTGAGGACTTAGCTGCCCATGTTCGGTATCAACACTCCTGGTGACCTGTGAAAGCAAGCTGCTTATTATTATTATTAGCCTCGAGATAATCTGCCTTATGTTTTACTTCAGCACCATTACCATCCAGAATCAGGCAGCCCGTTTATATGCCATGTTAGAAAACTGATCCTTTATAATCAACCTTATCTAGGATATTCACCATCAGAAAATTACAAGATCCGATTTCTGACCCGTGAAAGCAAGTGCTCCTATTATGAAAAAAAAAAAATATTGATAAACCCAGCCATGAGTCAATGTCCAGGTAATAATAATCTAGATTGTGAGAATCTGTTTGAATTTTGTCGAAAGGATCTTGCTAAATCTGTAACTAAAAATCTCCTTTAGGTGACATGAAAACTGACTGTCAAAACAAATCCTCAAACCGCATGTCTCGCAAGTGGTATGTAGTCTTGAGATAAAATAACTAATGAGACATGAGTTAAGGTCATACCAAAATAGGCAACTAGGATTCTTTACTACCACGTGAAACCTGTATTTTTTTTAGGGCTGTTATTCGAGTCGAACGAGCCGAGTATTACTTGTTCATATTTAGTTCATTTAGAATATGAACGAGCTCGAGCCGAGCCTAAATTTTGACTCGAGCTTAAAAATGTGCTCATATTCAGCTCGTTTAGAAAATGAGCGAGCTCGAGTCGAGCTTTTTTCGAGCTTTAGGCAATTCTACTTGCTCATTATACAATAACTTTAAGAAAATTTTAGAAATTTCATAAAATTCGAGCTATTCGAGTTTAATTCGAACGAGCCGAGCTTTGGAACGAGTTTAAAAATGTGCTCATACTCGGCTTGTTTAGAAAATGAACGAGCTCGAGTCGAGTTTTATACGAGCCGAACCCGAGCCGATCACGAGTAGCTTGTCTCACATAACACCCCTGATTTTTTTTTCAATTCTTGAAAGTAATTTTGTATTTACATTCTCAAATCTCAATCATGTCCTTTCTACAAAATACCCTGAGGAAATTAAGCCTTGCACTGGTTGAGAATAATTATTAATGGTTATGAAGAGAACAAAACATTTAACTAGAAACCCAAGTCAACTCAAGAATAACCAAGAGGATGAACTGTGTCCTAGTTGCAGTACCCTTGCTAGCTATTGTGATGGTCCCTATGATTCATCAGTTATATCAGGATTCATGCTAACTCAACTACGGTTTTCTGTTAGTTATGGTAGGATATTCCTTAGGCACAAGAAACTCGGATAGAAAAACAGGCATAACATGATAGGCACCTGTCCATCAGCAATGATTAACAGAACATGGTATTGACCACCACTTTGCTCCACAATAGTCATGGCCATCTCAATTACTGGGGCAAATGAAGTAGGTCCTGTAAGAAGTTGATGTTAAATATAGATTGCCATGCCACCAACATAGGAGAAAACATGAATTAATGCAATAATGCATTGGCAATCATTAAGTAACACAATAATAATGTAGGAACCTGCGAGTCGTAAATGAGGTACAATTTCCCTGTAGCGGGCCAAAACCTCCTCAAATCCATTACAATTACTTTCATCAGGAAAGAAACTAAAGACATCCTGGTCATGAGTAGATGCTGCCAGAAGAAGCAAGGCCATTAGTGTCAGACTTACAAATGGAAGTCAATCAGTACAAAGAACAAAACGATGAAAGAAAAAATGGCATACCATCTCCAAATCCAAAACAAGGGATCAAATTATCCTCATCAAAAGCTGTCAATGTCTTCCCTATAATAGATATGGCCTGCTCATAAGGATTATGGACTTCACCAACGTGATGCAAGCTTTTTCTATTAAATGACCTGGCACCTTTTAGGAAATTACGAGTCAAACTTTGATCATGTTTTACATGTAATGATGGGAATCACATCTAGTCATTCACCTGTCCACTCATTGCTTTTAGTAAAATCAATCCCAATAATGAGGTTGGAAGACTCAAGACCAGCACGTGCAAGAGCCTCAGTCACCTAAAGGGATGTATCAATGAGTTGTTTTAGTATTATCTGTATATCAAGCTTCTAGAAATATAAATCAAAATAAAGATAATGAACTGCACTACTAAAGAAGCAACAGTTTCACAACCATATTGTACTTGTTCAAGACCTAAACTACAATAGAAAACATAATATGCCAATCAAACAATGGCAATGCATGGCAAATCAGTCATCTCATTCCTTCATTGATAAATGATAAGTGCAGAGAGGGTTAGTGATTCCCCATCAAAGTAGTCAAACATCCAAAGATGAGAAATATTATCTAAAGAGGTCAGGGGTGGTTAAGATTCCTTTTAATAGAAAGTGACTCAATCCCTCAATGGCTTAATCATATGGATTTCTTCTTGCGACTCTGCATTCCCCCCAATGGTTACAGTTTTGGTTCATAAATACTACCCCCTTTAAGAAAGGAAAAAAAAAAACCATGTCATTCTGTGTATTTCTTGTAAAACAAAAGATTTTATCTAAGATGCTTTAGTATTTACTCAACACTATTATTGCCATAGCAATTATTAGTAGATTGTTAGCCGTAGTTTTCAAGAAAACAAGAAAGTAGAGTAAAGTATAATAATATATTTGTTCATTTCCTTGAAAACTGCGCAAGATGCTAAAATCACAACTTTTTGTCAAGGTATGGAGTAGATACTTCAAGTTCAGACAGATATTTGAATTCAAAACTCGGCCAAGTGCCATGTGCAAATGCATCAAGATAAGCAGAGAGCTCTTCAAAGAGCTCTAAAGTGAAGGAAAGGTCAGAGGAAGTTCAAGAACATTAAGCTTGAAAGGAACTGGGGAAGTTGGAATTTTGAGGATCTTCTGTAATTTGTTGACCGACATTAATACATTTATGCAAGATTGTGGGTGTATCCAAGAGTTTACATAGAAATTTGATTTGCTGATTCTTATAGGCTCATTTACAATGGTTATCTATTGTATTCAGATTTCTTGTAAGATCCTATGGGCTCTATGCGCAGATGAGAAAAGGTAGTGGCAGAAGATTGATAATTCAATATGTGAAGCCGATATGGTTACTAACAATTGCAAATTCCAAATTAAACTCCTCACATCAAATATATTACACCACAAGAAAGTGAAACACAACTTTCTTTTGCACTGTACAGCAAAGCATTCTAGAGGAATATGTTAAAGCAAAGTAACATTTCCAAAAAAAAGGTCAAGCAGCTCATATAGCAATTGTTCCAACTATAGATTGACTTCACGAGCATGGCATTCATACAAGCTACACCAGACATTCCAATTTTACCTGCTCTAGAGATGTATAATCATCAGCAATCCTGGAATACCTTCTATCAAGCTTCCTCTTGGGCTGATTAGAATAGCCAGCACTGGGTTGTGGAGGCTGTGGTGGAGGCACGTTATATTGACTTTCCGGTGCATAATAAGGTTGAGCATACTGTGGATTTTCGTAATTTGGTTGAGAATAACCTTGTTGACTCCATGTAGGCGGTGTAGATTGATAAGATGATGAGTGACCCCGGTTGGCCTCCCTGGAACTGCTTCCCCCCATCTAATCAATTATCTGTGCAAAATAAAAATCAGAGCAAAATTTTCTTAGACTCAGAGGGAAAATCCTCAATTGCACAACAAATATCAGCTAAAAAAGAACTATCCAAAGCACAGCAGAACTCTAGCAAAATTATTTTTTTCAATAAAAAAAAACAAACCAAAACAGCAGCTAATCAAAACTTCGCCTAAATCCTCAACTTCAAACCTACAAACTAAATCAGGGGGCACCACATATATGCTTAAGCAAGCAGAAACTTGAAAAGGGCGAATACCAAATCATGCAAGCAAGAAGAGCAATTTCCAGGATATATGAGTGGATAGTTTTATAATGTCAACGACCGGTTTGAAGTTACGAAATGCAGCTTAAAAACCTAAAGCCAAATTCAATCCAAATAACAATCACAATCTTCTTGTTAAAGGATAGGATTGCAAATCCTATCTAGGTAGTTAGGATTGTACTGTATATGATATATATTCTGTAATTATTTTTGTAAATTACTGTTTCTACTTATCCTTTGCGTTGGAGATTTTATCCCTAGGAGGTTGCCCATTGTATCTATATATGTAGTATTGATTCATTCAATAGAATACATTCAAATCATTCTTTCTCAGTTTACACTTCTCACAGCTCAACATTTAGCTTAAAAAGCCGAAAAATAACTTTGAGACAGTGTGAATGGAAAATTACAATCTCCAATTCTACATACAAAAGGAGAATCGGAAAGCTAAGAAAAAAGGTTAAAATGAAGTAAATCAGCTCAAGCTGCAACTCCGCACAATTAGCACGGGAAACCTGAAAATTCAACCATCCAGCACAATAGCAGAGACGAAAACCTTGCTAATTTGACGAATTTCATAGATCTAGACAGTCGGAGCAGTCAAATTTTCAATTAAAAAAAAATCAATCCGAAAATTCAGGAGAAGAAAATAAAACAAGAAAGTAAAACAAGAGAGTAGAGGAGAAAGAGAGAAGAACCTGATGGGAAAGAGGGAATGAGACATGGTGGTAGGAAGGAGGAGAAATAGGTCATGGAAGGTGGATGTGCATCCAATCCCAGAGCACCGACCGGTTCACGGGTGTTGGGGGGTGGGGGGTTAGGGTTCGTATGGGACGGAGTTAATAAACCGACTAAAATTATAAACAGGGTAAAATTTATAAACTGTTGTTAAAAAGTAGTTAAAAATTTATGAAAAAATATAAACTCCGTATGGGTTGAAAAACAGTTTATTTGTAAAAAGTGTAGGTTTATTTTGTTATTATTAGGGGTATTGTGGTATTTTCAAATCAAATAAACCACATAGGGTGTGTATGGATGGAATTTTAGTAGTTAATAAACTACTAAAATTGGGGGTTGAAATTTTTAACCTTGTATGGGGAGGGGTTTATTAGGAGATTTTAGTTTATTTGGGGGTTTATTTAATAAGCTATTTTTGATAGCTTTTTGGGAGTTTATGTGGTTTATTTGATTTGAAAATACCACAATACCCCTAATAATAACAAAATAAACCTACACTTTTTACAAATAAACTGTTTTTCAACCCATACGGAGTTTATATTTTTTCATAAATTTTTAACTACTTTTTACCAACAGTTTATAAATTTTACCATGTTTATAATTTTAGTCGGTTTATTAACTCCGTCCCATACGAACCCATAGTCCGTACTTTAATTTGGCAGAAGACAGTGGGTAAAACGAAATGATTATTCTAATCAAAAAGTTTCTCATTAATTTACTACTCCTTGGAGTGAAGAGCGGTCATTCCGGGGCTCGAACTGGGAATCTATGGGTACTATCCACAAGTACTTTTAGTGAGTCATTTCGGAATGGTAATTAATTTACTACTCCGTATAAGGGTTTTAGTGAGTCATTTCGGAATGGTAATTAATTTACTACTCCGTATAAGGGATAGCAACGGGACGGGTTCGGAGCGGGGAGTACCATCCCCGTCCCTGTTTGTGAAAATTCCCCCGTCCCCTTTCGGAGGTAAAAAAATGTCCGTCGTCTCCATCTCCGTCGGATCCCCGTTCCCGCTAAAAATTTCCCCGTTTGCATTCCCCGCGGGTTTCCCCGTCGGGTTCCCCATTTAAAACTCATGGGTTTCCCCCATTTAATAGAAAACTATAAGATATTATTAAAGTTATGTAAAAAAATATTACATATAATATCCTATAAATATAAATTATAAGGTAAAAGTTTAAAAATAAAAGAAAAAATATTTAAACTTAGGTAAGATATAAACAAAAACGGGGAATCCATACTCCCCATCGGGGATCCTCGCAGGGGTCCCCAACGGGGACGGGGTGGAGCGGGGATCGGGGTGGAGACTACTATTCCCGTCCTCATCCCCATCCCTGCGCAGGGAATCAATTTGCCCCCCATCCCCATCCCCGTTTAAAATCCCCGTCCCCGTCACGGGGATTCCCCGCGGGGAACGGGGAGTCCCCGCCCTATTGCCATCCCTACTCCGTATAGTATTATTATGGGAAATTTCCAAAAAACTACCCTTTAAATATGGATGTTTTTACTTAACCATCCATTAAATTCAACATTACAGAAAACCACTCTTTAAATGGTCTTTGTTTACAAGTCACCACTCATTCATTTTTTTTGTTAATTTATCATTAAATATATTATATTTTAATATTTTAAACTCAAATTTGATTGTAAATATATTCAAATTTTGAATTTAAGGGCTCAGTTATATTTTTTAATTTTTTTCATCAAAGATAATTATTGATCAAAAAATATTTAAACTATAGATAAACAATAAAATATTTAAAATATAAATAACTAAGAATAATTTGCATAATATTATAAACATTTTCAAACATAAATTAAGATAATAATTCTAGGCTATATTTATTATTATTTTTTAAAATAAATAAAATAATCCCTAAAATATAATCGAGTTCTTAAATTCAAATTTTGAATATATTTATAATCAAATTTGAGGTTAAAAATATTAAAATATAATATATTTAATGATAAATTAATGAAAATAGCTCAAGGGGTGGTGAGTTGTAAATAAATACCATTTAAATTGTGGTTTTCTGTAATTTTGAATTAAAGGGTGGTAAATGAAAACACCCATAATTAAAGGGTGGTTTTATGTAAATTTCCCTATTATTATATACATACTCCTATGTCCCATCTGTATTACAGAGTACATTATGGTGGAGGTCAGATTCGGTTGAGTTTTTCACGAAAAAAAAAACCCCTTTTACCTATGGAGTACGCGCAAGCGCGTGAGACACTCTCAAACCCAACCCTTTTCGCCAAAAACCCTAGATCCACTCTTCGATCGGACATTTCGATCAAGCTCCCTGCAAATCTAGCCTCTAAATCTCTCAAAAATCAAAATAAGTGTTGTTATCTCAGATTTAAACCTCTCTACTTTTGGATCTGGCACAAAATCTGGAATTTTCTTTGGGTTGGGAGTTGTTTTCGGGTTCTAACTCGTCCAGTTTTCTTTCAATCGATTCAATGGGGAAGAATAGCCCTAATCATTGTCCCAATCATTGATTCCCTCTATCTCGGCCCTCTCCTCGGCTGCCTGACTCGTTTCGTCGAGTCCTCTGACTATATAGATGGGCTATTCAGCATGGGTGGCTTGGTCTGTTGGCGCCGAAGCCTGGCCAACGGGTTTGCCATCTTCACTTTCTTCGCTCTCTGGATCTTCATGGAGCTTCTTACATCTATGACAGGTATGCTTTCAAATCCCCCTCTCTCTATTTCAAAATCCAGTTGCTTTTCTGGATATGTGGATTCACATCTGTGCTCGATTTTTAGCTTATACTATTTAAGCATTTGTGCTTCAAAATTAACTATCTCTCTCTTACCTAAATCTCTGCTCTTGCTCCTTGCTGCTCATAACCCTTATTGCTCTGTGTTTTCTGTGTTCTGTTGCTGGTATCTGTACTGTCTTGCTCCTATGGAGTCAAACCAAATTGATAAAGGGAAGGGAATCCTCGTAGAGGATTTACCGACAGCCACAAAACCCCCAAAAAAAAGGAAGGGGATTCTCATTGAGGATCCACCAACACCCAAAAAAACTCAAATCAAAGGGAAGGGGATCCTCATTGAGGATTCACCGACACCCAAAATCACTCTTAACTCTCCTACTTCTATCTTTTACAACCAAAAGTATTATGTTTTCTCTGGCTTGTACGGTTTCAATCTTTACTATGTTGCTCTAATGGCAAACAAACAGCTTAACAAAGGGAAGGGGAGCCCCAATGGGGATCCACCGACACCCACAATTACCCAACCTAAAGAGAAGCCCTTGGGCGCCACCCATAAACCTCCAATCCCCCCTAAACCACACAAAAGTGTCAAAGGAAAGGGAGTGCCTGCTCTTTCCTCTTTCTTTGATCAACTACTCTATTACAATTCAAGTACCTTTTGCAGTACCTCGACATCACCTTTTGAAAATAAATCTCCTTTTGCAAAACACCTCACCCCTATTTCTTGGCAAAATCTTGGCTTGTTTGTGGTTAATCTCATCTACTTTTGGTTTTGTATTAACTCTAGCAGTCTTAGCCCAGCTTGTACTAGACCATGGTACCCTGTGACCATCTATTATGATCCTAGTCTTGCTTTTTTATCAAGTGTTTGTAACCAATCTTCTATAATTAATCAAGAACTATATCTTGTACTAGCACTGGATCTTCAGTATCGATCTTACTGCTATTTTTCACTAGAATTCTGTGTCACTGTGCCTTTGATTATGTTGGTTTTAAACTGCTGCTTTACCCCAATAACAGCATCTAAACAAAAATATAGATTAACTCCTTACTTCAAGCATCCAAGTCATAAAAAATGGTATTGTAAGAATATGTCTTTACTGATTCTCATTGATCAGATCTCTAACCTACTACTTGTAAGGTTATCACAAACCCATATTAACTAGACAACTAGCTTCAATCATAACAGTAAAACTATATTTGATTTTAACTCTGATTACTACTCGACTGTATACTTTGGCATTGCTTGTCTATCTAGTGTTAGTAACCATTCTTCTATTATTAATCAAGAACCACATTTAGTACTAGCACTGGATCTCCAATATCGATCTTACTGCTTTTTTACACTCAAATTTCGTGTCACTAAGATTTTGATAATGTTGGGTTTAAACTGCTGCTCTACCACAATAACAGCATCTAAACAAAACTATGGATTAACTCCTTACTTCAAGCATCCAAGTCATAAAAAATGGTATTATAGGAATATGACTTTATTGATTCTCATTGATCAGATCACTAACCTACTACTTGTAAGGTTATCACAAACCCATAGTAACTACACAACTAGCTTCAATCATAACTGTATGAATATATTTGATTTTAACTCTGATTACTGCCGGACTGTATACTTAGGCATTGATCACACTGATCTTATACTGAAGTTTCTAGCTGCTAAATTTCTGGTCTATTCCTACTCATGTTCAAAATCCCAACCACAGTTTAGACACATCTATTCACTGCTGAAAACTTGTATTGCTATGATATCACCTAACCTACACCTGCATCACTGTCGTATATTTGTAAGAATCATCTACAAATATGAATCTATCGTGAAACACTATACTAATCGTGCTCGAGGGAGTCATTCCCTTGAGCAACATATTCACTTGATTATCTTGCAGCTTCTGGCTTGGCTGAGCTGGCCTCGGGTTCTCGGCCTTGTTGGCTGTTGGGTTCAAGCTCAGGGAATGCTCAACCACATGTACTCAACAACACTGAAATGGATCCATGCTAGCCACTTAGCTAACTACTTCCAAAAGCCATGTCTTAAGTGAGCTCACTTGTGACAACTTCAAATCCTTTAATACAAGCAGCTCATTGGGTGCTTCACTTACATTGCTTTATGAATTGCTCAATTTTGTAAACCATATACATTATGATTCATGTTATCTACACTTTCCAGCTTATGAGAATGACACTTACTCACAAATCAACTATTGTATCCACAATGTAAATCAAGGACATTATGAACTTTGCTTCAGGTCTTACATATCATTAAAAGAGCTTATTTATACGGATTATGCCATAAATCCTTGTTTTTCTAGTGATCCATGCTTGGTCCATATCCTCTTCTTGAACTCCAAATTATTTGGGAAACGGTATAATGCTCCAGATATAGGAACCGCCACTCCTAGCCTATACACCAACTATTATACTAATGATAGAGCTTTTAACAACAACAGCTTGAAACACAACCAAAACAATTATCTTTTTTGGGTGTTTCTAAAACGAAACCTTAAAAACATTCTCATAAGGATAGTTAAAACCAAAAACAGCGAGCATAAACAAACTAAAATTCCTATTAATTTGATAATCTCAACTCTAAAAATTAAGGTTCTCTACCCCCTAACCCGGTTTCCCCTAATAAGGTTTAAATGAAATTTAGCTTTTGGAATATCCGAGGCCTAAGTAGGAAGAATGTTTGGACCCACATCGAATCAACTACTAAAGCAGAACATATAAAAATCCTAATGCTAGCTGAAACAAAATTAACAAACCCTCCGCCGGAAAAATGCTGGAGAAAACCCGGTTTTGATAGAATGCATTTCTGCCCATCCAATGGACTAGCGGGAGGGCTTTGCCTCCTATGGAAAGAATCCCTTTTCCATAATGAAACCTTTACTATTAGAAACTCAACGGACCGAATCATACAAGCAGATTACACAAACACAACCCTTAATATTAACATTGAAATCTTATTCGTTTATGCAACACCTTATGCTAAGGACAAAAACTCTTTATGGGCCTCTCTCTCAGATTATATCCGCGATGCTAAGGACTCTTTGATAATTATTGGGGAACTTAACGAAATATTAGAGCCAACCAACAAACTGGGGGGCAGGGTCCCTACTGCAAATAGATTCGCCAGACTCCAAGATACTATAAACACTTTCAATTTAGTAGATTCACTGACGTGTGGAAACCTCTACACTTGGAGAAAACATGAACATGGTACTGACAATATTTTTGAAAAACTCGACCGTGCTATGATTAGCCACCCGATTCTAAAACAATTCCCAAACCTTTGCACAAAAAACCATGCTTTCCTTAAATCAGACCACGCGCAGATCACATTGGACCTAATGGATAACCGCAAACCAAAATTACAACCTTTCAAATTTGAAATGGCATGGACTACGAAACCCGACTATGAAGCAGTTGTGCGCTCAGCTTGGAGGCTTGACTGCCCTGGCTCGAAAATGTTCAAATTAACGAAGAAACTGCAAGAGGTTAAAAGGAAAAGCAAGCTTTGGAGCAAAGTAACCTTTGGAAATGTGTTCCGCCAAATTAAACAAGTTGAATCAGAACTTCTAGAATCACAAAAGAATCTTTGTAATGCTTACAACCAAAATCTGGATAACAAAATTCAAAGGCTCACCTCAAAGCATTCTTCTCTCCTTTCCTTTCAACAGAAATATTGGGGGCAAAGGGCGAAACGAATGCATATAAAATCTATTGACGCCGACACGAAATACTTTCATAAAATAGCAACCGGAAGACGAAATAGAAACATCATAAAACATCTTCAAACCACCGCTGGCATAACTCTTAACAATGAAGAAGAAATAAGGAACCTAATCAAGCACGATTTTAGCCAGAGATTCACACAGCATCCTAGACAACAAACACAAACGAACCTACTTTATTATGTAGAAAAGGAAATCTCAAACGAGGATAATGATTGGTTAACTCGTCAAGTCACAAACACAGAAATTAAAAATGCGGTCTTCGGCCTTGCCAACGACAAATCCCCAGGACCTGATGGTTTTCCGGCTGGCTTCTTCAAAAAGTACTGGCATATTGTGGAACCATCAGTCATCAAAGCGGTTAAAAGCTTCTTTCTAAGCGGAAAGATTCTGAAACAGACAAACCATACGTTCATAGCATTAATTCCGAAGATAGACAACCCGACCACAACATCTCACTATAGGCCGATTAGCCTATGCTCAACAACATATAAAATTATATCCAAAATTATAGCATCAAGACTCAAAAGGGTTATCCCCAAAGTAACTAACCCACTTCAAAGCGCCTTCTCTTCTGGCAGATCTATACAAGATAACATATTAATCGCAAACGAAATCTTCCACTCCTTCTCAAAGAAAAATGGTAACTCAGGATGGATGACGGTCAAGCTAGACATGGAAAAAGCATTTGATATGGTTGATTGGAATTTTTTACTCACAGTTATGTTCAGTCTTGGCTTCTCGCCCAAATTTATGGAATGGATCAAAGAATGCATCACCACAGTCACATACTCGGTGCTGGTCAACAATGAACCAACGGAATTATTTTTTCCCGAGAGGGGTTTGCGCCAGGGATGCCCGCTATCACCATATCTATTCTTAATAATTTCAGAAATCCTATCAAGGGGATTACAGCAAGAATCGGAAAAACCACAAAGCCACCTAGGAATCAAACTAACGCGAGGAGGGACGAAAATTCCTTTCTTAGCTTTTGCTGACGACATTGTCATCTTCGCTTCAGCAACCAAAACCGATTTTGACCAAATCAACCAAATTCTATAGGAATACTCAGATTTATCAGGGCAAAGAGTAAATAGGCATAAATCTCAATTCCAAACATCTAGAAATGTTTCAAACAACCAGAAAAACCTTATCAGAAACGAGCTTGAAATAGCTCACACCCCTAAGATGGGCAGCTACTTGGGCTGCCCCCTTATAGAAGGAAGAATGACAAAGGAAGAATTCAAAGAGCTCATAACAAGCACCAAGTCGCAGCTTCATAGGTGGAAGGCAAACTGTCTTTCACAAGCTGGTCGCTGCACTTTAATCAAAACAACACTTGCTGCCAAACCCTTACACATAATGCAATGCTTTATGCTACCCAAATCGGTCCACACGGAACTTGATAGGATCAACCAAAACTTCTTATGGAACAAAGGACCTAACCATAAGCCCCTAATCGGGTGGTATGAGGTTTGTAAAACCAAGGAAAATGGCGGGCTTGGTCTCCGCAACTCTGAGGACATGAATAAAGCCCTTCAGTTGAAATTACTTTGGAAACTACTTGCGGAACCTACTAGCCCATGGGTGACACTAATCAAAGAAAAATACCTTAAAAACAAAAACATTCTCACATATCGAAAGCATGGAACCTCTTCCGGGCAGTGGACACAGTTAATAAAACTAATCCCTTTATTCAAATAGGGTCTACATTGGTCTATAGGGGACGTCGCCTCTATCAACTTTTGGCAGGACCAGTGGCTTGGTCAATTGCCTATAAATTCATTTATCCTGGGAACGCAACAAATAGACGAGACAATTAACAAAAAACATTTCATCACAGATAACAAAGTTTGGAACGAAGAAAAACTACAAGAAGAGCTACAAAACATCATTCCAAATAATCTAATTGAAACAATCAAAACGATACCAATACCGCAACATATACAGGTAGATAGACTTTATTGGAAATGGAGCAAAAATGGATGGTTCAGCACAAAGTCTGCTATTGATATGATACATAGACACAAAAAACATGAAATTTCAGATATAAACTGGGTTTGGGGACTAGATATCCCCCCAAAAATAAAATCATTCCTTTGGAAAATCCTTAAGAATGGAGTGCCCACTGATGTCAGACTAGCTTCTCGACACTTTGGTATTCCGACAAACTACCCCCACTGTGACTCCTGTTATGAAGACCTAAACCATCTGCTTTGGAACTGTCCAGTCTCGAGGGAAACCCTGATCAAAACTAACCCGGGTACATTTTGGAAAATTAATGGTTGCTTCCTCAAAGACGAACACTTGAACGACACACTATGGGACATAAAAAATACAATTGGAACAAAAGAGTTGGAAGAGCTGGCTTTTTCTTGGTGGGGTATTTGGTACTTTAGAAACAAAACACTCTTTGAAAACATAAACCCGGACATAAGACACATCCTATCCTTCATAAAAGAACAAATATTTATCTGGAAAACATCTAATTTGAATTCACCGGACTACTGTATGAGCAACAACAAACCACCCACAAAGGTTGACAAACCAAGATCAATATCGAAGCGAAAGAGAACCAAATGGGAACCCCCACCAAATGGAACTTATAAACTTAACTTTGATGGGTCTCTACCTGTTGCTGGTTTGGGCACCTATGGATTCATCATCCGGGACTCTATAGGTTCTCCAATTTTTACTAGAAACGGCCCATCACCAATCAATTCGGTATGCGGCTGTGAAAGCCTGGGCCTCTGGAAGGGTCTTCGGGCTGCAAAAGAACTGAAAATAACTAACCTGATCATTGAAGGAGACAACTTAACAATAATAAAAAGTATGAAAGGTATGGGGAAGCCTACTGGGGACTCTGAAATGATTGTCTCTGACAGTCTAGTCTCGCTGGGCTTCTTTGGTTCTGTTGAGATTCGTCATGTCTTCCGTGAGGCAAATCTGGTAGCTGATCGCTTATCACGTATCGCTTATGCTTCTAACGGTCTCTTGACTCCCGCTGACTCTCTATTGCGTAGTCTCATCCGCAAGGATGCTCTTGGCTGATAGGGCTCTGCTCTATGGCCAAATTTTTTCCGTTTCAAAAAAAAAAAGAAAAAAAAAAGAGTACATTATGGTGTGAATTAAAGTATACACCTCTAATTTTTATTCCTGCTACGTTTGGTATAAGGGTAGCTGAAAAGGTTTATGAAGTTGATAGATTATTTGTGTTAAATATAGGTTAATAAGCTAGTATAGTGTTTGGTAAAAGTTTCATATGGTAAAAGTTTCGTTTTGGAATTGAGATTCTTTCCAAAGGAGGCACAGACCTCCTGCAAGCACTACTACAAAATTAGGAAAATAACCCATAGAATATAACCCGGGCGTGCCATATACGGTGTATAAAGTGATAAAACCGAAAAAAAATATTCGGATTACCTTTATATATCGGATGGTGCAATGTCCGGTGTATAAAAGAACCATTTTTAATCAAATAACCCTGTTCAGACACGCCCGGGTTATATTTCTAAAAAAATATTTCCGTAAATCCGGGTTATTTGACCCAACAGAGCTAAACCCGAACAGCTACAGTTCACCCGCCGCCTCCCTCTTCTCTCTCGTCACTTTCGCGAACTGCTGCTCGGCGTCGGGTTCGTCCCTCCTCCGACTCCCTCTTCCCTTCTCAATCCTTTCGGTCTTTGTGTTGTTGCCCCTTCTTCCCTTCTCAATCCTTTCGGTCTTTCTGCTCGGTGTCCTTTGTCCTCTTCCCTAACCGACTCGCTCTCTTCTAGTTGCAGCCACCACGAACTGAGTCGCTCTCTCTTTGGAACTGCCACCACGAACTGACTTGCTTTCTCTTTGTTGTTGTTGCCTCAATTGAAGCATTGAGAATACAAAAGGTATGTTTTTCAATGTTTTCCTTACTCTCTTGTTCAAACTTAGTTGAAATTAGGGTTAATTCGGGCTGAATTTGTGTAGATGTTAGTGTATTTGTGCCGAATTGGTGGTGATGTAAGTGTATTTGTGCCGAATTGGTGTTGATGTAACGGTATTTGTGCGGAAATTTGTGTTGATGTAAGTGTCTTTGTGTTGATTTTGTGTTCAAGCCAGTGTATTTGGGATGAATTTATGTAGATATCAGATTATATGTGTTGAATCAACACATATAATCTGATATCTGTGGTTTGATTTTTGTGTTCATGCCACTGTTGATGTGTGGTTTAATTTTTATGACTTCAGTGTCTGATTTCTGCATTGTTTCTGTGTGTGTGTGTTTTTATTAATTGATTCAGAGGTTCTGATCGAACAAATTCAATCCTTGTTTTCCAAAAAAAAAATTATTAATTGATTTAGAGGTTCTGATCGGACAAATTCAATCCTTGTTTTCTAAAAAAAAAAACCAATTAAACTCCTTGACTGGGATGAAGAGGGTCATAGGACAGAGGCTGTGATGTGGCTAAACTCAGGTTGCTGTTACCCAAGAAGTTGTGGTTTGGCATAAGCTGGATCATCCCAATCTAACCAAAGTGAGAATCTCCTCCTTTTCTCAATGTAGTTGGTTTACAAGGGATCTTGTATACTTTTGCACCCCTTTATTTGTCTCAAGTTTCCTTACTAGGTCAATCAATTGCAGCTTCCTGTACATTCTTCTAATTGCTAACTCGACTTATTTTGGATTTGTTATTAGGAAATGTGGTTCTTGGAATTATAGAAAGAATTCTATTGATTACTATTCTTCCCCCTCTAGGAAGAAACTACTCATTCTTTGCCAAGTTAGCTGTTTGTTTTCCCCTTCGACCCAACTTCAATTTTCTTGCCTATGGAGTGAAAAATAAAGCATTATCCCTTGGAGCTCTTGTGCGTGTATAATGATGTTATCCTTATTCAGTTCATAGGTGCTATAAATGGGCATGTCGAATCTAAATTTACTTCAGTTTTCTATATAAATTGTAAACCTTAAATGCTAAATATATAATGCCTTTTCAAATTTTGATAAATGTATTTTCATGTGTTTATAAGCTGATGCAATGCTAAATAATGCCTTTAATGCTAAATAATGCCTTCTTTATATATTCTTAGACGAGGAGATGATTAAGAATATGGACTTTCAAATAGATGATTGTTGTATCTATTGAGTCATGGTTTAGAAATTGACTTAGTATTCAATTTTTTTCAAGAAAAAAAATTGTAAAAAAGGAATCTATATACCTAGTAAGAAGATTAAAGCCACATCCTTCTTAAATGATACTTTTTGAGAATAAAAATTTGTTTTAGGTAACAAATTTGAAGGAATTGTTGTTGATTTTTTTTGGGTTGTTGTTGTGATTTGCATTTTCTGGGCTGTTGTGTTTTTTTATGATATTAATTTCTGTATAGTACAGCAATTAGTAGTTAGTAAGTAGGTTGATGTTGAATTGGGGTGCGTGATCCAACGTCTCTATCTCTTTCTCTATAGCTGCTGTCACTCCGCTCTCTGATGTTTATCAAACTCTCGGACTTTAGATGTGTTGCTGCCTAGACGAACAACATCCCCATCTTTGTTGAATCGAGAATAAAGCCAAAAGGTATGTTTTTTAATGCTTTTCTTGCTCTATTTTGTTCGGATTTAATTGAAATTTTGATTAATTTGGGGATGAATTTGTGCTGATACAAGTGTATTAGTGATGAACTTGTGTTGAGATTTCGGAACGTATGTGATTGAAATCTGTTTTTTTTTTTCTTTTTTTTTTGGTGACTGATCACTGATATGTTCTTTTTAGTGTGCCAATTAAATTCATGTGGCTTGAATGTAAGACTTTGAAAATCTTAATTACTTGTAACGTGGCTCTGTGCCTCTTAATTACTTGTAACATGGCTCTGTGCCTACTGTTAAATGAAAACGATGTGAGTGATGTGAAAATGTCACCATAAAATTATAAGAATCATTTCATTCATTTGTAAGATCAAAGGTGGGAAAGGAGATCGAATATGAAGGCCATGAGTGACATTTTATGCAAATGAGGACAAAGACATTAATAACTTATAGAAAGGTCTCCAAATCAGATCATAATGGTTTCTTGATGTTATTTAAACTGTTCCTCTTCTTTGCATAAGCCAAGAGCAGAAATTTTATGTAAAGTTTTGAACTGATCTCATTGCGTTTTCATGCGATATGTTATGATTCTTCAGCTTCCATATGTGATTTGTCTTCCATTTTCATTCATCTCATTTTCATTATCTCCCTTTTATTGACAGAGTACATTATGGTGCCTCATTTGGAAAGAATCTCAATTCTTTAGGTTAATAAGCTAGTATAGTGTTTGGTAAACCTAACTTTTAGGGTAGCTTATGAAAACTTATGAATAGAAAATGTTGTAAGCCTAATCTGCCATGTTTTACACTTACGTTTATATCGATTTCTGCATACATTTCATTCATTTGGGGTAAGATAGTACAGAACCTATGTAGTTTATGTTTATTTGCCAAATTATGGAATCTACACCAGTTTCTGTTTAATTCGCAGAATTCGAGGCATTTTACAGAAATTCTAAAGAAGGTCGGAAAAGCTCGGAAATCAGCTACAGGAGTCCAAGGTCAAAGAAGCAGCGGAACCAGTCGAATCGAGCCGAGGAACCAGACTACTCGATCTCGAGTAGACCTTACTCGATCTCGACGAGCATGTCCGAGCCCAGCCTTGTCGACCAGGAGCAACGTCGAGAACCAGACAACCCAGCTCCGGAAGTCTACTCGATCTCGACAAGCCCTAGTCGAGATCGACGAAGCCCAGCGCCACACCCGGAGTCGACAAGGAGAGAAGCTGACCGAGAAGCCGAGGTCGAGTAGCCCAGTTTCCAGAAACGCGTCGACGAAGTGCTGTCCGAGTAGAATTGGGAATCCTTGGGCACGAAGGAAGTTGAGCTGGCCGAAGATCTATCCGATTCCATCATCATCTATCCGGCAACGGCGCCAAATTTGACGGAGGGCAAACCTGTCGTTGATTCCGTCAAAGAAAACTCAAACCTAAAACTAGTATAGTAATAAGTAAGAGGTCGATCCCACAGGGAAATTTATAAACTCAAGCGTGATTTCTATGCTGATTAAAGTAGCCAAAGATGGGGGTTTTTAATGTGAAAGGTCCGCCTTTTATCAAAGCGGATTAAACAAAGCAAAGTAAAGGAATTGGTTTTAGACAATTTAGGGAAAGCAATTCCACCTACAATTTTCCACTTTATTGGATTGAAGCGATCCTTGTAACTTCTTCTCGTCCTATTGTGTTTCCTATGAATGCCCTTGTCCCGACCTAATATAGTTACTAGTCCAACCAGTCCTAGCAACCCTTATCAATCGAACAGTCCCTAAAGAAGGATTTAACCCAATTGATAGCTTTAAGTTCAGAGATTAGCCAAGGTATTTGCAGTCCCTAAAAAAGGATTTAACAACACATTCAACTTCCTACTTATTCAATTAGTTCAACCAGCCCTAAAGGAATAAGTTTGCCACTTAGGTTAAGGTTCACAACCAGGAATCTACAAAACCTTAGCGATTGAATTGATTCTACCAAGTTGATCAGTCAAGATAGAACAAAACAATAATCAATCAAGCACAAAGAAGTTGAAGCATTCACAAATAGGAAACTAGGAGCAAGAATTAGAAACTCACAATCAATCCGAATAAAGCTTCAAATTGCAGGCAGAATAGATGAGTTTAGTTCCTCATGGAAGACATTGCTCAAATTCTCTAAAGAGTCTAATGAATGGAAGAGTAGAATGAATGCCCTTGAAAAATAACATAAAAGCCTAATTAAAACATCCCAAAGTCGGCCCCAAACAAAATAGATAGAAACTAGGGTTTTCCAAAAAGCGGATCCGCGCTGTCCGTACGTGCGGCGGCCGCCGCAAGGGCTGCGGCGCCCGCCGCAACTGCCTTGTCAGCTACCCGCTGCGGCGGGCACTGCGGCGGCCGCGGCACTAGCTGCGGCGCCCGCCGCAGGTAGCTTTGCCGTGGTCTTGGCTCCTTTCTGCGGGCTTTTCTTCTCGTCTTGCCTTGCTTCTTTCTTCCTTGTTCCTTTCCATTCATCTTGTGTTCCTCTTCGAGACATTGCATCTCCCCAAGTGTGTTCTGATTCGATCTGCGAGATAAACACAAAATTGCGCAGAATCCGAACTTTTTCTAAAATAAACACAAGATGCAAATTAACAATAAAGCAAGCAAGAAATGCAACCTAAACTAAACTAAAACTATCTATAATGCCTATCTAAAATATGCATTATCACTTACCTAGTTTAGAATTATCTTTTCCTAGTTGATTTATTTCCATTATGCAATTTATTTATCTTTTATCCTTTTAGATATAATTTTAGATATAGATAGAAGATTCTATCCTTGATTAGCAAGGACTAGAAGCCTATAAATAAGGCCCTTGGGGCTGGTTTTTCATACATTCGAATTCACACACAATTCAGTTCCAGTAGAGAAGTTTAGGAGTTCTAAGGTTTTTAGGGTTTTGGCATTCTGCGAAAGTTGATTGCCAGGATTGTAAAAGGCTTTGAATTTAGTTTTAATGCAAGTTGGTTCTTTTCAATCAATGTCTGCGATTGCAATGAGGCGTGAGTAGTCCACCCACTTCTGGGGCTGGGGTGAGCCCGACGGTGGCCATGTGAGGCGATGCGATAAAGGTCAGATCTTTTGTGCAATTCATCTTCTATCCCTATGAGCATGATTCTTTTGCGAGAGTTGAAGGTGATCCTTGTTTGTGTTATTGAAGCGAAAGTGATCTTAATGCAACTTGGATTAATTATGTAAAAAGGGTTAGTAACAATTAGGGTTTATGCGAAAGCCTCTATTTGCTTATTTGTTAATGACGAAAGTTATTTGATGGAAAGCATGATCTTTTATGCCTTTGTGTGTTACTTTGCATGGTTATCGTTGTGGTGTTGATACCCTGGCTTTGGAAGTCTTTTATTATATTGAGTTTATTTCTGTCGAAAATCTGAGTTGTGTTCGAAATCTGTGAATTTAAGTTTCTGCATTCTTGTCGACATAGAGTAAGCCTTGTCGATCTCGAGTAAGACGTGGTCGATCTCGAGTAGGGACTGGTCTAGGTCGAGTTGAGTTTTCTTCTGTTCTTGTCGATTTTCAGTTTCTGTTTTGCTGTTTCTTGTCGATCTCGAGGAGCTGTTTGTCGAGATCGAGTAGCCCTTTGCTTTGCTTTTATTTGCTGCTTTGCTCTGTCTTTTCTGTCTTCGTTTAGTTTATTGCTTTTGTTATTTTCTGCTTTTATTTCTGTTTCTTTTCTGTGTTTCTGTCCTTTATGCTATTCTGCCTGTGAGATCTGTTGCTACCTAAGAACTGCTGACGTGCTTCCTCGTGGATTCGATCCTGACTATTCTCTTACTACAACGGGAGGAAGTCTTGTATTTATTTGCTGAGACAGGGAAGTCCATCTGAACTATATTTCATATTTATTTCGTACTTGACACATCCTCCTGCAACAACAGAAAACCAAAAGCTCCGAAAAAGTAAGGTGAGTGGCGGTTGAAAAGCTTAGATTTCAAAAGCCAATTAAATTTAAATCTTATATTTATCTCATGTAAAACTATATGATATCAAAATCATAAACAAAAAGTTATGTACTGATGCAGGACCATCTTCTACAGCTCCAGACACACCTATCATCTTAGAAGAAGGACCTATGACTCGAGCTAGAGCTAAGAAGCTTCAAAGGGACTCATTCATGTTTGTGAGTCATGCCTTGTTCTCGAGCACAGTTCAACTCCCGGAGCCAACATTTAAGACTTACATGTGCCGATTTGTCTTAAGTGTTGAGACTCCCTTATGTTACTATTTACTTACGTTATTTTAGGAAACTTTAGGGATATTTTATTTTTACTTTAAGTAGATCTTTTATCTTCTTTAGTTATTAGAATCGGCCATTCCAGCCCTGTGAGGCCTATATAATGTCGAGCCCTCCTATGTACTTAATTCGGAACTTAATAAATTAGAATTCTATCATAATGTGTGAAACACTTTGAGTGCAAGTCGATCGATTAGAAGCGGATCTCATCGATTGCTAATTGGTTATTGTCTCAGCTTGGTTTGCTTTGTGTTCATCAACTTCGCAAGACTTGGTGATCCTAGTATCCACAAGCCCCCTCATTGTGCCTCCAAGTTGTCCGCTTAGTTGTGTATGGTTGTAGAGGCGGGTTATATAGTCATTGGTATTGGTTCCTACCCTCTACGGAGGCCTGAGGTCTTTATCTTGTTCTATATAGATCGACTCATTCCTTATCGATCGTGTCTTTATAGCAATTTCGAGTCTTTCATCAATTTCGAGTCTTGCGTCTTTCTTTTGAGTTCTTGCTGCGTTCTTGGTTGTTCTTGATCAATCTTGGTCGAGTTCTTTGAGTCTTTATTCATTCTTGCTTCCATTCTAGAGTTTCTTGTTTGATTGTCGAAGATCGGGCCATCCTACGGCTAACCCCGTATCAAATTGGCATCAGAGCTTTGATTTCCGACATCAAATATTGAGTCTTTTCTTTTCATAAACACAAAAACCCACAAAAAGAGTCCTTTTCTTTATTTGGTCTTTTACTTCTTGTTCTTTATTTGATTATTGCACTAATCTTTTATTTGTGATTGTTTGTGGTTGCATAGACTAAACACAAGCTTAGCCGAGACCGTGGAGTCGACCAGATCGGTGCGCACATCCCCTTGTGAACACCCTAGCCGACGACACTCTTGTGTCCCCATAGCCTTGCTTGGCCGATTCCAACATGCCACACACAAACCCTAGTTTGTCTATCTTTTTCTATCTTTGGGATAATTGTTCTATCTATTTCCATTGCCTTATTAAAAATCAGATTTTTTATTTAGTAGATTTAATTTCTTTATATCTATCATATATCTTGAAAGGCTAAGATAGATCTACTTACCAAATTTATCCAAAAGTTGTCTATATATTTATCTTTAGGGCTATAATTTTTATTTTTTATCACCTATCTTCATATTTTCGAGTCCTTCATAGTTTAGTAGAGTCTTTCTTGCATTAGATAAAAAAAAATCAGTTTCGAAATTTCTCAAAAAAAAAAGATATTGAACTTGGACCTAGGAGGATAAAATTCACTAGGGGCAAAAGTAAGTAAAAAAAAAAAAGAGTTTGTTGATCTATCTAGTGCAAGAAAGCTCCAAGGACCAAATTGGTGATGTTTGTTCTAGCCCTATCGACATACCTTTCATCCAAACACATACCTCCACAAAATATAAAATTGAAACCATACCTTGCAACTACAACATCCTAACTTAAGGTTTTCAGTCAAAAGAGGTAAATTTCCAAAGTTCTCTTCTTTTCTTTTATTTTCTTTGTTATTTCTCTTTTGTCGAGTGTCTTCTCTCCATTGTCGAGCACTCTAGAGTCCATATCGAGTTGTTGCTTGTTTCTGTCGAGTGATCTTGACCCCGTCGAGTTATCTCCCTTTGTTGTGTCGAGCACTGCAGTCCCTTTGCCGAGTGCTTTTTGTGTGTTTATTTGCATTGTCGAGTACTGTTGTAGGAGGAAATCAAGTTTAAAATATAGAAATATAAATCAAACCAGATTATGCCCACGCAAATGATTACAAGACTTCTAAGAAGAGGAGTATTGGGAGCAACGCCCGAGGCGGAACGATAGAGGAGGTCGATACCAATACAAAGAGCCTAGGAATCCTGACGAGGACGGCATAGGTAAGGTAAAGGTAAAGATTCTTCCTTTTGAAGGTAAAACTGATCAAGATGCTTACATTAATTGGGAAACTAAAATGGATCAGATTTGGAATTGTCATAACTTATCAGATGCTAAAAAGGTGCAACTAGCTTCCCTGGAATTTACTGGCTTTGCTTTAATTTGATGGGATAATCTAGTTAAAGAAAGAAGAAGAGCCCTTGATGTACCTATTGCTTCTTGGACTCAATTAAAAGCACTAATGAGAAGTAGATTTGTTCCCCAATACTATGCTAGAGAGCTTAGACAACGGTTAGAAAATCTTAAGCAAGGTAGCAAAACTGTTGAGGGAACCTTTAATGCAATGCAAGAAACCATGACTAGGGCTAATGTAGTTGAACCCTATGAAGATACAAATGCTAGGTTTCTTAGAATATTGCACCCCGCTTTGGATCATGAAATTGATTATTTTCTTTATTCTACGCCTACTGAGCTTTTGCACTTAGCGATAAAGGTAGAAAGAGGAGCACGATATAGGAGCCAAGGGAGGATGTCGAGTGGCCAACAACAAGGGTGGTGTCCAAATCGACAACAACAGCCCCAAGGGCGCTTAGATGGTGGTCCTCAAGATCGAGCAGGCCAGACCCAATGGAAAGGAGAGAGCCGAGCACCCCAACAACCCCTCGATTAGGGTAAAGCGCCCATGTACGGGCGTGATTCGTCTGGGGTATCTACTGGCCCCAAAGGGAGTAATCCTAACCCTTCTACCACTAGATCTAGAGATATTGTATGCTTTAAATGCCAAGGTAGAGGTCATTATATGAAGGATTTCCCTAATAAGAAAACTCTCATGGCTAATCACTTAGGAGAATATGAATCTGAAAATTCTTGTGATGAACATGATGAGCATGCTAATGACAATGATGATCCAAACCTTAATCTTTTAGCTTATGATGATGATGATGGTGTCGAATATGAGCATGGAGAGTCCTTGATTGTTAGAAGAGTTTTAAGTGTTGTTCCTACTCCCTGTGATGACAATCAACGTGAAAACTTGTTTCATACTCACTGTTTAGTTAAAGGAAAGGTTGTTAATGTGATCATTGATGGGGGAAGTTGCTGTAATTTATCTAGTCAATAAATGGTTGATAAATTGCAACTTTCTACTGTTCAACACCCTAAACTTTATAAATTGCATTGAATGAATGATTGTGGAAATCTAAAAGTAAATAGACAAGTTAAAGTGCATTTCAAACTAGGACATTATGAAGATGATGTTTTATGTGATATTGTGCCTATGCAAGCTTGTCATATTTTATTAGGTCGTCCTTGGCAATCTGATCGTAAGGTCTTACATGATGGGTTTACTAATCGCTACTCCTTTACTTTTTCAAGGAAATAATGTTGTTCTCAAGCCCATGACACCAACACAAGTGGCTGACGAGATTGAGAAGCACAAGGTAAGTAAAGGTGAGTTAGATAAGGCGGCTCAGTCGAGCCATGTGGATTCGCAATCTCAACCTAAGGGTGTACTTTTGGCTTCCAAGAGTGCATATTTAGACGAGTTTGTAGATGGGGAAACAACCCTCATGCTCCTACGCAAAGGGTTGAATATGTTGAGTGATGAGCTTAGAGTTACCCTCCCTCCTCACATCCTATCTCTTCTTGAAGAGTATAAGGATGTGTTCCCTGATGACATACTAGCAGGTCTACCCCCTATTCGTGGAATTGAGCATCAAATTGATCTTATTCCAGGGGCTTCTTTTCCTAATAGGCCTGCTTATCGTATGAATCTCACTGAGACCCAAGAGGTCCAATCCCAAGTCCAGGAATTGTTGGATAAGGGATATATTAGAGAAAGCTTAAGTCTTTGTGTTGTGCCTGTATTATTAGTCTCTAAGAAAGATGGATCATGGAGAATGTGTGTAGATTGTAGGGCTATTAATAATATCACTGTTAAATATCGTCATCCTATTCCACGTTTAGATGATATGCTAGATGAACTACATGGAGCTTCAATATTCTCGAAAATTGATCTTAAGAGTGGTTATCATCAGATTAGAATGAAGGAAGGTGATGAATGGAAAACAACATTTAAGACGAAGTTTGGCTTATATGAGTGGTTGGTTATGCCTTTTTGTTTAACTAATGCTCCAAGTATTTTTATGCGATTAATGAATCATGTGCTTAGGAACTTTATAGGGAAATTTGTTGTTGTTTATTTTGATGATATTCTTATTTATAGCAAATCTCCTGATGATCATAAAGCACATCTTAAAGAAGTACTTCAAACATTAAGAAATGAACACTTGTATGCTAATTTAAAAAAATGTGAGCTATGTAATGAACAAGTTTCTTTTCTTGGTTTTGTAGTAAGCTCAAATGGACTGCGTGTCGATGAGGCGAAGATCAAGGCGATCCAAGATTGGCCAACCCCCACCAATATCGGCCATGTGCGCAGCTTCCAAGGTCTAGCGAGCTTCTACATGCGTTTCGTGCGCGACTTCAGCACCATTTCGGCCCCACTTACCGAGCTCACAAAGAAGAGGAGTGAGTTCAAATGGGGTGCAGCTCAGGAGGAGGCGTTCAACACGCTTAAGGACAAGCTAACACACGCACCACTACTCGCTCTCCCGGACTTCTCTCGGCCATTTGAGGTTGAGTGTCACTCTAGCGGAGTTGGAATTGGTGGAGTCCTTATGCAAGAAGGTAAACCTATAACCTTCTTTTTTGAGAAACTTAAAGGTGCTTGTCTTAATTACTCTACATATGATAAAGAGTTGTATGCTTTGTATAGAGTTCTTAAGACTTGGTCTCATTACCTATGGCCTAGAGAGTTTATTCTTAGGACTGATCATGAATCATTGAAACACTTTAAAAGCCAAGATAAACTTGATAGGAGACATGGTAGATGGATGGAATTCATTGAAACATTTCCTTATGTGATTAAATATAAGAAAGGCAAAGACAATGTGGTTGTTGATGCTTTATCTAGAAGACATGTTCTTTTAACCACTTTGGATTCTAGAGTCTTAAGCTTTGTTTACATTAAGGAATTGTATGAAAATGATTTAGATTTTGGTAATATCTTTCGAAAATGCAAAGAAATAGGTCCACACGACACCTTTTATATACATGATGGTTTCTTATTTCGAAAAGATCAAGTGTGTATTCCTAGATGTTCTCTGCGATTATTACTTGTTAGTGAAGCCCATAGTGGTGGATTAATGGGACATTTTGGTAGAGATAAAACTTATCATACTTTAAAATCACACTTTTATTGGCCACATATGCTTAGAGTTGTAGAACATTGCCTGAAAAGATGTATTGATTGCTTAAAGGCCAAATTTAAGCTTATGCCTCATGGGCTATACACGCCACTACCCACGCCCTCAGCCCCTTGGGAAGACATTTTGTATGCACTTTATTGTTGGGTTGCCTAGAACTAAGAAGGGGAGGGATTCTATATTTGTAGTGGTTGATAGATTCTCTAAAATGGCTCACTCTATTGCATGTCATAAAACTGATGATGCTACCAATGTTGCGAATCTATTCTTTAGAGAAGTAGTTAGGTTGCATGGCATGCCTAAAACAATTGTTAGTGATAGGGATGTAAAATTCTTAAGTCGATTTTTTGGCGAAAATTATGGAATAAATTGGGAACTAGATTGTTATTCTCTACTTCTAGCCACCCCCAAACTGACGGCCAAACTGAGGTGACTAATAGAACCCTTACAACCGTCCTAAGAGCCATAATTAGAAAGAACTTGAAACTTTTAGAAGAAGCCTTACCTCATATGAAGTTTGCTTATAATAGAACTATGCATTATGCGACGAAAATCACTCCATTTGAATGTGTCTATGGTGTTAATCCACTAACTGTAAAGGCTCGGATTTTTTTTAAATCATAATTTCTCAGAAAAACAAAATAAAAATGAATTTTAAAGCGGAATTTAACGAAAAACTCCCTAAACCAGATTTTAAGACTCATAAAACGGATTTCCGACCTAAATAAAATTTTGAGAACGAATTTCAAAATCTAATTGCGCGAGAGAAAGCGGGAATTGGAAAGCTAACCTTGATAAACTAATTCTTGGAAATGAATTTTCGGGTATTCTTCTTTTTGACCAACATTTGAACCACAAATTTGCCCTCTTCTTTTACACAACCAAACAAAACCCCTACTCCACTCTTTCTCTCTCCCATGTCAGTTTCCCTCTTCTTCCCTGTATCCTTCTTTTTCTTTTTTGAGCAGGCACGCCACCCTACCTTCCTCCTTTGACCTATTGCCCCTGCACAGCAAGGAAGAAGACAAACCTCACTCCTCAATTTGATATGTGCAATTCAGCAAGCCCAAACACAATCCCTAAAACCTCACCTTCCTTATCCTTTCATCTCCTGATGAGCTGAGCAACCCCTATCGGTTTTCCAAACCCGAAACCCCCCTGGTTGGGCCTCCTACTACCACCACAACACCCCACCATGAACCCCTCTCTTTCAATCAGGCCCGAGCAACCTTCGTCTCCGAGCCGACGCTAAAGCCGCACCTCCCTCATTCCTGTTTTCCACTGAGCCCTGCAGCCTCCATTCCTCCTCCCGTCGAGCCCCGCAACAGCTTCTACAACGCCCGACGAAGCCTGGCTGAGAAACCCGGGAACCCGGAGCCGCCGACGCCACCCTCTTCCCCTTCCATTCCCCTGTTTTTCGGATTTTGGGGTCGGTAAGCCCTCCCTTCCTTCCTTTCGCTCATAAACATCACAAAGGTCAACCTTCATCCTCTTTTCTTCCTTCCCATGCCTGGAACGGCTCGTTTCCACCTCTGACGAGGCCGAATTGAGCTCCGACGACGATCCCGGCGAGTCGACGCCCTCGGTGAGCACCGAACCCTTTTTCTTACCATGTTCCATCTCTTGTGTGCTTCTGTGTTCCTATTGCCTTGCCTGGTCGAAGAGAGTGAGTGAGGCTGTGTCAAGAGCGTGAGCGAGCTTGAAGGTTCCGGCGAGATCGGGGCGACGAGAGCGGTACGAGAGTGCGAGCAGTTGCGAGAGAGCGGTGCGAGGACGAGACGAGAGCAACGAGCGAGTGAGGACGATACCGGGAGCTAGAGGACGGTTGGAGAGCTCGAGCACCGGAGGATCCTTTTCCGGGCGAAACAGGGGCGCCAGAACGGGAGTCCGGAGGAAGAAGAAGACCCTGGCGGGTCCCGTCTCCACCTCAGCAGCTGGGCCCCACTCCTTTTTTTTTTTTACTCCGGGTTTCAATTTGGCTGGGAAATGAAATTGAGCTGTTGGGCCTAATTCTTGGGCTGTAGTTTTTCAAAAATAAAGGAGTATTGGACCTAACTTTTGATGAAATGCATATTGGGGTTTAAGACTAACTGACTAATATATACATACTAATAATTGAATGCAAATTTTATTATAAAAGAAAAATGGAATATGATATACTATGTAAAATTATGATCTTAAGGTGGTTAGTATGTAAAGTATAATATTATCGGACTTGAATCGAAAAAGTAATTTGACGATCATTTTTAAAAAGTTTGAATTTCTAACTAGTTGATTCGGATTTTAAAGCGGTTTCGGGACTAACTCGGGAATTAGGTGATTGGTGACTAACTAGCATGATTGATGTGAATGGTTGACTAATATCATGATTGGTGTGTACTAATGGCATGATTGATTGACTAATGGCATGATGAAGTGTTAGACTTGTGTATCGTTAACTTATGCGTTCGAGATATGATGAATATGATGAACTTGATATATGTGATATGCGGATTATTATTGCGGTTATATTGTGGCTGAATGGAATGATGAGAATGAGATGGTCTTGTAGAACGTGGCAATATGATGAATGTTTGAACTTGACGGAACGATGATTGCGATATGGTTGTTGTTCTCGTTGAATGATATGCTTGAGTGCTTGGATGATTAGGCGTAGACTTTAATCTAGGTGATCTTTAATCTATCGTAACGCTTGCCTTGCTGTTCTGCACCGCCAGGTATGTCTTTTCGGAGCTTACTCAGATTGAATAGAGCTATTCCTTGCTTTAGGTGCATGATATACTAGGTGCTTGCATTCATGATCAGCATGCCATGTAGTACCATGCTATGTTGCATCGACGGTTGAGCATTCTATTTCTTTATGTGTATGTAAACAGAACGGCCGTTATCTGTGAAGTAACTAGAGTCATTGCTAGGGTTATAGGACGACCTAGTCTCATCGGGTCCCGTCCTGAGTCAATCGAGTCATGAACTTCCTTATATTATGAGATGCCTGCGGGCTTTATTGTGGAGCGGGTTAGGCATGCGTGCCGCCCGATTATGATGGAATGCATTCACGAGCTGGCCAGTCTCCGCCCTATCGGAAGGGGGTGGAGGTAGGAGAGAGATATACCACTTGGTATTCTGTGCTAAGGCCTTATTATTATTATGTACTTGATCTTAGGAGCATGTTAGTGGGTTAATATCCCGTCATGCATCTAGAAGCATCTTTATTAGGTATAGCGTATATGTGTGCTCAGGGTTGGGATGCAGAGCTAAAGTGGGCATCGATTTGATCCCACCCCCTATCAATTTTTTTTAGGTGTCCGTTTTGCTTACTACTATTGATGCTGCACTACAAAAAAAAACATATTAGCAACGGCTTGATCCCGTGGCACAAAGTGAATTTGCTGTGGCCAAAAGGGGCTAGCAACGGCTCTAGCCACGGTTACTGAGGCGTAACCAAACCCGCGGTGGCAAAAACTTAGGGGCAACGGCAACAGCCGTGGCGAACGGCCTAGCCACGGTTAAGCGACGGTTGTCTGTAGCTCAACTATAGCCCTGATGCGAGCGACGGTTGTTGTGAACTGAATCTGCCATGTTTTACAGTAACTTTTATATCGATTTCTGTATACATTGCATTCATTTGGGTTTAGATAGTACAGAATCTATGTAGTTTATGTTTATTTGCCAAAATTATGGAATCTACACCAGTTTCTGTTTAATTCGCAGAAATCGAGGCACTTTACAGCAATTCTACAGAAGGTCGGAAAAGCTCGGAAAACCACTACAGAAGTCCAAGGTCAAAGCAGCGGAACCAGTCTGAGAGTCAAGGCTACTCGATCTCGAGTTGGCCCTACTCGACATAGACGAGCATGTCCGAGCACAGCCTTGTCGACAGAGCCTGATCGAGAGCCAGACCACCCCGAGCTCCGGAGCCTTACTCGATCTCGAGGACCACTAGTCGAGGTCGACGAAACCCAGATGCTACACCCGGATTCGACAAGGAAAGAAGCCGAAGCCGAAGCCGAGGACGACCAGGAGCACTCGCTGCCAGCGACTCGACTCGCTGCAGCGGACCGTTCGCTGCCGCGGAAAAACCCGTTGCCAGCGGGAGAGGCAACTCGCGGAAGCGCGAAGGAAGAGCCCTACTCGATCTCAACGAAGCTTGGTCGAGATCGACAAGCCCCTGAGTCCGGATCCAGGCTTGTCGAGTAAAGCCACCCGAGAGCACCTAGTCGGCAAGACCAACCCTACTCGACATCGACGAGTGCTAGTCGAGGTCGACGAGCCCAGGAAGCCATGTCCGAGCCCAGGAAGCCATTTAGATATAATTCCTATTTTAGATTTAATTCCAATATGTCTTTTATTTATCCTTAAGCGTTCTAGATAAAGTTTTAGATATAGATAAATATCTTCTTTCCTAGAATAGCTAGGGAATGAAGGCTATAAATAAAGCCCATGGGGCTCAGTTTTATTCATATTCAAATTCAGAGAGAGACAAGTAGTTCCATAGAGACAGTTTAGGAAGTTCGAAGGTTTTAGGGTTTTGGCATTCGACGAGAGTTGGATTGCCGGGATTGTAAAGTCTTTGAATTTAGTTTAATGCAAGTTGTTTTCTTTCAATCGATGATGTCTGAATTTGCGATGAAGAGCGAGTAGTCCACCCACTTCTAGGGTTGGGGCGAGCCCGACGATAGCCATGCATAATTGAGGTAAAGATCCGACCTTTATCATGTTTTGAGCATTTTCCTACTTGTTGATGCGTTTATTGCCCATCTAATAGAGATCCATGCTAACAACTTGGATTATAAACATAAAATCGGTAGAGACAATTAGGGTTTCTTGAGAGAGTTGTCTAATTGTTGGAAAAGGCGAAAGCTTAATCCTTTAATGCGATTCACATGACTATCTGTTTGATTCTACCTTATGCATGTTTGGTTATCGTTGTTGCAAACCCCAATCTTGGAAGTCCTTTTACATTAAGTTTAGTCGAAACCCTAAAAGCATTTGTTTGTACTTTCTTTATTTTTATTCGTTTTTGTTCCCTGTCTACTCAATCTCGACCAACTGTGGTCGACCTCGAGTTACTGATCCTCGACCTAGAGTCGCGGTAGCTTACTCGTACAGATTCTCGACCAGACCAACTCGACTTCGACAAGCCGTACTCGATCTCGAGTAGACCCCAGTCGAGATCGACCACCCTTTGTTGAGGAGCTACTGCTGTGTTCGACTGTCCGAGCTTCTGTCGATTAACCCCTTAGTCGAGCTCGAGAACTTCTGTGGTTGACTTTCGTGAGATTCTCCGCTGCCTAGGATCCGCTGACACGCTTCCTCGTGGATCGATCCTGACTTCCCGCTGCTACATCAGAAGGAGGTCTTGTATTTATTTGGCATGGGCATAATCTGGTTTGAATTATATTTCTATATTTTGAACTCGATTCCCTCCTACAATAAATTGGCGCCGTTGCCGGGGAAGCTATCATTCGCGCCTTAGGTAGTCAATTCTCACTTTTCTCTTGAGTGAATTCGCAGGTGTATGCGTCGTTCTGGTCAAACACCTGAGTTTGACAGCTTAGACGAACCGGAGCGCTACCTACACATTCACTCCAAACTCAAAAGGATCATGGCGGCCGCTGAAACACAGGAACAACTGGTCGCTAGGCTAACCAGGGAATTGGCCGCAAAGGATGCTGCTATCGCCGCTGAGAGAGCAGCAAGGGAACAAGCACAGGCTGAGCTTGCCCAGTATCCAACCACGACAGAGGACTACATGCATCCAACTCTCGTCCTGCCTGAATCGGCGATTCTAATCCCTGAAAACTCTTTTGAAATTCGCACTCAGTTTCTTATAGAGCTTAAAAATAATGCCTTTTATGGCAGATTTAATGAGTGTCCTCTTGAACATATTACTAATTTTCATGATATGTGCCGTACTCTTGCAGAAGGTACAACTCTGGAATATGTCAAGATGAAAGCTTTCCGTTGGTCGCTCGCTGGACCTGCATGAAGTGGCTAGAAGGGCTGAAACCAAGATCACTAACCACATGGGCCCAAGTAGAGCAAGAGTTTCTCAACAAATTCTTCCCACCTGCCAAGACAGCACTTCTCCGCCAGAAAATCACCGCCTTTAAACAGCAGAAAGGGGAACCGCTGGCAAAAGTATGGGAACGCTACAAAGAGCTGTTGCGATCTTGCCCTACTCATGGACAGCCACCCTACATCATTCAGGAGATCTTCTTCAACTCTCTTGATCAAGTCACTAAGGACAGAATCAACAATTATACTCGCTACGAGTATCTGACGATGCCGCCAAGTGACGCATGGGGTGTGCTAGAGAAGCTCACTACCTACGACAACAAGTATGGGTCTACTGTAACCTATGAAGAGAACCCATACGCCAGACCAGCACCATCTATGCCTCTCTATGAGCCAGCAAAGGAGATTGACCCAGATGTCAGGGAGCAGTTCTACAGAGACCAAAATCGCAAGCTCCTCAAGCAAGTCAAATATTTGTGTGTCAATCAGCCTTGCATCGAATGCGGATCACATCGGCACACCACTACTGAGTGCCCACACATAGAGCAAGTCAGAATGGCAGAAACACATGAGGAGGCAGCATACGCTGGGGGTCCTAATCGCTATATGGGAGATCAAAGGCCCTATCAACCGCAATGGAACCAAGGTCCCCCTAGGAATCCCGCACCCTACAGAGCTCCAGGGCATCCAGAAAGGGATCAAAAGAAGGATGATCTGCAGCTGATCCTTGATGAGATGCGCCAAAATCATGCACAGAACCTGCAGGCTACAAACACCATCAATAGTTAGCTCCAGCATGTCAACACAAAATTTGTAGAGTTGGATATCTAGAAAAAGGGCATTGAGACTCAGATGGGGCAAATCGCTGCACAGATCCCACGACCACCCGGACAGCTCCCTGGGCAGACAGAACCAAATCCTAAGGGGAAAACCGGACATGTCGCAGCTATCAAACTAAGGAGTAGGCATCAATTACACGAGCCAGAGTTCGGAAAACAGCAGAGCCAAGCAGAACAACAACTCGATCTTGAGAAGCCTGTACTCGATGTCGACAAGACCGTGGTCGACCTCGACAAGCCCGTACTCGACCAAGACCAGAATCTGAGCTCGGACTCCGCTGTGCAGACCAGCAACCCGAGGTCGACAAGTCAAATCGAGGTCGACAAGCCTCTGGTCGATCTCGACAAGCCTCTGGTCGAAGTCGAGGAGCATCTGGCCGACGTCGAAAACTCTGCAGCATCTCCGACAGCTGATCTGGCTTCGAAACAGAAAAAGCCACTTCCTTTCCCTTCTAAAACTCATAAAGACCCCACTGCGGGTAGATTCAATAGATTTGTTAATATGCTGCAAGAACTAAACTTTTCTATTCCTTTTACAGAAGCCCTGCAAGAGATGCCTGGATATGTCAAATTCCTGAAGGAAATCCTGAGCAAGAAGCGATCTATCTCAGAGATCGCAGGCGAATGCAAAGTCCTCCACTTCCCTGAAAAGAAGCCCGACCCTGGTAAGTTTTCTGTTACTGTGGGTTTTGGACAATATAAATATGATTCTCTATGCGATTTAGGAGCAAGTGTGAGCATCATGCCTTTATCAATCTGGCGGAAGGTTAAGATAGGATGCATAGAACCTGTGGATGCTAAATTATACATGGCAAACAATACTGTGGTCATCCCTACAGGTATAGTTGAGAATGTTCCAGTCCAGATTGGTAAATTCTTTGTTCCGGCTGATTTCCTTATTATTGATTGTGCTGAAGATCCTACTAGCCCTATTATTCTTGGTAGACCATTCTTAGCTACTGCAGATGCCAGGATTATTGTTAAGAATCGATCGCTCACTTTCACCATAGGCGATGAGGTTTTGGATTTCTCTTTTTGCCCTGCAAAAGAGGAAATTTCTTGGCTGGAGGTGAAAAGCATCAACATCGACGGGACCAAGCAAACAGCGGAGGAGGGAGCCAAATCTGTACTCGAGGTCACAAGCCTTACTCGACCTCGACAAGCGCTCTACTCGACTTCGACAAACCTTTGTCGACCTCGACCACCACTGCTGAGCCAGAGACTTGCCCAGAGTCTAAGTATGGGGTCCCTGTACTCGAGGTCGACCAGCTGTACTCGACATCGAGTAGACCCAAGCCCAAAGATCTCTGTTTTGGGTCCGAACAGGTAAGTTCAGGTATGAATTCTACTCCCCCTCAGTCCATAAATAAATTTTTTAATGATTTAAAGGGAGCTAAAACACCATGGCGAGAGAATCTGCAGAAACTAAAGGCTACAAAGAAGAAGAAGAAGGAGAAAGGAAATGATGCAAGCAACAACCTGTCAGCTGAGCTTGCATACTACCATCAGGACCTAGATGATCCAGGAGAAGGGCCAAACATGAGCGGGCCCCACAATAATGGTCCTTGAGCACAAACGGAAAAGTCGGCCTAGCGACTCTAAAATCTAGAGCGTGTATATAAACTTTATGAATTTTACTTTTTGCTTTTTGGTTTTTGTTTTTTGTTTTTGTTTTTTTCATGTGGATAGTCTTGTTTTCATGGAATCTAATACTTTTTTAATCGACAAGCATATAAGGATCGCGAAAGGTGGAAGGCAGAAGTCCCTGAGAACCAGTCGGAATCGACGAAGGCCAAGTCGACGACGACGAGGAGGAGAAGCCAGGAGCTACTCGACCTCGAGTAGACGTACTCGACCTCGACAAGCACCAGACACTCCTCGACTTCAGAAACCACCAGACGCAGACAAGCCTACTCGAGATCGAGTACACCGTACTCGAGATCGACAAGGCACCTCTACTCGACCTACACTGATCAGCCTTCCTCGATGCATTATCCTGTGAGTTCCTTCCTTTACTCTTGTTTTTATTTTATACAGTGAGGACACTGTAAATTTTAAGTATGGGGTGGGGGAAGGGCTTACTTTGTGCATATTTGCTATATTTTATCATATTATATATATATGTGTGCATTATTTCTTTGAATTACTACATGGCTATTTTGGAATGCATTATTGCTTTATGTGCTTAATATGCATGATTTCCAAAAATTTGAGAAAAATAACCCCTATTAAAAATTTTGAATAATGTCATGAAAGCTTATATTGAACTCGACGATGCAAAATTGGATTCATTAGAGATATAGCATGAAATTGCCTAGTTAAGGGAAGTCACAATGAAGTGCATATTTTGATGAAAACCATGAAAGGAGGTAAATTTTGAAGTTGCTTTTGACATGTTGCATAATAAGATGATGGAGGACTTTATATTTCCATATAATGCTCATATTGTTAAAATCCTAGCCTTACCTATGCTTATGCATCACAAAAGCCATAATATGCCTTATTTCAAATATTGCTCCACATGATCTAAATATTGACCATTCTTTACCTTATCCGGGGATTATGTTGAAAATAATGTTACATTATGGAGATGTTATATGGTGTTTGTGTTGTTAATTATCATTATTGGAGTTTGGCGGGAAATTGCTTGAAATATATGGAAAATTTAATGAGTGAAAGAAAATCCAATCACCTCAGGAGATAAAGGTAGATTGACCCTGGTCTCTAAGATAATAGTTTGGAGAGATGGGACATATTGTGAGGAGTCCAAAGCACTAGGTATCCGGGGCCATTCATGACACCCATGTTTGCGACTCGCGAGAAGGCAGTGCTGCGGTTAGAGAGGTAAAAGCATTATTATTGAGAAAAGCAATATGAAAGGTGATGAATCAAATGGAGAAAGAATGTGGAATGAAACTCAAGTTTGGAAGTACTCCATTTCCCCGGATCAAAAACACCACATTGCCAGAAATTGCCCACCTTTTAGCCTTTTACCAATCTACTTCTTCATGAGCTTAAATTAAAGTCTTCTTGATTATCAATGCTTTGTCACTTATGAATGTTTTTGCATAACCCTCCTTTTGTGAGAAGATGTTGCTTTTACATATTTACACATGCATGAATCTGTGACACTAGTACCTTTTCGAGGATGGTAATTGATTGCAGGGACATATAAGAATGAATCTAAGATGTTGAGAGTTTGAATTCTTCCCCTGAATGACAAATAAAAGTATTGCTTGAGAACAAGCAAGCTTAAGTATGGGGTGTTTGTTGTGAACTGAATCTGCCATGTTTTACAGTAACTTTTATATCGATTTCTGTATACATTGCATTTATTTGGGTTTAGATAGTACAGAATCTATGTAGTTTATGTTTATTTGCCAAAATTATGGAATCTACACCAGTTTCTGTTTAATTCGCAGAAATCGAGGCACTTTACAGCAATTCTACAGAAGGTCGGAAAAGCTCGGAAAACCACTACAAAAGTCTAAGGTCAAAGTAGCGGAACTAGTATGAGAGTCAAGGCTACTCGATCTCGAGTTGGCCCTACTCGACATAGACGAGCATGTCCGAGCACAGCCTTGTCGACAGAGCCTGATCGAGAGCCAGACCAACACGAGCTCCGGAGCCTTACTCGATCTCGAGGACCACTAGTCAAGGTCGACGAAACCCAGACGCCACACCCGGAGTCGACAAGGAAAGAAGCCGAAGACGAAGCCGAGGACGACCAGGAGCACTCGCTGCCAGCGACTCGACTCGCTGCAGCGGACCGTTCGCTGCCGCGGAAAAACCCGCTTCCAGCGGGAGAGGCAACTCACGGAAGCGGGAAGGAAGAGCCCTACTCGATCTCGACGAAGCTTGGTCGAGATCGACAAGCCCCTGAGTCCGGATCCAGGCTTGTCGAGTAAAGCCACCCGAGAGCACCTAGTCGGCAAGACCAACCCTACTCGACATCGACGAGTGCTAGTTGAGGTCGACGAGCCCAGGAAGCCATGTCCGAGCCACATGGAGGAGATCTACCCGAGAAGACCTAGTCGGCGAAGCCAGTCTACTCGAGGTCGACTAGGCCTTGTCGAGGTCGACGAAGCTTCCAGAAGCTGTTCGACGCGGCTTGACGAATCCTACTCGGTTTTGCATTCCTTGGGCATGAAGATTTCCGATTCTATCCAAAACTATCAAGATCTACCATGAAGAGAAAGATTCTATCCATTGAAGACATTTAGATATAATTCCTATTATAGATTTAATTCCATTATGTCTTTTATTTATCCTTAAGCGTTCTAGATAAAGTTTTAGATATAGATAGATATCTTCTTTCCTAGAATAGCTAGGGAATGAAGGCTATAAATAAAGCCCATGGGGCTCAGTTTTATTCATATTCAAATTCAGAGAGAGACAAGTAGTTCCACAGAGACAGTTTAGGAAGTTCGAAGGTTTTAGGGTTTTGGCATTCGACGAGAGTTGGATTGCCGGGATTGTAAAGTCTTTGAATTTAGTTTAATGCAAGTTGTTTTCTTTCAATCGATGATGTCTGAATTTGCGATGAAGAGCGAGTAGTCCACCCACTTCTAGGGTTGGGGCGAGCCCGACGATAGCCATGCATAATTGAGGTAAAGATCCGACCTTTATCATGTTTTGAGCATTTTCCTACTTGTTGATGTGTTTATTGCCCATCTAATGGAGATCCATGCTAACAACTTGGATTATAAACATAAAATCGGTAGAGACAATTAGGGTTTCTTGAGAGAGTTGTCTAATTGTTGGAAAAGGTGAAAGGTTAATCCTTTAATGCGATTCACATGATTATCTGTTTGATTCTACCTTATGCATGTTTGGTTATCGTTGTTGCAAACCCCAATCTGGGAAGTCCTTTTACATTAAGTTTAGTCGAAACCCTAAAAGCATTTGTTTTTCCTTTCTTTATTTTTATTCGTTTTTGTTCCCTGTTTACTCGATCTCGACCAACTGTGGTCGACCTCGAGTTACTGATCCTCGACCTAGAGTCGCCGTAGCTTACTCGTACATATTCTCGACCAGACCAACTCGACTTCGACAAACCGTACTCGATCTCGAGTAGACCCCAGTCGAGATCGACCACCCTTTGTCGAGGAGCTACTGTTGTGCTCGACTGTCCGAGATTCTGTCGACTAACCCCTTAGTCGAGCTCGAGAACTTCTGTGGTCGACTTTCGTGAGATTCTCCGCTGCCTAGGATCCGCTGACACGCTTCCTCGTGGATCGATCCTGACTTCCCGCTGCTACATCAGGAGGAGGTCTTGTATTTATTTGGCGTGGGCATAATCTGGTTTGAATTATATTTCTATATTTTGAACTCGATTCCCTCCTACAACAACGGTGCATGGCCGTGGCAAACATTTTTTATGGCGCCAAAGAGCTAGAGTTCCCACCAAAATTTGGCGCCAATTTGACGACGGTCTCTGCCGTGGAAAAAAAGGTGTACTCGCACCGGAACGAAATTTCCCACCAAAAGTTGGCGCCATATATTGCGAGGGTCATTGCCGTGGCTAAAAGATATTCAGAGCCGTAATGTTCCAACATTTTTTGGCGCAATTATTTGAACATTTGCCACAGCTAGGTGTCGTGGCTAGCATATTGGATGGACGATCTTCCTAAATCTATATGCATCCCCCCAATAGCGACGGCTAGGTGTCGTTGCCATGTGTTCTGGCTTTTTATCCCTGTTTTTCTATTTCTATATTCATCCCACACAGACACAGCTGTAAGGAAAGCAATACATATAGCAATCTAAAGTCTAAACCAAAAATACATATAGCAATCCAAAGTCTGAGCCCCATTTCCATAACAAAGCATAAGAAGTTGTTACATGTAGCAATCCAAAGCTAGTTGAGCACCTGACCATGTAATTCAGTAGCAAAACAAAAGTCTCAACCCCATTTCCAAAACAAAGCATAACAACTTGAACATTGCCAATGCCAAGTTCCAGTTTCCGGCAATGACACATGTAGCAAAACAAAGCATAATAAGAAGTTTTCCATAGTTTGATTTCGATAGCTAGTAGAGCACCTGACCATATCATTCAGTAGAGTATTCTTCATCTCCATCCTTGAATGTGGCTGACCCGTTATGATGATCAGCAGGAGATAAGTCAAGTCCTTCATCTCCTATGGACTCCTTTAGATGAACACTTGTTGTCTACAATCCAAAAACACATAATTGGGATAAGTTTCGAAAGGAATGGTTCAAGACTTCAAAATAGTAACACATAAAATTAGTATGTAGATGAAAACTTATTGTCTATAATAGAGTAGGAGCTGATAAGCCTTTGTTCTTATTATTCTGAGTGAGAGTGAGGCAAATCCCTAAAAAAATTGATTATATTCAGTTCCAAGATACTTAATTCCACTAAAATGCTAACAAACCTATATTTGATTCAACATGGTATAAGCCTACATGATCTAGCAGCATCTAGCAAAGTTATTTGTTCAAGAATGGATGCAATATATATAAAAAAATGATAGAAATGAGGATGATATATAAGAACTAACCGGCACTTCTGATTGTGCAGTGACCCTATCAGTGGTCCCCATAGCCAGCCTCATTTCATCTCTAAGAGCATCGAGTTTCTTGTCAAAATTTTCTGCAGTCTCAGCTAACTTATCGACGAGCTTTTGGATCATGTTGTCATTGGTAGCAAGGGTGCTTGATGATCCATTATGAACCAGCCGAGGAGGGGCACTGCAGCCATAAGTCCGACAATACCCATGACCATCATCTCCAATAATTTCATGGAATATCTTGTCCTTGACTGCTACAAGTTCTCGCTGATCCTCAGGTTCCTTACTCAAGAGCTCGTTGTAGTCTTTCTACAATAACAAAACACACACATGAAATTATATAGAAACTAGAGGGAAAGGACAAATGCATACAAATGCAGTATCATTGGAAAGCAAGAAAGGCATCATACTTTAAAAGATATCGAAAAAGGACAAAGAAGAGAAACTGAGACAAAAACAAGGAAGAGAGGGATGTGTACAACTAGGTAGGTTGAACTTACAATGGCTGCAATTACATCTGGGTCATCTGTTTTGCGAGATTTGATCCACACACTCATTTTATCAATGGGTTGGCCACTTTTTTGAAGCTACTCAGCAAAACAACAACAAGTTTCAAGTGGAAGTCAATTATGAAGAGGGAAACAACAAACAAGGGACAAATACATACGTACCTCATATTTTACTTCGGCAAACGACTTTCGTCCAGTCACATGTGATGGTCCATGCCTATCTCGATTCTTGGAGTTTTGCTTTGCTTGTGCCTATATATATAAAGGGTAATAATAGAGATTAGAACACCAGCACACAAAAAGGCGATGGTAATAATAGAGGTTAGAACAACAGACAAAAAAAGGGCGATAACAGAATGTAACTGATCGAAATATATTTTGGTAAGAAAAGCAAACCTCGGCCTCAGCAGTACGCCAATATCCAATAAGCGAAACCCACTTCTCTGGTAGAACATTCGGAGGGTGCTTCTAGGTGAGTTTTGGATCATCTTTAAACGGGGTGAAGAAGTGTTTCTTCGTTTTTGACTTGAAATCCTTCCACATGCTGTTGCAAGTTCTCAAGCAAACCTCTTTGTAGCCTTCCGGTACATTCAAAACATTTTGCTACAAGATGATAACAAAATTATGCATACAAGCTACTGTAAAAATATATTCAGATGTGGAAATTTAAGCTACTGTACAAATAAACGAAGACAAATATAAAAAAATCCTTTAGGAATAACAAACCCTTTTAAGAGGAATCACGTAAGACAATTCTATAAATTAAGGTGTCACCTGAACTTCTTCCCATATGCGTTCTTTGATAGACTTATCAACAAAGGACCACTCCAGATTAGTCAATGGAAGCTTATGACCATCGCGCACTATAATCCCTAGCTGAGACTTCAACAGTTTTGCATTTTCTCCTACTGGCTGGAACATCTCATTGAATTCCACTGCAAATTTACCTCCGGTGTTCCACCCGGGTAGACCCTTATTGTGGCCTCTAACGTTCCCTTGCTGTTGGTCACCTTCAAACATAGAAATTATGAATATTTGTAAGGAATGCAAGGGAATATTTGCTAAAGTAGGAACCTATCATCTATAATCTAAACTACATGTTCTTTTTATCATCGAAACACTTAATGTAATGTAACATACTTGATTCCAAAGGACTCCCAGACTGAGTCATTGATGCTTGCAATTGTTGTGAAGGAACAGGAGCTATTGCTAGATTTGTAACACTAGCGGCAACTGAGCTATGAGCAGCAGGTGAGGAAGAGCTGTGAACAAGAGCTTGTGAGGACTGCGAAGGGGAAGAGCAATGAGCAGCAGATGAGCTATGAGCAGCAGATGAGGAAGAGCTATGAACAGGAGCTTGTGAGGACTGCGAAGAGGAAGAGCTATGCGCAGCAGATGAGCTAGAAGTAAGTAAGAACTCAGACATTGTTCGCGGTCTACCGGGTCCACCTTTTCGTTTCTTCATGGTCACCTATATGAAAAGGAAAATTAGTATTGCTGAAATTTAGCAACTGAAAGAGGCATCAGTTTTATATAAATTAAAACAGGGGTATTTCAAAAATATGCAGAAAAACTTTATGGTGAGAACTATAACCTTCTACTAAGCCTCGCCATCTAACTCATCATCAACATCCACACCCTCCTCATCTAAGTAGGAGTACTCTTTGGATTCCACTTCTCCAACATTGAGCCACCCTTGTCCAGAAGGATCCGGGTTATACCACACTTGTCGTGCTTGAGTTGCCAAGATAAAAGGCTCATCCCCAACCCGGTCATGAGGGTATAACAATCTTCGGAAGTTTACTAAAGTGAAGTTAAAGGGGTCCAACTTCACACCGGTTGAAGGATGTGCCCACTCACACCTAAATAGCATATAAGTGATATCTACGGAGTATGTAACCTTGATAATATCAGTTAGCTTCCCATAATATGATATATGATCGCCTTCTAATTACACCCCGGAGTTTTGCCTTGTTCTTTTGTTGTCCAGACTTTTAACACGAAATACATAACCGTTGGAGGTGTATGAGGTTAGCCTTGTTGCTGAAGGAGAAGGAGGGTAAGACAAAGCGATAATGTCCTTCGGTATGGCCACATCCCCTGCCTCTAATGCTCCTTGAACCTATAATATAAAGCTACAATCAGGACCAAGGTAGCTGAAATTATGCAATAAGTGTAGGTGTACACATATGATCTCCAACTACAACTCACATGTGTCTGGAACCAGTTAGGGAACTCATTGAAATGAGTTAATGCGATTGACTCATCGGGCAAAGTAGGATTATGATGTTTGATGGATTTGAGATGTTCTCTTCACATATCAAAAATGAGAAAGGGTTAAGAAGATTGATTGTATGTGTACATAATCCAAATGAACAAATTCATTCTGAATTTGAGTACACTTACTCTATATATGGGGTGACCGCTTCTGTATGAAATAGCACCCATCGATGAATTTGAGAACGAGTCACCTCTGGAAGAATGAAGCCCTTTCCCCGCTTCTTGTCATCAGATTTCCTTCTTGGAGGTCTATTGGACTTGGTCTTCACATCTCCCAAGTATTGAGCACAAAAATTCATGCATTCTTCCATCAAATAACCCTTTGCTAGCGATGTTTCTGGGCATGCTTGTTGCCTAACATAATTCTTCAAAGTCAGCAGAAACCTCTCTATTGGGTACATCCACCGAAACTGTACATCCCCTCCGATCATAGCTTCCTCGGCAAGATGTATTGGCAAATGCTCCATGATATCAAGGAAAGAAGGTGGGAAGATTCTCTCAATATCACAAAGAGTTGCGATGATTTGGGAACATGCTTCCTCCAACTGTACACTCGAATTAGTTTTGCAGCACAACACTTTGAAGAACTTCGCTACATCAACCAACACAGAAACGACGTTGCTTGGCAAGGAGCTCTGTACACACAATGGAATGAGTTGTTGTATAAGAGTATGATAATCATGGCTTTTCAAACCTCCAATGGAGCGATCTTCAAATTAACCTTCCGTGCAATATTTGAACATGAATCATCCGGCATTCTTGCTTGTGATAAACCTAACAAGAACTTGTCTTTCCCATCATTGTCCATCTCAAACTCAGCTCTCTCGTAATACTCATTACCAGCCTCTGTCTTCTTCACATGGTAGTCCTTCCTAATTCCTAAATCTTCAAGGTCACGACGAGCAGAGACATTGTCCTTAGTTTTACCTTTAACTCCCATTATGGTATGGAGAACATTTTCAGCAAAATTCTTCTCGACATGCATGGCGTCTATGCTATGGGGTAGCATGTTGTCTTTCCAATAAGGTAGCTCGAAGAAGATGCTTTTTTTCTTCCAATTATGCGGTTTTTTTTTTTTGGGATCCTTTTCCGGTTTCTCGGGCCCCATGAGTTGTCTCAAGATTATGTCCTCCCTTTTGTATTGAGTAATGACATTGAAAGAGTCAATCTGTGCAAGAACTTCATCCCCACTCATTCTAGTAGGGGCAAGAGCAGGTTCACGTCCAGTATAGAAGGACCTCGCATCTCTCCGGTGCTTGTGATCATAAGGCAAATACCTCCTACTCTTGCCATAAGACCACTTGTGGCTTGCTTTTAAATATGTTGCCCCTGGTCTTATGTTGCAATTCGGACACCCATATTCACCTTTAGTACTCCATCCGGATAAATTTGCATATGCTGGGAAGTCATTGATAGTCCACAACATTGCAACACGCATTTGAAACATTTGATTGGTGGAAGCATCAAATGTTTGTGCACCCACTTCCCACAACTCCTTTAACTCTTCAATTAAGGGTTCCAAATACACATCTATCTTATCACCAGGTCCTTTTGGTCCGTCAATAAGCACAGAAAGATATATGTATGGTTGCTTCAAGATGTACATTGGAGGCAAATTATATGGAACTATGATAACCGGCCATGTACTATGAGCAACATTTTGATTTCCAAATGGATTAAATCCATCAGAGGCAAGACCTAGTCGTACATTACGAGGATCAGCAGCAAAACTCGGGTGTTTCACATCAAGTTGCTTCCATGCAGGAGAGTCCGCTGGATGCCTATACACACCATCATCCACACGATTCAAGTCATGCCATTTCATGAGGGTAGCTGAGCGTGATGTTGCAAATAGCCTTTGTAAACATGGTTTGACCGGGAAGTATCTTGCTTGCTTTGCAGCTCTGCGTGACCCAGATTCAGCACCCCCAACGGTTTTCCTCCAGCGACATGTGTTACACACTAGACATTCGTCAAGGTCTGCATCTTCCTTTCGAAATAGCATACAACTATTGGGGCAAGCATCCACGGTTGTGTATGTGAATCCTAAATCGGTCACCAACTTTTGCGCTTGGTAATACGATTTAGGAAGGTTGACCCCATCAGGCAATGTCTCTTCGAAGATCTCCAACAAATCTTTGAAAGAGTTGTCTGTCCATCCATGTAAACTTTTTGCTTGCAACAGTCGAACAGCAAAAGACAAGATGGTGTGCTTCTTAGATTTAGGATATAAAGGTAGATTTGCACCTTCCATCAACTTCAAAAACTCCTTAGTCGCCTCAGTTGCTCCAGTAGTAGCACCCTCCCTCTCTTCAGTTGCTCCAGCAGTAGCACCCTCCCTCTCTTCATCGCCACTTAGATGTCGTATTGTAGGTGTAGATGTCACTCCAATTGCATCTTCAACTAATCTAACCATATCCACGTCCATGAACCCATCTACTTGTGGTAGCACTTCATCCGGCTGCACTGGTTCCTGAATCAGATCAGCAACAGTCTCACCATGCTTAGTCCATAACTTATAGCTCACCCAAAAGCCGTGGTCTTGAAGATGCTTCCGCACAACATCTCTAACATGCAATGCCCTATTTTTGCACTTTCTACATGGGCAATAGATGCTGGAACCAACTTGCTTGTTAGCATAAGCGAATTCTAAAAATTCGTCTAACTTAGCAAAATAGGGGATGGAAACTCGAGTTCCCCAGTCAATCCATGACTTATCAATAGGCATTGTAGTGTTAACACTACTTATTGACACCTATTGCCAAAACAAATATATAGCCAAATGATTAGTATGCATCGAAACAGACAAATCAAAGGCTTATACTAGCAACTAACATTTAAAGCTGATGGTTATTAGCTACTTATGGTAGTTCCAAATTTCAACTAGAAGGATATTTGCATAAAAGCTAATAACATATATTCATCACATGTGAAATAATGTTATAAGGAATGCCATAAACATAAATGGAAACAAGAAGTAAACAAAAACAGTGGGCACATGTTTTATTCTGGATATATGCAGAGAAACTAATGTTTTTTTTTTCTTTGTGTCTACTCAAATAGGAATAATAAATATTCGTCACATGTGAAATAATCTTATAAGGAATGCCAAATGATGGGAGCTTTAATGGTGTACATTACTTGATTTGAACAAGTGATATTGTTATGCTTTTAACTGTTTTTTGGTCTTTGTTTCTTTATTTCTAAGAATTATTTATAATTTGTTTGAACAAGTGATATTGTTATGCCTTGTCTAATTATATTCTAAGAAGAAAAGGATTATTATCTAAGTATTATTGTTATGCCTTACTAATTTTATGTGCTAAGTATTACTTAGTGATATTGTTAGGGGTGGGCATGGGACGGGATTGGGGTAATCCCGCGTCCCGTCCCGCGTATGTTTTACGGGACGGGATTAAAAAAAAAAATTGAATTCCACCGGGTCTTATCCCTCACGGGACGGGACGGGATTGGTCCCTCGTAAAAAAAAATAATCTAAAATAATCCAATAAAACTGAATTAAAAATAAAATTTTGTAGTATGCTACGTACTGAGGCATATTATATATGCTACTGAGGTTAATTAAAATAAAATGCTACTGAGGTGATATAATACACAGTATTTTTTTTTGAAGAGAATACACACAACATTTGCTACTGAGATAGTGAGATACATGCACACCATTCATATCAAATTCAGAAGGTGAATACTACTCCAAATCCAAATACAGTAGGTTTTAATAAATACAGCATATATATACATACAATGGGTGAAGAGTCTATAAGGCAATGAATAATACTCTAGAAGGGGGGGGGGGGATGAATAGAGTATGGACGATTTTCGCAACAATAGAAATTTACTGTAACTTGTCAAGACCTTGATATAGGCTATCAGAACTTGACAAGGTAAAATCGAATATGACAAAGTAAATGCGGAATATAAAAGATGAACACACGAATTGTTAACGAGGTTCGGCACCAACTTGCCTACGTCCCCGCCTAGGATTATCCAATCCGTAGGATTCAAACACTTCTTATTTCACTTCCTTTGAGCCTAGAACTTCCTAGAGAAACTTCCCTTTCTCTATACAAAGCCTCACCGCTTCTATTCTAGCTCTCAAACTAACAAGTGAAATAAAAGCTCACACCACACACCAAGTGTGTTTTGATCGAGTATGAAAACTCTAAGTGTAAAATGAATGACTTGTACAATAAGCGCTAGTGTTTCTCTCAACTCTTAAACAATGATCACCAACTTAAGCTTTATGAGAATGTAGGAGAAACTTGACGAATGCTTTAGAATACTTATGAATGCTTGCTTGATTGCTTGGTGTCTTCATCCTTCTTAGCTTTCGTCCTTTTATAGTTGAAACCCTTGTAGAGCTTCTTGGAGGGAGAACCGTTTGAAATTCAAATCCTTTCCAAAGTATTTGAATTCCTTCCAAAACAAATCCTTTGTGTGCCTTCCAAGATGTTCCTTCATGATCAAGCATGATCAATTCTGAATAGATTCTTTCCTTGTATAAAAAGTGAGATCATGAAAGAATATGCATAATGTATTTAGTACATAAAATGGGTTAGATGAGAAATTCATATATAAATCGATAAAGCCCAAGTCTCATCAAATAGCCCAATATAGAGCCCATTAATTTAGGCCCAAAAAAAGATTAGCCTCGAATTCTTTCTTGTAAAAGAATAACTTGAACTAGATAAATGCATAAGTAATCAAAACATTTTAGTCTGGGTTTCAAGACCTTGAAACCCGGCCTTTTTGTCTTTCATCATCCTTTAGATCACCTGCACGTTAGTTCTCAAGATCTTACAATCAAGGTGGAGTCTTCAATCTCCCCCTTGATGGAAGACAAAACCTGTGTCAATATTCATAACATATTTCCAGCAATCATAAGAGGAAATAAGCATATTATAATATAGGCATAAAATGTTTGGATCATCTAAGTTTTAAAAACGACAAGCACTTAACCAACTAGTGCCAAAACGCAGGGCAACCAAAACATTCTCCCCCTTTTTGTCTTCCAACAAAAGGGCAGAGAGGTGAAAATGTTTGAAACACCAACAAAACACAACCAAAGCACCAGTAGTTTTAAAATACGAGTAGCAAAAGATGAGTTTTCAGAGAGTAGAGAAATGAGAGTGGGAGATCAAGGCCTTGAGTCAGAATCCCCATCTGCAGCCTTCTTCTTCTTGCCTTTAAGAGCCTTCTTGCCTTTCTTAGCAGAGGAGGGTCCAGCATCAGAGGATGTACCAGGGGCGCCAGGAGCATTAGGATCTTCAGGAGGGCAAATTCCAGCTCCTTCTTCAACCCATTCGCCAAAGGTGGGGTACTGCTTGTTGGGTGGAAGGTATTTCCTTCTAACCTCATCTCTGCACTTCTTCCTCCACCTTGCAAGAGCATCTCTGGTGACCTTGTCTCTTTCCATCTCTGCAAGTTGTTTCTGACGCTCCACATCCCTGTATTTCTTAACCACACCATATTGCTCGACTGTGAAAATGGTGGGTTCACTATGTGTGGGGCGCAGGATAGGGCGTTTCTTCACTTGATTTTCACAATTGAAGATTACATTCCCAGTCTTCTCACGCACATTATCGTAGGTTTCTTGCTCCAGAGGCATGATAGAGCATGTAGCAGTGTAGGTGAGAGCATTGAGGAGCATCATCTGATCAAGCTTGCAGTTCACCACCGAGAGGAGCTCATGGGTCTGGTCCTGGCGAATCACCACATCCGACCACATCCTACTCAGATCAAACCTAAGGTCTTGAATCTCAGTCTCCACAGCAGCCAATCTATCCTCACTCATATTAGGTTCAGCAACCTGTTTTCCCTTTGAATCTTTCCTCAGAAACCATTGCCCCCTCAGATTTTTTGCAATGCCCAATCTATCTAGGCAACCCTCATCAACAATCCCACTATAGGTTTGCTTTTCTTCTCCTGATGTGTCGATGTCAAAGGCTTCAAAGATTTTGGGCAAAAGGTTTGCATAGGGTAAAGGCATAGGCCGAGAGGAGGAGGAAACATGGGTCATGTAGTCGAGGATGAGTTTGGGTAGGTTAGGCTCGTATCCGTTCATGATAAGGAAGAGGATTTCGAGAAGATTCTCGGTCACCAATTCCCTGGAATGGATGCGTGGGAAGATACAGCGAGCCAGAATGGTGAAGATGAGCTTGGCTTGAAGGTTTAGGGCAGTGTGAGTGGGTTTGAGGTTGGATGAAGATCCAGGGCCTTGAGATTTTAGGAAGAATTCATCTCGTGCTCGTGAGAGACATTCAAATCGGCTTGGGAATTCTTTTTTGGGAATTTCAGTTGGAAGATCAAGGATGAGAGCAAGGCTTTCAGGAGAGAGGCGAATTCGGTTGTTCTTGACCTTAGAAACTAGGGTTAGGGTTCCATTCACTCGATGAACAGTAAGGTTGGCGTAAAAGAGTCTGGTGAGTCGGGGATAGGCAAAATTGCCAAGGTTGAGCAAGGTCCAGAAGCAGGTAGATTTGAGGAGGGAAATGCAAGGCAAGGGCATGGATTGTAGGAGGTTGAAATCGACAGCATCACAGAAGCATAAGCGACGGTTGCAAAAGTCCTGTTTCCAGGACTCCTCAACCTCTTTGTTGCAAAACAAATTTGGGGAAATGATAGAGGGTACCTGAGGAGGGCGAGCAGTAGCTGTAGATGCTGGAGCTTTGCCTTTGGATTTCCTGATAAGAGGTGGTGGAGATGGTGATCTCTCGCTGGAATCCTCTGAATGTTCTTCAAATTCCTCCATAACTTGCTTCCCCTTGTTGGCTGGCATCTTGTATCTCTTGGCAGAGGGGGCTGGAGATGGAGATGCTGAGGAGCGCTTTGATCCCGCCATTTTTGTTACAGAAACAGAGAGAGTTTTGGATTTTTTGTCGAGAGAGAGAGAGAGAGAGATTCTGGGAGTGAAAATGGAGTGGATGAAACAGAGAGAGAGAGAGGGGATTATAAAGCAAAAAGATTGGAAATTGAATCGTTTCTCTCTTTGTTCAAAACGCAAGTACAGATTCATTTACTCAAGTGAATAGTAAGTAATGATGTTCTGAAAATTCTAAACCCAAAATGTCACATCCACTTGCACAAAATAGAGAGATTTTCAAAAATAAAAACGGAAACCAAGATATGTGAGTACCAATTTTTGAGAGGGGTAAAAGATATCAAGATAAACTCAGAACATTAAAAGATACTCTTATTGAACATCCATAAGATATTAACAAGAGTTTGATCCAAAATAATTTTATTCGAATGAACATCCAGAAACCTTATAAAGTCAAGGTCTTGAGATTTCATTTGAATTCATGACTTTCATATAAGAAGCAATTGCTCCCCCTAAGAAAGTGCTTCCTTATTAAGCATACCCAACTCCAATCTAATAAAATTGAAACGATCTTCAGGGAGTGGTTTAGTAAAAATATCAGCTAACTGAAAGTCAGTGGATATGAAGGATATTGAGACATCACCTTTCTCCACATGATCTCTTATAAAATGGTGTCTCACATCAATGTGCTTGGTTCTCGAATGCTGCACTGGATTTTTAGTGATTGAAATAGCACTAGTATTATCACACAAAATAGGAATACCTTTAAGATCAATTCCAAGATCTCTGAGTTGTTGTGCTATCCAAAGAATCTGAGAGCAACATGCACCAGCAGCAATGTACTCGGCTTCTGCAGTTGATAAGGCTACTGAATTCTGTTTCTTAGAGTGCCAACTTATCAAGGAGGATCCTAGGAGTTGACAACAGCCAGAAGTGCTTTTTCTATCAACTTTGTATCCTGCAAAATCTGCATCTGAGTAGCCTTTTAAATAAAAGTTACTTTGTTTGGGATACCATAGCCCAAGGTCTTGAGATCCATTTAGGTATCTGAAGATCCTTTTTACAGCAATAAGATGAGATTCTTTAGGGTCACTTTGGAATCGAGCACACATACAGACACTGAACATTATGTCAGGTCTACTAGCAGTAAGGTATAGGAGTGAACCAATCATACCTCTGTACTCTTTTTGGTTCACATTCTTACCATTCTTATCTTGATCAAGAGAGAGAGTGGAGCTCATAGGGGTCTTTGCTACCTTTGATTGTTCCATTTTGTATTTCTTTAGTAGATCCCTGGTATATTTTCCTTGATTCAAAAAGATACCCTTACTTGTTTGAAGGACTTGTAAGCCAAGGAAGAAGTTTAATTCTCCCATGAGACTCATTTCGAATTCCCTGCACATAATTTCAGAAAACTCCTTGCAAAGGGAATCATTAGTAGCACCAAATAGTATATCATCTACATATATTTGAACAATCAAAAGATCATTTCCACGAGTTTTGATGAAAAGAGTTTTATCAATCAATCCTCTTTGAAAACCATTTTCAAGAAGGTATTTGGACAATCTTTCATACCAAGCTCTTGGGGCTTGTTTGAGACCATAGAGAGCTTTGTCCAATTTATACACATGATTAGGAAATTCTTCACTTTTAAAGCCTGGTGGTTGGGCAACATAAACCTCTTCTTCTAAGAACCCATTTAGGAATGCACATTTGACATCCATTTGAAATAGCTTGATACCCATGAAGGATGCAAAAGCAAGTAATATTCATATAGCTTCTAACCTTGCTACATGAGCAAATGTCTCCTCGTAGTCTATACCTTCTTCTTGATTGTATCCTTGAGCAACAAGTCTTGCTTTGTTTCGAATGATCTTGCCTGCTTCATCCAGTTTATTTCGGAACACCCATCTAGTTCCTATGACTGATTGGTGTTGTGGTCTGGGTTGAAGAGTCCATACCTTGTTCCTTTCAAACTCATTTAGCTCATTTTGCATGGCAGTGATCCAATCCGAGTCCTTGAGTGCTTCAGCTGGGGTCTTTGGTTCTATAAGAGAAACAAAAGCATAGAAGGCACAAAGATTCTTTAATCTAGATCGAGTTTGTACCCCAGATGATGGATCTGATATGATATCTTGAGCTGAGTGTGAAGAGGCATGTTTGAATTTTCGTGGCTTTGGACCCTGATTGTTTGAGATAGTAGCTGGTCTCTCTTCAAGGTCTTGAGAGATAATTTGAGTGTTGGATTCTTCATTGACTGAATCCTGATTTTGTAGTCCCTTCTCAAGGTCTTGAGATAGCTCGTTGATGTCTTGGATTTGTTCTTGCATGTTTCTTTTTTGGTCTTGCTTATTTTCGGCCTTGTCCTCTTCTTCTCCATCCGAATCATGATGATTTAGATTGAGATCTGCAAAACCTTCACTCAACACACCATTGTTGCTTTCGTCGAATACCACATGGATACTCTCCTCAACAATTTTGGTGCGCTTGTTATAAACTCTATAAGCTTTGCTAGTAGCCGAATATCCAAGGAAGATACCTTCATCACTACGTGCGTCAAATTTTCCAAGATTATCTTTGCCATTGTTATGAACAAAGCAAGTGCATCCAAAAGGTTTGAAGTAGGAAATGCTAGGCTTTCTTCCTTTGAAAAGTTCATAGGGAGTCTTTTTCAAAATAGGACGAATTAAGCATCGATTCAAAATGTAATTGGCTGTATTAACAGCCTCAGCCCAGTAGATTTTTGGCAAACCATTTTCCAAAAGCATTGTTCTAGACATGTCATCCAAAGTGCGGTTCTTTCGTTCCACAACTCCGTTTTGTTGAGGAGTTCTAGGTGCTGAAAAGTTGTGAGAAATTCCATACTTAGCACAGAACAAATCAAACTTAAGTTGATCAAATTCTCTACCATGATCACTCCTAATAGAGACAATAGGTATGTTTTTCAAGGTCTGCAACTCTTTGCAAAGTTTAGAAAACTCGAGCAAAGCCTCTGATTTTTCTCTTAAAAAGGAGATCCATGTAAAACGAGAGAAGTCATCAATAATAACCAGGATGTATTGTTTGCCCTTTGTAGATTTGACTCGCATAGGTCCACACAAGTCCATATGTAACAACTCAAGAGGACGAGAGGAACTTACAACCTTTTTAGGTTTGAAGGAATTGCGTGTCCGTTTGCCTCTTGTGCATGCATTGCATAGATCTTCTTTCTTGAAGTTTAGATCAGGCAAACCTCTCACAAGATCTCTTGTTTTGAGCTTATTGAGGGTGTGCATGCTTACATGACCTAGTCTTCTATGCCATAGGCTGGGGTCTTCTGTCAAGACCTTGAGACACTTGAGTTTTGTACCTGTAATATGATTAGCATTTACAGCGTAAGTGTTGTTGTGCCTGTGAGCAGTGAGAATTAGATCATCAGTCTCTTCATTCCTGACTTCACACTTGTGTCTGTCAAATCCAACTTTGTTTCCTTTGTCACACAACTGAGAGACACTTAAGAGGTTATACTTTAATCCATCAACAAGATAAACATCCTTAATGCAACTTTCTGAATTACCAATATTACCAATACCAATAATGTTGCACTTCCCTTTATCTCCAAGAGTAATTGTTCTAGTGGTTTGTTCCTTAAGATCTTGAAATAGTGATTTCTTTCCACTCATGTGTCGTGAGCATCCACTGTCCATTATCCATTTTGGCTCTTTGCTCTTGATGATATCCTGCAATACTAACATCAACCTTTCCGGCTAGACCAATACATAGTTTTAGATTCATAATGAGGATAGACCATGTTGGGTACTCTTGTCCCTTTAGGAACCCAAACTTGTTTTATCTGTTCATTAAGTCGAACTGGGAATGTATTTCTAATGATGTAGGGATCCTTTCTCCTATATGGACAAGTTTCTCTAACATGCCCTTTCTTACAACAATGGAAGCAAGTAGGTGAACGCCAATAGCCTTTAGCTTTAACAAAAGTGGTACTAGGTTTCTTTGGAAAGTTCTTGTTGTATCCAATACCACTTCTATTAATAGAGAGTTGTTGTTCACCCAACATCTTATCAAGATTAGCTTTAGATCTGGTGAATTGAATGAGTGAAGTCTGCTGGTCTTGACACTTGTCGGATAGCTTTACCTTCTCTTTCTCTAAATTCTCATTACGATTCTTTAGAGAGGAGAGGCTTTGCCTGAGATCAGAGTTTTCTGAGCTCAAGGTCTTGACTTTAATGTCAAGGGCTGTCCGAGATGTCTCAAGATTTTTCATTTCCAGCGACATATCACTGATGCATTTCTGTTGATCTATCAGCTTTTCCTTCAAGATGTTGATTTCACTGTTGTAGGCATCTTCATTAGAAATCATATTTCTTAGGACTTCAGAAAGAACATCGGGAGGACTAGACATTAGATTTCTTACCACTTGTTCAAGGTCTTGAGTCTGTGATCCTTCGTGTTCAGCCATAAGACAGAGATTAGCCTGTTCTTTTTCGGTGTCTGATTCACATGATGAATCTGAGTCACTCTAGGTAGCAAGCATAGCCTTTTTCTTTTGTTCATATTTCTTGAACTTATTTCTTTTCTTCATAGGGCACTCTTTTACGAGATGATCTGTCTCTCCACACTCAAAACATGTTAGCACTTTTGGCTTCTTTGACATGTTGGGAGACTTGCTTTTGAATCTAGATGAATCAGTATTTTCTCGGTTGGAGAATTGTTTTTTCATCTTCAGAATTCGAGCTAATCCTCTTGTGATGAGAGCAAAGGGATCATCTTCGTCGTCTGATTCATCACTCTCGGATTGTGAGTGATCTTTCTTTGCTTTGAGAGCAAGGTTCTTTGTTGTTGAGGGTAATTCTCCATCTTCCTCGTTTAATATCATCTCATGAGTGATAAGTTTTCCGAGAAGATCATCTAATGGAAGTGTAGAGAGATCTTGAGCTTCCTCAATTGCAGTAACCTTGGGACCCCACTTGTTTTCCCAAGTGAGTCGAGGTTGTTAACAATTTGAGTGAATCTCGTGAACATCTCCTTTACTGTCTCATCAGGATTCATCTTGAAAAGTTCGTATTGCCTGAGAAAGATATTAATCTTACTCTCTTTAACTTGACTTGTGCCCTCATAAGTAACTAAAAGTTTATCCCAAATTTCCTTGGCACTTTTGCAAGCTGAGACACGATTAAACTCATTAGCATCGAGAGCGCAATATAATAGATTCATAGCTTTGTGGTTCTTAGCAATGTTCTCAAGATCAGTCTGATCGTACTCAGACTCAATCTTATCAACTTGCTTTCCATCGACAGTCTTTTTAGGAACGTGTGGTCCATTTTTTACCAGGCCCCATAGCCCAAGGTCTTGATCAATGATGAACATTTGCATCAGTGATCTCCAGTGGACAAAGTTATTGCCACAGAACAGTGGAGGTCTATTGGTTGACCTTCCTTGAGCAAAACCTCCATCACCTATGGTAGACATGCTGAAAACTCACAAGATTGTTAAATCAAAAACAGTGAGCCAAGCTCTGATATCAATTGAAGAGTCTATAAGGCGATGAATAATACTCTAGAAGGGGGGGATGAATAGAGTATGGACGATTTTCGCAATAATAGAAATTTACTGCAACTTGTCAAGACCTTGATATTGGCTATCAGAACTTGACAAGGTAAAATCGAATATGACAAAGTAAATGCGGAATATAAAAGATGAACACACGAATTGTTAACGAGGTTCGGCACCAACTTGCCTACGTCCCCGCCTAGGATTATCCAATCCGTAGGATTCAAACACTTCTTATTTCACTTCCTTTGAGCCTAGAACTTCCTAGAGAAACTTCCCTTTCTCTATACAAAGCCTCACCGCTTCTATTCTAGCTCTCAAACTTACAAGTGAAACAAAAGCTGACACCACACACCAAGTGTGTTTTAATCGAGTATGAAAACTCTAAGTGTAAAATGAATGACTTGTACAATAAGCGCTAGTGTTTCTCTCAACTCTTAAACAATGATCACCAACTTAAGCTTTATGAGAATGTAGGAGAAACTTGACGAATGCTTTAGAATACTTATGAATGCTTGCTTGATTGCTTGGTGTCTTCATCCTTCTTAGCTTTCGTCCTTTTATAGTTGAAACCCTTGTAGAGCTTCTTGGAGGGAGAACCGTTTGAAATTCAAATCCTTTCCAAAGTATTTGAATTCCTTCCAAAACAAATCCTTTGTGTGCCTTCCAAGATGTTCCTTCATGATCAAGCATGATCAATTCTGAATAGATTCTTTCCTTCTATAAAAAGTGAGATCATGAAAGAATATGCATAATGTATTTAGTACATAAAATGGGTTAGATGAGAAATTCATATATAAATCGATAAAGCCCAAGTCTCATCAAATAGCCCAATATAGAGCCCATTAATTTAGGCCCAGAAAAAGATTAGCCTCAAATTCTTTCCTGTAAAAGAATAACTTGAACTAGATAAATGCATAAGTAATCAAAACATTTTAGTCTGGGTTTCAAGACCTTGAAACCCAGCCTTTTTGTCTTTCATCATCCTTTAGATCACCTGCACGTTAGTTCTCAAGATCTTACAATCAAGGTGGAGTCTTCAATGGGTGTTATGTATATTTAGTTTTAATATTTTTTATATAAAATATATATAGTTTTATATATATGCGAGACGGGACGAGATTTGCGGGATAAGAACTATCCGTCCCGCGTCCTGTCCCTCGTATATTTTACGGGACGGGATCGGGACGGGATTGAGATTTTTTTTCTCAAATCCCACCGGGATCGGGACGGGACGGGATTTGCGGGATTTATGCCCACCCCTAGATATTGTTATGCCTTACTTAGTGAGATTTTCTAAGAAGAAAAGGATTATTATCTAAGTATTACTTAGTGATATTGTTATGCCTTATCTAATTATATTCAAGATTTTCTAAGAATCATTCATATATTGTTGTCCACACTACTGTACAAAAGAAAAGAACAACACATAAGATGACAAATGTCACAGAAAGCAGCAGCTATTGGTGTCCACACTTTGTGTCATTTTTCCACATAAGAATCAGTTATAAGTAACTTTGCTTTTCCCAGAAAATAGGCAAGTTTGCTACTGTTTTGGGCATGTCTGAATTTTTCAGAAAACCATCAGCAGAAAAAGACAAAAGATAATTTTCTTTCATTTTTTCTATAATATTAGGTGGTAGAGAATCTATGTCAGTAAAGAAAAAGACAAGTTGGGTCTTTCTGAAATATTAGGATTATAACCCATGCCTTCAACTGTTTTTGGGTCTTTCTTTCATTATTTCGAAAAACCATCAGTCTTACATCAACTCTTACAGCAACTGTCTTACAGCAACTCTTACATCAACTGTCTTTAATTTATTTATTAAATTAAATTAAAGTCTTTTATATATACTTTTAAGCATAAAAGTAACTTTGTGTCATTTTTCCACATAGGCATCAGTTAAAAGTAACTTTGTTTTTCCCTGAAAAAAGCCAAGGTTGCTACTGTATTCGGCAGGTCTGAATAATCAACACAACCATAAGCACTTCAAGACAAGAGACAAGTTTCTTTCATTATTTCCAAAAACCATCAGTCTTACAGCAACTCTTACCCAGCAACTGTCTTTTAGAAAGGTTATTCACTGTTTTGTGGTCTATCTTTCTTTATTTCAAAGAATCATTCATAATATTTTTTCAACAAGTGATATTGTTATGCCTTTTTTTAATAAGTGACATTGTTGTGCATTTCAAAACAAAAAGATTATTATCTAAGTATTATTTAAAGTTACTTAACTTATGCTTTTCATAAATTATATTCAAGATTTTATAAGAATCATTTATAATTTAATTGTGCTACAAAATGTCTTTATTCCACATAGGCATCAGCTAAAAGTATTATTTAAAGTTACTTAACTTATGTATTTTTATATTTATTTATTAAATTAAATTAAAGTCTTTTATATATACTTTGAAGCATAAAAGTAACTTTGTGTCATTTTTCCACATAGGCATCAGCTAAAAGTAACTTTGATTTTCCAAGAAAAAAGCCAAGGTTCCTACTGTTTTCTGCAGATCTGAATTTTCGACAAAACCATCAGGAAACAAGACAAGAGACAAGTTTATTTTATTATTTCCCAAAACCACCAGTGTTACAGCAACTGGCCTTCTTCCTTTATCCACTGATTTTTGTCTTTTTTTCATTATTTCCAAAAAAAAAATTATTGTGACAGTAAATGAGTCTTCCTTTCCAAAAAAGTGAAGATCACATGTTGAATAGTGGGATGCAATCAACACCCATCGATACCCCTTATATATGCTACCCTTCAGAATACATATCTATCCATCATCATTACCATTATATTCTCTCCCTCAAACAAATGGCATCATCATCTCGCCGCCCTCCCCGCCGTGAACCCATCATTATCAATTCAGATAGCTCTGACGACGGCTCGGACAATCCAAGTGAGTCACTTCATTTTTTTTTTTTTTGAGCCATATTTTGCAATGTGTGTGATTAGATTAATGTGTTTATTGATTTCATCCAGGACCACAACCACTCCCAACATACAATCCAGGTGCCCAGGTGGAGATCATTGGTGCAGAAAATGGTTTGTTGGGGTCGTTTTATGAGGCCACTATTACACGTCGAGTGGATCTCACCCACTACGAGGTGGAATTCATAACCCTCCAAGAGAACATGGGTGGAGGACCTATAATGGAAGTAGTGCAGGTTGGTCGAATCAGTCCCCGTCCACCTCATGTGGTCTACGAAGCCTATCAGAGGGGGGACCGAGTGGATTGTAGAGCCCTTGATGGGTATTGGTCTGGTCGGGTGATAGATGTGGTTTAACAAGGAGGCGAAAGAAGTTTCGAGGTTAACTTCCCACTGACCGGGGATACTCATATGTATCATACCTTCGAAATGCGCCCACACTTGGACTGGATTGAAGGCAGATGGTCTACTCAGCCGCACTTCCGCTTCATGCTACGATAAACTTCTATTTAAGCTTTGTTTGTTATGGTTCTTTGTGTGTTTGGTTTGATCTTATTATGTTGTTTGGACAATTTTAATGTGTGTTGTATTGGTTTGATCCTACTATGTTTTATGGGCTACAATGTTTCCTCGGCAATCTTCATCCATTGTGTAACCGGGTGAAGTTCATTTCAGTAAGATATGTAATGGCAGGTGGCACTTGGGTGGGATGCAAAAACAAGAAAATAAACAAGGTCTGAAGGAGGAAGATTTGAGAAGAAAAAGACGATTTAGAGGTTGCAAAAAAAGGTGAAGAAGCTTCAAGCCTTTCAATGAAGAGACTGAATGTGGTGCTATGTTGACTCCCAAGGTTCCAAGGTTTAAAGGTTTCTACACTAGAAGTTTGGAATCAATTAGTCTTTAGCTTTTGGTGAGTCATTGACATTTTATTTTGTTAAAAGAAAGGTTATTCAGCCCCTGAGTTTGTCTACGAAAATCTTTAGTTGCCTTCAATATAGAAACTTCTTGGGGTGTGTCCTACAAGCCCTTGTTCTGTTGGACGCTAATGTCTTTTATTGTAATGTTTTAAATGTTTCTATGATTGTTGTGTACTTCTAATTTATCCTGGTAGGATTGTTTCCCTCACATAACAGCTTCTTATTTCATCTTATTTTGCTTTTAATCATAGGATTCCTAAGGTCTTGCCTAGTCTAGATTTGGTAATCAGTTTATGCTTCCTTTAATGTCTTGGTTTTGTATGGGTTCTCACATGATTTGGCTTCCTCAGTTTCATTGTTTATTTGTTTTTCTAATAATTTATGTTATGTTTGGGTAGTAGGTAATGGAACCCACTAATTTATGATGGCTACACATAACAGTCAAGAAGAAGGTTTTTATGGAACCCACTAACTTTGTTTGTTGAAATTAATCTATTTCACACCAGTTACACACCCTTGATTCTTTTTAATTGTTTTATTGATTGTTTAGAATAGTTCATAAGTGCATAACATATATAACACTTGCATTTTCTGTACATAAATTATTTATTTAGAATACAATAGAATCAATCATGAAGCAGGTCAATTTGCAAATATATTTACATAAAGGGAAATCAAATAATAAGTTTAATATCAAAGATTTAGTTTTTGGAGATATATATATATATATATATATATATATATGAAATCCTAAATAAAGCCAAGAAGTGGTGGTTGTTTTTGAATAAAAACGAGCACAATCACATTAAGCCATCAACCAAATTGTCAGATACAAGAGCAGCTAAGTCACTTGACAAAACAGTAGCTAAAAGAGGATGTAAATCAAACTCTGAATAAGAAAATAAAATCGACAGTGGCTTAATCCCAGCTAGAAGGTGTGCCACCTTAGTTCCTTGTCTACTAACGTGTGACCACATACAGCAATCAAAATATTTATATATCTACTGTCTTGGTTACAAAATATATTACAAAGTATTTATTTATTTATTTGTACATTATTGGGTTTTTTTTATAAAAAATAAAAACTAGGCAAAGGATTGATGATACAGAGTTTTCCAGTGAGCCAACTTGCAGCAAATTTGAAGTTTTTTCAGTGAGCCAACTAGGAGACTAGCAGAATAAACAACATGAGCACATATAAAAGAAGAGGTGGAGATGCCTAACCAAATTTTACAAGTATTGGGAGAAAAATGTTGCATGAGTAACAAGTATGTACAAATTATTCATCTAAATCTCAGAAATCTTAGAAACCCAAATCTCATAAACAGGATAGCATTTTACCCACACAACCCAGCAATTATTCATCTAAATCTCATAAATCTAAACTCATAAAACAGATTAGCAATTATTCATCTATATCTCAGAAATACAAATCTCATCAAACAGATTATCAATTATTCATTTACATCTCTGAAATCTTAGAAAACAGAATAACATTTAACAACAAGGCACCAAGCGAAACGAAAGCTATAGAGAAATGAGATTAAACCGATTATGAGGGCTGAAAACGAAGTTGTTGGAAGCTGCAATCGAAACCTACTCTCCACTACAAACCGCCCTTCTCTTTGTAGCCTTCAATGCTGTTTCGGGAACAAAACCTCATGAAAAAAAATTCCAATCAGTAACAAAGCACAAATCGAAAGCAAATCAACAGAAATTGCGGGATTGAGACAAACCTTGGGGCAAAAAAGAAGTTCCTTGAAGATGCAATCCAAACCTACTCTCCACTACAACGACCCATCTCCACTTTGTAGCCTTCGAAGCTGTTTGGGGAATGAAATTAAATCGCTAACAAACCCCAAAACGAAAGGAAATGGAAAGGAAATAGTGATTGAGACAAACCTTAGGCGAGAAAGAAGTTCCTAGAAGATGCAATCGAAACCCTAGGGCTCAATGACCTCTTCTTGGAGCTGCAATCGAAACCCTTGCCAACTTCTTTAGGAGTGAGAGGGAGTCGAAGTGATCGAGCCCCCACCACCGGTGTCTGCACGGCGGAGCCCCGGCGTTCGTCTGCAATCGAAACCCTTCGAACCTTTGGGAGTGAGAACGCGGGAGGGAGAAGAGAAAAAGCGGGAGGGAGATGACGAGGGAGGGAGAGGAGGAGTCTTTACCCTTCCAACCTTTTTAGGATTTTAATTTAATTTATTTTTTTTTAAATTTGGTTTACCCTAGCTACGAGGCCGTCGGGCCGAGGCAAATTTGGTGCATCCACCACATTTTTTGCCACGGCTCCGGTATACCGTGGCCAATAGGGTGTTGGAAGCGCTTGCTACCATGAGGCTATAGACCAACAGCCACGACTAACCCTTGCCGTTGCTATGCTATAGCCAATTTCAACCCAACAGCCACGGCTTACCTTTACCGTTGCTATGCTGTAGCCAACTTCTGGCCAACAGCCACGCCAAACCCTTTGCCGTTGCTACGAAGGGTGGCTAATATGTTTTTTTTTTGTAGTGCTGATTTGAGTCCATGACCGCTGGGTCTAACACGGCAGAAAGAGAGAGTTGAGATTCCAACTTCACCAATTTAATTACGGCTCGAATTTGAATGGTTGATCATATTTTGACTCGGCTCTGCCGTGACATCCCTTTGTATTATGCTTTACTTCCGCTATTTGTGTGAGCTTTGGTTTTCCACGCTTACACTTATGACAGGTACAGGGGGCTTCCTCGGGGATTCCAACGATCCCTTCGAATTTTGGGTGTGAATTCCCACTTGAAAACGTTAGAGTAGAATTTTAAACCTTCAACCTGTACTCGGGGCGCAAGATCCTAACGAGGGGTTTCATCCCTCGAAACGTAACTCGGGAATCATAATTCCGGGCCGTTACACTAACCCCTTTTGATCTTACTCCATATCCTATGAGAGAGAAAGAATCATTTGAAGCAGGTAAGCATGTCGAGTTCGTTAAGGACCTACATGAACGGACGCGTCAGAAACTTATGCAAAAGGCTGAATACAATGCCAATAAGGCCAACAAGGGCGTAGGTTGGTCACATTTCAGCACGGGGATCTAGTGTGGGTGCACCTAAGGAAGGGGCGGTTTCCATAAGCACGGAAGAGCAAGCTATCACCTCGAGGTGAAGGACCATTCAAGGTACTTAGGAGAGTGGGCGACAATGCCTACCAATTGGAGCTTCCTAGAGACTATGGTGAGAGCGCAACTTTCAACGTCGCCGATCTAATCCCTTACTTCGATGTGGATGAAGACTTGGATTCGTGGTCGAATCCTTTCCAAGAAGGGGAGGTTGATGCGGGACCATCTTCTACAGCTCCAGACACACCTATCATCTTAGGAGAAGGACCTATGACTCGAGCTAGAGCTAAGAAGCTTCAGAGAGACTCGTTCATGTTTGTGAGTCATGCCTTGTTCTCGAGCACGGTTCAACTCCAGGAGCCAACATTGAAGACTTACATGTGCATTGGGATCCAAGAAGAGGCCGAGCCTCCTTAGTATACATAGTGCCGATTTGTCTTAAGTGTTGAGACTCCCTTATGTTACTATTTACTTAAGTTATTTTAGGAAACTTTAGGGATATTTTATTAATTACTTTAATTAGATCTTTTATCTTCTTTAGTTATTAGAATCGGCCATTCCAGCCATGTGAGGCCTATATAATGCCGAGCCCTCTTATGTACTCAATTCGGAAGTTAATGAATTAGAATTCTCTCATATTGTGTGAAACACTTTGAGTGCAAGTCGATCGATTAGAAGCGGAGCTCATCGATTGCAAATTGGTTATTGTTTCAGCTTAGTTTGCTTTGTGTTCATCAACTTCGCAAGACTTGGTGATCCTAGTATCCACGAGCCCCCTCCTTGGGCCTCCAAGTTGTCCGCTTGGTTATGTAGGGTTGTAGAGGCGGGTTATATAGTCATTGGTATTGGTTCCTACCCTCTACGGAGGCCTGGGGTCTTTATCTTGTTCTATATAGATCGACTCAGTCCTTATCGGTCGTATCTTTATAGCAATTTCGAGTCTTTCATCAATTTCGAGTTTTGCGTCTTTCTTTTGAGTTCTTGTTGCGTTCTTGTTGCGTTCTTGGTTGTTCTTGATCAATCTTGGTCGAGTTCTTTGAGTCTTTATTCATTCTTGCTTCCGTTCTTGAGTTTCTTGTTTGATTGTCGAAGATCGGACCATCCTACGGCTAACCCCGTATCATGTACTCTGAATCTATCGTGAATCATTATATAAACCTATGATAGGGGCGGTGGATTGGGATACCCATAATTTAGTTCAAGACAATTAATACTACTTATAAAAAGAAATACTCCATAGTGATTAAGCCACAACTACCGCAAAAACCTACAGAGATTTGTGATATATATAGAGAGAGAGAGAGGGAGAGAGATAGAGAGAGAGAGAGCTTTTTCAATTACAAGTGATTAAAAATTATCTTTAACTAATGCATTACTTATATTGAAAGGTATTACATACACTAATGAAAGAATTGGAAAAAAATGTTATAAACACTCTTATCTGTGTTAGTTATATTGAGCTGATCGATTAATATTGCTTACAAGTTACAGCAACAATTACAATCCAACGAATCTTGCAATAAAGTAGGGTCTGGAGGGCGAAATATCAATACCCTTTTCCTCAACAAGTTCATAGAGTGTTTCAATGGATCCAAGGTCAATAGAAACGAACAATCATGGGAGATAAATAGAGAAAAGAAATAACAATCAAAGATAGACCGAAAATAAGCCAAAGGCATGGACAAAAGTTAGCTAAGCATCCAGAACCAAAATGTGACTCCTCTAGGCTCTGTTGATCTCGCTATGGTCATATATTTTATAGGGGACAAGAGAGTAAGGTCTTGCCTAAATTTCATCTAGACCTTCTACCCTTTCGATTTTGATAAACCAAGCACATGTGGATCAAACTAGAAACTCAAACAATAAGAGGAAATTACAAAAAGAAAACAAGAACGTGCAATGTGTTTAAGGACATAGATCTCCCAGATTTACACCAATCTTAACCTCTCATGTGTTTTCTCTCTTCTTTTCTCCCACTTGTTCTCTCTCACATCCCGAAATCTAATTGAAGATCTCTATGAGTTTTGCCTCTCTTTGTTTTTCCTCTTACTCTCACTTCTCTCTACTCGACATATGTGCTTCTAAAAGATCTTTTATATTGTGCCCAATCCTGAAGTTCGTGCTATACATATGTTCAACAATGATAAAAAGAAATGGCTAGGGTTTTTTAGGTTTATATAGTAGAGCTAAGTCGGTGGAGGTGGTACGCAGTGTGTTCATAAGTGAAGCAAAATCCGCAAGAGTTGGGTCATGTCCTTGTATGGGCCTAGGGCTGGAAATCACCCATGGGTGACCGACTCACCCAACCCGATTATTAGGGTGAAAACCCGAAAAAAAACAGGTGACGGATGGATGATGGGTCGGGTGAAATGGGTGATGGATCGGGTGATGGGTGATATACTTTCCACCTATTACCCGACCCATCACCCGACCCATTACCCGACTCGCTTAACCACATGTTAGGTGTTAGCCCACCCGATTATTATAAAAAAAAGGCTAGTATATAAATAAATAATTTAACATAACTAACATATGCCTGCTTTTCTACCTCTAGTTTCTCTATTTTTAGGTGTTTTCTAGTTCAAAAAAGTCTAAAAAAAATATAAACTTGTATTATTTAACTCCATGTCTTTTTAAAATTTCTTTTATTTGTTTTACATATACCGATAGAGTGTAAGCAATTTGACTCTTTCCAACAACTTTGTTAGTATATTACTGTATTAATGCATGATTAACCAAATCGTATTTTCACAATTTGTCATGAGATTTGTAACAAGGAAAAATTTGGTGAGATGTCCATTTGGAATGTGAAATTAAGTAAATGTCCATTTTTATTTTGTAATTAAGTAAGTGTCCATAATATTTTTATAATGCCCACATTACCCCTACCCCTACCCCTGTTTATATTTTCATTTTCAATCTCGCAAGTTGCGTCATGTTTCAATTGATTTGGGAAACCAGAGAGTGGAAGCGAATTAGATGGAGAGTGCGAGATGGGAGATGTGCTCTACCGCGCCGAGGTTGCAAGAGATGTCGAAGGTCGCTACAGAGTTGCTTAGCCCAGTCCTACTTGCAATTAAGAGGAGCATCATCGAATCGAATTGATTTGGAAAACCAGAGAGTGGAACCGAATCAGATGGAGAGTGTGAGTTGGGAGATGTGCTCTACCGCCCCGAGGTTGCAAGAGATGTCGAAGGTCGCTACTGAGTTTCTTAGCCCAATCCTACTTGCGATTAAGAGGAGCACCGTCGAATCGAATTGCTTTCTCTAGTGCGTGTGAGAGTGGTCTGATATTCAAATTTCCCTTAAAACTTCATTGTCTTTTTGCCTTGATTTTTTGCTTCAAGGAGATGGGGTATGAAGAAGCAATTCAATCACCTTTGTCTGGATTTGAATCGGCACCAAATTTCACCGCAAATTATGGTTATCGATCTTTATGCCTAAGAGACTAGTGTGTTGATGTTGTTAGGATTTGTGTGTTCTCTTGTTATCATTAATTAAGCATTGATTCAATAAGTTTAGCTCTCTCCGTGTGTGTGATGGATTGTGATTTGCTTAATGCATATCAATTGTTCGACAAAATGCCTCAATGACAGTGAAGATGTATTTTTGCCCAATTTACTATTTATATATAATGCATATCAATTGTTCAACAAAATGCCCCAATGACTATAGTATGTTGATGAGGGTATTTTATAGTTGATGATAATAATTGATGATAGTAGTTGGCGACAATTTCTATAATTATTTGATTACACTATTATATTAATGACAATAGTCGGTGACAATGTCCTATTAGTTAGTTTAACCATGTTATAAGACATTTTATGTCATTATGTGTCTACTTGAGTTTGGTGACAGTCATTGGGATCATTTTGATGACAATATTTGGTGACAGTCACTAGGATCATTAATTTTGATGACAATATTTGGTGACAGTGACTGGGATCATTTTGATGACAATATTTGGGTGACAGTCACTGGGATCATTTTGATGACAATATTTGCTTATACTCATTAGGATCATTTAGATGCCAATATTTGGTGAATTGTTCTATAATTAGTGATAATAGTTGATGGCAATGTTATATAGTTGGTGAAAACGAGATAACTACCATTTTTATTTGGTGACAATTTATTTATACATGTTATTCTGCAAATATTTGAGTGGTGACACTATCTGATGCTAATAGTTAGTGATCATTTTGATGACAATATTTGGTGACAGTCACTAGGATTTTTTTATGATAATAATTGGTGACAATAAGTGAGATCATTTTGACGACAATATTTGGTGACAGTTTATTTTTACATATGTTAAAAGGGTGACACTATCTGATGCCAATAGTTAGTGATTATTTTGATGACAATATTTGGTGTCAGTCACTTGGATTATTTTGATGATAATAATTGGTGACAATAAGTGAGATCATTTTGACGACAATATTTGGTGACAGTTTATTTTTACATGTGATTATGCTAAAACGGTGACACTATTTGATGACAATAGTTAGTGATAATATTTATGGTGATAATTATGGTGTTAATAGTCTCGCGATGACAACAGTGATGACAATACCGAGTAACGAAGATGACAATGCGTGAGTATCGCGCGAGGACAATTTTCGTAGCGAGTCTATCAATTGTTAAATTTTGGAAATACGAGTTGTGAAAATAATTGGTTGGTGATGATGTTCTGTAGTTGGTGATAATAGGTTGATGACAATGTTTTTTCGTTGGTGATAATATAGAGATTGGTGATAATAGAGTGATTACAATAGATTGGTTACAATAAGGTGGTGACAATGTTCTGTATTTAGCTAGGTACAATAGTTTGGTGATAGTGTTTTGTTTATGGTGGTGTTGACAATGTTTTGTTGTTGGTGACAATACATTTGAGAAAAAAATATGATGACAATGTTCTGTAGTTTGTGACAATAGATTGGTGACAATGTATTGTAGTTGGTGACAATAGGTTGGTGACAATGTATTGTAGTTGGCGACAATAGGTTGGTGACACTGTTATGTCGTTGGTGACAATAGATTACTGACAAGATGTTGATGACAATATAGTGGTGACAATGTTTTGTAGTTGATAACAATTCGTTGGAGAAAATAATACGGAGTATTGAGATAGTGTTTCATAGTTGGTGACAATAGGTTGGTGATCGTTTTGTGTAGTTAGAGAAAATAGGTGGTGACAATTTTTAATAGTTGGTGACAATATTCTTTAGTTAGTGATAACTTTATTTTATATTTTGTTACGACGTCAATGTTACTAACCTTATCAGTGGTGACACGTGTGCTCAGCAAATTTGCATCTCAAAATCCAGATCTAGTCGTATGAATATAGATAGAGTAATTGCTGGCTATTTGGAGCACTTGAAAAGATTCCAAATGACAGTACATGAGCAAAGAATGAATAAGTGCGTTTTAAAAATTAGAATCATTCCAACAGAAATTTCATGCCAGCACACCTAGAGACAACCTTTTTCACATAAACAAGTTTCGACCCGTTGCAATTCAAATCAAACACTACCATTCCACGAGAATTCATCACTGGTATTGCTAGTTGTAGAAGTGATATCACGGTTTTAGGCGAATTCAACCCTAACCGACCAATTAGCTCACTCAGATAGTCACATCTCGCATCTCTACTCAGATCATCCCCATACATGGACTATACGCCATATTCACGTTGAATTCCCTCATAAATTGCTCTTTATCGTCATATTTGCCTATCCAAAAAAAAAACATGAATCAAATAAAAAACCCTAAATTGCTTTGTCGATTCCCTCAATCGCATCCAATATTTCAAATTGAATTTTTTTTCACCCAGATCAAACAGAGAGGGGTTACGAAACCCAAAAACCCAAAATTTGAGACATCGATTACCTCCTCGTCCTCTCCATCGCCCAATTCCTTGTCTTCAGCAGCAAGGGCGTCTCCATTGGAATCAGAATCAAAAGTCCTGCCCGTCGAATCGAAGAAGGCCTTCATCATCCGATTCAGATCGGTGAAAGCCATGGATGCTTCGCTCTTTCTCCATCACCAGATTTTGCTTGTTCCGCTTGTTTTAATTTGGGAAGAAGATGAATAAATAAGGACAGGGGTATTTTTGTCAAAAAAAGGACATTTACCTAATTATGAAAAAAAGCGGACATTTACCTAATTTCCACATTCAAAATGGATATTCACCAAATTTAAGCTTGTAACAATAATCATCTTCATGCAAAGATATTAAAGAAATGGCATCTAAGTCTGTTTTCTAAGAACATAATTTATCTATATATATATATATATATATATATATATATAATTTTATTTTGAGCCTAGTAAACAAGTTAAATTCATCTCATTTAGTTTAATATTAAACTTCTAATACTAATTTTGTAAGGATGGTGATATAATATCTGAATAAGTCTTTTATTAATTTAATAAGATTCATACGTTGACATGATTTATAAAATTATCGAATATTAATGATTTTTAGGTATGTCTTGTGACTCATTTTCTTTTAATTTCTTTCACCCGATTAATCACCCGACCCATCCGATTCACCCGATGGGTCGGGTGATGGGTGAAATATTAGACGGGTGAGTGATGGATCGGGTGAATTTTTTTTGTGATGGGTCGGGTGAAAAAATGGGTTAACCCATCCATCATCCGACTCATTTCCACCCCTCTATGGGCCAAGCCCAATTCGTAGCAAACGCACATACACCAATCCACTATCACTTGAGCCAGTTACCTTATACTATATACTTTAACGTACGTATACATATAATTAAGATAGTTTTCATACATTGGGTTTGAGTTTCCTACCTTTATCTCATATGCACAAATGTATGTCTTATAACCAAAGTAAACGAGAGTTAAAGATTATGACATAACACATGGCCTCCTGAGTCCTGATCTCTATTCTCTTTATAAGTTATAGCTACCAATTACAAAAGTGGATTTTTTTAGCCTCCCAGCGGCCATCAACTCATGGACCACGACAATAAAGAATGTCATTGTCTAGTATATGGATATAACTCCTGCAAAAGTGAAACTTATCAATTGTGACAATTTTTCTTCCAAAATCCGATCCATTCAATTTACATCTTCCTTTGATCTTTTGCATTATGATCTCCTTTCCTCTGCCTTTTCTCTAATGAAGTAATGTCTTATATCAATATGCTTTAATCTTTCCCCCTTATACACACAACACAAGGTGCAACAACAAACCAAGATTGAAACCCCGGCCTAATAGACACTATAAATGAACGTTCAACTTCTATCAGTATACATAAATTGAGACTCGATTACACAAGCCTGAAAATTGAAACCCCTAATAGGCACTATAAATGAACGTTCAACTTCTACCAGTGTATATAAATTGGGACTCGATTACACAAACCCAAATTTGAAACCCCCAAGTGTTTTGTGGCATGTGCTGACACCTCTTAAGATCAACCCTCGAGTCTTACACCTTTGTACCCTCAATAGGGAACCAAGAGTTGTATAAAAAAAATGTGTCCTAATAAAACTGAACAAGAAATTAAGAAAATGTCAACATTCCTTCAGATTTTGCAGTAGGATCGGTCATGTACGTTATGTTATGTACGGATGTACCATAATGCCCATACCTAACCTAGTACGAGAGATGCTTTATTCGAAAGGATTTGTAAGTTGGAGTTAACTAAATGAAATACAATCTTAATCGAAAAGTTTGATCATTAAATTAATTGACTGCCTATGAAATTACACAAAATTTATGATTTAGAGTTCAATCTGACATTCTGACTTAAAATTTATGTATTTTGGTGGGAGAGCCCAACAACTTTTGTGTCCACATTACATTTTAGATCACCAGTTTCACTAGAGTAAATTTTTATATCTCGGTGTGTGGTGTATTTTTAAACTTAATTTGATCTCATTAAATTCCCATTTGTAAAATGAAAGGTTTGATTTGTCACTCACTCATAGATGAAAAAAGTTAAATTTGATTTGCGATTAACTTAATTAATTAATAAAGGTGTAATTGCATGTACAATAGAACCCTCTTAAATTAATACTTGATAAATTAATAATTAATTTCCTCATGTCCCGACTTGGGCCAGTTGAAAATTTAACACGTTTCAATAAGATAATCATAATATATAGTTTTTTTTTATATATAAAAACGACTATATAGATATAAGGTCTCAAAAATATCATAAATTAATAATTATATAAAAATTATGCAAAAGTAACTAAAAAACTTAGACAACTTAGTAAAATACGATTCTAGTGTTCACTACAAGAAAAACAGTTTTTTGTGACAAACAGTTTCGTCGCCAAAAGTGTGTTTTTCGTCGCCCTTTCAGGTTTGTGACAAAAAAAGTTCCGTCATCTGTTCGTCGCCTCAGCCCCGTCGCCCAAAGTATGGGCGACAAAAGAAAATTTCGTCGCAATAATTAGCTCTTTTGTGATGAAATCCGAATTTCGTCGCACTAGAATTTTCGTGACAAATTTGTTAAATTTGTCGCCTCAAGTACTAGTTTTGTCGCCCATAATGCCCTGTTTTTCGTGAAAAAAATTTTCAATTGTAGCCCATATTACTGTTTTTTGTGATAAATTTTTTATTTCGTCACAAAAGGTCAAAATGATAAAACATGATATATCTTCCTAAATTTTCACATTTAACCTATATATACATATATATACAAATCATACATAAATAATAATACAATAGTAGCCAACAAGTTTAATCTCAAATTTTTATATTAAAAAAACATGGTTTAAAATATATTCAATCCAAAACATTTTTACTTTAACACTAAAAGGTTTCTAATAAGTACCAAAAGATTACAAATGATTATATAACATAGCATTTGCATTTCAATGCTATAAACCTTAACACTTGAGAACTAAAGATTCGATAAAATAAGTTTCCACCCCGAATATGCTCCCATCACATCTTGCTTCTTCCATAATTTGCTTCAAAAATGTCCTGGAAAGATAAAGTTAACTCAATTCAATATTATAAACATTCAAGAACGTAGCTGATGTTATTTTTTTACATGTTTGAAAGTTAACATAAGTGGAAGCTCTTTAAAAGAGGGAGAAGTATGCATACCAATGTCGCCGATTAGAAGAAGCTTGATGAGATAGTCATAATCAGCTCGTGCTCTCGCAAGTGGAGGGCCATTACAGATAAATTTCAATGGAGCTCATGAATTTCAAAAAAGAGTCTATACAATATGAATCAACAAATTAGAGACAAATATCAACCTAAAATTGCAATCTAGAAAACAAATTCATAGAAAAATGTACCAAACATTCCGTCAATGTTATTCATTGCAAAGCTTACTGCATTTTAATAATCCATGATAAATAATCAGCTAGAAGCAAATTACATGCCCAAGAGTCAGGACTTGAGAGAAGCACAAAATAGTCAACTTGAAAGATTGCTTAAGAGTAGAAAATGTAATAAAAAGGGCATGTTTCAAGTAGGCAGTCTAAGATCAAGTTACTCTCAAAGGCCACTGCATTATATCTTATAACAAGGCCGAAAAGTAGGCCTTATTATAATTAGACAGCATTGTATGGGAAACATAAATTAGACAGCATGACAGTCTCAAGATATCTCTATACCTATTGTTCTCAATGTCAATTGCTTTATCTAGTACAACCCCTGCTATAGAACTATTAAAAAATGAAAAAGGATCAGCATATGCACCCAAATGCAACACAAGGTGCATAGGATTTTTGGGAAATTACAATCAGAAGAGAGATTGTGTTCAATAACCCTCCAAATCAAATTCAAACAACATATGAAGTCTAGTTGAGCAAATACGACAGGAGGTTCAATAGAAGAACAACTCACACATGTGACCAATGACGAAATGCATAACAATCCCCTTCTCTTCCTCTAACTCTGTCCTTGTCTCACCTGATCAATATCATTCATAAGAGGTTGTGCTCGGGATGGTAACAAGAGATATCTTCGGGAAAGTAATTTGCAAAGCAAAGGGGAGGGAGTTCTTTACCTTTAGGCATCCAAGTGGCTTGGACAGAATCTCTTCTTTTTCTACTACTAAAAGCCCCCTCACATGTCCTCCGCCAAAAGAAGCTTTGTAAACCTCTCCTTCATCATCTCCATCTCTAAGAATCACAACCAACCCCAAGAATTAGACACAGTTCTAGAGTTTTAAAAACATCTTCCATTCAACTGAAGATCTAGAATCATCATTAACATGAAAAGTTATGGGAGAAGATGAAGTGTCCATTATCTGGCAAAAGTCTGGTAATGCTGATTCATCTTACAAGGTTTCAGGATAGACTTCTTAATAGCAAATGATAAAGACATGCTTAAGGAGTCATTTTAGATTAATAAGACTAGGATCCGTCTTCCAATTCTAATAGGACTCTATTTTTTTAAAATTGTCTTTAAATAGGGCTTAAACCTTCAATTCTTAAATAGATTTGGATATTGATTTTCTTATTCATCTTTCTTCTTTTCCTTTTCCCTCCCCATTACATCCTTTCACACAATATAACACACGTAAAACATAAGACTTGATGATTAAACAAATTAAAAATTAGACATGCAAAAACAAAAGTTGCATCAAGATCTAATATTCTAATCATACCTGAAAGTGATCCAGTACAATAAGCTGAAGCTCTTTTCCTGTACTACAAACAACCTTTGTTACACGCTTAAGTCCCTATTTAGAACAACACATAACCACATCATAACTAAACAAGGCCATATACTGATGCAAAAATGCAGGGCATGCAAAATTGATGAACAGATGGACTAGTCCGAGCAACCCCTAGGAGGCTGAGAAACTCTTCTTGAGCAGATGAGTCTGTACCTATGAAAGCAAAGCATAATCAATTGAAAGCAAAATGAAGTAAGAATTTAAGCAAGTATTAATGTTAAATTAGAATTACCATGGTTTACAATGAGTGTAGAAAGAGCATTGAATTTCTCATAAAACGTCTTTGTACATGACAGAAATTGATGTTTTGACAATCTTAGTTAGCCACTTGATAAAGTTTATTTCTCATGCAAACTCATTAATGAAGCCTTTAGGAGAGCAAAATGAATCTTAACAGCACGAAAATATAACCAGATTATTTAATATACTAGGACTATGCCTGAGAGTCAATAATTCAAAATGATATCCTATATATTTCAATGATTAACACTTGTTAGGTAACACAATCAATGCTAAATATGTTATCCTATATATTGTACTCTATCACTCTAGGTAACAGTGTAACACAATCAATGCCATCACAACTCTAGGTAATAAGTCAATCAATGCCATCACAATAGCTTATGCTTTTGCTGTTTTGAAGGAAATAGGTGCCAGTTAGTGGCTATGCAATGGATATAGTCTTGGTCGAGTTCTCCCCCATTAGAGAGTTGTACTCTTTCACTCTAGGTAACACAATCAATACCATCACAACTCATTATCATATCTCAGAGTAAGAAGTGTAAATGTAACCATCCATAATCCTATAGATATCCTACAGATATATTATTCATTCATATTCATATCTATTCTAAAGGATATAGGGCAGAAAATTGATAATAATAATAATAGTTACTTACAGCTGGTTTAGCTCTGCTGCGGGTAAGAAAAAAGAGGCAAGTCCTAGTAGACTTTTGAGGTCTGCCTTTGTGGCCTCAAAGAAAGCAGGCTGAAGGTTTTGAACTACTATATGAAAAACAATAAGAACAGAAGTGATGTCAGTAAATATAAGATTCATATATATTCAAAATGAAACAGTCTGATAGGGATCTGCAATAAATAATATAAATTGTAATTATAGGCTCATTCATGTTCTCTGTTGAAATCATTTCCTTTTGATCCCTAAATGCAACAATTCGAGCACCTCCAATATGCATTCCAACCACTCTGGGAAAGCTAATCGTTCGTTCCAGCCCAATATCCGAATTTGAGAAGAGGCAAAAAACAAAAAAGAAGGAAAAAGGGATACAAGTTATGAATCCCCGGAGGGAGAAGAAAATAGTGATCGCAATCACTGTCGAAGTGTTGAACTCCAACGTCTCAAGCCAATCTAAACTTTGGAAATGAAATTGAGGGAGAAATCGAGCGATTATACATACTAGTTATGAATCCCCGGAGGATTCGTAGAAGCTTCTCGATCTTCTGGAAGTCCACAGCGAAATCCGAAACAATTTCGTACTCGAGCTTGAAGTCGTAGAAGTGCTCATCGAGATTCAGAAACGAGAGGGACAAGAGAGGAGAGAGATTGCAAAACGAGAGGGACAGGAGAGGAGATTGTAGAGGTGAAGGAGAGGTTGTAGAGGTGAACTGAAGGAGAGACTGTGAAGGTAGATGCTAAGTTAGGATTAGCCATGGCGGGGATTGGCGGCCGAGGAGAACGGTGGTCAGCTAGGGTTTCAGATCTGAGAATGAGAGAGGAGCAAGGGCGTTTTATTAAAAGAAAAAAACATTGGGCGACAAAAAGGAACCTTTTTGTAGCCCTACGCGTTTGTATGGGCGACAGATTCCAATTTTCATCCAAAAAATATGTTTTGCGTGACCAAAAATTTTTTTGTCACAAAAGAGTTAGTTTGGGCGAGAAAGATAAATTTGTCACCTTAATTTTTAATATTTGGTCGCCCAAAATTATTTTTCTTGTAGTGGTTGTTTGTTTTTCTTAAAGCCTAAGTCTCCTTGAAATAATCTCCGACTTTTCTTATCGCATCTAACATTTCTGGCGTTGTGTTCTAAAACTGCATCAAATTTTTTTGAAGTGCTTAACTCGAGATAAGTGTTTCCTTCCTTGCAGGGGCGGATCCTTTAAAGGACCGGGGGTAACAGTGCCCCCCCCCCCCCAAATCAAAAATGAAATTTAATATACATATTCCTCTCGTCGATAGCTTTGATTTGATATATTATAAGCTCAAATCCGATAACTGAGTAAAAAGTTATAAACGTTTCAAGACTGAAGCGATATAAATTATTTTTCACATCATTTACCAAATTAATACACTTCAAATATTGATGATTTTTTCGAAGAAAAAAATAGAGATTAATTTTTCGCCCCCTCAACTGAACGCTTCAGGATCCGCCATTGTTTCCTCGTAACTGGTTCCAAAGATATCTCATATCGTCTTCAACTTCATCATCAACACTAGTATCAAGGATTGCAACCACGTACAATTTTTTCTAAACTCCGGAGGTCAAAATATTTATTACTTTTTAAATTAATAAATATTCATTTATCAATAAATTAATAACTCTATAAATTAATAAAATATCACAACCCCGACCCTATTAATTTATAGAGGGTCTACTGTATAACTAAGGCTGTGTTTGGCGGAAGCTTTGGGAGCTTTTCCATCTTTCAACAAAAATCGAAAGCTCCCCCTGCGGTGTTTGGCGGAAGATCTCGTTGGAGATTATTGAGCTTTGGGGGAGATTATGGTGGCTTGCAAATCGCCCAAAATGAAATCTTGGGGTGCCAAGATTTCAGAGATTATCAGGAGCTTTCGGATTTCTCAGTCCATTTTTGCCCTCGTCTCGCCTCTCTCCTTCCCAGATCTCTACATCGCCGCCTCTGCTCTCTTCTCCTCCTCGTCGCGAAAGGTACGTCACTGCCCTCCTCTCCTCTTCAATGTGGTTCACCGGCGGCCCCATTACACTGGAAACCCCCTACGTCGGCTGGTTATTCGACGACGTCGAGATTTCTAGGGTTTCGGTGGGAATGGGGGTGGCTATGGTTTCGATTTGGGCCGTTTTTGTGGTTTCTAGGGTTTCTGTGGAAGAAATTTTAGGTTTTTGGTTTCCCCCTGATTTGGGGGTTTAACCGATTTCTAGGGTTTGTTGGAAGAAATTTGGGGGGTTTTGCTCATTGTTTCGATTTGGGGGTTTTTTGTTTGTTAATTTGTGTTAATTCGGTTCCAATTTCTTCTCCCTTGATTGTTCGTGTCGGCCATTGTTGTTCATGCTCCCATCTGTCTCACCTTGTTGTTCCTCAGATTGTTGTTCATGCTATTACTATGGTATTTGTTATATGCGATTAGTGTGTTTGAGGGATTCAAAACATGTACATCAAGCACTTTTAGTTTGGTTGAAGTTGAGGAAGAAATTGAGGCTTTATACACTACTCGGCCATTGCTAATATCACATGAACATACAAACAGAGAGTGGAAAAAATACCATAGTTTTGTTTATACATCCATACTGATCAATGGAAAAAATACCATAGTTTTGTTTACTAATATAATATGAGTTACAATAAAATGATATCATGATTTATAATGAATAATAACAATAAATTACACTGATCTGTAACAGATTTACCTAATTTCATGAAATATTGTGTATCCTCTTGTAAAACTACCCTTTCAAGAGCATGTCTTTTAAGTTCCTTGTATGTATATTACTCAAGTGAAAACATAACAACAATAAATATATAAAGATGAGAACAAAGGAGTTAACATGACAAAAAAGTTTAAAATTTGCGCATAAACAAAGGAGGCATGAGCTGTAAATTCAGCTAATTAACAACAATGACAATTAGCTAAGGAAGTATAAAATTTATGTGTTCTTTTTGCACTTCACAAATTTGAATATGTGGCATTAGAATGTATAATTATAATCTGTTTCCAATTTCTGAATTTTGTTCATCAAAAGTTTTTAGCTTATTAACTCAAACGAAAAAGCAATGTACGGAGCTTGGGTTCAAATCCCAAATAGGCTCATTGAATTCATGAGTCATTGAAGTAATGAAAGGGTATGTCCAAATTGGATTGAGTTAATTAGTTAAATTCATTACCTTGAACATTCTTAGCATGTATAAACAAAAGCAGGATTTGAGACATCACATGTATTATTCTTAGCCTATGTGATATTCGAATTCACATCGATCTGTACAACACATTACTCTACCATTTTAGCTAATCGACTAACATTAAATAAATTCATTTAACTAGTAAAATATCAATCAAAAGATAGAAACAACTCCATTATTATTTTGTCCATCTTTTTTCGGATACTATATATATGTTGAAATATTTTATGTTAAGTGAAAATTCAAACGTAGAGAAGGATAGAAACAAAAACTCTTGTAACCAAATTTTTTTTTTGACAGTGGGCAAGAAGTAGATCGACAACGCGATCTTGAAGCCATCAACAGATGGCTTGGATGACCTTATGCAGAGGGTCGTCGGTCAAAAAAAAAGAAAAATGATCTAAGATTACAATTATAGAATTTTAAAATTAAAAAGATGACTATAAATTAAAATCCTTATTTTTCGGATCTAAATTGGCGGCTTTAGGCTTGCATGCAATAAACTCTTCTAGTTTACAATCAACTCTTATAAATTAAATTTCGATGGCTCTTCCAGATCAAATGGATCGGGTTCTTTTGGGTTTGTTATTAGGAATGATTGCGGTGCTATTGTTTCCTTGGGAAACGGGCCCTGCAATAATACTACTGTTGTCTACGCTGAAGCTTTGGCCCTTCGGTTGGGTGTTCTGAAAGCTAAGCAGCTTCATATTGATAACCTTCTAATTGAAGGGGATTGTCTGACGGTTGTTAATGCTCTTCTGGGTGACTGGTCCTGTTCCTGGAACATTGAGCTGCTACAATCAGGTACGAGGGTCGATCTATCATACTTCACTAATGTTGCTATTCGTCATATCTTTAGGGAATCAAATGTTGTGGCAGACAAGATTGCTCGTCTTGCGTATGGATACCCTGCCGAGGATAGCTGCTCATCGGACCATCTACTGGCTGATCTCGTCCGTCTGGATGCTCTAGGAAGGCCCCCGGCTTGTTGCGGTTGGGAACCTCCTTGACTTTTATCTTGCTTCGAAAAAAAAAACTTTTAAGATACACTCATTTTCTGCTTTCATTATTAATTATAATTTTCATTTTCGTTTTCATTTTGATCCATAATGTCTATGTTATTTGCCTTAGGGTTAAGCTTATAATTACATACCACCACATGAAACTTTATGTGAGAAGGATCAAGATTATCTTCTAGTTTACAATCAACTCTTAAGATACAACCATTTCCTACTTTCATTATCAAGCGTCTCAAGCTTATTACAGACCACCACATTGTGGTGCTTGACTTTATTATTCGTCCGCATCTTTGACATGTCATCCTTTGTTTCGCTTGGGTTTCATTTTTTAGTATGGTGTGTTCAGCCTGTTGCTGCTCATTTTATTTTCTATGATGTTCTGCCTTTGTATTCAGGGGCATAGCCAAGAGGGGGCATGAGATAATATTCCCCCTCGCACGCCTCATCGATAGCTTCGTTTTGATATATAATACGTCATAATCGGACATCTGGGTAAAAAGTTATGAATGTTTGAAAGTTTTAGGTGTATTAAGCACTTTAATTTTATTTCAATAAACTAGTAATTTTATACTCTACTTAAATTGACATTCACAAGTTATAATTCATCTCGAGAGCTTCGAAACCATATATTATATTACTTATTTTGAGAATTTGGAAAAGAAGTTAAGTAAGTTTAAATTTTTTTTATACATGGTTATACTATTACATGTTAAGAATACAACAAATTAAATATTAGCTCAATATTTATTGTGCTTCGTTTCATATCCTTATTTTGTTAGTTTTCTTTTATTCAGCTATATATTTCATTTATTCATTTACATTTCCTTAAATTTTTAGTGGGAAAAAAATAATACTCCTTATAGTTTTATAATAAATCGAAGTCATATTATCTTAAAATAATAACATCATTTATTATCATCGTATTACATAGAGATTGTTGTGAGCTGAATCTGCCATGTTTTACAGTAACTTTTATATCGATTTCTGTATACATTGCATTCATTTGGGTTTAGATAGTACAGAATCTATGTAGTTTATGTTTATTTGCCAAATTATGGAATCTACACCAGTTTCTGTTTAATTCGCAGAAATCGAGGCATTTTACAGCAATTCTACAGAAGGTCGGAAAAGCTCGAAAAACCACTACAGAAGTCCAAGGTCAAAGCAGCGGAACCAGTCTGAGAGTCAAGGCTACTCGATCTCGAGTAGGCCTTACTCGACCTAGACGAGTCTGTCCGAGCACCGCCTTGTCGACAGAGCCTGATCGAGATTTAGACCAACCCGAGCTCCGGAAGTCTACTCGATCTCGACAAGCCCTATTCGAGATCGACGAAGCCCAGACACCAAACCCGGAGTCGACAAGGAGAGAAGCCGAGGACGAGGACGCCGAGCAACTCTACTCGATCTCGACAAGCCCTAGTCGAGATCGACAAGACCCACCGTGCCAGTCCGAGTCTTTTCCGAGGACGGAGCCGAGGACGACCAGGCGACAATCGCTACCAGCGACTCGACTCGCTGCAGCGGACCACTCGCTGCTGCGGAAAAACCCGCTGCCAGCGGGACGCACCAAGCCGACGAAGAACTCTACTCGATCTCGATGAGCCTTGTCGAGGTCGACGACGCCCAGGAGAATTGTCCGAGCCTTGTCGAGTAGAGCCACCCGAGGAGACCGAGTCGATGACCAGTCCTACTCGACATCGACAAGAGCTACTCGAGGTCGACGAGCCCAGTGAGCCAAGTCCGAGCACATCGAGCAGATCTAGCCGGGAGGTCCAGTCGACGAACCATCCTTGTCGAGGTCGACGAGCCGTGGTCGATCTCGAGTAGACCAGTTTCCAGAAACTTCTCGACGAGACCTGTCCGATTAGAATTGGGATTCCTTGGGGCCGAAGGCGAAATTCTATCCGATTCCATCAAGTTCTATCCAAGGAGACAAGATATATCAAAGACATGAAGACCTACCTTAATTAGTTTTATCTTTTCCTTTTAGATTTATTTCCATAAAACAATTTATTTATCTTTTAGCAATTTAGATATAAATTTAGATATAGATAGATATCTTCTTTCCTAGAATAGGTAGGGAATGAAGCCTATAAATAAAGCCCATGGGGCTCAGTTTTATATATATTCCAATTCCAGATCACAATTCAAATTCAGAGACAATTAGTTAGTTCCACAGAGAAGTTTAGGGAGTTCTAAGGTTTTTAGGGTTTTGGCATTCTGCGAAAGTTGATTGCCAGGATTGTAAAAGGCTTTGAATATAGTTTTAATGCAAGTTATTTCTTTTTATACATCAATGTCTGCGATTGCGATGAGGCGTGAGTAGTCCACCCACTTCTGGGGCTGGGGTGAGCCCGACGGTGGCCATGTGAGGCGATGCGATAAAGGTCAGATTTTTTGTGCGATTCATCTTCTATCCCTATGAGCATGATTCTTTTGCGAGAGTTGAAGGTGATCCTTGTTTGTATTATTGAAGCGAAAGTGATCTTAATGCAACTTGGATTAATTATGTGAATAAGGGTTATTAACAATTAGGGTTTATGCGAGAGCCTCTATATGCCTATTTGTTAATGACGAAAGTTATTTGATGGAAAGCATGATCTTTTGTGCCTTTATGTATTACTTTGCATGGTTATCGTTGTGGTGTTGAAACCCTGGCCTTGGAAGTCTTTTTATATATTGAATTTATTTCGTCGGAAATTCTGAGTTTTGGTTCGAAAATTTGCCCTTTTTAAAGTTTCTGTCTTTTACTGTACTCGACATAAAGGAGACTTTTGTCGACCTCGAGTAGTGTCTTGTCGAGGTCGAGTAGGACTTGTCTTAGTCGAGTTGTGTTGTTTTCGTTTCTGAGTTTCTGTTGTCGACCCACCTTTGTCGATCTAGAGGACAGCTTACTCGAGATCGAGTAGCTTCTGTGTCCTCATTTTATTTGCTGTTTCGCTTTGTCTTTTCTTGTTTTGCTTGTTCTTTGCTTTTGTTTTAGTTGCCCTTGCCGGGTTTATTTGTTTCTTTCCTTTCTGTGTTTCTGTCCTTTCTGCTGCTTCTGTGAGAATTTACAGCTACCTGAGAACTGCTGACGTGCTTCCTCGTGGATTCGATCCTGACTTTCTCTTACTACAACGCGAGGAAGTCTTGTATTTATTTGCTGAGACAGGGAAGTCAGTCTGAACTCGATTTCATATTTATTTCATACTTGACCATCCTCCTGCAAGTCAACAAATTGGCGCCGTTGCCGGGGATCGAATCATTCGCGCCTTAGGTAGTTAGACCTCATGTTTTCTTTGAGTTTTCTTCTATAGGTATATGCAGGGCACCTTCGAGTGTTTTGAAAGGGAAAGAGCGAGACAGTATGCAAAAGAATTAGAATATTTGAGATGGCTATACATCGTTGATGAGGAGGCATGGCTTGAGGGTGTACGCGCATTTAGGAAGCTCCGAGATTCGTCAAAATCACCGCCAGAAGCCCCAATCCTGCTAGAAGGAGAATCTGAACCTGAGGTCGACCTTGACCAACACCTAGTCGATGTCGACCCATCTCCAATCGATATCGATCTATCTCTAGTCGATACCCAGGTATGTCCTTCCGCTATCTCAATTCCAACTTTGCCCCCTGTCTTTGAAAAACCATTTGAAGAACCTCTAGAGGAAGAAGAGCCAAAAAAGAAGAAGTTGGACGTCGTTGCCCATGTTGTTTCAAAGTCACTTTTGCCTTATAAGGTGAAGGCTATCCCCGACGATTTTGAGCAACCGATGTTCATATTCAAGTATGGGGTCCTCGCAAAGTGGTATGAAGCTCCGCACGATGAGGTGGAAATATCTCTTCCCACTCCACCATTTTGCTGTGGTGGAGACGAGCAAACAAATCAACCAATGGAGCGGAAGAGCTATGATGATGAGGTATGCAAATTTCCTTTATATATTCCTTTATGCATGCCAGCTGGAGCCCAGGAAGATGGATGGGTGGAGCCATGGAGCAGCCACTCAGGGAGGCTCAAGCTTCTTCACATGATGCCCCCGGATGACATCTCACGCTTCCCACCACCGGAGGAACCACCAGATCCACCTATACCTCCGGACAAAGATGAGCCAGGCTAATGCTAAATGGAGAAAGTCGGCCTAGCGACTATAAAATCTAGAGCATGTACATAGACTTTTTAGGACATTTGAGACTTTGTTGTTTTTGTTTTTGGTTTTGAACACTTTTAGTTTTGCTATTGTGGGTATATGTCTTCTACTTTTCAGGTCCATGGATGGAACCAAGCTACATGAATACTCGGCCAGGAGGTGCTCCAATCGAAATTTTGAGGCCCTGCACACCTGTCTTGTGAGTTTCTTTCTTTACCCTTGTTTTTATACAGTGAGGACGCTGTAATATTTAAGTATGGGGTGGGGGAAGGGCTTACTTTATGCATTATTTTCCATATTTGACATTATTTGTGCATTATTGCTTTAAATTGCTACATGGCTATTTTGGAATGCATTATTGATTTATGTGCTTATATGCATGTTTTCCAAAATTTTGAGAAAAATGACCCCCCCATTTGAAAATTTTGAATAATGTCATGGAAGCTTTATTGAACTCGACGATGCAAAATTGGATTCATTAGAGATATAGCATGAAATTGCCTAGTAAAGGGAAGTCACAATGAAGTGCATATTTTCTTGAAAACCATGAAAGGAGGTAAAATTTGAAGTTGCTTTTGACATGTTGCATGATAAGATGATGGAGGACTTTATATTTCCATATAATGCTCATTGTTTATAATCCTAGCCTTACCTATGCTTACGCATCACAAAAGCCATAATATGCCTTATTTCAATTATTGCTCCACATGACCTAAATATTGCCCATTCTTTACCTTATCTGGGGATTATGTTGAGAATGATGATTACATTATGGAGATGTTGCTTTAATCTAAAACGACTCCGTGCATATATAATCGTGCCCCCGCTAAAAATATCTAACTCCACCACTGCTATGTTATCTTAAAATAACATAATTCAATATCGCATTACATAAAGATCGTTTGTTGCTTTAATCTAAAACGACACAACACATAAAAAATCGTGCCCCCGCTAAAAAATTTATAGTTCCACCACTACTTATATTGTATTTTGACATTGTTTCCGTCGGTCGGTTTCACTGGCCTCTTGTAAATCAGTCTGTTTGATCTCGAATTACTAGTTTACCGTATTTAAAAAAAAAGGAAAACTAATTAAAATACCCCCATCTTTGGGGGTATGGTAAAAATATATCCACACCTTTTAAATGTAATAAAAATACCCAACCTTTAAGGGCAGTAGTAACATATTGCCACCGGTTTTTCATACGCAAAAATTGTTGATAATTTTTTTAAAATAAAATAAAATATCAAACTATCCTATTCCCTTAAAAATTGCAAGAATATTGAATTTTTTTTCAAAAGATTCACTAAAAATAAATAATTACAAAAATATTTACACTTTAAAACTATTTACGAAAATATTCATTTTTGTCAGATCGGGCAAAAAACCGCGGTTTGGGACCGCGTTTTATTCAGAAGGTGAAATTTTTAAAATTGAAAGAAAACGCGGTTTGAGACCGCGTTTTATTCAGAAGGTGAAAAACGCGGTTTGAGACTGCGTTTTATTTCCGCATGAAATGGGAAATTTTTTAATTTTTTCACACTAGACACGTGGTTAAACCGCGTGTCTTTTTTTCTTTTTCTTTTTGGAAAATTGAAAACTGGACAAAGGAGGCGATGTCGAAGGGCAATTCTGGATGCAGGCCGCCGAAGGAGGAAGGAGGGACGTCGGAGGAGGAAGGAGGAGAGGCCGGATCCGGTGGAAGGGGAGACGTCGGATCACCGCCTGCGACTCTCGGACCACCGCCTGCGCGACGTCTCCCCTTCCTCTCCAGATCTGAAACCCGCAAGTCCCGAGCCGCCACCACCTTCGACTGTGACTCTCCGCACCCCATCGTCTGCGACTCTCCGCCTGTGACTCTCGGACCACCGCCGATCCTCTTTCCACCGACCACCGCCTGCGACTCTCGGACCACCGCATGCGCGGCATCTCCCCTTCCTCGATCTCCAGATCTGAAATTCTCCTGCTCCGGGCTGGCGTTCTGCCTCCGGTGCCTCCCCTTCCACCAGATCCGGCATCGCCTCCTCTGTCCGGCCTCTCCTCCTTCCTCCTCCGACGTCCCTCCTTCCTCCTCCGGCGGCCTGCATCCGGAATTGCCCTCCGGCATCGCCTCCTCTGTCCAGTTTTCAACTTTCCCCCAAAAAAAAAAACAAGACACGCTGTTACAAACAGTGACTTTAGCGTTTTAGCCAAAACAGGGTAAAGTCGTTGTTACAAACATCGACTTTACCCAAAGTTTTTTAAAAAAAATATTAAAAAATGTAAGTCGTTGTTTGTAACAACGACTTACTTGTATTTTGTTTTTTTTAAAATTCCGATTTATTGTTAAAATAAGTGAAAAATTAAAAAAAAATTACATGGAGAGTCGTTGTTTAGAACAGCGACTCTCCAAAACCGGTTGATATACAGGGGAGCCCAATCGGAAAGAGGAAGAGCAGTCGGGCAGGGAGTCCACCAGTCGGTTCTGGAAGAGTAATCGGAAGGGAGTCGACCGGCCGGATCTGGAAGAGCAATCGGAAGGCAGTCCACTCGCAGGATTTGGAAGAGCAGGCGAGGAAGCCCAACCAGGCGAGGAAGCCGATTGCAGTCTGAAGGCGATCGAACCCCAGGCGGTCGAGTCCACCGGCCGAATCTCGGAGTCCACCGGTCGGGCGATTGAAACGAGGCAGTAATTGCAGTCGAGGAAGCCGAATTCGGAGGATCTGAGCCCAGGCGTTCGACAATGCACAAGCGGAGGCGGTAATGGCGCCTGAGAACGGCGCCGCCAACCGCTTCATCGTCTTCCCCTCTTCCCCGCTTCATCCTATTCCCCTCTGCAATTGCCCCTCTTCCCCGTTGTTGCGACTGCAATTGCGCCGGACAACAGCGCCGACGGCAGGGGCAATGGAGAATCGCGAGGCGCCGACGGCAGGGGCAATGGAGAATAACCGACGGTCAGATTTCGGAGGTGGTGCTTGTGGCCGGAGATCGACGTTGACGGTGGCTTGTCGGACGGCTAGGTTGAAGACGAAGCCTGGGAGCTTGGCAGAACGAAGACGGTCGTCGCCTGTAACCCGTATGTTTTTAAAAAAAATAAAAAAGGAGAGTCGTTGTTTAGATGAATTTTTTTTTTTTTGTTTTTCACTTATTTTAACAATAAATCGGATTTTTTTTATAAAAAAAACGAAATATACATAAGTCGTTGTTTATAACAACGACTTACTTTTTTTAATATTTTTTAAAAAAACTTTGGGTAAAGTCGCTGTTGGAACAGCGATTTTACCCTGTTTTAGCGAAAACGCTAAATTGTTTGAGAATTTGGCTATTCTCATAATATTTTTCTAGTTTTTTGGCTATTTACTAAAAAAAATTCAATAAAAAAAAAAACAAGACACGCGGTTTCAAACCCCGTGTCTAGTGTGAAAAAATTAAAAAATTGCCAATTTCATCCGGAAATAAAATTACCAATAGAAACTTGGTTTGAAACCGGGTTTATTTTGTTAAGTTTTTGTCACATTTTCTTTCAATTTTAAAAATTTCACCTTCTGAATAAAACGCGACCTCAAACCACATTTTTCTGCCCGATCTGACAAAAATGAATATTTTCGTAAATAGTTTTAAAGTGTGAATATTTTTGTAATTATTTATTTTTTAGGGAATATTTTGAAAAAAAAAATCAAGAATATTCTCTTAAATTAAAACATAAAATAAAAATATTTATAATGATAATTTTTTAAGGCAAAATTGCAGAAAAACACCCTTTAAATAGAGTCTTTTGCGGAAAAACCACCCCTTAAAATGAAAATTGCAGAAAACCACCAGTTAAAACAGTTTTCTTTTCAAAGTCACACCCACCCATCACACAATTTCCGTTCTCCGGCTTCAAATCGCGGTGGTCCCATCCCCTACCTTGTAGAGAGCCGGCGGTGGACGACGAGCTCGGGCTTGCTGAGAGCCTCCCATCGGCATCCGAGAGAGAGAGGAGCGGATTTGGAAAAAGCCGAAGGGAAAAATTAAAAGGAGGGTAAAAGTGGTATTATGAAAATATAATGGACATTTACTAGCAATGTTCAATCATTGGGACATTTACTGGGTCTTTGGACCAAATTACTTCTATTAAAAAATGATATTAATAATAATTAAAATTTGTGAAAAAATTAAAGAAATAGGGTGGGTTTTTGTGAGAAATGACAGGGAACACTCATCCGCACTGTTTTTACCATACCCAAAGTGAAAAAATTCTTTCCGGAAAGATGGAACCGAAAAACCCAAATCCCACTAAGAGAACGCGCTCTCTCACGTGCGCCCCCTCACCTATTTCCCCAAACCAAAGCGTCAAAGAAAACCCAGAAAAAACTCCCAAATCGATTGCTCTACAAAGCTTAATCCAATCCCATGTTCAGTCATTGATTCGATCTGTCAAATTAAAGATCTTCTGGCACTGGATCTGGCCTAACAAATGGATCCCGGTGGGGGTGAAGGGGCGCCTGCTTTCTCTGCTAGGGTTCCGACTACACGGTTCAATCAAATCGGTTCTATGGTCTCCTCTCGCTACAACGATCGATACTTTCATAGGGCTTTCCTCTGGTTTGTCCTCCTCTGTGTTGTATGGTGGATTTGACGAATGCTGCTTCTCGGATGTCCTGATTTGGGAAGTCGTCGCTCGGTATCGGCTTCACCTTCTTTGCTTCCCCAGTTCGCTGAGTTGCTGGGAAGCAAACCTCTCTAATCACCGGTATGCTCACACAACTCACTCCTATTCTTCTTCTCCTCTCATATCCCTTCTACTTTCTGAATTTGTAATCTGGATCTTCTTCAACCCCTCTGAATTAGCTTTAATGGCTAATAACCCATCTAAACTCAAAGGGAAGGGGTTTCTCTATGAGAATCCACCGACACCAAAAAAAAACCCCAAATGGGAAGCCCTCGGGTGAACCCCAATCTAAACCCAATCCCTCCAAGCCGGTCAAAATCGATAAGGGCAAAGGGAAAATCAAACTTAACACATTCTACAACCAACTCCAAAAATTCAATACACCCTATGCACTCTGGTTTATCATTTGTACATTGAAACTCAAATTAATCTGTACTGTCTACCATTTAAATCATGAACGAGATACTTACCCGAGTAGATCCACTGCTTCACAATTTCTTGATAAATTAACTTTGGTGTGCATACTTTACCTCACACAACAGCCCACACCTCCTTCGTTTAAATTAAACTGCCATACTTACATGGTTATCTGTTATTGGCATAGTCTGATAATTAAATACTCGATACTCCTATTATCTTTTGCTTGTACCATGAAACCTGTGAAACTTTTATACTTTACATCACCCAACAACTCACATGTTATCGATTGTTTTGTTTCGATTCAATTGCTGGTTTTCTCATATTCTATGACCAACCATTTTCAGTCTTGCTCAGTTAACCATATTGTCGACCACCAACTAATTTCTCCAGGCATATATCAACACCATCACCGGAATACCATTGGCATAATCTCTGTCGTCATATGTAATAAACAAACTCCTTGTCTCCTTTTACATATCTTTATGATCATCACCATAGTCAGTAATGTTCAATTTAATTTTTACTTCTACATCCTGCACTTCAACCTTTTCTACAACAATATAATCACAGGCAAAATCAACCTATTTAATCATCTCAATTCCCTTTCCTTTGCAATAACTGCACCAAATGCTTACTGTCATAAGAAATCTAAATTGTTCTTGCTCACTAGACCATGCATTAACCATTTCAATTTTGTTCAACTTGTTTGTGTCTTGGAAAGTCAAAAGAAACTCACTACCCATACACAGTATCCCTATTCTGCATTTGCATTACAGGTGTTAAAATCATCTCATAATGATATTGATATGGCTCGAGGGACTCTTTCTCTTGATCTCCCTCTCCGATGAGGACTGCATACATACATCGATCCGAAGGGCAAAGCTTCAAATCATCACAGGTATGATATCCTACCCTACACCTGGACTAATAATCGTTTCTATAAGAGCTTTTACTTTCTCAAATTAAATGTTCAACCACTTCTCTTCTCTTCTTACTTCTCTATTCTCCATCAAAATTACTCTTTTTTCTCTTTCTGGTTAGATTCTGAACTTCTTTGATTTGCTATAATGGCGAGCAACAAACCACCTAAAGAGAAGGGGAGCCTCTTTGGGGCTCCACCGACACCCACTGAAAATCAACCTACTGGGAAGCCTTCGGGTGACACCCTTAAAACTAAAACACCATCCAAATCACAGAAAAGTGATAAAGGAAAAGCAAAAATTGATCTCAGTTTTTTTTTCAGCCAACTGCAGCAATTCCAACCCAAGTACCTTATTTGTGGAATTTATCATGATCACACTAACCATGCTCAAGGGGTTGTCCCCTGTGAGCATCTACACACTCAAACTGATTGGCAGGATTGCACTCTGATTCACCTAATAAGCAAACACTGGTTCTTAGGAGCGATTCCCCTGGATTCAACACATAATACTACTGCATCTACTCCATGGAGACTGATGTTCTTAGCACTCGACCCACTTCAGATAGGTAACTCTTTAATGACTAGTGACTTTATGGAATGGAATGGACATATAACTTGTATACTATCACCATCTCTTATACTGCTTTTGAACTGGAGATTAACACCTAATTATTACACTAAATCTAAAGTTATGATGTCAATACCTGCTTACTTTAGTAGGGATTTATTGAAATCAATTACCACTGCATTAACTAAGTGTTATAGGTCGGCTTGTAATATGGGTCTCTATATAGTAAATCAAATCATACACCTATACACCCTTTTACCCCTCATTCATCTACAAAAACTTAATGAAGACTACTGTTGCATTGCAATTAACTTGATTTATATTATTACCCACCATAGGCTTTCTAATCCCATATATTACATCTCAGTAGAGTATATGCAACCCATTATGTTTTACTCCTTTGGGATGAATGATTATTATCACCAAATATATCAACTCAAAAATAGCATACATAATCATTTATATTCTATTGAGCTCTACTGTTATAAATTTAACCCTATAGATTGCATATATTTTGATCAAGAAAAACACCACTATCATATTAACAGTGCTCGAGGGGCCTTCTCCTTTGAGAACTTGTACACCCAACCTGAGTTCATGACTCATGTTTCTACCGTATGGGTGTTTTTGCCCAATACTCTCTATGTAGCTTCTGTAAGTAACCCCTCCACACTTGACGTTATTGTTGGGTGTTATCTGAATAAAATTGAATTTAATGGTAGCCATAGACTGATTGTTTATGAGATTGTCAGACACATCTCTCGAGTGAGCTGCTCTCTCGAATACCTGTGACATATCTATCATATGCAGAAAAACAAGGAAGAACTAATGCTTGGAAGTAGGCGTGGCCACGGGTCACGGGTCAACCCGTGACCCGGCGGGTCGTACGAGTCAACGACCCGGCGGGTCCAGGTTGACGGGTAGGCAGGTGGGGACAGGTAGCGGGTTAGGGTTAGGGTCAGGGATTTGTAACCCGCTGACCCGCCGGGTCAACCCGCTTTTTCAAAATAATTTTTTTTTTTTAATTTATTTTTAATAAAATAAATTTATAATATTGTGTAAATTATTCTTAAAATAACTCACAATAATACATAAACTAATATGCAAAGTGCAATGTGAGACAAAATAAACTCCATCATTCTCCTTTTATAGAGTTGGAAGTCTTCCTTCCTTCTCCTCATTTCCAATGTGGGACAAAGGCTTTGTCCCACATCGAAAATATGGAGTTAGAATGAGAAGGCATGGGGCTATATATATGTATCACACTACCACATTTCTTCCACTTCACTTGTTTCCTACATTTCCTACATTGGAAATTAAGTTGGAAATGAAGTTTGAGAAATATATTCTCATATTTTTTTCTCTTACATCACACAATGAAATTATTGTGGATGAAAGAATTAATACGGTGATATAATCTTCCTACATTTTTAACACTTCATATCAAAGTGATAAAATGTGTTGTGAAGATAAAATCTTTACATATTATTTATTTATTTATTTTAATAGTCATTTAAAAAAAATGATTTTTAAAAAAAAAAATGTAACCCGCCGGGTCAACGGGTCGACCCAAACCCGTCAACCCGTGAGATTTACGGGTTAGGGTTCGGGTCGGCCAACCCTGACCCTTGACTCGGCGGGTCGAACCCGTCGACCTGGCGGGTCCGACCCGTGGCCACGCCTACTTGGAAGTTTTGCACATATTAATGTATGTGCTGAATTTTCAGGCTGCCATTGCAATTACCATATCTTAGACACCTCAACCTTACTACATCCTACAACTCACATCTCTCTTACTTTGGAAAAACTAAAAACAGAGATCACAAGTTAACATGGTGATCTTCATGAGTTGGGTGACCTACCATAACCTCAAAGCTTTTCTCCATGTCATCCTCTCTTGTATATCATCTGCATCCATTGCTTGCCCATCTAATATTTATTTAAAGCAAACAGCATACCACTACAATGCTAACTTTGCTCGAGAGGAATGTCCTCTCGAGCACATGAAATTATTACTTCTGACACAGGGACTTGCTTGGAACACTCAGTCAAGACCCTGCAAACCAAACTGGCTCCTAAGCTGATTTAAGGTTCACTTGTTGCCATGTTTACCTACAACAGGTCAAGACACAAAACCTAAGCTGCAATTTTGGTTGCAGGTTCAGAAATTCATTACGTTTGATAACCGCGGCTCGCCCTTTCTTAGTTCTTATGTTGTGGTTTATCTGTCTTAATGGAGAAAATTATTTAAACCTGCAAAATAATAATGCTTGTAACAGTTTGAACTCTTTTCCGAACCATATGTGTGTACAGGACTGTATAAACTCTTATCTATGTTTGCTGCTTTTAGCACACAAACTGCACTTTGAGTGGCACCTCATGTTTGCCTGCTGCCTCTTGTTTTGCCTATCTGCTGCAATTAGGTTTCATCACCCTCTACAGTATACCGGGGAAATCAAAATGATATGCATGAAAACATATATTCTCCTAAGAAACCAACATATTATAACCAACCAAAAAGTATTCATCCACTGCATTACAATGAAGTTTTGGCTTGGACAACAATTTTTTTCTGAACCGCCTAAAAACAATAGGAATTGGTGTCAATACTCAAAATTTACCAATCACTCGTTACATACAGGATACGACAACTAACAAAACAATTCAGAATTCTATCTAACCCAAGAATCGTCGGGGTTTGTATTTCTGCATTACACTCTCACTCAAACACTCATAGAGATAAAAAAAACCTATAACAATGACCCGAAATTAATCAAAATGCACATTAACTGGCGAGTCTTTACTTTTTTAAGTAAGATTCTAACCTTTCTAAGTACCTTTTCTCCCACAATTGGTTATAATGAAGTTTAGCTTCTGGAATGTAAGGGGCCTAAGTAGAAAGAACGTTTGGACTCACATTGAATCTACCACTAAAGCAGAACACATAAAAATCTTAATGCTAGCCGAAACAAATTTAACAAATCCTCCTCCGGATAAGTGCTGGAGGAAACCGGGTTTTGATAAAATGTTCTTCTGTCCATCAAAAGGACTGACAGGAGGTTTATGCCTTCTTTGGAAGGAATCCCTTTTCCAGAATGAAACTTTTACTATTAGAAACTCTACAAACCGTATCATCCAGGCAGACTACACGAACACATCTCTTAATATTAACATCGAAATTTTATTTGTTTATGCAACACCTTATGCAAATGGAAAAAAACTCTTTCTGGGCCTCACTCTCAGACTATATACGCAATGCAAAGGGCGATCTTATTATATTGGGGGACCTAAATGAAATATTAGAGCCGAACGACAAAAAGGGTGGAAAGTTTCCATCTGCAAATAGATTTACAAGACTACATGATATTATTAGTACTTACAACTTGGTAGACTCCCCTACATGTGGAAACAATTATACTTGGAGAAAACACGAACATGGTAATGACAATATATTTGAAAAACTAGACCGCGATGTGATTAGCCACTCTATCCTAAAACAATTCCCTAACCTATGCACCAAAAACCACGCCTTCTTAAAATCAGACCATGCACAGATTACACTGGGCCTCATGGATAACCTTAAACCAAATTTACAGCCTTTCAAGTTTGAAATGGCATGGACAACGAAACCAAAATATGAAGTAGTTGTGCGCTCTGCTTGGAGGCTTGACTCTCGCGGCTCTCAAATGTTCAAACTAACAAAGAAATTGCAAGAGGTCAAAAGGAAAAGCAAGCTATGGAGCAAAGTAACGTTTGGAAACCTCTTTCGCCAAATTAAACAAGTAGAAACATAATTACTGGAATTACAGAAAAATCTTTGCAATGCTTATAACCAAAACCTGGATAACAAAATCAAAAGGCTCACAACAAAGCATACCTCTCTCCTTTCCTTCCAACAAAAATATTGGGGGCAAAGGGCCAAAAGAATACACGTAAAATCAATTGACGCTAACACAAAATACTTTCATAAAATTGCAACTGGAAGACGAAACAGAAACATAATAAAGTACCTTCAAACCACCGTTGGTATGACACTCAGCAGTGAAAAAGACATCAGAGAGCTAATCAAGCAGGACTTCAGCCTGAGATTTTCACAACAACCCATGCAACAAATACCAAGTAATTTACTCTATCATGTAGGAAATGAAATCTCGAACGAAGATAATGACTGGCTGACTCGCCAAATCACAAATTCTGAAATAAAGAATGCGGTTTTCATTCTTGCCAATGACAAATCCCCAGGACCTGATGGGTTTCCTGCCGGATTCTTCAAAAAATACTGGCACATAGTTGAACCATCCGTCATAAAGGCGGTCAAGAGCTTCTTTCTGAGTGGAAGAATTCTAAAACAGACAAAACACACGTTCATAGCATTAATACCGAAGATAGACAACCCGACCACAACATCTCACTATAGGCCTATCAGCCTATGCTCAACAACATACAAAATTATATCCAAAATACTAGCATCAAGACTAAAAAGGATTATCCCCAAAGTAACAAACCCACTTCAAAGTGTCTTCTCTTCTGGCAGATCAATACAGGATAACATCTTAATTGCAAATGAAATATTCCACTCTTTCTCAAAGAAAAAAAGGAAATTCAGGTTGGATATAGCAGTCAAGCTTGACATGGAAAAAGCTTTTGATATGGTCAACTGGAACTTCTTACTATCCACCATGCTTAAACTTGGTTTCTCACCCAAATTCACGGAATGGATCAAAGAATGTATTACAACAGTAACATACTCAGTACTAGTAAATAATGAACCCACAGATATGTTTTTCCCCAAGAGGGGATTACGCCAGGGTTGCCCACTCTCACCATATCTATTTTTAATAATATCATAAATTCTAGCTCGAGGGCTACAACATGAATCAGAATAGCCGCAAAGACATATAGGAATCAAACTAACACGCGGTGGTACGAAAATCCCCTTCTTAGCCTTTGCCGACGATATTGTCATCTTTGCATCAGCAACCAAAACCGGTTGTGACCAAATTAACAAAGTACTACAAGAATACTCATCTTTGTCAGGACAACGAGTGATCAACAGGCACAAATCTCAATTCCAAACATCCGGAAATGTTTCAACCACACAAAAAAATCTTATTCGGAATGAGCTTGAAATAGCACACACCCCCAAATTGGGGAGCTATTTGGGATGTCCGATCATTGAAGGACGAGTGACGAAGGACGAATTTAAAGACTTATTAACAAGCACTAAGTCACAACTACACAGATGGAAGGCGAATTGCCTCTCACAAGCGGGTCGTTGCACCTTGATCACAGGCGAATTGCTTTGGAAAAAGGGGTCGAATCACAAACCCCTCATCAGCTGGTTTGAGGTTTGTAAAACCAAGGAAAATGGAGGACTTGGTCTTCGCAGCTCTGAGGACGTGAATAAATCCCTTCAGATGAAATTACTTTGGAAACTATTAGCAGAACCATCTAGCCCATGGGTTACATTAATCAAAGAAAAATATCTCAAAGATCAAAACATTCTGAATTATCAGAAGCATGGGACCTCTTCTTGGCAATGGACGCATTTAATAAAATTATTACCTTTATTCAAGCAAGGCCTAAAATGGTCTATTAGGGATGGCTCATCCATTAATTTTTGGCGGGACATGTGGCTAGGCTCTTCGCCGCTAAATTCACTAATCTCGGGAACAAAACAAATTGACGAAACAATCAATATAAAATATTTCCTAAAACAGAATAAAACATGGGACCAAGATAAATTACATGAAAATCTACAGAACGTCATTCCAAATGACATAATAGAAGCAATCAAAACATCCCCAATACCACAACACATCCATGTTGATAGACTATATTGGAAATGGAGCAAAAATGGTTGGTTCAGCACAAAGTCTGCAAATTGACATGATACATAGACACAAAAACCTTGAAATTTCGGATATAAACTGGGTTTGGGGGCTAAAGATTCCTCCTAAAATAAAATCTTTCCATTGGAAAATCCTTAAGAACGGAATACCCACTACGGGATTGAACTGGCATCTCGCCGTCTTGGTATTCCGACGAATTGCCCACACAGTGACTCCTGTTATGAAGACCTTAACCATCTACTATGGGGCTGTCCTGTTTCTGGGGAAACCCTTATTGCGAATAACCCAGGTGCCTTTATGAAAATCCTGGGCTGTTTCAATAAAGAGGAACACCTCAACGACACAATCTGGGATATCAAAATACAATTGGGGAAAAATGTTTTGAAGATCTAGCCTTTGTTTGGTGGGGAATTTGGTATTTCAGAAACAAAACGATATTTGAAAATATAAACCCAGACATAAGGCGTATCTTATCATTTGTAAAAGAACAAATATTTATCTGGAAAACAGCGTATTCGGGTCCACCGGATTACTACACAAATGACAAAAACTTGTCCAAAAAAGTAGACCAACCCATATTGAAATCGAAAAGAAAAAGAACCAAATGGGAACCCCCTCCAAATAGGGGTGTGCAGAAAAACCCGACACGACTGATACGACACGAAAACACGACGACACGACACGAAAAAACATGAAACCGAAAAGACACGACACGATAATGACACGAACTGCTAAAACACGACATTAAATGGTTCGGATACGGTTCGGGCAAATTCCCTTGTCGGATACCCGACACGAACCGTTTAATTTTTTTTATATGTACGGTAATATATCTATTAGAATACATAAAAACCAAAAGATATCAATAATGTTGCATGGCTCAGCTGGTATTTTGCCCATGCGTGACCTCTGTTCAGCACATAGCCCAAGTTCGAATCCCATTATCAGCTATTTTTCATTTGTTCAGATAGGCTTTTTTTTTTTAATTTGCCTTCAATACTCATCAATTGTTAACCCAGCCCAAACAAACCACTCACCAATTTCCAGCCCAACCCAAACAAACAAACAAACCCTATGATTAAAACAAACACAACAAACCCTAAGATTAAAACAATCACAAGCTTCATCAGCCGCAGCTCAGCCTGCTCTCACCTCTCTCTTTTCTCGCACGCAGGGCTGTCGCCTCGCCCTCTCGCAGCTCGGCTCTCCTCTCCTCTCCTCAGTCTCCCTCTCGAGCCCTCTCGTTTTCGTTTCATATATGGCGAATGCCTCATCCTCTCCCTTCAAAATCCTCTCCCTTCAAATATTTGAAGAGTGAAGCCCAATAGCTTTAATTTTTATTGAGGAGGTTGGATCTAAGCTACACTTTGATTTACTTTGATGATTTTCAATTTGAAATTTGGGGCAACATTTCGATTAGGGATTTAGGGTATTTTCATTCTCTCTCAGTGTATTACAGAGTACATATATCCTATTGTATGAATTTATTTATTTTAAAAAAAAAAACAGATGGTTTGTGTCGGATAATCCGATATTCGACACGGAACCGATTAGGCTTACCGTTTCGGATACCCGGTTCGAAATGGTTCGTATACGGTTCGGCGATTTGGACATAAACGGTTTCGGGTATCCGACACGGTTATCCGGTTCCTGTCGGATACCCGGATAAGCCCACCCCTACCTCCAAATGGAACTTATTAAATGAATTTTGACGGTTCTCTCTCCCCTGATGGTAGGGGCACGTATGGCTTCATTCTTCGGGATTCCGTTGGTGCTCCTATTTTCAATGGCTCAGGAACCTCACCAATCACCTCGGTTTGTAGATGTGAAAGCGTGGGCCTTTGGAAGGGCCTGCAAGCCGCAAAAGAACTGAAAATCATGAACCTAATCATTGAAGGAGATAACATAACGATTATCGAAAGTCTAAAAGGTATGGGGAAGCCTACTGGAGACTCTGAAATGATTGTCTCGGACAGTCTAGTCTCATTGGGCTTCTTTGGTTCTGTTGAGATTCGTCATGTCTTCCGTGAGGCAAATCTGGTGGTTGACCGCTTGTCGCGTATTGTCTTTGCTTCTAACAGATCTATGACTCCTGATAATTCTCTGTTGCGTAGTCTCATCCGCAAGGATGCTCTTGGCTTATAGAGCTTAGCTCTATGGTCAAATTCTTTCCGTTTCACAAAAAAAAAAAAAAAAAAAAAAAAAAAAAAACAAAGTGAAGTAGTTCTTAAAAAAATGTTTTCCGGTGTCCCTGGACAAAGTGGCTATTGGCCTACCACTCCTTCATTAGTTGCATGTGGACTCGACCGCACTGAATCACACCCCAGCCGACCCCAGTCCACTGTTATCCATCGACCCGGACAACGAGAAAAATCTGAGACAATGCAATTGTGTCCTGAAGGACCGAAGTTGCACTCGCTCTGACCAGGTTCAGGCCTTGAACGCTTATCGACAGCATCGTCAACGAAACGCCGCCGTTTCACCCCCTCTCCCCCCTCCGTCCGGAAAGTCGACCGGAGTTGACCTGGCGTCGACGATGATCTTCTGCTGACTTTGGTTCGTCGGTAGAAAACCGCTTCTGTAGCTGGACGAGAGGAGTGGAAAGGAGGATATGAGGCCGAGGAGCGACATTCGCCATGGCTCTACGACGATCAAGCACTTGTTGATCGGATTGATCATCTTTCTCGGACTGCTTTGTCTCTACTACGGATCCTCCTTCGCTCCTCGTTCGCCACGTCTGGAGGATGACTCCGGCGAGGATCCGGTTTTCGGTAGCGTCATTCTCAAGGAAGAAGATCGTGGCAGGAAATTGGAGGATCTCGAGCTTGATTCTTTCGTTCCGAAGAGTATTCCGGTTCGATTCCTGTTCATTCATTTCGTTTCTAGTTTCATTGCTTTTATTAGCTGTTTTGCGTCGGGTTGAGAAATAGAGAAACTTTCGATTAGGTATCAGTTGGATAACTACTTGATATCGATGTCATTCTCCCTTATTTGCCAAGAATAAGGGGCTCACTCTACGCTGTCGATGTTGAATTTGGAAGTTGTAGTACTGGTTACCAGTTTCGTTTAGCGAGCTGTTGAATTGTCCATTGTTGCTTAATTTGGGATATATCGGTCGGCTGCCACAATCAAACTGCAATTAGTCTTTTGAACTGTATGTTTTTTGCATTCTCTGTATTGTGTCTTGTTGGATAATGTTATTTTTATTGCTCAATCAATTATGCAGATTTGTGATAAGAGATACTCGGAATTGATACCTTGTCTTGACAGAAACTTAACTTACCAAATGAAATTGAAGCTTAACTTGACATTGATGGAGCACTATGAGCGGCACTGCCCACCTCCTGATCGCCGTTACAATTGCCTTATAACACCACCAGTTGGCTACAGGGTGGGTTGGTGTTTCTCATTCTCTTGCTGCCTTTGTATTTTTCATTTCAATCTGATCTGGACACAAATTCCCAATGTCTCTTCTTTGGGGAATTCAGATACCAATAAGGTGGCCAGCCAGTAGAGATGAAGTCTGGAAGGCAAATATACCACATACACACCTGGCACAAGAGAAATCGGATCAGAATTGGATGGTTGTCAATGGAGATAAGATAAATTTTCCAGGTGGTGGAACTCATTTTCATGATGGAGCTGACAAGTATATTATAGCTCTTGCAAGGGTATGAAACACTGCTATAATTTCTTTTACTGTACTCTGTTCCGGCTATAGAGATACCAGTTGCCAACCCTGTAAGTTGTACACCTTGATTATTTTCTCTTAATGTACACAGATGCTCAGGTTTCCTAGGGAGAAACTCAACAATGGTGGTAATTTACGGACAGTTCTTGATGTGGGATGTGGGGTGGCAAGTTTTGGAGCTTATCTTCTCAACCATGACGTAATTGCTATGTCTCTTGCACCTAATGATGTGCATGAGAATCAAATACAGTTTGCACTAGAAAGGGGAATTCCATCTACTCTAGGAGTACTGGCAACTAAGAGACTTCCATACCCAAGCAGATCTTTCGATTTGGCACACTGTTCTCGGTGTAGAATAGATTGGCTCCAAAGGGATGGGATTCTTCTATTGGAGCTTGACAGAGTCCTCAGGCCGGGTGGGTATTTTGCATATTCATCTCCTGAAGCATATGCAATTGATCCCGAGAATCGGAAAATATGGTACTCAATGTATGACCTTCTGAAGAGGATGTGCTGGAGGGTTGTCTCAAAGAAGGATCAGACTGTTATATGGGCTAAACCGTTGAGCAACAGTTGTTACTTTAAAAGAGACCTTGGAACTCAACCCAGCCTTTGCAGTTCAGCTAATGACCCAGATGAAACTTGGAATGTCTCTATGAAGGCATGCATCACCTCATATTCACCTAGTAAGTAACTTATATACTCTCTTCATGTTATGCCTTGCTGAAAGAACAACAGAAGGACAAAATGACATTGCTCTCTTAGAAGGATGTTAATTGTTAAGTATCCAGCTTTGATTTGTAGGCCAGTCTATATTGATGCTTTTGCAACTAAGCTAATATGGACGTATCATAAAAATTCACAGCTTTGTCATTATAGTTCTACTTGGTATGCTTATTTTAATATTTTCTATGAATTACTAAGCTATTTCTGATGAACTTATAGGAAAGATGTGACAGAATAAGCATCATAAAAAATGGACTTATACTCACAGATCCCCATTAATTGCCTAACTATATTACCTGCAAACAAGTTCATTTAAAGGTTTGCCTCGTTTCTTCCTTCTTTTATGGAAATAGAGATGCACAAAATAAGAGGAACTGGACTACTTCCCTGGCCTCAAAGACTCACTGCACCACCTCCTCGACTGGAAGAAATTGGTTCAAGTGCAGATGAATTCCAAGAAGACACTGTAAGTATCTTGATTGACACAACTGTAACCTACAAAGATATTTAAGCTTTATATGAAAACTTCTGCTGGAGTAAATATGAACTATATACTTTTGCATGGTTGTTGGCTTAAAGAATGTCAGTATTGACAGAGCATATGGCATTTTAGAGTTGGTGAATACTGGAACCAGATGAAGTTTGTTACAGAGCGAAACACATTCAGAAATGTCATGGATATGAACTCAAATTTGGGTGGATTTACTGCTGCTTTAAAGGAAAAGGATGTTTGGGTGATGAATGTTGCTCCAGTTAGTGCATCTTCTAGGTTGAAGATCATATATGATCGAGGTCTCATTGGAACAGTACATGACTGGTAAGAAGTCTATACCCTCGTTTATGGAAAACGAAGTAAATGAGCTACACTTTTTTATAATGTCATGTTGTGTGGCTGGGCTGCAAGTTCATCCAACACTATTCATGCCGGGACATACACTTTTGTGTCATGCATCTACTGAGTATGCAAAAGTTCTACCAGTCAGCTTAAGTTTGTAGGAGAATATTGTTGAAGTTTTATTCCCAAGCTGAAAATGAGTCCTGCTACATTTTTTCTTACAGGTGTGAATCCTTTTCTACATACCCACGTACTTATGATCTACTTCATGCTTGGATGGTGTTTTCGGAAATTGAACAGCGTGGCTGCAGCATAGAGGATCTATTAATTGAAATGGATCGAATATTACGTCCTGAGGGATTTGTTATCATAAGAGACATTCCCTCGGCCATCAAGTATGTCAAGAAATACTTGGCATCCTTGCTGTGGAATGACTGGGTTGTAGAGTTCAACCCAAAGGTTGATTCTCTTTCAACCACTGAGGAAAGAGTATTGATCATCCGAAAGAAGCTCCGGCAGGATGGGGTTGCCATAAGCTGATTGGAACTTCAGAAAGGTAACTCAATGCTTTTAGCTTTGCATTTTTGTGTGGAAAGATCTTAGAGAAAAGTTCCCTTTTTATCTCCATGATGAATGTTCTGTTCTGCCATACTCCCATTACTGAGATGCCAAATCATCAAGACTAGGATTAGCCCTATACCTAATTAATAAGTTCCATGTTGGTTAGTGCACCGAAAAGAGTCATTTACTTGTCAATTAAAATACATTGTCCTATAGTTCACTATATTAATACATTTTTATGTTTTGCATAAGCTTTTGTTAGGACTGCTCACTGCCAGGAGTCTCACAGCACTCTAAGGAAATACACGGATCTATATGTATTTGGTTCTGAGTTTCATTCGTCGTTCAGCTTAGAAAAGAGCGCAGAAAGTAGTGTGTCAGCAGATCTCTTCAGCGATTCTTGTGCATGATGATGAGAAAAATGAAGCAAACCGAAGGTTTGTGTTCAGAAATCTGCAATTTTTATGAATGAGGCTCTCTGGCAATTTTGTGTTGTCCTGTATGTTTCTCAAAACCTCTTATTAAGTCCGATGAGCGGGGCTTCCAATTTCTCAAAACCATTAGCTGGAGAACCCAAGTCCACCTGTGCGTATTTTTTGGTTATGAATATTTTTCTAACTTGGCCACTGGTTAATTTCTTATTTGGGAAAAAAAATATACAAAAATTCTTGATTGGGTTGTTTACTTGTTTAGTTCTATCCGGCTGCCAACATATACAAATTATCTTGTCATTGCTTGGCGGTGCTTGACTTCAGGTCTTAGTCTACGTTGTCCGATGTTTTAGGGTTAGACTTGTTTGTTCGTCTGGGTTGGTTTGCTTGCCACTTTTTGTATTGTACCGTTTTTTTATTTTACGTTGTATATTTAATGGTTCGTCGTCTACTAACTTTGTCGGTCTTTCGAGGTGTCAGTCTGACCCTTGAATTATTTCCTAATTTAAAAAACATATACAAATTACACCAAAAAAAAAACATATACAAATTATCTATTATTTATTACTGCTATTATATTATAAGCATATCAACCTTTGGCCCATCCTTCATGACTATTTATCACCGAGAGATATTTCACATATCACTCTTCCCACCAATGATCTTTCTATCGACTTTACTGGGGTCAAAGTAAAGATGGTTGGTTCTCAACTAGCTCGGCAACCAAGTTCCTCACTAAGGACTATGGTAGCTCTACCTTCAACTGTGATTGGATTTGGAAGTTGGATGTGCCTCACAAGGTTCGGCATTTCCTCTGGAAGATGGCAAGAGATGGTCTTCCTACTAAGGTCCGTCTTCAGAGGTCGCATATGTCGGTGCCGCAGGGATGTGTTTTCTGCAATAATACCAATGAAATGCAACAACATTTATTCATTAACTGTCATACTGTCTGTAAGTTTAGGAATAATATTCGTTTACATTTTCCTACATCCGTCGGTCTCACGAACCAATATGACGAACCCATCCCTCTTACCACAATTAAAGACCTCATTGGTCTTAAAGAGATGGCCAGATTGCCATCTGCTGCTGGTAAGGGTGATATTTGAGCCGAACGAGTCGAGCTTGACATGTTTAAGCTTGGCTCGAACGGGAAACGAGCCGAGCCGAGCTCGAGCCCAAAATTATTCGAGCTTTTTTTTGTGCTCAAGCTCGGCTCGCGAACCCAGGGTGAAACTCGAGCTCAGCTTGTTTGAGCTCGAACAAGCTGAACGAACGAGCCTGAGCTCGTTTGAGCTCGTCGGTTGGGCTCGTTCGGCTCGGTTTGTATCCCAAATTACAAATTTCTTATAAAAAAAAACAACATTTTACCTAACGAAGATGATTACATAGGAAGATGAGATTTACAACAGGAAGATGAGATTTACCAATTTACACAAGAAGATGAATATTTATTAATTAAGCTGGGCAAATTTGAATCACACTCGAGATGAACAATGAACAACAGATGAACAAAGAACAACAGGAGGCTGTCGCAATTGAACAACATATAAAAAAAATTCAATCTAGGCAAAATTTCAAGTTCTAACAAAAGGATGAAGAAGGATGAAGTGAGGAACCACGAGGAGCCGAAGAGGGAGTAATGAGCACTGAGTTCATCGGAGACAAAGAGTAGGAGTAACCCAGTTGAGAGAGAAACGAAGAACCTAGGAGGAGAGCTAGTAGAAATCTGAGATCTGTAAAAAACAAACAAATTACAACCACCGAAGGTTAGAGCTAGAAACCTAATTACAACTTCAATTGGAGAAAAACGAAATTCATACCTATAGTTGATTTGGAGCTGCTTGAGCAAATTTCAGATCCAAAATTTCGAAGGAATGAACGCTGACTCGTTGAGAGAGGGATGCAGAGAAAGAATATGAAAGATCCATTTGTTCATGATAAATTGAAAATAACGGTGACACTGAAACCCCATCACTGCATCAATTGAAAGAGAGGCAGATGTACTACCCTCGTCAGAGAACAACCGGTCGTCGAAAAGACTCGACAACAATTGAATGTAGGTGGGGAAGAGTCGTTTGTAGTGGAGAGAGAGAGAGAGAGAGAGAGAGAGAGAGAGAGAGACTCGTCAGAGAAGAGTCGTTCGTCGGGAAAAGTCGTCACTCGTCAACGTAGATTGGGAAGAGTCGGCCATAGAGAGAGGGGGAAAGAGAGAGAGCAGATGGGGGAAGAGTTGGAGAGAGAATGTACAGGTGGCGGCGGCTCTTCTATTGCTTGAGGGTTTAGAACTTTAGAATGGGTTTTATTTACCCTAGAGGAAATTTCGTCAAAGTGGCGAGCTTTTGGGCTCGGCTCGGGCTCGGTTCGAGCCCAAAACCTTGTTCAAGCTCGGCTTGTTTTGCATATTCGAACGAGCCGAGCTCGAGCTTTTTCGAGCCGAGCCCGAGCCGAGCTCAAGCTGTTCGGCCAGATAACACCCCTAGCTGCTGGACCATTTGGTTTCACGGGAATCAGCTGTCTTTCGACCATATTACATCTGTTTCCATTCATCAAATGGAAATCTTTTACATTACTGTTTTACCAAGCCTGGAAGGAAGCTAAATCTTTTAATGAAGATGACTATGTGGCTAAGGATCCGTTCAGGACTTCTTCGTATGGTCCGAGTTAGTCGTTTTGTTCTAGCTCACCATCTGCTCCTAACATACCCAAAACTAGAAACAAAAAGTGTAACGGGGTGTGGGAGAAGCCCCCGGACAACGCGTACAAGTTAAACTTTGATGGGTCTGTACGGTCGGATGGGTTCGCGTCTTATGGTTTCGCGTCTTACTCTTCAGGCGTACCCATGGCTAACGGTGCGAGGCTGTCTAATGGGACTTCGGCCCTGTTTGCAGAGACTCTGGGACTGAAAATGGGAATTCTTCAAGCTAAACAAGTTCGCTTTACTAACTTGCTTATCGAAGGAGATAACCTCATGGTTGTTAGGGCTCTACTGGGGGACTAGAAGCGCCCTTGGAACATTGAGCTCCTACAATATGATATCCTGCTTGATCTGTCGTCATTTTCTAATTTTGTGATACATCATATTTTCAGGGAATCTAATGTTGTTGCTGATCGACTTGCTTATCTAGCCTACAGTTTCCCTACCGGCGTCTGCTTGGAAGATGATCAAGAACTTGGGGTTCTCATTAGGAAGGATGCGTTAGGAAGGACGGTGTTGCGGGATCGTCCAGCCTAATCTTTATCTGTTTTAAAAAAAACATATCAACCTTTTTTTTTGAAAAGGAAAGAAAAGAATCCAAAAATAACAAAAAACAAAGAAGAAGAACTCGCTCACAACCGATCACAAAAAATCAACCCAACCAGCAAGGAAGTCAAGGAGGCCCAAAGAAAGACTGTGAATGCCGAGAGCACGGGAGAGTCTATCGACTAATAGGGTGTCTTGACGTCGGGGAGACGAGAACAGAAGCCCACTAAGGGAAAGAGACGTCACCTGGGGAAGTGTGGATCACCGAATTTCTCCTCACCTCAATGAGGGATCTTCGAAAACCACGAACACTGCCACAATCAACACGATGAACAGGGCGCCCGAGACTGAACCTCATTCGGAAACTAGACACAGAAACATCGGAGAACGACCTCAAACGGAATGGCAACACCAATCGTGATCAGAAAAGGCGAACAAGAAGGAGGTTATCCCAAATATTGAAATGGAGAAGTTATCTCACATAAGCAAGTATATTTTATTAAATTATTGTTTTGTAATAAAATAATTGTAACCTTGGCATGCAAGGAGAGAGGAAGACCTTGCACGCCACTGAGGTCAGGAGGGTAAGACCTTATAAGCCAGGTGAACACGCCGAGGAGGAGCCCCGATAGAGAACCACTAGCGACGGCTAGCAGGCCAAAGCGTCACCAAACACAACCGATATAAGATGGAAGATCGACCAGCTCCCACGGAACCATGGACGAGCCAAGGAGGGAGGCAACAACGAAACAAAGGTCATCGTTGGTGAGGCGTAAGGGTAGACAGAACTCAGATCGAGGGGTAATGCATAGATCAAAGTCGAGATGGCAGTGGCTTAGAACGGCAGGCATGGTCACACCCACCACACCAGACGCAGCACGACAGATGTTGGGCCGGGTATGAGCACGAACTGCCGAGGTCAGTAGGAGGCGAGAACCGAAAGCGGGGGGGCAGCTTGTAAGAGAATTGATGAAAAAGAGAACAAAGACTCACAATCATCAAAGGCCCAAAATTAATTTTGGATTTCGGTCCACAATCGTAAATAGAATCAGATTAGGATTTTTTACAATGTTGTTCTTCAATGAGAAACGATCCAAATTAGCCGATCACAAATAGAAGGCCATAATGGGGTGGAAAATAAATCTCAATTGATCATCAAGAAGTTGTTGTTGTTGTTTATTTATTTTATGGTGGTGGTGTTTGTTACAATTGTAGTTAGTGATGGTGGGGATTGCCCAAGTATTAGTTAATGTTGTTTTTTGGATTTGGAGTTGAGATTGTTAATCTCGTATTTTTCACGAAAGTTGTTATGATGGTGACGGAGATAGAGTTAGTGGTGGTGATAGGATGGTGTTAGATTTTTTATGGTAGGTTGGTGGTGGTGTGTCTACTTCTCTCTCAAGAAATAAGAGAGAAGACAGAGCTTGTAGTCATTCTTTCTCCAAAACAATAAACAAAAACAACAAAAGAACAAAGAAACTGAAACTCGGTCGAAAGGCGAAGAAAAAAAAAACAAATAACCTATCCACTTGAAAGAACAAAGGAAAAGGGAAAAAACCAAGAGGAAAACCCGAAAGAGCCAGAAAGAAGAAACGCTTAAAACGAATAAAAAACAACCTTGAGACACCAAGCAACAAACCAAAGAAAAAGGACTAGAAAGAAGCAGCAAAAGAAGAGGAAGAGAGAAAGGCAAAACAACATAACAAAAGGGAGGGGGAGAAAGAAAACGAAACACATAAAAACGAAACAAAAAACACATTAAAACCGAGGCAAACCCGAAAGAGCCGCATTTAAGAGAAATAGGGAACAAGATTCACACAAATGAAGAAGAAAATGAAACAAAATTCGAACACCTAAAACAGGAAATCCCTAGAAATTTTGGCATTCGAAAAGAGGAAGAAAGAACAAAAAAACGAAAGCGGGGGAAAGAAGAACAAGGAAGGGGATGTTCGGCTAGAGACACAGGTTCAAAGGGGTTTGGGGACTCCCAGGTCGGATGTTGGTGGGAGGTTAGGAGTTTTTCATCGTGATGTGCTTGTGGTGGTGGTGGTAATGTTGGGAGGTTATCCCAATGATATAGTGGGAGAAAATCCCAAATGATTTTTTTTCATAGTTTTGATTGGGGTCGAAAATAGAATCTTCGTTGTTCCCCATCATTTGGTATGGAGGCTGCAGGTTGTCACGAACCTCCCATTTTCCGTCTTGTTCTTCTTCTTTTTCTTCTCTTTATTATTTGAGATTGGAGTTCATTCGCCCTATGTTGGATTAGGGTGACGGCTAAATGGGCAATACAGATCATCTGCTTCGCATAAACCTTTAGAAAAACTAAAAAAGGCAAGAACAAGCTAAAAAAAGGAAACATAGAAACAAAAGAAAGCAGAAGAAAATGAATAAGAAGAGAAAACAAAAAGGGAAGGAGGGGAACCCAGTTGCAAATAAAGGCAAAACAAACCACAGTAAAACCAAACGGCGAAACCCCCAAAAAAGGGAAAACAACAAAACAACACATCAATGAAAAACACAGAAGCTTACCGAAAATCAAAAGAAACCGAAAAATTGGGGATAGGTAGAAAACAAGGGAAAGGAAAACACACAAAAGAAGGAGGAAACGAAAGAAAATCCGAAAGCCCCAAAACAGGAAGACCCTAGAAATTGGGGGAATCGGAAATAGGAAGGCAATCAACAAAAAAAAAATTAAAAACGGGGGAAATAAGGGGAAACAAAGCTTGAAAACGGAAGCAAAGACAAGGACCGAGCCAAAAAAAACTCCTAGAATCCAAAGAGCTTCAAGCAGAGAGAAGAAAGACCGAAACACCGAAGGGGAGAGGAGATGCTCAGAAGGCTAGCGCATGCAGAAGCGAAGAGGACGAGGGGTGAAGAGGGAGAGGGAGACTAAGGCTTAAGCAGTGACGGAAGGGGAGACGAAAGGCAGAGGCCTAGAGGCAAAAAAAAGGCCAAAAAAAAAAATCAACCTTGAATGCCCACCAAAGATAAGAAATTTCTTATGGAAAGTAGGATTGGACGGATTACCTACTAAAGCTAGACTCTGAAACAAAGGGATACATACGCCCATGGATTGTATTTTCTGTAACTCTAGGGAGGAAGACGCTATCCATCTTCTCATGGAGTGCCCGACAACTTTAAGAACCATTGGAGCTCTGGATAGAGATATTGAACGAAAAATAGCAAATGCTGACAAAAGTAATCAAAGTATAAAGATCATAACCAATAAAATATTTCGACGGTTGAACCAAGAAAAAAAGGCTATCTTGTCCTTCTCCTGGTGGTGTATTTGGACGAAAAGAAATAAGATTATATTCGACCACCATAACTTACAAACAATAGATGAATTGATAGCTACATTCAAATACCACATGAAAAATTGGAAAAAAAAAACGAAAGAAGATGACTTAGATGAAGAAGACGGAAAGACAATGATAGTCAAACCTAGAGACAACCCTCGCAAAAGAAATACCATTAGATGGTATAAACCCGAGACTGGTGTTTTTAAACTTAATTTTGATGGTGCAAAATCTCTATCTGGTTCAGCTTCTACAGGGTTTGTTATTAGAGATGATGATGGTATGGTGATTGCGTCCGATGCCAGAAGATGTGGGACGGTGTCTACGATCCAAGTTGAAGCAGTTGGTCTGCAGCTTGGCCTGTTGGAAGCTTGTAGGTCGGGGATTCTGTTAGAGATGTGAATGAGACCAAAAGTGTCCCACATCGAAAGTTGAACATAACAAGCCTTAGGATATGAGTCGGTGGGCTACTTCTTTTATTTCTAATTGGTTTTAGAATGGAACCTCACTCGTCTTGTGTGTTAGGCTATTGCCACATGTACGCCCGTGCACACGACCCCCAATCATCGGTCTAAGTCGAACTTTGATATATGATATCAGAGCGGCTAGCCTAACAGCCCTTCTTTCGATCCTGGTCTAGGTTACCACTTGTCCAAGTGTCATCTAGTATATGAGTCGGTGTACTACTCCTTCTATTGCCAATTGGTTTTAGAATGGAACATAACAAGCCTTACCACTATAATTGTCGCACGAGATCTAAAAATCAACTGAGTTTTTTATATCTTAAGGTAAAACCCTCATATCGAAACTCTTTAATTAAGAAAAGTGTTTTACCAAAATCGATTTTCGGATAAGTATGCTTTATTTGCCTAAATTGAGATCTTCTACACTAGAAACTCATAAAAACTCTCAGATCTTCCCGTTTTAGATCATTTTTGTTCAGATCCGTTTTCAAAACTCATATAACATGGAACACATAAAAGGCTCAACACAGTTTCATGAGTTTTTATATAAAACCGAAGATTTTCGGAAATAAAATACGGAAAGTTTCATCATCGATTTTTAAACCCTTCACTTCAAAACAAAATTAGTAGATTTAAAGTTATTACAAGAGATTTGCTAAAAAAATTACATAATACAATAGGTTTTGAACTCTGTCTTCGTGCCTCGCCTCACCCGAACCATCTTCAGAACTCTTAGTAGCACCGACAGTTTTTAACCACCTATACAATATCTTTAGTAAAACTCATCCAATCTCGGTCATTTTTTTCGCTGGATCGGAAAAGGGGTGTGGTGGTGGCGTTGGGAAACAGAGGGATGAGGGAGATGGAAGTGACTGAAGCGGGGTAGAGTAAGTGGTATAAAAGAGAGGAGTGAAAAGATAAATAGATAGATAGCTAGCTAGTAATTTGATCAATGAGTGAAGTGAACATACACCCTTCACTTGCAATGTTCAAAAGATAAACATCTCTCTAACCTACAATTTTTTTTCCTGTATGCTCACTTCATATTTGCTACTATACATGCCATCATTGATTTTGTTTTTTACAAGTCATGATATTAATATACATGTATACATAGTGTATTTGCATGTTATAGTCTTGTCCAATTTATCTTCGAAATGTGCATGCCATCATCACTTTAGCTACCTACTCACTATACTATCCACACTATTACTTTGAAAATCCTAATTAATTCCATTTTGAGTTCGCATGACTATATAAATATATGCATGATAATTAATTAGAAATTTAAGTGTGAGCTCATTGTTAATTAGTAATTCAACAATATGATAAATTCTTACTTTAGTATAATAATGTAATTGTTCGGATGTACCAACAAATGCAATTATTCATAGGTACTAAAGAATTATTCGTATGTATGTAGATACGAATAATCACATGGTACCAACTGATAGATTATATATTGTATAGTGTACGACTGTACGGGCCTATTGGCTCAGGCCCAGTCTTACTCACTTGTAATCTATATATGTGAACATTGTGAGGAACGAAACCCTAAGGAGGGTTTTATATCAATCAATACAATTCTACATGGTATCAGACTTTTTCTTCCTCGCAAAACCCTAATCGATCTGCCGCCTTAGCCGCTGCCCCTCTCTCTCTCGATAGTCCCCCGCCGTCGCCCTTCTCCCTCTCGGCAGTCATTGCCGCCGCACCCACACCCCGCCCTTGTTGGTAGGAGGAAATCGAGAATGCAAATTAAAAATATGAATGAAGTACAGCAAACCAGATTCTGTCCCTTGCAAATAATTACAAGACCTCCTCCTGATGTAGCAGCGGGAAGTCAGGATCTATCCACGAGGAAGCGTGTCAGCGGATCCTAGGCAGCGGTGGAGTCTCACGGTCAGAAGTCGACAACAGTGGTCCTAGATCTCGAGTACAACAACTCGACAGATCAGGCAAGCCGAGCGGCGCAGCAGCAAGCACAGGCACTGGTGGTCGATCTCGACAAGCCCTTACTCGAGATCGAGTAGGGTCCTGGTCGACGTCGGCTTGTCTTGGTCGAGCACCTGCACACAGAAGCTACAACGACTTTGGGTCGAAGATCAGTAGTCGAGATCGACGAGTGCTATTCGATCTCGAGAAAGACAGAGAATAAAACGAAAGAAAATAAAAACAATTGCTTTGGGATTTCGAACTAAACTGTATGTAAAAGACTTCCAAGATTGGGGTTTGCAACAACGATAACCAAGCATGCATAAGGCATAGATAAAACAGATAATCATGTGAATTGCATCAAAGGACAAGCTTTCGCCTTTTCCAACAATTAGACAACTCTTTCAAGAAACCCTAATTGTATCTACTGATTTTATGTTTACAATCCAAGTTGTTAGCATGGACCTCCATTAGATGGGTAATAAACACATAACAAGTAGTAGATGCTCAAAACATGATAAAAGTCGGATCTTTACCTCAAACACGCATGGCTATCGTCGGGCTCGCCCCAACCCTAGAAGTGGGTGGACTACTCGCGCTTCATCGCAACCTCAGACATTGATTGAAAGGAAATAACAACTTGCATTTAAACTAAATTCAAAAGACTTTACAATCCCGGCGATCCAACTCTCGTTGAACGCTAAAACCCTAAAACCTTCGAACTCCTAAAACTTCTCTTTGGAACTGAAATTGAATTATTAAATCTCAGCCCCATGGGCTTTATTTATAGGCTTCTAAACCTTGCTATTCAAGGATAGAAATATCTATCTATATCTAAAACTATATCTAAAAGGCTTAATGATAAATAAAAGCAACAAAAGAATTAAATCTAAAAAAGAAAATATATCTAAAGTGTCTTCAAGTGGATAAATCTTCTCCTTCATGATGTAACTTGATAGAATCGGATAGAACTCGGCAATCTTCGGCCCCAAGGAATCCCAATCCGAGTAGGATAGATCAAAACGCGTTACGCGGCTTCTGGAGGGCTCCTCGATCTCGAGTAAGGCTACTCGATCTCGAGTAGAATTGTAGTCGACTGGGCTTGGCTCGGCGTCTCGGGTTGCTGGTCCTCGACAGGCTCGGACTTGGCTCACAGGTGTACTCGATCTCGAGGACCTTACTCGATCTCGAGTAAAGGTGGCTCGTCGACTAGTGTGCTCGGCAGTGTCGGGTAGATCTTCTCGACATGCTCGGACATAGGCTTCCGGGTTCCTCGATCTCGAGTAGGTTTACTCGATCTCGAGTAGAGTGTAACCTGGCATGTCTTCGTCTTCGGCTTCTTGATCAGCTCCTCGATCCTGGCAGGTGTCTAGACATGGCTTGTCGAGATCGACTAAGGGTAGTCGACATCAAGTAACCTTGAGCTCCGTTTCTCGCTTCTTGATTTTCTCTCGAAATGGTTCCATATTCTGTAATATTAAACCGGAAATTATGTAGATCTCCATTTCTGACAAATAAGCATATACTACATAAATTCGACATATTCCCAACCCGAAATATGCGAAATGTATAAAATATGGAACTAAAATATGCATAAAGACGTGGCTACTTTGGAGACATCAAATCACCCCATACTTAGACTTGCTTGCCCTCAAGCAATAATAAAACAATAACCAAGACCTACAACACGTCCTTCAAGTCTTCGCCTTTTGTCAAAAGCAACATCTCAAGTAGTAGCAATGTAAGACAAGTGAATTTAACGTCATCACACATATATGAGCGATCCATAGGCATAGGCAATATAAATCCAACCTCACAGGAATAATGTGTATACACTCAGCTCTCAATGTGTTTAGGCTATGAAGATCAACTCTCAACTCGATTCCATATACAATCTCATAAACATTGCAATTTAAATATGAATCCACTTCGCAACCAATTATGAAAATGCAACAAAAATTATCAGGAGGACTTCGCTCAATAGAAGTCTTCAAAGAAGATTCCATTCGGCGGGGTTGTAATGGGGCTTGGTAAGAAATAATAAGGTATGGAATTATTTGGCCATGTGGTGCTTAATAATATTCGGGAATCAAGACTCCTAAATCTCCAACACAACCAAACCATAACTTCTCAGTTATATGCATCAACCAACCTCTCCAATTTATCTTAATGAAGTACGTAACGTTTCAAACTTCCTAAACCTCTCCAAAGTATGTATCTTGCAAATAATAAGGGAAATAAGGTAAATTTGGCTCATGCACTTTATTCACAAACATATGTACTTTTTCTCCTTTTTTCGAATTTTTTTTTTCTGAAATGAAAATAACATAAAATATCACTAGTGCATTTATAGGGTGAGCCAAAAGTCCTTTTACATAATATACATAGCAAGATAAAAATATAAAACCAACCCATATCTCAATAATTTCAACAATCCTTCCTACTTGAAATGCAACATAAGCTCATTCTTTCAACAAATCATTATTTCAACCACCTCTAAGTCTTAATTCCCAAATGGGGGTCAGGTTCAATTTGGCTAAGGATATTTTTGTGGAGTTTACAATAAAAGTCTCAGGCTAATGTTCTGGCTTCAAGCAGGGATAATGCAGGGTAGGTAAAGAGAGGATAAAATTGGCTAAAAAGGTGCCTCCATAATTTAATTCTCATCAACATAAACATATAAATGCATTGGCTTTGAATAACTATCACAACATTTAGAGATGCATAGGAAGAGTAAATACACTCAAGAAAGCAGAGGGATTTTTAGTGTTCTCCCTATAAGGCCGAAATTCTCATTGGGGCAATTTTTGTTGGATTTTAACCTTTAGCTTAGGATCATATGTGCTCAATTTCATCACAAGTTCATAATCCACATAAAAACAATTTCGAGGATTTAGGCTAAACCTTCCAAACATGCCATAGGATTTACATGATCAAGTCAATCATTATTTATCATCATAGGACATCTAAGTTAGGGTATAAAAACTAGAACAATGCAAAAAATTTAAACATGCATTTTTTTTCTTTTTTCGACATTTTTTTTTTCTTAAAAAAAACAAGACTAAAGTATGACAAAAAAAACTTAAATGCATAAAATTTAAACATGAATGCATAACATAAAAATTAAAATTTCACCATGTAAAACCAAAAGCAAGACTAAAACATATGATAATGATAATGAGCCCTTCCCCCACCCCATACTTAAAATTTACAGTGTCCCCACTGTATAAAATCAAATAAAAACAAGAGTAAAGGAAGGAACTCACAGGATAACACATCGAGGATGGCAGATCAGTGCATGTCGAGTAGATATGCTTGTCGATCTCGAGTACAGTGTACTCGATCTCGAGGAGCTTCATCAGCGTCCAGTGGTTTTCGAAGTCGAGGAGCTTCTGGGCTTGTCGATATCGAGTTGGCCTACTCGACATCGACGAGTGTCTGGGCTGCTCCTCCTGGTCGTCGTCGACTTGGCCTTCGTCGATTCTGACTGCTTTTCAGGGACTTCTTTATTCCACTTTTCGTGATCCTTATATGCTTGCCGTCCTAAAAGTGTTAGGTTGCACACAAAAACAAGATTATCCACATAAAGTATTCTAAAAGACATAAAACCAAAACCAAAAACCAAAAACCAAAAAGTTCAAGAGTCCCAAAATTCATACAGTTTTATATACATACTCTAGATTTTAGAGTCGCTAGGCCGACTTCTCCGTTTGCGCTCAAGGACCATTAGTGTGGGGCCCGCTCATGCTTGGCCCTTCTCCTGGATCATCTAGGTCCTGATGGTAGTATGCAAGCTCAGCTAAAAGGTAGACCTGGGCAAACGCGGGCCGGCCCGCAAAATTGGACAGGCTTGGGTAGGGGGAAAAGCCCATGCGGGCCGCTAGGCCCGGCCCGCGCCCGCAGCGGGAACGGGATTGGGTAAGTCATTCTACCTGTTGCGGGCCACTAGGCCCGTAACGGGTACCCGCTAATTTTTTTAATATATATATATATTATTAAATATATATACATTATTAATTTAAAAAAATAAAATAAAATATCTATGTTGAATTACAAACCTACCGTATAATAAAATGGACCTTGCAACACAATGTGCAATGGGAAGCCAATAAAGCCAATAGTAACTATATATGTAATAAGAAAAATTGATTACAATAACTATAAATAATATTAATTATTCATATATAAAATTAATTATTCCATGTAATAAGAAAAACAGTAGCTATATACCCCCTTTAATAAGAAAAACTATTCCATGTTATATTAATCATTCATATAAATAAAGTGACTATAAACAAAACAGTAACTATGTTAATAAGAAAAAAGAGTAACTATAAATCAAATTAATTATTCATTAAAAAAAACAGTTAATATAGCTTTAATAAGAAAATTTTATTAGGTTTGCGGGCTACCCGCACCCGCATTCGCGGACGGGATTGGACACGACTTTCAACCCGTTAAGCGGGCTTAGCCCGGCCCGCGTCCGCAACAACGGGACAAAATATCGGATAAAGCCCGGCCCAAGCCCGGCCCAAGCCCGCGTTTGCCCGGGTCTACTAACAGGGGGTTGCTTGCATCATCTCCCTTCTCTTTCTTCTTCTTCCTTCCAGCTCTTAGCTTCCGCAGATTTTCTCGCCACGGGGCTTTACCTCCCCTTAATTTATTGAAAAGTAGAATTCATACCCGAACTTACCTTTTCGGACCCAAAACAGAAATCTTTGGGTTTAGGGCTACTCGATGTCGAGTACTGTTGGTCGAGATCGAGTACAGGGACCCCATACTTAGGCTCTGGGCAAGTCATTGGCTCAGCATAGGTTGTCGACCTCGACAAATCTTGGTCGAGATCGAGGAACTCCCTTGTCGATCTCGAGTTGTCCTTGTCGATCTCGACTATAGTGCTTTCCTCCGTTGATTGCTTGGTCCCGTGGTTGTTGATGCTTTTCACCTCAAACCATGAAATTTCCTCCTTTGTAGGGCCAAAAGAGAAATCTAAAACCTCATCGCCTATGGTGAAGGTGAGCGATCGATTCTTGACACTAATTCTGGCATCTACAGTAGCTAAGAATGGTCTACCAAGAATAATATGGCTAGTAGGATCTTCAGCACAGTCTATAATAAGGAAATCTGCTGGAACAAAGAATTTACCAACCTGGTCGGGGACATTCTCAACTATACTTGTAGGGATGACCACTGTATTGTTTGCCATGTATAGCTTGGCATCCACAGGTTCTATGCATCCTATCTTTACCTTCTGCCAGATTGATAAAGGCATGATGCTCACACTTGCTCCTAAATCACATAGAGACTCATATTTATATTGTCCAAAACCCACAGTAACAGAAAACTTACCAGGGTCAGGTCTCTTTTCAGGGAAGTGGAGTACTTTGCATTCACCTGCGATCTCTGAGATGGATCACTTCTTGCTAAGGATTTCCTTCAGAAACTTGACATATCCAGGCATCTCTTGCAGGGCTTCTGTAAAAGGAATAGAAACATTCAAGTTCTTGCAGCATATTAACAAATCTGGTAAACCTACCTGCAGTGGGATCTTTCTGTGCTTTAGAAGGAAAAGACAGTGACTTTTTCTGCTTCGGAGCCAGATCAGCTGTCGGAGGCGTTGCAGAGTCGTCGACCTCGGCTTGTTGTTCCTCGATCTCGACCAGGGGGTCCTCGAGATTGAGTGGGGTGGTCGACTTCGATTTGTTGGGCTGCGCAGTGGAGTACGAGCTCAGCTTCTGGTCTGTGTCGAGCAGTTTCTTGTCGAGGTCGAGTAGGGTGTCCTCGAGATCGAGTTGATCTTGCTCTATGTCGAGTTGCTGCTCTGCCTTTACTTGCTGTTTACCGACCTCTGGCTCGTGTAATTGATGCCCACTTTTGAGTTTGATAGTTGCGACGTGTCCGGTCTTGCCCTTAGGATTTGGTTCTGTTTGTCCAGGGAGTTGTCCGGATGGTCGTGGGATCTGTGCAGCGATTTGACCCATCTGAGTCTCTATTCCTCTTTTCCAGATGTCCAGTTCTCCAAATTTTGTAGTGATGTTCTGGAACTGGTTGTTGATGGTGCCCTGATTTCGACGCATCTCCTCAAGGATCAGATGCAGATCATCCTTCTTTTGATCCCTTTCTGGATGTCCTGGAGCTCTGTAGGGTGGGGGGTTCCTAGGAGGACCTTGGTTCCACTGTGGTTGATAGAACCGTTGATCCCCCCATGTAGCGATTGGGACCCCCAGCGTAGGCTGCCTCTTCATGTGTCTCTGCCATTCTGACTTGCTTAGTGTGTGGGCACTCAGTAGTGGTGTGCCTATGTGATCCGCATTCTATGCAAGGCTGGTTGACAGATAAGTATTTGAATTGCTTGAGGAGCTTGCAATTCTGGTCTCTGTAGAACTGCTCCCTGACATCTGGGTCAATCTTCTTTGCTGGCTCATAGAGCGGCATAGATGGTGCTGGCCTTGCATAGGAGTTCTCTTCATAGTTTGCAGTAGACCCATATTTGTTGTTATAATTGGTAAGCTTGTCCAGGACACCCCAGGCGTCAATTGGCGGCATTGTCAGATACTCATAACGAGTGTAATGGTTGATTCTGTCCTTAGTGAATTGATCAAGAGAGTTGAAGAAGATCTTCTGAATGACGTAGGGTGGCTGTCCGTGAGTAGGGCAAGATCACAACAATTCTTTGTAGCGTTCCCATGCCTTTGCTAGCGGTTCCCCAGACTTCTGTTTGAAGGCAGTTATTTTCTGGAGGAGGAGTGTTGTCTTGGCAGGTGGGAAGAATTTATTCAGAAACTCTTGCTCTACTTGGGTCCATGTTGTGAGTGATCTTGGTTTCAGCCCTTCAAGCCACTTCAGTGTAGGCCCAGCGAGAGACCAGCGAAAAGGTTTCATCTTGACATATTCTAGAGTTGTACCTTCAGCAAGAGTATGACACATGTCAGAAAAATTGGTAATATGTTCAAGAGGGCACTCATTAAATTTACCATAAAAAGCATTATTTTTAAGTTCTGTAAGAAATTGAGTGCGAATTTTAAAAGAGTTATCAGGGATTAGAATCGCCGATTCAGGCACGACGAGCGTTGGATGCATATAATCCTCTACAGTGGTTGGATATTGGGAAAGCTCAGCTTCTGCTTGCTCCCTTGCTGCTTTCTCAGCGGCGATAGCAGCATCTTTTGTGGCCAGTTCCCTTGTAAGCCTCTGTATCAGCTGTTCCTGGGTTTCTGCGGCAGCCATGGCTCTTTTCAGTCTAGCATGGGCTTGTATAAGACGTTCTGGGTTGTCTAAGCCGTTAAACTCAGGTGGTTGACCAGAACGGCGCATACACCTGTAAAGTAACTCAAAGCAGACGTGAGAACTAACTACCTAAGGTGCGAATGATAGCTTCCATCTGTATAGCTGTGACTTAGTGCTTGTTAATAAGTCTTTAAATTCGTCCTTCGTCACTCGTCCTTCAATGATCGGACATCCCAAATAGCTCCCCAATTTGGGGGTGTGTGCTATTTCAAGCTCATTTCGAATAAGATTTTTTTTTGTGACGTCGATGGCGTCCTCGACACCGGCGACGACGCCATCGGTGCCTGGAACAAGCTTTGGAACCTCTTTCAGGACAACATGTCAACCCGTGCCGTCTACCCAGAGCACGAGTTCTCAAGTTGCAAGCTTGCATCTTTCCCGTTAATTACCACATATTGTCAGCAACTCAAAACCTTGTCTGATCAATTGGCCGTCGTCGACTCCAAACCTAGTGCTACTCGACTCGTCCTCCAGGTACTTTCGAGTCTCCCTTCTTAATACAATGTTGTTGCCACCCATATTCAGCAGACCGAACCACTGCCCTCTTTCGAGAAAATCCACTCTCAATTGATCCTGGAGGAGACTCGTCTTCACCGTCAGACAGCTGACGCCGCCAATGAGAAAACCGCTCTGGTCTCCTCAAGTGATCTGGACAACTCCCCCTACCCACCGCCTGTTGCGACCGCGGCAGCGGCCGCAACATGGGTTGGAGGGTGGCCCTCGCCCTAGCTAGTCCCCGGTGCCTCACTTCAACCCACAGTGGATGCCTTATGGCTATCCGCCCCCGACATACCGCCCCGTCCATGCCCGTACCCCAACAGCCAGTAGGGAGCGGGCTTGCTGGGTCCGGCTTCTCGGCATGCCGGTTATCAAGCATATCTATCATCGTCTGATCAGTGCTATGTTCCAACTGATGTGCATCACGCCTTCTCCTCTATATATGCAGCTGACACCTCCCGACTCCTCTTGGTACATGGACACTAGTCTGAATAGGTAAATATATAGCTGTGGTGGTGAAACCAAAGGAATACAAAAGAGTAAGACCAAACAAGGGTCTTACGTAAGAAGGGATATACCACTATACCAAAATGCCCCTCTAAGTACCCCAAAAAGAAATACTCTACCTCCCAAAAGAGAGCAATACTCTACGCCTCTAACCATCTATGCCACAAGCACCACTATCCATCTTCCAAACGAACCCAACCTACCATCACGCTTAGGTGATCACCCAAAAAATATATAGACAATAATCATCTCCCACGCCCACGAGTACCCACACGCACTTTGCCTTTGCACAATGCAGATACCCGGGAACGAACGAGTGATATAATTTGTGCAGCACAATTATTTACATCAAACTTCTCATCACAAAAAACTTGCCTATTTCTAGCAATCCAGGAGAAATAAATCAGCCCCTGCAGTACAAGCAGCTTGGTCTGGAACTCATTCGGTACACCCTCTTCTATTTCCTTTAAAGGTCCTGCACACTCTATTATCGTCGGCAATGGTGGTCGCCTTGCTACTTTAGGGATTTGCCACCCCAAATTACAGACCCCCACTCACCCTCTACACCTTAATAATGTCCTCATTTCCCCAAAGCTTGTCAAAAATCTTATTTTTGTCCGTCGGTTCACTACTGACAATAACGTTTCTCTTGTGTTTGATCCTTTTGGTTTCTCTGTGAATGATCGTACTACGGGGGTTACTCGCTTGAGATGTAACAGCACCGGGGAGCTCTATCCTGTCACACCGCCATCTCCATCCCGTCAGCCGTGTCCGGTTGCCCTCTCGGCATCATCGTCCGTCTGTGGCATGCATGCACGCCTTGGCCATCCCAATGCTGCCATTTTAGATTTCCTTCATTCGGTCTTGTCAACTGTAATAAAGAGCTTCACTTTAGTTTATGTTCTTCCTGTCAGTTAGGCAAACATGCAAGACTGTCGTTTCAACGGTCTTTGAACTCAACCTTTGCACCTTTTGATATCATTCATAGTGACATTTGAGCCTCTCATGTGCCTAGCAAGGATGGTCACAAATACTACCTTTTATTTCTTAATGATTACACTCATTTTTTTATGGGTTTTCCCATTGCAATTCAAGTCCCAAGTGTTTCCTATTTTTGTCAAGTTTCATGCTTACACTAAAACACCGTTTCATACTTCCATCAAATGCTTCCAATGTGACAATGGTTGTGAATTCGATAACAAGGACTTTCACTCATTCTTCACCAAAAATGGCATCTCGTATCGGCTGTCATGACCCTATACATCTCAATAAAATGGCAAGGTCGAACGAATCATTCGAACAATAACCAACATGATGCGTTCTCTCTTTTTTCACGCATCCATTCCCCTTGACTATTGGCCTCACGCCTTACCAACAACATATTATCTACTCAACATCCTCCCTTCCACTACCCTCTAGCATCGCTCGCCAACTCATGCATTATATTGCACCATGCCTAGGTATGATCACTCTCGTACCTTTGGGTGCTTGTGCTTCCCAAACCAGTCCTCCACCGCCCCACACAAACTTCACCGGCGCTCCACTCCATGTGTGTAGTTAATCGGTTATCCGTCTAATCATCGCGGTTACCTTTGTCTTGATCTTCAAAGCCATAGGCTTATACTGTCGCGTCATGTTACTTTTGATGAGTCCCGCTTTCCCTTCTCTTCACCTCCTCTCCCCTCTCCCAAACTTAATATCTCCCCGTCTGAATCAGAGTCTCCCTTCCCGCACTTCCTCCTTGACCAGCTGATAGCATGCATTTAGGTAGGCATAATATGTTGCATTTAGCTTAGTTATGGTGCATATCATGCATGGTTTAAGTATGATTTGCATATTAGTTCTCTATGTTGTCGGAATCTACACGCTTTTATTGATTATTTCAGGTAATGGTAGATCCGAGGAGGAGACATGAGTTGATAACGCATTGGATGAGAATGTCTAGTTGATCGAAGAAGCTTACATGAAGATCTCAAGAGGTCCTGAGAAGAAGAAGCGAGCCTAAACGAAGAACAAGTCTGTAGAAGTTGTCGCCAGACATGCTGAACTTGTTTTGCACTTTCTGGAGGCCTCGGTTGTCCGATTGACTATTATGAACATGTGTTGGAAAGCTCTTTCAGAGAGCTACAACTTTCCTGTTGAGAAGAAGAGCAAATTCGAGACGGATTTTCCGGGAAAGACCGATGCAGCGGCCACAACATGTATGCCGCGGCCGCCGCCAGGGCCGATGTTGCAGGGCTGCGAGGAAATGCTGATGCTGCGGCCGCCGCCGCATTTGTCGTCAGCGATTATGCGCTGCGTTTTGATTAATGAAAACCCCTAGATCTATTTGTTTATTTTGTGGCCGACTTTGGATGTTTTAAAAGGCCAAGTTTTATGTTATTTTCAGACTTCTATTCTATTATTACGTTCATCAGACAATTGGAGAGAGAGCGATGTTCGCCATGGGCGGCTAAACTCTCTTTGTTCTACTTGCACTTTGAAGCTTTATTTGGATTGATTGTGAGTTTCTGAATCTTGTACCTTGTTTCCTATATTTGAATGCTTCAACTTCTTTATGCTTGATTGTTTATTGATTTGTTCTATCTTGTCTGGCCAACTTGTTAGATCAATTCAATTGCTAAGGTTTTGTAGATTCCTGATTGTGAACCTTAACCTAAGTAGAAAACTTGTCCCTTTAGGGCTGATTGAACTAATTGGATATGTAGAAAGTTGGATGTGTTGTTAAATCCCTCTTTAGGGACTGCAAATACCTTGGCTAATCTCTGGACTTAAAGCTATCAATTGGGTTAAATCAGTTTTTAGGGACTGTTCGATTGATAAGGGTTGCCAGGACTGATTGGACTAGTAACTATATTAGGTCGGGACAAGGGCATTCATAGGAAACTTAATAGGACGAGAAGTAGTTACAAAGATCGCTTCAACCAAATAAAGTGGAAAATTGTAGGTAGAATTGCTTCTCCTAATTGTCTGAAATACAATTATTTACTTTTGTTTGCTTCAATCTGCTTTGATAAAAGGCGGAACTTTCACACTCAAAACCCCCCTCTTTGGTTACTTAATTGGCATCTAAATCACACTTGAATAGTAATTTTCCTGTGGGATCGACCTCTTGCTTATTGCTATACTAGTTATAGGTTTGAGTTTACTTTGACGGGATCAACTACAGGTTTCCCCTCCGTCATCAGCGCTCTCCCGGTGCTACTGTCTCTCCCCCTCCGCCACCCAATCCCTCTCCGCCACCACCACCGCCTCCCCTTCCTCCCACCAGACCTCACACCCGTAGCATTTCCGGTGTGTTCAGACCGAGACATATTGTCTCAATGCAAGCCTCCCATCGCCCCGCACTCACCCCGCCTCACCCTCCCACCCCCACACCCCCCCCCCCATTGTTGCGGCCGCCGCCAAGTGTTGCACCCGCATCACCCATCTCCTCAACCTTGCCGCGGTCGCCGCCCGGTGCTACGTCAGCAGCACCCCTCGCCCCCCCCCCCCCCCTTGCCAGCTACACCTCTCGCCTCAACCACGGCCTCTCTCTCCTCCCTCCCCACCTCCCACAAAGCAGCCCTCCTCGACCCAAATTGGCAGGCGGCTATGCTCGATGAATTCAGGGCTCTTACAAGGAATGGTACCTGGGTTCTTGTTCCCCGCCCTCCTAAGGCGAACGCCATTCGCTGCATGTGGCTCTTTAGACACAAGTTCCGCTCTGATGGAACGTTGGAATGTTATAAAACTCGTCTTGTGGTTAATGGTCGAGCTCAGTAGGTCGGTATTGATTGTGATGAGAAATTTAGCCGCGTGGTCAAGCCTGCCATTATTCGTGTAGTGCTGAGCTTAGCCTTATTTCAACATTGGTCTATTCATCAGCTGGATGTCAAGAATGCCTTTTTACATGGCCATCTGAATGAGATTGTTTATATGTTTCAGCTGCTAGGGTTCGTTGATTCTGATCGTTCTAATCACGTCTGTCTCCTGAAGCGCTCTCTATATGGTCTAAAACAGGCCCCTCGGGCGTGGTTCCATCGCTTTGCTTCTCATCTGCTCTGCTTGGGTTTCGTTGATAGCTGCTCCCAGGGCCGGACCTGAGAAATTAATTGCCTGAGGCGAATTACGAAACTTGTGCCCCTCACGATTAAAAAAAAAACAAGGCATCAAAAAAACATATAGCTATTTAATATATGCATTATATAAGTGTAGTTACATTTCAGTTTCAAAAATTCATCAAACCCCGAGACTATTGATAAAAAAATAATATACATCAAATCTCGAGCAAAAAGCTATAATATTAGGACATGCATTTACTTAAATACCACCTGTCTCGCAGTCTTGGAGGCAAAAGTATCAATTAGCTTGACATAATCAACCTTCTCAACCACCTTCTTTTCAATCGATAACATAGCCAAGTCATTTAGCCTCTCTTGTGTCATAGTAGACCGAAGATAAGTTTTGATCAACTTCAACTTGGAAAAACTCCTTTCAGCAGATGCTACTGTAATTGGCACGATCAACAAAATTCGAAAGGCAACATATGCATTTGGATAACATTCATCCATCTTCTTCAAGTAATTCAATACATCTATTGCTCTGCTAGTTTCTGGTGGCAATGAGTGCCTTAGCAATTGCAATTCTGGACATAAACCTGATGCTTCAATATCAGAGTGCTCATCATGTGTCAAAATTTTTTGAAGATTGTTACAAGATCTCAAAAGGCTAGAATGATCAGCAGATTGTAACTTCTCCATACTAAATAAAACGCCAAAGATCTCCTCATACTTTTGAAATTGCACAAAATGAGATTGAAGTGAGGATAGAGCCTGATCGATTATAAATAAGAAGTAGTTCACCCGAAAAGATTCTTTTGGTGACTGGATTACCTCTTCATTGTTGATCTCATCATATTGTCTCTTTCGCCGAATGATGCGTTTTTGTTGAAAGACGGCTTCAATTCCCATTTCGATTGCTATTTGTTCTGCTTCAGCCATAGCCTCATCAAATCCACATTCTCTATACTCTTGAAGAGAAGAAATAAGCCCTTTTAATTGGCTAATAGCAACATCGATGTCCATATCCTCTCCTTGAAGAAACTTACTTACAATGTTAATCTGATGCAACAGCTTGTACCAGATCACCATTTCAAGCAAAAACTCAAAATTTGCAAGTTCAAGTTCTATTAGGCCTTCAGCTTCACTTTTGGATTTCGGATCTTCACTTGTTGTTGCCAATTCAACTAAAGCGCCCACAATCTGCGCAGCTTGCTCTTTTATAGGCTTCACACTCTCAACATGGCTTTCCCAGCGTGTTTGTGAGAGCGGCTTGACCGTAAGTCCCTTCACATGTTTTTTAAAAATATGCCATCTCTTAGTAGAAGAAACAAATAAAGTGTAGATGCGTTGTACAACTCCAAAAAATGACATTGCCTTAGATTCTTAGAACAACAAGTCACCATATCACATAATGCCAAGTTGAGATAATGACATCCATAAGGAGTGTAGAAAGCTCTAGGATTAACTTCAATCAATCTACTTTGTACACCTTTGTGCCTACCTTTCATATTGGCCCCATTGTCGTATCCTTGACCTCTTATGTCATTTATGTCGAGGTCAAGTCTACTTAGAACAGCCTGCAGCTCCTGAAAAAGCTCATTGCCTGATGTATCATCAACCTTCATAAACTCAAGCCAAAATTCTTCCACTAATACATTAGTTCCTGAAACATCCACACAACGAACTATAAGGGACATTTGCTCCTCATGGCTTGTATCAGGGGTACAATCAAGTATGACTGAGAAATACTTGGCATTTTTAATTTTCGCAAGAATTGAACCCTTTACATCAGCCGCTAACATATGTATCAACTAATTTTGAATCTTAGGACCAATATACGAATAATGAGTCTTCTTTGCTTGAACACGATGCAGATGCTCTGCCAATACTGAATCAAACTCAGCAATCATTTCAACCAGTTGCAAAAAAATCCCATTATTATCAACAAAGAGCTTCTCGCAATCACCTCTTAATGCCAAGTTATTCTTTTCAATTCTCTGGATAATAGCAATTATCCTCTTCAAAACCTCTTTCCAGTGTTCTTTCTCTTTGTTGATAGCAAGCTGCAGACTTTCATCAATCGTCTTCTTAAGCTGAAGCCTTCTTTCTAATTCAAGCCATTCAACCATGCAATTCATATGATACTTACTAGTTTCATGAGAGCTGAGAGTCCGGCTAAGGTTCTTCCAATCAGAATACCCTTCATTTCCCAACTTCCCAAGTAAATTCATCGTCTTCTGTGTCTTGAACAATTTACAACAAAAGCAAAAGATCATATCTAATGAAACAGAATACAAAAGCCACCTTCCATCCATCTTCTCACCCTTAACAAGCTGCCGAACATAATGTTTCTTCTCAAAATGTCGTCTAGAACTATCAAGAGGAAACAATACATCATCATCCCGTTTAGGACCTCTTTCAACAAGAAAATCTCTAATGTTTTGTCCAATTCCGTCCCAATTTCCAGGATCATCAACATTCTCAGGCAAAGTAGTGAACTCTCTATTCTCTTGATCTATATCTTCATTGCCACCTTGTCTAACTTCTTCATGGGTAGCCCGATCAACCTCTTCATTGGCAGCCTCATCAAGTTCTTCATTGACATTTTTAGTAAACTTTTCAGTATCATCTTGATCAACTTCAATAGCATCTTGACCAACTTCAATAGCATCTTGATCAACCTCATTACTGACAGCTCGAGTGACCTCAAGATTAGCATCTTGATCAACATCCGCTTTAACAGTTTGCTCAACCTCTTCATTCAACTCATTGCTAACAATTTGATTACTAGCGAAATGCTTCTTAATATTACCTAATTGACTTCGAGTTAATGCATCTCGTTGCTCCTTCAATATTCCTCTTCTTAGCTCCAGACAATTGCTTTCCCATATGCACTACCTTACAAGTTGTAAATGCTATTTGTCAGACACAATCCAAATCCAAATCCAAAATCCTACAAATTCAATTCTACAACCCTACAAATTCAATCCTATATCCAAAACAAAATCAATCCTATATCCAAAACAAATTCAAATCCTAAATCAAACAAATTCAATTCCGAATTCCTAATTCCAAAACCCTAATTTCGCACTCTTAAATCCAAAACGAATTCAAATCCAAATAATTCGACCAACATAGGATGAAATTGAGAAATTATAACTGATTTCGTCTTCAACCATTCACTTCAAGAAACAAGAGGGAGCTGAGAAGTTGTCAACCAGGGCAGGCCGCAAGCGATGCGATTTGCGAAGAGCCGAAGACGGAAGAGTGAAGACTTGACTCACAACGCTCAGGCGATGCGGGATGCGGTTGGAGGGGGAGGCCGACGCCGGGAGGGAGAGGCCGACGCCGGGAGGGGAGCCTGGATGCCGGATTTCCGGTCGGTGAATCGTTTTCGGCCTTGTGGCGTTCTCTTGCGAATCGCCCTGCTAAACCATCCCTCCTATAAAAGAATTGTTCATCATTCTTTTTTTAATTCTTGCAACGCAGCGTTTTCATTCTTTTTTTTTCGAGTGTGCCCTTCTCACTTCAGTTGGTAAGTATCCGATTTTTTAATATATATATATATATATATATATATATATATATATATAATATGAGGTTGGGTCATGTGTTAACCACTCTTACGGTGTTAAATGTTAACAAATCAATATTCGGCAAAATTTATGAAATATTCATCACAGTCACTCAATTATTCATCAAAACTTTTGATAAAATTAATCAAATATTCATCACAGTCACTCAATTATTCACGATTTCCCAAATATTCATCAATATTCGGCAACATTTAAGAAATATTCATCACAATAACACAATTACGAGATTGAGGATGGATACACGCGCAAGGGTTTGAGTTTTTTGGGTGATAATTTTTTTTTAATTGACAATAATTATTAATTGAAATGAATCTCTTAAATGTTGTCGAAAAGTTTTGATGAATAATTGAGTGACTGTGATGAATATTTGATAAATTTTGCCGAATATTGATTTGTTAACATTTAACACCGTAAGAGCTGTTAACATTTGATCCATATTCTAATATATATATACATATATATATACGGGCCCCCTGGGCCTATAGTGCCCGAGACCAAGGCCTCTTGGGCCTGTATTCAGGTCCGACCCTGAACATAAGCAACTCTAACAAATCTTTGAACCCACTCTACCTTGCACCCAAATGCCCCCTAACCTTGACAAAGAAAATGAAGAACATATTCAAGCAAGCTCTCTGCTTGCCTAGAAAACCTTATAAAGAAGAAAGGAGCCATAAAGTGAGACTTGGAGGAAGGATTACATATGTACCTCTGCCCCTCCTTATATATATAGACTACAAGAACAAGAACAACATACAAGCCAAAATCATAAAAGACAAAAGAATAACAAAAATAGGAAATATAAGAGCAAAACAAGAGAATTCAGGAAAACAAGAAAAAAAGAAAGTAATGATTACATTAAACGCAATCCGAAAGCATGGACAAAGTTCAAAATATTCAAATGGTATGTCAAACAAAAAGAAAAGACCTTAGAAAATAGGAAATGACCGAACCTGATAAATATCTTTTATTTATGTCTAAAATGAAAAAAAATTCATGGAATTGTTGTGAGATTAGAAACCGAAATAAATGGACAGACATTGAAACATTATGTAAAATAGAGAACATTCAAATCTTAGCGCTATTGGAAACCAAAGCGGAGACCCAACCCCCAGATGTCCTATGGAAGGATGCTGGGCTCGACGCTATATGCTTCATCCCGACTTCTGGTAGGGCTGGGGGATTTGCGTGCTATGGAAAAACTACATTATGCGGGATTGTTTAGTCTCTGTTTTGACTAAAGAAGAGCATTTCATTACCTTAAAATTTGAAAATATTGGAAAAGGAACAACATTTGCAGTTTGTTTTGTCTATGCTCCTCCCCAGGAGGCGTCTAAGGCATCTTTCTGGCAGCTTTTAACTACCCACATCCAAACTCTGACAATTCCTGTCATTTTGTTGGGTGATCTTAATGAGATCCAAAGTACAAGTGAAAAAAGTGGTAGTAATGATCAAAACTCCTCCCGATTTGAGCGATTGCTAGTATGCAACCTACTTGACGCTCCAACCGTTGGTAACGAATTTACTTGGATGAAAAACAAAACCGATGTGAATAGCATTTATGAGAAACTTGACAGAACCCTCGTCCAAGACGAAATAATCCAATGGTTTCCAAACATCGCAACTAGAAACCATGCCTTCTCGACATCAGATCACCACCCAATCTTTGTACAACTCGATGTAGACGAGAGAAGAAAGGTGCGACCTTTCAAATTTGAAAAAATGTGGCTAACGAGGAAAGATTACAAGAACCCAGTGACTCAAGCGTTGAGAACACAATACCAAGAATCTCACATGTTTAACGTTATGAAAAAGACGTACAACTTCTAAAACGACTAACGAAAGAGTGGAATAAAAGAACCTTCGGAAATATCTTTAGGCAATTACGAGAAACAAAAGAAAAATTACTGGAACTGCAAATGAATACCAATCAAGGCCAGCAACAAGACAATGGCACACTTCAAATACAATTAATAAAGAAAAAGGATCAACTTCTGCAGTATCATAAGCAATACTGGAGTCAACGAGCGAAAACGAAACAGTTAAAACTTTCGGACTCAAACACCGGTTACCACCATAGAGTTGCCTCAGGCAGACGAAACATAAAGATTATAAGGCAAATTAGAACGCAAGAGGGCACAAAAGTAATTGGGGAAGAAAATATTAGAAGAGAATTAAAGACGATTTCGAAAAAATATTCATGAAAGAAAATATCAATGAACGACTATTATAGAACTATTTAACATTGATAGACAAAGAGATAACTACGGATGATAACAAAGAACTAACCAAATCGGTATCCAATTATGAAATAAAATCTGCTTTTTTCTCCATCGGTAAAGACAAATCCCCGGGACCTGATGGGATGACAACAGAGTTCTACAAAAAATATTGGGATATTGTTGGACCATCGATAACCAAGGCCATCAAAAGCTTCTTCTCTTCGGGGAAGATGTTGCGCCAAATAAACCATAAATTTATCACCCTAATACCAAAATGCGAAAACCCATCCACAGCGGGCAACTATAGACCAATTAGCCTGTGTTCAACTATTTACAAAGCAATTGCCAAAATTCTTGTAGAAATAATGAAAAAAGGCACATGAGACGCTCTTGGGTGGTGGTACAACCGTAGTTGACATCCCCAAATTCTCGCATGTATCCAAAAAAAAAAAAAAAAAAAAAACTATTTGAGATGGTCAGGTTGCCTATCGCCTTTGCCTCCGGGGTATTGTGTTAAGTGTTTGGGGTTTTATTTGACTCCCCATATTAGCGTCCATCCTTTTTCCATTTTTCCCCCAACTTTTTATTTATTTATTTAACTTTTTACTTTTTTAATTTTACAAATCAAAATCCTAAACCAATAGTCCACCTCCCATTCAGTGTCTCACATGAAGGATCCGGCGCCCTCAAGCTCTCTCCTTTCCGCCTTCTCCATCGAAATCAACGGCTCGATCCCGCTGTCCGGCTGGCGGGTCAGCCCAAGGGCCTCTTCCTTGCGGCTTCAACGCTGTCCCGATAAGGGTCATGGGCTTCTGCAACGGCCTCGTTGCACTGTACAAAGACGTCGGGCCCTCCGACATCGACGACCCTTTATTCTACGCTCCTAGTTTCATTTCTATGGCCATTGTCACTCCTTTTTCTTAAATCGCCACTGTTGGAAGAAAACATTGCAGCCTTTCTCCCCCTCCCTCTTCTTAATTCGAAATTATATTCGTGTTATAGCCATTGTCGGCAATCAAGTTGTTCTAGAGCTGAGAACTGACATTTCAAGCTTGATGGTACGGGCAGCTCAAAAAATTCAGGGAAAAAAAGTTTTTAAAAACGGTTCGTGTCGTTTTACATGGGTATCCGACACGAAATCGTTTCGTGTTTTCGTGTCGAATACCCGGTATATATCGTGTCGTGTTTGGATCGGCCTTTTTCATGTTATCGGTTTTGTGTATCCGACATACCGTGTCGTGTCGTGCCGTGTAGTGTCGGATACCCATTTATGCATAACCCTAGTTATTCGAGCCGAGCGAGCCGAGTACCTAGGTGTTTATGTTCAACTCGTTTTTTATTGAGTCAAGTTCAAGCCGAGCCTCATTTTTTTTTTTCGAGCCTAAGATCCTGCTCGTATTCGGCTCGCAAGTTTTACATGGAGCTCGAGCTCGAATTACTCGTTTTTTGCTTGAGCCAAGTTCGAGCTCGTGAAAGTACCGCACTGATACTAGGCAAATTAATATTAAAAAAATCAAACAGTGGTGTATGAGATACTAGAGGAATACCTGCGAAGTATCGATGCTTGGGCATTTAAAATTAATTGTGTGCCAGGTTGCACAAGCAAGCCTTGGAAATTTTGGAAAGGTTAAAGTAAAAACAACGTCGTATGCTACCGGTGAAGGCCAAAACACTAAATTTCAGCATTGTGCGCAATTGCAAGTAATCAAAGGAATCTGACACGTGTCAAGAAGGGATTCGCCTACCACTTGCCCATCTGCATGGCTAACATTTGGCGCATGGTAGACGGTTGTGATTATTTACCTTGCAAATTTATTTTACAAGTTAAAATCCCAATTTTGGTATTAAATATGTAAAAAAATTTACCACAATACTAGATTAATTTTTATCTACCTATAGACATCAATTTTGAGTATGTTTGACTATATTTTTTTAAAATATTTCTCGTTGATTATAAATATGCAAAAAATGATCCGAAAATTTAATATTGCTTATTTTTTTAGTTATATATAGTTCGTACTATTTCGTATTTTCGTTTATAAATAATATTAATTTTATATTAATATTGTAACAGTAAAAAAATTAATATAATAATATAATCGAGAATGAAAATAATTGTTGAAGAGGGGTATATTTGTAAATTGAGTTGGTAGGAAAAGATGAGTTTTGGGATACTAGAGATGCTATTGATAAAGTGGAAAAAATGAGAATGGTATGCTAGGATGATGTGGTGGAAAGAGATGAATAAAATTGTATTAGTATTCATAGTATCCCCAATATTCGTTGATAAATATGGCCTAAGAGACTTTAATTTTCTACTTTCTTGTCTTTTACTCAAATTTTAATGTTTATTCAAATCTCTTTTCAATTTTCTTTTTAATGACGGTTTTTCCTTTTTCCTTTTTCTTTTTAATAACAACTTTTCTTTACTCTATATACTTGATGAACGGGTAAGACATTTTCATTTCTCTAATATTAGTCTTGCGAGGCAAGATTGGTTTTCCAATAAATTCAAGTTATGCAGATTTCAAATCATTTCCTTGCTCCAGAAGCACGGAGGCTTCAAGAGCAAGTTTCGAATCATCTACTTGCGATTTTTTGAGTATTTATTAACTTGTCGAGGTAAATATAGATTTTTTAACCTTTGTTTTTTATGACGATGATAGTGCATATAGTGCAAAATACCATTCCACATTGAAAAGTTTGTTGTAACACCAGTTGCACCACCTAAAGCACGACGTTAATTAATACCGAAATATATAAAGCTGGTAGCCTTGTAATGATGATATCTTGGCTTTAGTTTTTTTAATTCACAAAGGTCACCTATTGACGATATCCCAATAAATAGTCATATCAGAATGTTCCTTTATACGCCATAAATATGTCACCTAACGCAGAATATAGCAGGTATATAAAGATTCATTCGCGATCAATATACTTATTTCACTTGTTGATCTATTACGATCGAGTAAATATTTTTGTATTAGTAAACACGGATGCTTCATTTATCCTATAAACCTTCACAATCATAGGATTCGTGATCGGATGAACTGCGACCAGCCAAGAGACCACATGTATGTCTCGATGTCAGATAACCACTTGTTTACCATGCGTGGAACCCACCATATCAAACAACGTCTTTCTTACTATGTCGACACTAAATCGTGCTGGCAGGCGTGGGCCTCACGCACCATCTCGCTAACAACATCCCATTGGCCCATGTATTATGTTTTCCCTACAAGGTCTCACCGACAGCCCGCACATAATACTATAAATACCCCCATCCATTTCATAGTTCGGGATTGGTTTTCTGAGAGAATACGACGAGCTCTGCAGCTATCTCCCATAATTAAAACCCTCGAAGTTGAGTTCTCAAGTATCTTGAACGAGAAAGAATCAATTTTAGAATAAACCAATCATCTCAAAGTTACTTCAAATACAACGATTTAATAGTAAAAATAGAACTAAAAACCTATTGCAAAGTAGTCATCGCGAAGAAGGCCTATCGCGAAGCCACCACTAGATCGCACGTCGAGTTCTTAATCCAGGAAACATCTTGAAGCTTCCAACTACGATATATTTATATAGGTATTATCCGCCATATTCTTATAAAATAGGGAACACGTCATCAAGGTGAGGTAATAAATGTCGATGATTTTTTAAAAACGCTTCACCTATAATCATCAAGTACACATGTATTATAATTGTGGAATTTAGTGTACCATGACGATAAGTTGTCTATGTGCCTACCGTTATATATTGTGGGTCAACCCTTTATATAGGCCAGACAATACATAGGTCAACCCCTTATATGGGCCACAAAAAAAAACACTCAGATATATGGCACAAATTCACCAAATTTTTCCAAAAAACACACAATAATCACACACAAGTAACGACTCATTTGCACCTTAACCAACAAACTCTATGCCAATTTCATCCCAAATGTTGTTATAATTGATTTTTGAATTAGGGTTTTTTACCATCACACACGAAACGATGGTGATGTAAAGGGTATGAGGCAAAGTGGGAAAGGCGTGACAATGGTTACTAGATACGGAGGTTGGTGATAATGCATATTTTATATAAGCATTATTGGTAGTTTTAGTTGCATTTATAGTAGGTTTATTGCATGTTTATTAGTTAATTTGCATTGTTACTCATTTGGGCATTCGAGTTCAGAATCTACGTTATTTTGTGCTTATTGTGCAGATTTACAATTTGAGCTTGAAGAGGGGCTGAGGTTGGAATAAAAGACATGAGAAGAGCTTGGTTTGGAGCTTAAAAGGAGCTAAGAGGAGTCAGTTGTCACAAGAGGATCCAAGAGGAAGAGAATCGAAGACAAAGGAAGAAAGCACGACACAGGAAATTAGCGGCGCCCGTTGCTATTCAACCGGCACTCGTCGATCTGGCAGATTCAACAACTGCATGGTTACTACGAATCTTTTAATTAGGAAATTATTATTATATTTTTTAGGGTTTATGGAGGGCGACTTCTAAGCCTATATATGTTGGTTCTAAGTAATTTTCATATACATAACATACTTTATGATTGAAGAGAGTTTTCTCAAGTTATGAGCAACTAAACTCATTGTTTGGTTAAATATCGGTTCCTAAGTTGCTAGGGTTAAGGGGAGTGACAACTTCTTAACATCACACGGGTTGCTTAGGAGGGTTGGTACTGTCATTCTGTCAAGTACTTTGGGAATTTGTGCTATTTGTATGCTAAATCCATGCAGAGCTAGGGTTGCTTGTAGGTGTAAGGGATTGGCATGACATGAGGAATGTCAATCTATAAAGTCGGAATAACATTAAATTGAATCAGAATAACTATAAATAAAACCAATGATCTTAAACACCAATCATTGTTGAGAATTACAGGTGAACGTTTTACCCATATTGGTAACCAATTCGCAATTTTTCCTTTCTTTATTTTCTTTGTGTTATTTATTACCTCTCAATCTCGTTATTTAATTATTTTAGTGGGCATAAGAACACATCTAAACAGTATCTCTATGTGGGTTCGACCTCTTACTTACACGCTATACTAAGTTTGTCAGTTTAGGTTATTATTATTTATTTTTGACCGGGAACAACGATCCTTACACCCCTTCAGTTGGTGTCGGCAGAGATAATTTTGTTTCTATGAGGTTTAATCGTAGTAATGTAAAAGAGAAAATTGTTATGGAGACAAGAGCACATGGAGATGGTAGTGATGGGCATGCTGATGGCGGTGGATCTCGTGGGTATAGATGGAAGCGATAGCTATGGTGGTACTCTTCAACGAGACATTAATAGTGGTTATGCTTACAAAATAATCCGTGCTTATGGTGGGAAAAAGAACTAGATGGTGGAGGAAAGAGAGTTTGAAATGAAATTAACTTCATCTAGTTTTGGAGAATTCGTTAAAGTTATTGGCAGTGTGTCTAAATTAGCTGGGCCTTTTCATAAGGTTGTAAGGTTTGTTGTAGTTAAAATTCTCAATCCTCAATATGTAAAAATAAAACATTTGAACCGGACGGTATCAAATGATGGTGTTTTGTTAGAGGCGTTTTTGTTTAGTCAAGTAATGTTAATTCCTCTCGTTTGTCCTACGTTAATATATATGGTTAATGAGGAAGCAATTTTTTTTTCCTTTTTCTTTTTTGATAAGGTAGGCCCTGTCGGACTGACACCCAATGACATCATTGTAGACGAGGACGGGCAAGGCCAAGTTGGCGAGGAGGTCTTGTGTGGATATTGTGGGGAGGAGACTCTGATCCTATAACCGATCGAGTTGATCTCAAAGTGTGACTGAATTGCACTCTTTCAAAATGTTGGAGGAGGAACTGGATGTCAAAGGTTAGTATATCGATCTCCCATGGGCAACTCCATTGTCTTCACATGAAGTTGATGGCAATCAGGTAGTCACCTTGAACCAAGATGTTGGAAAGACCAAGCTCTTTTGTCTTGGTGACACCACCTTTCAGGGAAAGAGCCTCGTCTGCTAACCTGGAAATTTGCTCGCATTGGATACCTTCACAATCAATGGCCGACCAACTTGTGGTACTCCCGGTAAAACCTACAACCGCCTCACTAGAAGTTAGTTTGGTTCCATCAAAATTAATCTTGAATAATTCATCAATCGGTTTGCTCCATTTCAGATTTCCTCTTCTTCTTAGTACATTTGTTTGTAGTTTTTGTTGATATTGGGCTCATCTTCAAAGGTCAACTTGGAGGTTGCCCAATTATATGGTTGTTGATTGGTATAATTATCTATATTTTGGATGGATGTTGTATTTATGTTTTCGAAATTTTTTTGACTCCAGCTTGTCCATAAGCACCACCATATCATAGATAGTCTTTCTTTTTGCTCGATATTAAGTTTGTTGAATATTTCACAAATGATGTTTTTGATCGATTTGTTTCTAGTGTCGATGTCCGAGTTTATTTTATTAATTAGTTGTAGTGTGTGGTTGCATTTGATAAAGAGATGGGATAAACTTTCATCCGTTCGGTCACACAACGAGCAGTTAAGAGGAATATCAATGTCTTTGTTTGTGAGTTTGGTATTTGTTGGGATTCCGTCTAGTGAAATCTTCCAAATGAAGTTCTCAAACCGACTCTACTGTTCAAACGTCTTCAGGATGGTTTATAATGAAATATGCGTCCTCCATCGTGCCTAATGGGACGTATGATTTGGAGTTCAATTGTGAGTGGATTTGGAGGCTGGATGTCCCACCAAATGTTTGACATTTTCTCTGAAAAATTGTTGGGGATGATGGCCTTGTGACAAAAGATCAACTTCGACGATCCCATATTTTTGTACAAACGTAGTATATATTTCGGAATAACACAGTCGAGATAATCTCTCATCTATTGCAGGATTGCGTAATGATCAGACAACTAAGTTCAGAAATGAGACTACCGTTGGTTTCAAACCCGAACTGTATATTTGAGTTTTTAAATCCTGATAAGGTTTTGAATAATATTAGGGTAACAGTGGCTTGCAATGTATGAAGGATTTTATGTGGACATAGTGATATATTTGGTATTTCTGTAATCGACTCGTGTTTGGGGTGATTGACATGACCACGATGAGTACTATTAAAGGCTTCTCTAGGAGGCTAAACAGGCTTGACAACGCGCTCACAAATATGGATTGGATGATTAGGATTGGGGGATGTTGGGCGATAATATAGGAAATACAAAGCCCTCCAAGGCCAAGAAAACAAGGATACATGCCCTTTGAGAAAAACCTATGATGGGCTACTTTAAATTGAACTTTGACGGATCAAGAATCTATAATGGAAAAAGCAATGCATGGATTCGTCATCCGGGATCCAGCAACATCATCTAATGTGTTCGGTTGGGGTGTGTGTGATAATAATTTTGTTGTGCCATTGAAGTAACGCGTAATTTGAGTTGCTACAGTCAGATACAACATTACTCTTGACTAATTTCTCTAATGTTTTCATTCGGCATATTTTCAACAAAACGAATGTTATGGCAGATAGAATTACACATCTGACTTACAATATTCCTATCAGCACATCCAGAAGGACGCTCTAGAAGAGAGTACTACTGTACTGCTAGAAGACAAAAGCTCCGTTCCTAATTTCTTTCCTCATCTCATAAAAAAAACCGGTAAAACGATGAATTTGGAAAATTTGCTTATTTGTATGGCATTCACATTTCCCTTAACCGGTCCGGTTCGAGTCAAAAATCCGGGTAAGTCGAACCGGCTAATTTGGTCGCCATGGTTTGGCCGCCCCAAAATGGGACGGAAGCGGAAATCGGGCGCCATTTCAAAATTTTATAATGATTTCCCGCCACACTGAAACAGCCCCGCCTTCCCCTGCAATCCTCACCTTAACCCTCCATTTTTCAGATCCACAGAAACCCTCCATCTCTCAACTCCTCTCTCCTCTCTCATCTCTCCCTCTCCCTCGTGATTTACTGCTCAGTGATCGTCAATGGCGGCCTTCGATTCCCAGTCGATTTTTCATGACATCAGATCCAGAGAGCTCAATGGCTGGAAAGGTAAACCTTCTCTCCTCCTCCACTCTCCGCGTCCCTCTTCCTCTCTTTCATTCGTGCTGAGTTTGGCAATTTTGCCTTTCCAGCTAGAAAGAGACCCTTCTCCTGCGACGAATTCGCCAGTCCAACTGAGCCGACCAGCCAAGCTGTGACCGTGGGCCACGGAGACTCTGAGATTCCGCCGCTCGCCATTTCCTTCTGCAAGGTACTTCAAGCTATTCTTCTTATTTTCAATTTGGACTTGATTTGGTTTTGTAAAATGGCTCAATTGATGGTTGGAATCATGTTTTCACTTCAGACGATTAAGAATTCACATACTCTGGCCGTATCGAATGAGGAAGGATTTGTGAGCTTGTTCAACACGCGTTACAGGTTCTCCACTATGGCAACTTCTCAAGAAAATGCAGGTTTGGCTTGTTTCCTCCCTGCAGCTTGGTCTTTTCTGAACTGACTAGGGTTTTTCCTTCTGCTTGTTGTCTAACTCAGTAATTGATGGATTTAATTTTCCCCTCTCCCTTGTTTCAGAAAAAGCTATGGTTTTGAATTGGTGCGCTCATGAAAATGCTGTTTTTGACATATGCTGGATTAAGGTTAGCCAAGCCGATTCCTATTTTTTTGTGTCTGCTGAATGCTTTTTATTTCCTAAAGTTCCCCTCTTTTCCTAATGAAAGTTTTGATGCAGTATCTAAGAATATTATCGTCAAATTTTTATCTTTTTTTTCCCCTTTAAATGGCACCTAAGAATCTCTTTATTTCTGGAAGCTGGTTGGTTCATTAAGTGTTTAACTCTAGTTGATTGATTTAGTAAATGCCTATTGAACATGTGATATCAAACAGGTTTACTTATATGTGTTCATATAAGTAAACCTATGTTAAACTATATGACTTGAATATCAGATTTTCTTAGACAATCTAGAGTAATTTTGTTGCAGATCATGATGTGTAATCATTCCTGTTGTATAGATTTTGTATAGATCATGATGGCTAAGTTGGAATTCTTTCGCAGGATGATAACAACATTCTGACAGCTTCGGGTGATCAGACTGTAAGTAGCTTGAATCCATCTTTGCCAGTATAATTTACTGATGGATAAAGAACATGCTTATTGAGTAACTGGAAAGACGAGTCCTAGTGCTTAATCAGATAATCCCTACTTCAAACAAATTCTTTCCATGTCATGGTATATGAAGGGGAAGAATTATGCTTTGTATTTTTAAGACCATGCTCAAATTTTTTTTATTGCAAGTTTCAAACTGCATTCAAGTGTGGTTTTGCGTTTGTAAGGATAGTAGTGCATAAAAATTATTATGGACTATCGGTCTTGCAAGTTTCATACTCACTGCAAATAAATTGACCAGATCTTGAAGTTTCACTCTTTACCAGTATTGCTTATTATCTTACTTCCGCTGGCAGATGAAGATGTGGGATGTACAGGAAAAGAAATGTGTTGGGGTATTGACAGGACATAGAGGAAGTGTAAAATCTATGTGTTCACATCCTACGAATTCTGGTAAGATATTTTCTGTTTCTTCATGTATCATGTTGTTAATATTCCAACATTAGTAACTTTTTCCTCAACGGACCAAAAAGAAAGTAATTTTTTCCTCATTATCTTTGATGTTGAATAGATCTGGTTGTTTCTGGCTCAAGAGACGGGTCCTTTGCAGTATGGGATTTAAGATGCAAGGCTGGCCATGTTCAGAATAGTAGAATAAAGTAAGTTTAACCTTTTCCTTTATTTATTGAGTGGTGTCTTCTGGTGTTCTCACTGACTGATTCACCTTTATGATGGAATGTTATTGCTTATATAGCTCAAATGGAGTGGTCACTGGAGCACATGCCTCAGCAAAGGGAAAACGAGTTAGGAATTGCAAGGTTTGTATCCTGGATGAATCTTCATTAAGTTCATTCTTGTTTGTTGTTACTAAAGCCTGTCTTGTCAGGCTGCCTCCATGAGCATCACGTCAGTTCTTTACCTCAAAGATGGAGTTTCAATTGCTACTGCAGGAGCAGTTGACAGGTACTCACTCATATCATACATCTAAGGAGCCATAAAACACAGTTAACTCGCAGTACAGTTACAAAATTGATCATATATGCTGTTGTGTTAATTTCGTTATGTTTAATCTCTTGGTTCAATCCAGCATTGTGAAGTTTTGGGACACGAGAAATCTTAAAGCTCAAGTAACTCAGACATGCCCTTACATAGAGTCAGCAAAAGCACCGGTAAGTTGAAGTTCTTTATCAGCACTATGTAATTGTAAAACTCAATTATGTACATCTCTTCAGTTTAATGACCGGCAAACAAGAAAGCAACTTTTATGCCTCTTCTAAACATGAGCTAATATTTCTCGTCCAAATGAATGCCCTAAGATGTTGCTCAATTCATGGGTCATCCTAAACCATGCGCCTTGTGATTTTAGGATTATTTGCTATTTCAGGCTCATGACTTGGCTAAATTGAATGTTTGTACCATATAAATCTACTAGGCTAAAGATTTAATTCAGTTGTTCACTACATTTGCAATTATGTTCCAGAAAGGCAGATTGCATGGCATTACTAGCCTCTCTCAAGATCTAAATGGAGTGCTGCTCTCGGCTTCATGCAGAGACAACAGGTAATGGAATATTAAAAGCTTAAAATTCTAACTCAAGCATAGTATTTTTCACCATAAATGGTGCCATCTTACTGAAAGCTCAAAATATAACTCATAACTTATTTATTGCAGGATATACTTGTATAACGTACTCCAACTAGACAAGGGTCCTGTAAGTTCCTTCTCGGGCGGCCAAATAGAATCATTTTTTGTAAAGGCAAGCATCAAACTCTATTTTTATTCATGAATATTCAATTCCTGTTTTCCTTCTTCATGTAATAATTCAAACGAATAATTTGCAGTCTGCCATTAGTCCTGATGCATCACACATACTTAGTGGATCCAGTGATGGAAATGCCTATGTATGGCAGGTTAGGGTCTTACTATGTATCTACTTGGCTAGCCCACTTGCCTAATTTAGATCATATGAAGCAGCATTAATCTCATTTGCTTATCAATGTTGCACTGGAGCTAGGTGGATAGACCTGATGCAGATCCTGTTGTGTTGGAAACCCATGACGGAGAAGTTACTGCAGTTGATTGGTAGGCTAATTCTTCCAAGTGCATTGAATTTTTTATCCACAGAAGTTGAATTGATTCTCAAGGTCTCTTGCTTCTGCAGGTGCCTACATGATTCCGAAAAGTTTGCTACGTCTTCTGATGATCTCACGGTAAGCAAAAGCTAAATCTTAAATCAGAGCTCTTGCTTCTAGTTACCTTCAATTCAAAGGCCTCATTTTCCAAATATCTAGAGATAGTAAGTTCACATTGTGCTTCAGGTTCGATTTTGGAGTACACACAGCAGTTTAGCATCACCAAGGTCTTTCACCAGGAGACGGACAGTGACACCCCGAAGCTCTGAAGTAAGAAAGCTGAACCCAGATGCACTAAAGGCTGATGTTCTAGAAAGTCCTTGCAAAGGTCCAAGCAGTTCTAATGAAGTGAGCTGCAACGATAACCCACCTCATCCTTCAGAAGAAATGCCAGAGATAAGCACACCAGAATCTCACAAGAGAAAGCTATCAAGCTTCAATATCAGGGAAACTATCGACAAAACCCCGGAATCAGCATTAAGAAGCCCTTCTTCTGTTCTCTTCCCTCCTTCATCCATCAAGAAAAAAACAATCAGAGATTACTTCCTAGGAGCTCCATGAAAGCTCGTTCAAGGAGAGAGGAAACTACACCGTATATAAATCCCATTTTTGCCAGCAGTCAAAGTAAGCACCCTCCAATCTTCCTAGCCATTACAGGACTCAAAAACTTTCAAGTTAATTGGCTCTCCATCAAAGTCTCTGCAGTTGGATTTACCAAAAACCATGTTTTGCTATTTCTGAATGCAGGAAATGTACAGCAGATACCGCACTTGAAATGCCTTTTTCGGACCAAAATTCGGATTTGGGATACCAGTTGCTGTTTTTTGCATCTTTTGATTGAATTTATATTGGCATTGCACTTGTAGAAGATTGCAGTACTGATGGAACTGGTGAACTGTTTATTACATCCGACTCATAACAGGGTAGATTTTGCAAAAAGATTTTTCTGTGCTCCGGAAAGGTACATGACACATTGCTGGCTGCTGGCAATGTAGTCCATGGTTCAGTGTACATCAATGTTTGGCTTGGTTATATTTAATTCCTATTTGTACTTGCCAAAAGGGTATATCCATTCCTTGGCTCCTTGCATAACTAAATTTACAAAGATGACCCAATTCAAAAATAAAAATAACATGGTTTGCTTTTTGGTAGTTCAAGAACGAGTTTTGAAACTATAAAATGTTAGATTTTCAGATTATAATCCAACTAGAAAACGACTCAGTTTAATATGATTATTGTACACTTTGTATATGTGCTATGTACACAACACGAACAGATTCTAGAATGTAGATCCGTTTAAGGACGTGACATTAAAAAAACGCTACGAACAAATTAAGGACCCGTTTCATGTGAAACGAATCCATGATCTGTTTGTAATTATTTTAACGTCGGATACATTTAATAACATTAGACACATTTAATGTTGAACGCGTGTCATACTTTGGTTGGAATGGATCTAGAATCCACTTGTATCAAGACATTGAAACCTGATTGTCAGCAAGGCAAGGCAGAGATATGGCAAATGGCAGGTGATTTCTAATCTCAATGGATGACCCAACAGAGCACATTGAAACCTGTTTGTCATGCAAAGATGAACCCTGTACACGTGCCAGACACGTGGCGCCCCCACCGCCCCCCTCCCTCCCTCCATAAATCTGATTCATCTGAACGTCTCTCTAGATCGATCCAACACTTCATCTCGATTCCCCAACAGTAGCATCCAATCTTCCACTCACCACCGGCAACCGCCAAATATGGCCGACTACAACCGCGACCGCCCAGCCCACCAGCTCCAAGTCCACTCGCAGCTGGGCGGCGGCAGGAGCGACGGCCCCTCCGCTGGCCAAGTGGTAGCAGTAGTCACCCTCCTGCCGGTGAGCGGGACCCTCCTGGCCCTGGCGGGCATCACCGTGATCGGGACCCTCATCGCGCTGGCCGTCGCCGCCCCGCTCTTCGTCCTCTTTAGCCCGGTGCTGGTGCCGGCAGCCCTCGCCACCGGGATGGCGGTGGCAGCGTTCTTGGCGTCGGGGGCGTTCGGGGTGACGGGGATGTTCTCGCTGTCGCGGGCCCTCGAGTGCCTCCGGTGGGAGGTTCCGGAGCAGATGGAGCTGGCCAAGAGGAAGGCGGCGGACGTGGCGGCGTTCGCGGGGAAGAAGACGGAGGAGGCCGGCCGTACCATCCAGCACAAGGCCCACGAAACCGGCGGCAGGACTACTACTTGAATTTAGAGTCTGTGGGGAGTTTCTGTTTCGGGAAATATGTTAAGTGCTTAATTTCGGGTTTAATTATGTGTGTAATGTTAAAACAATTTCAAATTTCAGTTGTGTTTTGGATTTGGATCAAGCTTCATGGTTTGTTTTGAATTCCAGGCAACTTTTGCAGGTAAATAAAGTTATTTGGTATTTCACGATCTGATGTATCGCCCCATTCCAATAAAGTAAATATTTTTTAGAGTTTTATACTATGAAATTATATAAAAAATTTGATTAAAAAATAATATCTTATAGAGTTTTTAAAATTTTAAAAAACGCAATGAAAAGAAAATTAATAAAGGAGAGTAGTTAATAAACTAGATTAACTAGTAAAATTAAGAGAAAATTAAGAGATTAAATTATTAAATGTGTATGGGTAATTTAAAATTTGTGTTTTTAAATAAAAATGGGTCTTTAAAAAATGAAAAAGTCTAGATTTACACTAGGTAAAATATCAAATCTTACTCTACCACTTAAAAATAGCCACATGTAAATTAGAATTTTTATAATTAATGTTTTTTTTTTTTTGATAAGGAAAGAATTCGGGTGGAGTAAACCTACCCGGCGGCATCCTTACGGATGAGGTCAAGAAGACCCAGATTGTTTTTAATATCGACTCCTCGGGCAAAGTGGCTAAGGTGTGCAACCTTATCCGCCACTCTATTGTCCATACGAGGAATGTGAAGGAAAGTTACTTCCTTCACTGTCGATAGCAGTAATTGAGTATCCGAGAGGATAAGTTCAATTTCCCAAGGACAGGTAGATTTCCGGTTTAAATGGTCAATAATGATCTTAGTTCTATATTTAGTTGGCGCACTTTTTGACTACCCATTCGTAGAGCTAATGCCTCCGCTGTGAGTGGGTTTTGTTTCCCAAGCTGCTGGTGCAAAATGGAAGTCGGGTGTCCATTGTAATCTCTAATAATAGCACCAGCAGAACTGTCGCCATTAGAAAGAGATGAACCATCAAAGTTTAATTTGTACGTACCATTTTTATAATTAATGTAAAATATATTACTCCAGTACTAAAGTAAATATACCCTCCTTTTAATAACTTTTTCAATCCCCTCCTCCGTTTCTCAAGGAGAATGTTTAGTATACCATCCTGGCGGTCTACACCATGTGACATCTTAGTTGACAATTAAATGAGCTATAAAATAATAATTTATTTACCAAAAAAAAAGGGAATTTGGTGATTTAGACCTTTAAACATGCTTCATTAGGTAATTAGGCCACTAGTGATTTTCTAGAGAGAAGGGCAGAGTAATTAGGCCACTAGTGATTTTCTAGAGAGAAGGGCTCTGCCCTCTCTTTAGAAATTGTTCACCTTCACCAGTGGAAACCCCTTTGTCTACCCACAAAACCTAGAAGCCAGATTTCTATCAAATTTAGCCACAACTCCCTTTGTTTGTTCAATCGATTTGGGGCTCTGTTAGTTTGGGTCATCATCTTCGTTTCCCGATCTCTCTCTCCTGCCAATTTCGGATCGATCTCTTCGCTCCAGATCTGTTCAAGTTCGTCTTCAACCTAGCATGGCTTCCGATGGGTCCTCCGATCGGCGCTGCGGGCTCTCGCCTCCCTGTCTCTGGCGCTGCCTAGTGCTCCTTGAACTCGGCCCTGCGCCGCGCTATCTCCGGCGCGCTATCCTTGCCGCCTTTGACCCTCTGTCCTCCCTCATCTTTGCCGGCGCCCGTTCAATGGGTTGTCACCGTCGATCGTGGCCAGGGTGGTCTGGTGGTGGGTGCGGTGTGTTGCTGAGTGTCGGTTGCCGTCGCCGCCGTCCAGTTCCGACCTCACCTTCGCCGCCGGTTCCATGTTGTTCCTGCTAATACGCTGCTGCTTGGCGTGCAAGGCTAAGTTTTTTCCTTGCACGCCAAGTTTGGGATCATTAAAAAAAAATCTTATTCTGATTTTTTTGAGAAACAAATCTTTTGGGTTAAATATATATATATATATATATATATATATATATATATATATATATATATATATATATATATATATATATATATATTTAATCTAAATTACAACCCGAAAGAGTTTGAGTAAATCCACCCGAAAAGGACTCAAAAAACTAAGGGGGTACAAAAATCGGAAAAATATGTCTGAGAAAAAAACTCTCTCCGGAATGAAGGAAGAACCCTGTATCTACAGTGGCCGTTTCTTATGCGGCGCTACCAAACCTTTCTGGGTGGCCGCCTATGGCTTCCTCGGAAAGCTGCATCTCCGGCGGTCTGCCCCCCTCCGGCCCCGTGTAGGCTCTCATGGGATTTCCTCTCTGAATAAAAAATTTGGGATTTCATCTAGGGATTGTGGAATTCTCCTGTTCCCCCTCCCAAAACCGCCCCTCTCTAATGGTTTATCTACCAAACTCCCCCTAAAGTGTTGTCATACTAGGGTTTTTAGTCCCTCTTCTGTGGGGTATGCCGCCGTCAAACCCCCCCCCCCCCCCCCCCCCCCCCCCCCATGGCCTGGTCCCATCTTCTCTTTGCACTGTAGGAGTCCTGTTACCCTCATATGGGTGGATTCGTGTATTCAGATTTGGATTGTGCTCATGATTACAATGATCGGCTTGATCCTTCTGTCCTCAGCTTGGGCCTGTACGGTGTGGGGAGATTGTGCCTATATAAGTGGTGTGGGGGCCGGGGGTTGGCTACTTCCTCTTCCTCTCCTCTCTCTCTTTCTTCTCCGCTCTCCTTTTTCTGGCTACTTTCTCTGCTCTTCCAAGCGGTCCTCCATGGATAGTGCTCCTCCGTTGGAAATCAGCAAAGGTAAGTCCCCTATGGGGGTCGAAAACTCTAATTCTTCTCAAAACAATACCCTTTTGGGTGCAAATCCTCTTCATGAGGCCACAAATCCTCTTTATGAGGCCACACATTCTGCTGATGCTACCACTGTAACAGGTGCTTGTAGCCATCAAAAGGTTGGGAAAAAGCAAAGCAAAGCTCTGAATATGGAAAAACTCAAGGGCGTGCTTACTGGTGTTCAGGCAAATATCAAAAATTTAAGCCTAACCTCTGTTTATGCTACGATTATCGGTGACCCAGTCTCCATCAAGACTATAAGGAAGAAAATATTCTTCGACTGGAAGTTTCTTAATGGTGGATTCCAAATTATCCCCATGAAGAACAACTGGATGGAGATCAGGTTTGATCTCGAGGAGGACTGCCAGAAGGTTTGGAAGGGGAGGCCGTACCATGTGGCTAAGCAACTCATGCAGATTAGGCCGTGGAGGCTCGATTTCGATCCTCTTACGGAGCCTCTCACGGTGATAGACATTTGGATTCGCATTCCTGGCCTTCCGGTGAAGTACGTGAGCAACCAAGTTCTTATGGATCTGGTAGAGGGCAACAGAATTGGAGAAGTGATAAGGGTCGATGCTTTCGGTAAAAACGGTGCGCGCTACCGTTATCCGAGGATCTGCGCCTCGGTGAATATCACCAAACTCAAGGAGATGAAAGTGAGGGTACTCAACGAGGCAGGCTCTCTCGAAGAATACCCGGTCTGGCTGTATGATCTATCTGATGGGTGTGCGTGCTGTGGCCTCTCAGACCACCTCTTTGAGGATTGCCCCCAGCGCATCTTGGCCCCGGCTCCTCATGCTGCTGATCCTATTCCTCCAATGGAAGGTAACATTGATGCTACAATCAGCACCCCCGCCTCCTCAGATGCCGGTGGCTGGAAGCAGGTGGCTTCTAAGAAGAAGGCTCCGCTGCCTTCTTTCGGTCACTCTAAAGCATCACTCTTGGCTCTGTTCGGCGTCAATGCGGAGGAGCCCTCCGACTCGTCCACATCTAATTCATCCAACAACGTGTCGGTCAGTGAGCATGTTGTGTCTCCTCCACCCGGTACGGTCCCTCTGGCCGCGGCACCTGCTCCTTCCCTGGCACCTCTAACCACATCCCAGAATCTGTCTGAGTCTGCTCACCTGCCAATTCCGAAGGATAACACCCTCTCAGTCTCAGAGGCCTACATCTCTCCGGCTTTCAAACCTGCACTCTCCGACTTTGCATTTGATGAAGCCTTCGACATCGACATTGTTGATTATGAGGAGGATCACCTCTCAGCAGCCGCTGGTGCAGCAATTACCGCATCCTTCACTGATGAAGCCATCGACAGGATGTTTCTTGACTTCTCCACCTCTGCCGAGGTCCCTCTAGCTAATCTCGGAATCCAGATTCACGACGATACCCAGACCGACCCTATGTTGGAGGATAATCTCTCGCCGACGGCTACTCCGACCCACCTGATGGTGCCGCCAGTGGCATCTGTTTCTAAGTCTGGATCAAGCAAGAGGAAGTTGTGCTTCGACGACAACGACACTGCCTGCTCGGACATGGCTGCAGGTAGTTCAAAACGTCTCCATGGTTAAGTACTCTAGTGTTTTGGTTGTTCTTGGCCCCTTTTGCCGTGTTTGGGTCTTGAACAGTAGTTTGATGAATTTACCACCATTTTGCCTATATTCTAATTATCCATGGAGTGGATTAGGGGGGTTAAGGTCTCATTCTAATATTGGTGGTAAACTCATGATCCTTAATGGCTCATCTAGGACGATTGTTAGTTGTTGCTTTCCACTCTATTTGTACTCGGCTCCTTTCGCCTTTATGGCTATTCTAGGGCGGTTGTGGACTTCTCTTGATGGCTTTCCTTGTAAAATATGCCAATGTATGCTAATTATGGTTGCGGGTATATGGCTTTCATTTCAGCTATCTACGTTTCTTCGGTTGGGTCGTTCTCTGTCGGAATTAAATTCAAAATACTTCTATATTAAAATCATATCATCTTATACTGCCGTATCACAATCCCTCGGCTGCACATTAACATCGTCAACCAGTTCCTCATGCGTGGGTCTTAGACTAGAGGGGATTGTTCCTCTTTCGAAGGTGATGCGTCTCTGCGCCCACAGGCAAATCCCAGCCAAAACGAACTTGGCTTTCAGCACACTGGAGTGGCTTTGGTCAGTTGCTTGCAATCATCCCTTATTCCCCGTGTCCTCATACCACACCCTTTGATCTTACTGGATGCTTTCGGTACGGTTTGGTGGTGCCATGGGGTCCCAACTCTTCATAACTCTATCAATATGCTTACCCCTTGTCTTGTGCTGCCTCACGAGACATGCTATCCCCTTCGCTTGCACAGGGCATCCCTCGTGCAACATACTCCCGATTCCACGGGTCCATTATACTTCGTATCGATCTGTGGCCTGGGTTTTCAAGCGTTGTTTGGTGTGGCCATGGATTGGTGTGTGTAAATATATTATATACGCTCTCCATTGGTCTTGTTTTCACTTTGCAATGCACATTAACTTGTGGAACTTAGCTTTCTCTTTTGTTGATGATGATATACACACATGGGAAGTATCCCTGTGTTTATCATTATCTCTTGGATATAGAATCCAAATTATAAGATTTAGGCCCATCTCTACTCCATTGTTATTTGACATGGATATCCTTACTCCTCCCTATAGTATATGTTATAGACTACATGAGTTTGTTAAGATTTGGTGCTATCGGGGTGGTGTGCTCATGATCAAATTTTTTATATACCGCCTTGGCTGTGTGATTTTATTTTCTTTGGCAAAACCTTTGTTGCTAGGCAGAGACATAATTAAAGTATTCAAAAATAATTCCATGCCTAATCGTTTAAAAAACTCATATAACAAATATTATGTTACTAAATTGCCTTATCAAACAATTTTTGGGGTCAGGTTCTCTCAAACGATGGCATGTGACATTGAGTGTAGTCTCTGGTCAGAGTAACTCGATGTTGCTCATTAATTCCGCTAATTGGTTGCACTCAACACGCTTATCTATTCAAAAACTGAGTCACGAATATAACATTTTACAAACCCAAAACAAACAACCGGCTAGTATGAGGAATTTTACCTGGTCTCCTCATATCCCAATTAGTGATTCATGAAAATAAGCTATTGGAATTGCAGAGGAATTGGAAAAAGAACTTTCTGGACGGAAATCAGTGCGATGTGTACAAATGAACATATACAATTGCTGGCCCTGGCAGAAACTAAGACAGAAGTCTTGCCGGATGAAAAATTATGGAAACATATTGGCTTTGATTCTGCTACATGGTCGCCAAGCATTGGACGGTCTGGTGGTCTTGGGGTATTATGGAAATCATACCAACTGTCAAATGAAACCCTTTCGATTACGATACATCTTCCGAGAATCATAGGACTACGATACGAAAACATAAGTGACAATCTCACGATCCTCATTCTGTTTGTCTATGCTCCGTCTGATCCTCGGGACAAGAATGCGTTCTGGGAAGAATTAACAAGAATCATAACAGAATCGTCCTTCCCATGCATTATTATGGGAGATCTGAACGAAATCATGTGTAGAGAGGATAAACTTGGCGGTGCTACCACTATGCCGTCGAGGTTCACGCATCTTATCGATTTTAAGAACAATTGCTCTCTTTTTGATTTGCCAACGTTTGGGAATCCGTTTACATGGAGAAAATCTCCCGAGGCTCCAGATAATATCCTCGAAAAACTGGACAGGGTGCTCGTCCATCACCAAATTCTTGACAACCTGCCAAACCTCATCACAAAAAATGGGGCTTTCTCTTCATCTGACCACTGCCCCATCCAAATAATCCTTGATTGTAGCACCACATTTAAAGCACCACCATTTAAATTCGAAAATACATGGCTTCAACGAAAGGACTTTCGCAATATAGTTAAACAATCCTGGCGTGCCTCTTGCCCAGGATCCGCAATGTATCAACTCGTCTTTAAACAGAAAATCCTAAAACAAAAAGCCAAAGAATGGAACAAGCGGTCATTTGGCAACATATTCCGTCAGTTGCTAGAAGTAGAGAATGACCTGTTAGAGATACAATCGATTGTTGCCAACGGGCAATTTCAAAGCCAAAATAATAAAGAAAGCCGCCTGCTAAGGAAACGTGAAAAACTCCTTCTTTTTCAAAAAACATTTTGGAGTCAAAGAGCAAAAACAAAACATCTTAAACTTACAGATTCTAACACATCCTACTTCCACCGGGTCGCTTCTGGCCGACGACACAGGAAACAAGTGCGTAACATTACTACTATAGAAGGTACCCTGGTAATTGGAGAAGAAAACGTTAGGCAAGAAATTAAAAATGATTTCCAAAAACGCTTTACCAAGGAAACGATAGACGAGAGACTTCTTAATGAAATGACTAACATAATTCACCCCTCAATCACCCCCGCTGAAAATGAATTCCTCACACGAGCCCCAACCAATGGTGAAATTAAGTCCGCGGTTTTCAGCCTTGGGAAAAATAAATCTCCTGGTCCAGATGGGATGACGGCCGAATTCTACAAGCAATATTGGGATATTTTGGGAAACTCGATTATCAAAGCCATCAAAGGTTTTTTCAGTTCCGGGAAAATCCTTAAACAAATAAACCATACATTTATTTCCCTACTACCAAAACAAGATAACCCATCCACTACTAACCATTATCGGCCTATAAGCTTGTGTTCCAACCTATATAAAATCATCTCTAAAATTCTAACAGAAAGACTTAAAGTGGTAGCTGGTAAGCTCATTCACCCACTACAAGGGGCGTTTGTGTCCGATAGGTCAATTCAAGACAATGTCCTGATAGCACATGAAATCTTCCATTCCTTTCGATCGCGTAAGGGTCGTGAAGGGTGGTTGGCAATCAAACTGGACATGGAAAAGGCATATGATAGGGTTGACTGGACCTTCACCAAAAAAACTCTTGACAAATTTGGGTTCCACCCTACTTTCATCTCCTGGGTTATGGAATGTGTACAAACAGTCTCGTATTCTATACTTGTTAATAACGGTCCTACAGATATGTTCTTCCCTTCTAGGGGTCTTCGGCAGGGGGATCCCCTGTCACCGTTCCTGTTCATCCTAGGCGCAGAAGTATTAGCACGCCATCTATCTGCTGAGACAAATAGGGATAGAAGCCCAGTCGGTTTCGCTTTGGGTCGGAATGGACCAAGAATTCCATTTCTATCTTTTGCAGATGATATTATCATCTTCTCAAAAGGTAGTGTTGACGCATGTAGAAGAGTCAAATCTATTATTGACTCCTATTGCAAAGTCTCGGGCCAAAAAGTAAACTATCAAAAATCATGCTTTCAAGCTACTAGAGGGATCACACCGTCCAGACTTCAAGATCTCAACAGCTGCCTAACGATCTCCAATGTCAACTCCTTGGAAAAATATCTTGGTTGTCAAATTATCAATGGTAGAGTAACCAGAGAAACCTTCGAAGATATGATTTGTAAATCTAGGGAACAACTGAGTAAATGGTGTGCAAATTCGCTATCTCAACAAGGTCGAGCTATTCTTATAAACTCAAATCTATCAGCCAAACCCTTATATACAATGCAGAGTTTCTTACTACCATCTTCAATCCATAAAGAACTCGATCAGATAAATAGAACTTTTTTCTGGAACAAGGATCTGCAACACCGCCCGTTGATTAGCTGGGATAGAATTTGTAGAACTAAAAAATGCGGGGGCATGGGGATTAGAAAATCCAAAGAAATGAATGAAGCGCTACAAATGAAACTGTTATGGAAAACACTAGCTGAGCCGGATAATGTGTGGGTGCAAATAATTAAGTATAAATATCTTCGTGAGGTTGACATTCTCCATTATAAGAAACGAGGTGTCACCTCTTGGCAATGGGCGAAACTTACAACTTTGATTGATAAGTTCAAAAAGGGGCTTATCTGGTCAGTCGGCACCGGGTCCGCTATCAATTTCTGGTCTGATAATTGGATTACAACATCTTCTATTCGGTCTCGTGTTGATTGCCCGAGAATTGAAAACATTAATGATAAAGTTAGTGACTATATCCTCGGAGGTAAATGGTGGGAGGAGAAACTATCTGTTGTTCTCCCACACAACATGGTGGAGGAAATCCTTGACATTCCACTTCCTGTATCAAATTTTGTGGACAGATTATACTGGTGGCCAGATCGAGAGGGCTGGTTCACTACGTCAAGCGCATATAAATTGGTCTCTTCCGAATCCTCGATTCCCTTAGACAACAACTCCTGGATCTGGCATCTCGACATCCCACCAAAGATCAAAAACTTCTTGTGGAAAGTCTGCCAAAACGGCCTTCCCACGGCTGCTAAATTAGCCCAGAGGGGGGTTCCTATCCCTCCTACATGTAACCTTTGCAATTGCCCTATGGAAGATGATGTACATTTAATATTCGAATGTCAATACTCGAGGTCTCTCGCCAATTTCCCAAGCCACATAAACTCCGCAATAGTCAGTCGAATCACACTATCAAGGGATATAAGCCCAATCATGTCATTCATTGGGAATAGCTTACCAAAGGCCGCTCTCGGTAAACTTGCTTTCGCTTGGTGGACAATGTGGTATATTCGGAACCAACATGTGTTTAGGCAGGCTCCAATCCCTTCGCGGGATGCCGCATTGATGCTTATTAATACACACGAGAAAAATTGGAGTAATACTCACAAATATGACAGCACATTAGAAGATAACATCAACCCGCATTCACGAAACGGCAAACAACCTGCAAAGAGAAACAAAAACCGTCATATCCTATGGCGCAAACCACCAAATGGCACATTCAAACTCAACTTTGACGGTTCGTCTCTGGTTGATAACCGTAGTACCGCTGGGTTTGTCATCAGGGACTGGGATGGACACCCAATTCACATTGGTTATAAACAACTGGGTATTAAAACAGCAATTCAAGCAGAAGCACTAGCACTCAAACTTGGGGTACAAAAGGCCGTACAACTTCATATTGACAAAATCCACATTGAAGGAGATTCTAGCATAATTATTAACCATCTAAATAACAAGTCGAGATGCCCATGGGAAATCGAACTCATCCTGTCAGACGTACAATATCTTCTATCAACTATGAAAGAAATCTCTTTCATTCATGTACCCCGTCTCGGCAATAGAGTGGCTGATAAGATTGCACACCTTAGCCACTTTGCCAGGGGTATTGATATTTGCAACAATTCTGGTCTTACAGACCTCATCCGCAAGGATGCTTTCGGGTAAAGCGCGCTCACCCGAATTTTTTCCTAATCAAAAAAAAAAAAAAAATCCACCCGAAAGGGTCTGTGTAACCCACCCGTAAGGGTCCTGACAATCTCCCGTAAGGGTTTTTTGGTGCGTTGTATACAGGGTGGCTCTCGACGACGGTTCCGGGTGTTTTTGGCGGTCCTAGTCTGAGTTGGGGACTCTGGTGTCCGGTGTCGGGTCTGGCTGGGGTCGTGGCGGTGTGCATCGAGGCGACTCCGTATTCCGGAAATTTCCTTGGAGGTTCGTCTTCATCGCCCACAGGAGGGACTCCTGATGTACCGCTGGCCAGCGGTGTCATCGCTTGGTGGCGCTTGGCTCCGGGGTTTGTCCGTGTTGTTCTCAGCTCTTTTTGGTTAGGTTCGTCTGTTCGTCTGGGGTTGTTTAGTTGTCACTTTTGTATTGCACCGTTTATTTTAGATTGTATGTTCGACGGTTCGCCGTCTGCCGACTCTGTCGGCCTCTCGATGAGCCAGGCCTGTCTGGCCATCGCATTTTTACCTACTCAAAAAAAAAAAAAAAAAAAAAGAGTAATTAGGCCCATTAATTGTTTTTTTAGCCGGCGTAAACCCTATTAATCGTTTATTCAGTATACATACCCTTCCCACTCTTCTCCTTCCTTTACCAGCAGATATGAAGATTTGGGCGACTCCTCTCTCTCTTCCTCTCAGAATCTGAAGATTGGGCGATCTCGAAGCTCGAAGCTCCTCCGGAGCCCTTTCGTTCCTCGCCATCAGCCCTCCATCGCCGCTCGCAAGGAATAATCTTCTCTTCGCCCATCCCCTCGATGCTCCTAGGGTTTGTCCTCTCCCACTCTCTCATTCTCCTCTCATGCACACGCTTGCCTTCGATTGAGTTTCTGGTAACGCAGATTTAGGAGTCCCCGCCCCCCCCCCCCCCCCCCCCCCCCGATTTGGATCTTTGAGAGACTGGATCTTCCGATTACGGTTTATTAGATGGATTCTAGTGTTGCACTAGCGGTGACTCCTCTTGAATTGCTGATTTTTATGAGAATTTGCCTTCTGTGCTCGAAATCTGCTGCTATTGTATTAATCCGATGTGATCTTCTGTTAAAGTATCTATTTTTGGGGTTTTTGGCGTCTAATTTCGTTATTAGTCAGTGCATGATGACTTGAGGTACTGTGGTTGTGTATAATAGAAAACCATTCATGGCCTTTTGTTGTTATGAAGTTTGTCGACCATAAGATTCATCAATTTCTAAGGAGAGAAGGGATATACGATGCTTACTCTTGGATACTTAGTGTAAACTTTGCAGTTTGATATATTATAGGTTGAGAAATTCCACCAGTTGATAAATAAAAATCATCCCTTGATTGTACGATAAACTTTGTGAATTTGAAATGATTTGAGTAAGTTAGTGATGTTACATCAATTCAATAATCAATATGGAATTATAATGAACAGATTGAATGAGGATTATAGCTTATATCTATATACTCTGCTTGATCTGCCCTGCCCTGCTAGCTTATATCTATATACTCCACAAAGATTTGCATATTCAGTTTCATTTTACATCCTTCGTTTTGTAATTATCCTCTGGGGCTCATTTTCCTGTGTCTTAGCTTGCATCAGTTAGTTCTATATCAGTGTCATTGGCTCATTTAATTTTCATATTACCTCTGATGCGAACTTTGAAACCATGTTTAAGTTGTTGATAAGGATTTATACTTGTTGCTTGCTGAGAAGCATTTCATTATCATGGTTATTCCACTATATTCGTTATTAACAATCGTCTTATCCAATAAGTAAGAAATTGTTTTATAAAACCATGTTGCTTCTATGGCAATGAAAGGAGATGAAGGAAGGCACTATACATTACACATACTAGTTTATTATAGAAGCAGAATAAGAATTAATTGTTCAACGTGTAGATAGAAATAGAATTCCATGAAGTGCTCGTCATTCATTTTGCATCACCACCCTTCATTTTTCATTATCAAGTGTAGACTTGATCAAATTCTAGAATTGGGTCCATTTTCTTCTCACTTTCTTCTTGCTTGAGTTGTTCATTGTTCATATTTATGAAAATTGTGTTTTTTTTTTCCTTTTCCAGAATATGAATGTTAATAAATAGACCTCAAATCATGCGGTCATTTGGTTATCTGAAAGTTTATTTGATGCAATGGAGTTGGCTTGTACTTTTAATCAGCATAGCTGAAAACACTCTTGGATGGTCAAGGGCTGTTTTTTAGATTGTTTATGAATCGAACCGATTGATTGGCAATTGCATATTAGCTACTTAATTATAATCCATGATTTAATCATTGCTTTTACTTCTTGTGTAGGTCACAACTTCAAAAAGCAAATTCAGCTACTAGAGCAAACGGTTCGATCTAATTTTGTTGATGAAGAGAGCTTCTTGATGATAGATTATTAGTTGCACCTTGTATATTGATAATGGTGAGATATGAAAAGAGATCGTTTGATATTATATTTTTATATAATTCTTGGATTGTTACATTGATGCCACATTGTATTGATTTTATTGATTCCATATTATATTACTTACATTGATGCATGTTTTTGAGTTTTTTTTTTACAGTAGGTAATAATTGATGCATGTTTTTGAGTTGATGACATGTTATAATAGGTATTTATATGTGCAATAAGGTGACAATATTTTGATTCCACGCTTTAAGCTCTTATGTCATCAATCTAACTATATATATATATATATATATATATATATATTAAAAATTAGCACCAAAAATCAAAAGTTTGTGCTAGCCTAATGGTTAAGGAATAGTTTATATGCAAAAGGTCAAGAGTTCAACTCTCCTTAACTACACTATTTGTATTTTTTTAATTATATTAGTTTAATGCCTTTAATTTATTAGATAAAAAATACTAATAAATAAATATAATATATATTTAATATTAGCTTAAGAAATCAAAAAGTTGTTGTAACTTATTGGTTATGGGTATTAGTTTCAATCCAACACGTCAAGGGATCAAATCTCTATAACTACAACATTTTTTTAAGTTTATAGCATATTGTTTTTTTTTTATTTGTTTTAAACCTAAACACATGCAATATTTCCAAAGCAATTATCATTTTTTTGTACTTATACAGTTGAATTGCATGTAGAAGTAAGTAAGATGATAAATAGAGACAAGTTAGTATATTTATTGAATTTCAAAGATAAATAAACATATTAAAACTTTTAGAGATATAAATTATTAGTAATAAAATTATAATGATAATATATTAATTAAAAATATATATTTAAAATAAATCCTCTATGACTACAACATTTTTAAATTTATAGTATATTGTTTTTTATTTGTTTTAAAAATAAACACATGCATTTCTAAAGCAATTATCATTTTTTTTTGCTTATATAGTTGAATTGCATGTAGAACTGAGTAAGAACATAAATAGAGTCAAGTTAATATATTTGTCAAATTTCAAGATAAATAAGCATATTAACACTTTTAGAAGTAAAATTATTAGTAATAAAATTACATAACATATTAACTAAAAATATGTGTTTAAAATAAGTCCCGTGCGTAGCACAGGCATGCTCACTAGTTATACAAAATTGTCACCATAACCAATTGTGATTAATGAAGCGTAATAACAAATGTCATCCATGAATAAAAATTTAATGAACATGTCACCACAAGTGATTGCATCAATGAAGTGTAATCACAATCGTGTCATCAGTGAATTAAAGTATAATCGATGAAAATAAATCGATATACAATTGATTAAATTAAAAACATGTGGCATCAATCGATTTGATTAAAAAAGTGGCATCAAATCATTATAAAAATGACATCAAAACACCATTTTAAAAAAGTTATATCACATTAAAGGAAAAAATGTCATCAAAATACTACTTTGAAAAAATATCATCAAAATACTACTTTGAAAAAATATCATAAAAAATATGGCATCACGGTAAAAAAATATCATCACAAAATTAACATAAAAAAAGTGGCATCAGTCGTTAACAGTAAAAAAAATGGCATCATTGGTCAACGTGAAATTACAGTAAACAAAAAATGTCATCAAGGTTTTAAAAAAAGTGGCATTAAAAAAGTGTCATTCAATCATTTCATTAGAAAAGTGGCATCAAAGTGAAAATAAAATATAATAAAATTTTGGCATTAAAACGGTAAAAAAAATGGCATAAAAAATAACCAAACTGGCTGGTCAACGTTGATCGGTCAACGATCAACGTTGACCGGTCAATGGTCAACGTTGACCATTGACCTCTATTTGGATGAGGTCTACCAAAACTAATTAAATTAGTTCGGGTCTAAGTACCCAATTGAATAATCAAAAAGGTCTATCAACCAAAATCACCCAAAAAAAAATCTTTTCCATTATTACACCGATGTAGAGTTCCAATGACACTAATTTAAAAAATTACATTATTACTGGAGTAGTAAAGTAATGTACTACGTATTTTATTTTATTTTTAATATAATCCGTATGTATTTAGGTCATAAAAAGCAATAGTGCAATACAGAAAGTAGTTTGTCGAACAGGCTCTATTGGGGACCATGCCCGAACGGGTGGTTTACCACCAAGTCTGCAATAACGCTTATCCCAAACAGGCACAAAGTAAAAAACTTCCAATGTAATTGGATCTGGAAACTAGATGTCCCGCCAAAAGTCCGTCACTTCCTTTGGAAACTGACGAAAGATGGCCTCGCCTCGAAGGAGCGTCTACAAAAATCGCATATCCACGTTCCTATGGCATGTGCTCTCTGTGACTGCCAATCTGAGTCTACGAACCACTTCCTGATGGAGTGTGGGATTACCAAACAAGTAGACCCGGGCAAACGCGGGCGCGGGCCGGGCTTGGGCCGGGATTTACTCGAGATTTCGTCCCGTTGTTGCGGGCGCGGGTCGGGCTAAGCCCGCTTAACGGGTTGAAAGTCGTGTCCAATCCCGTCCGCGAATGCGGGTGCGGGTAGGCTGCGGGTACCCGCAAATCCAATCAATTTTTCGTATTAAAGCTATACATATTATTTTTATACATATTTCATATATTATTTATATTCCTACTGTTTTATATTACACATTATTTATATATTTTTATTAAAAAAATATATATATTACCTACCCTTTTTATACTAAGCCTACACTAATCCAAAGAAAAAAAATACTACCTACTGTTTTTTTTATTATTTACATACATATATATATATAGTTTACTGTTTATTATATATTACTTACATACATATATATAATTACTGTTTTTTATTATTTTAAATGAATAATTAATATTATTTATTACATCTATATATATATATACATATATATTAATTAATTTTAATAAAAAAAAAAAGGCGGGTACATGTTACGGGCCTAGCGGGCTAGCGGCCCGTAACGGGTAGATTGGCTTACCCAATCCCGTACCCGCTGCGGGCGCGGACCGGGCTTAGCGGCCAGCGTGGGCTTTTCCCCCTACCCAAGCCTGTCCAATTTTGCGGGCGGGCCGGCCCGCGTTTGCCCAGGTCTACAAACAAGTAATGATTGAAAGACATATTAGTTTGAAATCACTGCCACTCAACCTTTTTAACGGTACAAATAATGACCACTCGCTAAATCTGATCAATAATCATGTTGGTCTAAACAAAATGTCGATCCTTGCCTTCTGTTAGTGGGGTTATTGGTTTTTTCGAAACTAAACTTCTTTTGACTAGAATAAGATTACAACGGTCCAATGGATCAACGTTTTCATTGAAACAAGTAGGCGGACCTGGTTGGCTTCGAAAAAACTAAACGATGATCCTTCTGCTGATTCGACGCCCTTTGTGCAGAACATTGTGATTAGCATGCATAACCAAGTTGGGAAGCGTGCCCTCGCGAGATGGGTCAAACCCTCGCGAGATGGGAACACTGTGATTGGTATGTCATTCGGGATGATACAACTGAAATCATCCAGTCTGGATGGGGGACTTGTAGCGGTGGATCAGCTCTTTTTACAGAAGCGGTGGCCCTTCGACAAGGGATTATAAGGGCTAAAAGCTTGGGTTTGGACAACCTTCTTATTGAAGGCGACAACCTAAGGGTGGTCAAAGCTATGCTGGGGGACTGGCCTTGTTCGTGGAACATTGAGCTGATTTGACTCTAGGTCTATTTTAAATTCCTTCTCTAATGTTGTTGTTCGTCATATTTTCAGGGAAGCTAATACTGTGGCCGATAGGATTGCACGCCTGGCTTACAATATCCCTGCCGACGGAAGTTTGGAGAATGATCAAGAACTGCGTGTTCTCGTCCACAAGGACGCTCTAGGATGAATAACAGTATGTTGCTGTTTATTTATTCTAATTGTTTTCCTGTTTCCAAAAAAAATATTTGAATATGGGTTTAGTGGTTTACATATATATATATATATATATATATATTTTGATAAGGTAAGAATTTGAGGGTCGGAGAAGCCCGACACCTCGAGTGGCCGACAAAGTCGGCAGACGGTAAACCGTCAATCATACAATAAAAATAACAAAAGGTGCAAATCAGGCAGTGCAAAAACATACAATTCCGAGCAACCTAATACATTGGGAACAACATAGACTAAGAACCGAAGCCAAGCGCCACCAAACAGCAACACCGCTAGCCAGCGGTACATCAGGAGTCCCTGTGGGCAGTGAAGACGAACCTCCAAGGAAATTTTCGGATCACGGAGACGCCTCGATGCACACTGCCACGACCCCAACCAGACCCGACTCCGAAACGCCAGAGCCCCAACTACGAAAAGGATCGTCGAGATCAACCAGAAGAGCAGTCGCGAACCACCCAAGAACCAAGCACCTGAAAACCCTTTCGAGATTTTATTGGGACCCTTTTGGGATTTTAATCCAGCCCTTTCGGGATTTAATTTACCCTAACGGGTGAGTTTGTAATTGTATATAAAGGTAGTCAAATAAATATAAATACTTAAATAATAAAGGAAAAACATATAAATTTAACCTTTACATTGATAAAGCTCTTAAACATGGATTCATCTTTATCTGACCATATAATTAAGTTACATATTTTATCTACTCCCTCCGTTCATAAATATAAAGCGTTTAGCTTTCTGACACGTTTTTTAAAGAGGTAAAAAATATATAAAATATTAACTTTTTATTATTTTTCAAAAATAATATTATACTTATTAATATAAATTCTAATATTATTTTAAAATTTTAATAAAAAAATTAATATTTTATATAGTCTTTAGCTCCTTAAAAAAACGTGTCAGAAAGTCAAACGACTTATAATTGTGAACGGAGGGGGTATATAAGTTACATAATTAAGTATCATTGATAAAGGAGGTTCTATATATAAGCAGGGACGGAGCATAAATTTTTTAGTGGGGGCACGATTGTATATATACAATGTCGTTTTAAATTAAAGTAGCATAACGATTTCTATATAATATGATAATTATAAATTAATTGATTTTTTTTTTAGTAGGCAAAAAGGGGGTGGTTCTTAAGACAGAACACCACCCTGATCATCATTTCGGATGATGTTACAGAAATCCCTGTTATAAGGGAGGTTATCCATATTACAACTGACATTAGATCTAGCTATGTAATCTGCTACCCCATTAGCTCCACGGAAGCAATGCTTGAACTCTATGTGCTCAAAATCCGCTTGCATCTTCTTGATTAACTCGATCTACCACCAAATTTCCCATCTAGGTCTTGTGTCTCCATTTATAGCCTTGATTACTTCCAGACAATCACTTTCAATTATGACTCTGCGTAGACCTTTTCTCAAAGCCATTTTTGTACCCGCACAAAATGCAGCTGCTTCGGTTTGGATAGCTGAACCATTATCGAGCAGCTGCTGAAAAATATCCGTCACATTTCCATCACAGTCCCCGAGAATCCCACCTACTTGGCAGCTGTCAGTAGGTTTGGTTGAGCCATCTACATTAATCTTGTAAGTGGCCCTAGGCGGTTTTTTCCACCGGATAACAATCCGCCGTCTTTCTTGTTTTGAGCTTTTATTAGGATTGGCATTCAGAGAGTCTCTCACCTGAACAAAAGATCTAGTAGCAATTTGTGAAATTGATTCAACCTTTTTGTTCTTAAAAATGACATTGTTCCTAGTTTCCCAAATTGCTTGCCAAATGAAGCAGAGGTCCTCAAAATTTGGTGTAAGTGGTTTTGTTTGTAAAAGTTCCTTAATAGAAGTGATATGATCACTATTATAGTTTATCGATTTGTCTGTTGGTTGCTCGTAAGCCGCTATAATTCTCTTGGTTATAGAGCAGTGATGAAACAGATGATCGCTATCTTCCTCTTTGTCGTTGCAAAGGCAACATTGGGAGGGAACTCTATTGAAATAACGGTTTAACCTTTCTTTTGTCGCTAATCCATCTTGCGCTATTTTCCATATGAGATTCTTAACACGGGGAGGGAGGTTTAATTTCCAAATTCATTTTCCACTTTGTTCATCCTGATTAGGAGTGTTTATGATCTGCTTGACCGATTTGGTCGTAAATTGACCATCCGTATTTAGCCTCCAGATTAGCCTGTCACTAGCCTCCCATGAGGGGATTTTTATTTTAATTGATGTTATTTTAAGATAACATCACTTCGATTTATGATAAAACTATGATATTTTTTCTCCATTAAGAATATAAAGAAATATAAATAATTAAATTAAATAGTCGAAGAAAAGAAAACTAACAAAATAAGATCCTTAATTAGTACTCCATTGCACTTGCAGTACACCATAGTTTTTTGATGACTTGGCAAGGTGGTGGGGCAGGGTGGCAGGTTACCACCCCGGTATGCCAAACATCCTCCCTTTTTTAGTATTGAGAGAGGGAGGGTGTTTGGCATACCGGGGTGGTAGCCTGCCACCCTGCCCCACCACCTTGTCAAATCATCAAAAAGCTACGGAGTGCTGCAAATGCAATGGAGTACTAATTAATGATCTGGAATACAGTACAACGAAAAATTAATGACGGGTGTTTAAAAAACAATCATGCGTAATTATTATCTATCTTGGGAATAAGAGATGTAAAATTAATTAATGTCTGAAATCTCTTATTTATTTTTTTTATATAGAGAAACCTTAAGCTCTTTTCTGGTTAATTTTCTGTGTACTTCTTCTTCTCTACACTAGCTCAACTCAAAAGGTTTCTCATTAGAATTTTGGGCATTACTGTTCAATAAACTTATATATATATATTCATCAAAATAATTGATTCACCAAATTATCCAATCTAGTCAAACTCCAAGTTGACCCAACTTGATCTGATACAAACCGAATTTAATTTGAGTCGATTTGATAAGAACCCAAGTTGAAACAACCCAAAACTGAAACGTCCGACCCGAGATCGATCTGACTCGTCCGAAGCAATACGGGTGGAGGATTGGGAATAAGAAAAGCCAAAGACATGAACGAAGCACTCCAACTAAAACTCTTATGGAAAACTCTGGCATAACAGGAGAATATTTGGATCAAAATCATACAATACAAATATTTAAAAGAGAGCCACATCCTTACCTATTATAGAAAAGGCAATGCCTCTTGGCAATGGTCGAAACCGAGTTCTCTGCTGCCGAAGTTTAAATCGGGGCTCATCTAGCTAGTGGGGGATGGAAAATTAATTAAGTTTTGGAAAGACAATTGGGTAACAACGACACCCCTTATGGACATAATAGACTCTCAACATAACATAAATCCACATGATTCTGTAAGCGATTTCATCATAGGAGGACAATGGTGGAGGGAGAAGCTTCTTTTTGTACTCTCAATCACCTCATTTGCAGACAGACTGTATTGGTGGTCCGCCAAAAAGGGACGGTTCACAACGTCAAGGCTTACAATTTAATCTCATCCACACATCACAAAGATCATCGGATGAATTTTCGTGGATTTGGAGACTTCACGACCCTCCAAAAGTTAAAAACTTTATATGGAAAATAAAGCAAAAGGGCCTTGCCACTGCTACCTGTTTATCCCAAAAGGGGGTGGCGGTGCCAAATACATGTATCTTTTGCACCCAGTTTGCGGAAGATAATATTCACCTATTCATAAAATGCCCCGTCAACAATTTCCAACAGCAATTTCCCGAAGAAATATCTCAAAGAGTTCACACTATTCTATCTGAAAATAGAGACATGGACCAAATTTTACAAATATTTGGCTCCACTCTCCCGATGGAGAAGAGACAAAATATAGCAATCAGATGGTAGACTATATGGTTTCTTAGGAATCAAACTATCTTTAGAAATAAAAACATCCCCTCGGCAAAGGGTTTCAAGAAAATGATCATGGATAATATTGAAAACTGGAAAAAGCTAGCAGATGGAACGTGATTGAAAAAGAGGGCTTGGTGAAACAGAACGAGGAAAAAGGTCTCCCTAAAAACAATAGAAAGGCCTACCGCTGGAGGAAGCCTCATGCTGGCAAATACAAGTTAAACTTTGACAGATCCTTTATTTCAACATCCAACAACTCTATTGGATACATTATCAGGGATTGGTGTAGCGATCCTATCAGCATTGGTGGTAATGCTATTGGTGGACAATCCCCCCTTATGGCGGAAGCGCTAGCCCTTCGTCTTGGGGTGGAAAAAGTTAAGGACATAAACATAACATATCTAATAATAGAAGGAGACTATTAAATTATCACAAGCTACCTAAGTACACAAGTCGGATGTCCATGGGAAATAGAAATGATTATGTCAGATATCCAAGCTCTTCTCCAAGGAGTAAATAATGTTGATATATCCCATATTCCCCGTATTGGTAACCGGGTAGCGGATAAGGTTGCACACATTTGCTACTCTACCGGGGGTCGGATTTATACCTTGATACAGGTCTTCTAGGCCTCATTCGACAGGATGCTTTCGAATAGGGTATTCCCATCCGAATTATTACCTAATCAGAAAAAAAAAAACTCCTCTCTGTAATCAAACCCCAATTATACTTTTTTTTATTAGGAAATAATCCGGGTGGCATGATCCTATCCGACAGCATCCTTGCACATAAGATCCTGAAGACCTATATCATTGTGAATGACGATGTTCTTGACAGAGCGGTAAAGGTGTGCAACTCTATCAGTTACTCTAATGTCATTACGGGGTATGTAAAAGAAAGATACTTCTCTCACTTTCGACAACATAGTTTTGATGTTGAAAATAATTAATTCGATTTTCCATGGACATTTACTCCTATTCTACATATGGTTTATGACTGTAAGGAAATCTCCTTGAATTTGTATTTTGTTCATGCCTAGTTGCAGAATTTGTATGATGCCTTGTAACAATGTCAAGGCCTCCTCCTTTAGCAGTGTTTGGTGACCAATTTTGCCATAACTAATATGAATAGGGCGGCTCTCCTTGTCTCGTATGACGAAACCAGTCATGCTATCATTATTCGTAAGTATTGATCCATCAAAATTAAGTTTGAGCTTCCCTAAGGGAAGGGTTTTCCATTTAATTTATTTTTGTTTTGATTTTCCATTGCTTCGGTGGGCAAATTCCTTAGCCTGATTTCCGGCTTCGCTTATATCATCTTCTTCGCTTATATCATGTTCATACTTGAAAGTTTGCAACCAGTTTTCAGGTGGATGGAAATAATGTGTTTGACAATATCTTGATGTGGGGTGTATCTTATCTAAATATAAATTGATTTTGTTTATACTTTTTGATTCCGTCCAATTTTTCAAACTTGGTCAGATGGCCTTGATGACATGACATTTTTTTTGTCTGACAATTTACTTTGATTCTTTTTTTGTCTCATGATGTTTATTCTAACATGATTTTTTTTTACTCCGTATGTTAATTTTTTAGGGGGTTGGATTAATATATAGAACCTACTGCCTACCCAATTGACCATAATTGCATATATACATATCATGTGGCTAGATAACAAAAAATGGCATAGTATAGCCGTCTTGTTCATCCGCAAGAGTACTACATCCATCTAAATAAGCACATTGTGTTAATATAACAACTCCAGCACAAAGTTAGGAAAATATACCACGCAAGCAAAAGGCCATCCGAACGAGTTGTTTTAACCACACTGCATGCCTGAGTATACCCAAAATAGCTACCAAATTAAGTGCCGACTTAATTTTTTAAATCAGGTTTTGGACAAATCTGCAATTTTGTTACGTTTTTTCAATGACATAGTTTTCACGATTAATTGTGAGAAGGTTTTGATGATGCCTTGAGAATTGAGATTGCTTAGAGCATCTTTAACTATGGTACTCATTTTGAGTACCATAACTTGCCTTTTGCCATCTCAACCACATCATTTTAATATTTGGCACTCCACCTCATTTTAATATTTGGTACTCCACAACCATGATACTTAACATGAGTATCTTAATTCACTTTTTACATCAAAATTGTTTTTTACAATTTTTTTTAGAAGTAAAAATCAAATGATTCAAATGGAACCCACTATTAATTTTTAATTGGGTAATATCATACACAAGATACTTGAGCTCACTTTTTTTTATGAGTTCTTGAAGTAACACTATTAAAGATGCTCTTACAAGCTAGCTAGCAAAATGTGAATCCATGCGGAAAGATGCATTAGTTTAGCCCGGAAAACTGACACTCAACTCGACTATTATTCATTTATTCAATGTCGTCATAGAGGGCATTTCGGGCCAATAAAGGGTGCATCATATGAGGGGATAAAGCTCACCTCTAGTGCGCCATAGAGTCACCCGCCAGTGCCACTATGATGTGCAGCGCCACGTCACATGTTCACAAGAATCACAACAAAATTGGTGCGCTAAGAATGGCGCAGCAGAAGCAGCTCAAACTTGAAAACATTGTGTGTAGCCGAGCTGTTTTCCTAGAGTTTCTCGAGAGGGTAAAAAGAACCAGGATAAACAATCTTGATGTGGTTTAACATCAAGAGATGTTATTATTAGACTTGTTGGGTGGGGATTCAGCGTCAGGGGAGGGATCACCGTTGGAGTTAAGGTTTGGTATCCAAAAAGTGAGAACGGATGAAGCCGCAGCAAACATCGCCCTGCGAGGCGCCCACTTCAGGCATGACACCACTTCGATGTTGCTGCTCCACTGTGCCACCTGTTGGATTCGTCAAAATGAACAGATCATCCTACTGAAAGATGGGTGACAACGTTTATACGAAGGTTGAATGAAATATATAGATTTCAAAATGTACTGCTCTTGTCAAGTTCAAGTACAACAACATGATTCAAGTGTGTTTCAACTTTCAAGTGCAACAATACAAGATGAGTTGCATTTGGCTAGCAGGGTCTACCCTTGCTTTAACCCTAGTTGCTCAGGCAGGTAAGAGTTTATGGGATTTGTTCTTAACTCAAATTCTCAGTGGCTAAATGGACGAGACAGGAGAAATAAGAACAAACCAAAATTATGATTCCACCTCTCAAAAGAAAAAGATCTTGAAAAAGGTAAATAATCCCAACTCTGACATAAAAACAATGTTTCAATCCAGCATAAAAGAGTTCATATCTGCCGTATTCAGTGAGACGGTTGGTCATTCTGACTATCTCAGCACCTTTCATCTAGATCCTATTTGACAATCCAAATATTCGACTGGCTAAATATTAATACAATATTTGCAAGTATTTTGAGAGAAAAGATAAAGACTTATAGCTTCCAACTTCATAACATTCTTTGCCCAAGGTTAAGTAGTTAACAAAAGCTATAACTTAAAACACTATAACGGAAGGGTGTGAAGAAATTGGGATCTCCTAGTCACCTTCATGCATCAATGGAAACCGAAATGCTTGGCAAGGCAATCAACCCAACATGAAAGAAGAGAAAAGGAAATAAAAGCAGGATGAAAAGGTGAAGGATACGCTGACCTCTGTCTGCATCTCAATATTCCAAGCGTGCAAGTTTCCATCTCCTGATCCTAAAATTCAAATAGGTAAAGATCAGAACAGAATCTGTAACTTACTTTTAACACGATGGCATGTCAAAATTTTAAAACAATCGATCGAATGGTAGGACACGTTCTATCATATAAAGTATAAACTCTTAATGAGTATTAGTGTGTAACCGCAATAAAAAGAAGAAAAAACATACAGTATTTGATACCTGCAATAACATATTTTCCATCTGGGGTGAAAGTAGCCTCCGTAGCTGTATTAGGTGCTGGCTCCAAACTAAATCCAAAACGCTGCATGAAATCAAAATTTCACAAACTAATACTACAAATCTGCTTTAAGGTATCTTGGGTAGATCAATTAGATGATCTGGGCTTGGTATGGCAACAACAACTGCTTAAAGAAACAGTAAAATGGAAATTAGTTGGTAACCGAACCTTCTGTCCAGCATATGCATCAAGAATGTATACATTGTTGGTTGAGGTTGTCAAGAGCATAGATTTACCATCATTACTGAATTTTATATCACAGACCTCAGCTGTATCTCCACCCACAAGAAAAGTATCAAAAGGGCCCTACAATTTTAGAACAAAAGATGAAAACCAAGATAGAAATAAAGATTACTATGCAGGGAAAGCATTAAATTTGTGCCAAAACCTTGTCATAGGAACGTGAATCAAACAACTTAACAGCACCTCCTTCCATTGATACAGCAAATACAAGGCCTTGTTGATCATATGCAACAGCTGGCCTTCCACGCAATCGTAAGATCCCCTGAACATTATGAAAGTCAGCATAGAACAGCAGCAACATGTTTTAACAAAAATATTCATGGATGTATACCAAATTTTCCAAGGCCTAAACAACTATTGGTAACAATGGAGCACAATCTTTTCAGGTCCATCTCAGCAATAACATCCATTAGACAAAACAATAAGGCTAACGAGGTTGGCAGTACTCGAAATACAATATACACTACCATTCAATACTGTAAGAATACAAACTTGATACTTATTTATATACACTACCAGATATCCTGAAGAAGCTTATGTGCAGAATATGGATAGCAATATTATACGGAGTACTTTACAGCATTATTAAACACGCAAAAATTCAATGGAGACAGTTATTTATAATACCACATTTCCTTGGAAGAAATTCATGTACTGCCCATACATATTACAGATAGCAAGAAATAAACTGACCTGGCACGCATTTACTCGAAGATCCCATATTCTTACACTATGATCAAGAGAACCTGACATGAAGCTGTCATTAATTGGGGACATGCACAAGGAAACAATTCTACAAACAACACAGAAAATCAAGCGTTAGTCACAGCTGGCAATAAATTTTGCAACCTGGGGTAGTGGAGTGCACAAGTAAATCATACTCATACTGTATTGCTTAGTCAATACATGAAGCTAATGAACATCAGCTAATGATTGGGGTAATGCTCTTCAAAAGCATTACTACATATGCTTACACTTGAAACCAAGCTATTGCTGAGGTATATGTCATTGTTAGGGGGGGAAAGGCGCTACAAACCTTTGCTTGTGTCCTTTGAAATAGCGAAGACATCTATTGTCATACATAGACAGATACCGAAGGGATTCTGGCAACATAACAAGGAGAAGAATTGCTCAATCTTGGGGAGATATTCTCAGAATACTATTCAAGGCACCAATTTAGCATGTAACTGGTTAGATATTAACCTCCAGTTGAATCAAGATTGTATTTTGAAGAGCATATAACCGAGCTTGGGTGATGAGTGAAACAAATACGATCAGCACCATGTTTGTTGTGGAATGTAGTTTTCAACAATCTGAAAAGCCACAAAAAGGCATAGTTAATTGACAGAGCAAAATCTGCATCATCAACAAGTTGGAGGCACTTTCAAGACGGGATCTGTTACTTGGACATAAATCATACAATACAGGACTACCCTATAAGATGTAACATCCTTCTATATAAATTGAAGGATGGGGCAGTCAAAGAAGACTCACCTGGCATTTGCAATGTCATATAGCCGTACAGAATCATCATCACTAGTTGTAACAAGTAGATCATTTGTCCGGTGGAAATCAAGTGAGTTTATCTTCCCATCCTGGTGGTAAACTTAAAAGTCTTAATCTGATGAACGATGAGCATAATCCAAAAACCTTTTGTTTTGGCCCATGCGCATTAAATTGGATCTTCCTTACTAGCAGATGTTTATAATTGTCCAAAGGAGAGCAACCAAAAACCATTCTCAAAGAAGTCAACACAACTTAGGGTTCGTTTGGTGCAGGGGAGATTACACATTATCAGCTCCTTATCCGCACAAATAAATAAGCTCCTTGCACAAAAATAAACTACTTTTGCACCAAACAAACCCAAATACCCCCAGCTCATACTAAAATCAAGATAACATTTAAGGAAAACAAACAGCTTGCCATCTTATCATAACATGATGCTAACTTCAGAATTATCTCGACAGATAAATTGCATTTTTTCAAGGGAAATAATGCTAAAGTGCAAATAAACAAAGTGAAGAGCACATAAACTAATAAAGAGCCTTGATCCAAATCCAGCACAACAAAAGGAAATTAAAGTACAAAAGGAAGCTAGATAGATGACAATGGAACAACGCCACCATGGACAAAAATCAATCAAAGAATCCTCCGTCTGTTTCATAATACTTTTCATTTTCATATTAAGAATTGCTTAATTACATGAGCTTTTGTGGCTGAAATGCAAAAACTCTGCAGTTAGAAAGGGTAGTTTCAGAAATCAACCCATTCAAAAGTAGAATAACAAGTGTATTAAACCATTTTGGGGCATTCGTAATCTAAAAAACTACAAATAATTGGGGGAAAAAAAAAACTCTCTACAACGCAAGTAATATGGAGTGGAGGGAATATCCCACAGAATGGTGAAGTAGCAGAACAATGACAGCAATTAGAATGATATTCCACATATTTCCCTTTCTAGGGCCCCTGCAGCCTGCAGGTGTGATGCACTTATTGAATGAAATCTTGCCAAGTTATTCAGAAAGAACAAAAATCGGTTAAAACCTAGCTGCGTAGTTTCGTAAGACAAAGAAGTAGAGCTTCAAGCGGATGGACAAAAATTAACCAACGGAAGGGATGGATAGAGGGGAACTCACAAAATCGGAAAAGACGGCCGCCATTGACATGCTCCGAACGATACCATCGTCAAGCTCCGTTAGCGACATCGCCTCAGTTGGCTTCGTAACAACGCCGCCACCACCTTCAGGCAACGATCCACCAATCTGCCACTACGACCAAATCCGTTGTCGAAAACTTTCTGCCTCCGAGGAAATCAGACCACGGAAGAAGCTCGGGCAAAAGAAACTAGAAGAAGCGGGAGAAAGGCGTAAATGAGGTAGAGCCAGTGAAAGACGACACGATGGCGAAGGGAGAAAAAGCACGGCCAGCAGGACGTAGACGAAGATGAAGACGAAGATGAAGAGTTGGACGCAGGACGAAACTCAGGGTGACTGCTTTTCCAATTTGTGCAAACCCTAACCCTAATCCTAATCCTTTTCCCGGCGCCACCACAATTGCTTCTCCCTGGTTTCGTTGCCGAGTGAAGACGGAATGCCAATAAAGCCCAAAGTTGAAGTAACTTCGCTGTAACAGGATTCAGGGAAAATTGAAAAGTGGGTGCCATCGGTATCTGTAGTAGAGTGGGAGCGGGATAGGAGTTGTCCACGTAAGGGCCTGTTTGGTATCGATTCCCGAGAATGAAAAAGTGGTAATCGGAATGGATGATTACGGTTTTCGTGTTTGGTATGACAAAACCTGAAATTAAATTGATTACTTGTTAATCCTTTCATCCCCAATTTCAACCATTTTTTATTCCCCACAAATAGGAGGGGGTCTATCCATTCCCGTTTTCCACATCCCAACTCAACACCACTGTCTGTTCTCATCACCACCTTCAACACCCACTGACGTTGCTCCGATCGTCACTGCTGCTCCGGCCGCCGCTTCTCTCTCTCTACTTTGGCCTATTCGACTCTCCGGATCTGCTACCTCGATGTCATCTCTCTCTCTCGACTTGTTGTCGTCCTTTCCCCTGCAACGGGCTCTCCAGCTTTCCCCGTCGTCGCCCTCCTCCCCGCACAGAGATCTCCAAATATGCTACCTCGATGTCCGCCGCCATCACCCTCTCCGGATCTCCTTTCCCAGTCGTTGTCGTCCTCCGACCACATGCCGTCCTCCTCCCCTGGCCTGCTTTCCCCATCGTCGCCCTCCTCCTCCATCGAGCTCTCCAGATATGCTACTGCACTCCTTGCGGTCGTCCCATCCCCACCCCGACCTCCCCGACCACACGAGGGTTCCAAATCTTCAAATCTGCTTCCAGATGTGATGAATTTTTGGAATGAGATTTGTTGAATTGTGTAATTTTACCCTAATTTTGAGCTAATTTGAGAAATTGAAAGGCTGATTTTGTATATTTTTATAGGGGTGGGCACAAATCCCGCAAATCCCGTCCCGTCCCGCATCCCGTCCCGATTCCGTCCCGATCCCGGTGGGATTTAGGAAAAAAAAATTCAATCCCGTCCCGATCCCGTCCCGCAAAAATTTCGCGGGACGGGACGCGGGACGAAGAGTTTACATCCCACAAATCCCGTCCCGTCCCGCATATATATAAATATTTATATATAATTAAAATTAATAAAAATATCTAAGAATATATTTATATTATACCCTAATATTTATTTAAAACCAAAATTTAAATTTCAAAATAATAATACAAAATTAAAAACATACTATAACAAATAGTCAAATACTCTTGTTGGCTTGCTAAGTTGCTACTGAGCCTACTGTTGGCTTGCAAAAAAAAAACTAGAAAAGCAACTTACTGTTGGAGTGTTGGTAGCTGTATATATACTCGGAGGAAAACATCTCATTTTAGGCTACTTGCTACTGTAATATAACTTCTAAGTTTAATTTGTAATGTGATTATGTAGGACTTTAATTTTCACCTTTGTTAGTTGATATATTTGGAGTTAATTGAGTTATTTTTTAATCTCTTTTTTTACGAGGGATAAATCCCGTCCCGTCCCGATCCCGTCCTGTCCCGTGAGGGATAAGACCCGGCGGGATTTGAAAAAAAAAAGTCAATCCCGTCCCGATCCCGTCCCGCAAAAAATACGAGGGACGGGACGCGGGATTACCCTAATCCCGTCCCGTCCCATGCCCACCCCTATATTTTTAGGTTAAAATTTTAAATTTCTCAATCCGACTTTATACCAAACAACATGCTCAAGCAATGGCTTATTCCCAATTTTGATTCCGATTCCGATTCCCATTCCGATTACTGCACTCATACCAAACGGGGCCAAAATTTTGTGGGACGAAATTGTAACGTGATTTTTTTAAGGGTAAACGGTAGGAAACCACCCCTTAAATGGGGTCTTTTGCACAAAACCACCCCTTAAATGTATAATTGCATGAAACCACCCCTAATAGCATTGTCGTTAGCAATCAACCACCCCTCCAAGTTTCCATCCAAAATTCTGTTAAATGCGTGAAATGACTAAAACACCCTTGCTTTCTTTTAATTTATTTAAATGTAAAGAAGGGATTGTAAAATAAAACAGTAAAAAAAGAAAAGAATTGAATTGAAAAGCAACCCCTTCCTTCTTCAACCTCTTGTTCGATTGTTCATCCACAGATCCACTCAAGGTTTTCATGGAGAATGTTGAGATACTCGGACCAGAATGAAAACTCTCTCTCGCAAAAGGCCCCGACATGAAAGGAACCCTAGAACTCAGAAAGACGCCACCCTTGACCGTACTCAAACTTCACAAATCAGATCTGAATCTAGCACTACAATCAGCCCCAATTCGACACACAAAAACCTCGATCTAAAGAAAATATACATAATCCCCTATGTCAGCCACCGATTGCATCCAGATTGAAACACAAATGCCACCAAATCAATAATCCCTCGAAAAATTTGAAACCTCTCTGCTGCAATCACCTCTTGTGTAGAAAAATCGAAAGGAGAAGAGAGACCGGTAGATGGCCTGAGCGTAAAAAGGCCAAGAAAAAAAGAAAAAAAATGGCGAGAATGGGGCAAAGAAAAAAAAATGGCAAGAATGGTTAGGGTGGCGGTGGCGATGTGTTTTGTGCGACGAGGGGCAGTGGCTCAGTTGCTCTTACGATGTCGGTTCCCTGCGTACTCACCTCCATGAGGTTGGGTGCTTCGAGCCTCCCGGCTTTCTCAGTTCCCTTCGACGGCAGCGGCGGTAGTCCACCATGGGTGAACATCGACACCTCCTAGATATATTTCTAAACCTAATGGCAAGGGTGTGTAAAGTGTTTTGCTTTTCTCTCTTTTAATTAATTATTATTTTATACATTATAAATTTTAATTGCTTGTTTTTTGTTAAATTCTATTAAAAAATTTAAAGGTGCTAATAATTGGGTAGGATTTAACGGATTATTGACGGAAATACTTGAAGGGTGGTTAATTGCTAACAGTAGTGGTTTTAGGGGTGGTTTCCTGCAATTATACATTTAAGGGGTGGTTTTGCGCAAAAAGCCCTATTTAATGGGTGGTTTCCTGCAGTTTACCCTTTTTTTAAATATATTATCTTACTATAGTATTTCAGTTCGATCGATTCAGTCGCTCCATATCTGAATCGAGTATTGTATGACCCATTTAAGGGATTAATCCTGCGACTCCATGTTTCGGGTACTGTATGGCCCATTTAAGGGGTACTGTATGACCCATTTAAAGGGTTGACCCTGCGACTCTACGTTTCTGGTACTGTATGACTCATTTAAGGGGTTGACCCTGCGACTTCATATTTCTAAGGAGATTTGAACTTCGAACCTCTTGACATGGGATACACCAACTTGTGATTGATAACGTGATTTTTTTAATAACGAGGAAATCCATCATTTTATGGTAAATTTCAGGTGCGTGACCCAACCAGCAAGATTCACAAATCAAAATATCCAACAAACAATAGTTCTTCTTGAAAAGGAGGTGATCCAACCCCACCTTCCAATACGACTACCTTGTTACGACTTCATTCCAGTCACTAGCCCTGCCTTCGGCATCCCCCTCCTTGTGGGTAAGGTAATGACTTCGGGCATGGCCAGCTCACATAGTGTGACGAGCGGTATTGCTGAATTTGGCTTTTATGGAAGCTTTAACAATTTATGGGTTGGTTGTAGCATTAGCTCCCATAGTTTGGTGGGTGTTGGTTGTGAAGACTTACATTATTCGTAGGTGTAGAATTGTATTGATCAATATAAAATCCTCCTCATGATTTCATTCCTCACAATGTTCATATATATAGATTACAAGTGAGTAAAATTGGGCCCTGAGCCAATAGGTCCGTACACTATACAATATATAATCTATCAAACCACCCCAGTCGAAAGTGGAGGGTCCCGAACAGTGAGAATGGATCGAAAATCAAGGAACAATTGACGAGGTAAACCCTTTGTGAATATATCAGCGTACTGATAGGAGGAGGGGACACGGAGAACACGAACATGTCTAAGAGCAACTTTGTCCCGAACAAAGTGGAGATCGAGCTCAATGTTGATGAAACCACATTTGAAAAGTGGACATCCTTCCACGTCACCGCGGGGGAGGTGAGCCGCGTGTTGATTTTTAGTTGGTCGGCGGTCTTACCTGGAGCCCCCACCCTCCTACCGTCTCTATCCTAAGTGGGGGCCTCGACCTGTGCCACGGAAACCAGAGTCGTTCGGATGGTCTTACCTGGACTTGACCACCACGAGTGGCAGGTGATCCTTTCCAGTGCCGCTGAGCCTAGTGCTCAGCTCGTTCCACTTCCCGGACGATAGTCTCACCAACTGTCGGCTCATTGCTGAGTCGAGACGAACCCGCTCAGATAGGCTCGTAGAGCTCCATATTTCCGGCCTACGCTCCTAAGAATAAAATGGGAACCGACCCTTATTTATGAGGCTTCCACCTCTATTTATAGTGCAAAAGTACGTCTACATGCAACCCGTTTGTCACCACATGTCACGTGCTCCATGACACGTGTGATGGTGGCATGGATGCCATGTGTCCCGACATGCATGTGAGAGCCGTGGACGGTTTATCATCCGCGGACGTCTTGAGTCTCTATCTTGACTTGCACTCACCCATTTTTCATGTTTATAAGGTTATATTTATATAGCGGGAAACCTTATTTATTTATGATATTTGTGAATATCATTATTTATATTTCGGACATCATCAAATGTGCTTGGCGCGCTGATGTTGGACCGGGTTGCTCGCGAGATAGACGGCAGAAACGTTGTTCGTGTAGACCATGGTGGACTTCTGAAGAGGGCAGCGGAGCTCAAGCAGGAGATTATGCAGTCAGGAGCACTCGAAGACAACGTTGGCGACACCCCTCTACTCAGCCTCCGCGCTGGATCGAGACACCACAGACTGACGCTTCGCCGACCAGGGCACAAGTGTGTCATTGAGGAAGACACGGTAACCAGACGTAGAGGCTGCGTGTCAGGACACCCACCCCAATCCGCATCAGTATAGGCGATGAGGTCATGCCGAGAGGAAGGGGAGATCGTGGTGCCCATATCCAGTGTACCACTGATGTACCGAATGATCCGCTTCAAGGCCTGAAAATGCGGCTCCCTAGCCGCATGCATGAAGAGGCAAATCTGCTGAACGACATAGTTGATGTCTAGCCGAGTAAAGGTAAGATATTATAAAGCACCAGCAAGACTTCGATACAGTGTAGGATCATCAAACAGAGGACCAGTGGTAGCACTGAGCTTATTGGAGGAATCAACAGGGGTGGAGACAGGCTTGTAGTTGCTCATCTTGGCCCGAGCAACAATTTCTGCATCATACTTACTTTGAGAAAGAAACAACCCAAACGCATCACGATGCACTGAGACCCCCAAGAAATAAGTCAACGGTCCAAGATCGGACATGGCGAACTTGGAGCTCAACTGGGCGATGATGGAGGTTCATAGAGCATCGGAGAAGGCGATGAGAATGATGTCGTCGACATAAAGTAACATAAAAGTCATGTATGTACCTCTGCGATAGATAAATAGAGACGAATCGGAGCGGCCATGGCGGGACCTGAATACAGGCCCAAGAGGCCTTGGCCTCGGGCACTATAGGCCCAGGGGGGCCGTAGAGAGAGAGAGAGAGAGAGAGAGAGAGAGAGAGGATAGATATATTGTGCACAAGGCTTAGGATGTACCTTGTGCACAAATCTGGACCATTGAATGAAATGAAATCAAAGGACATAATTAATTCGGATTTTCTGGTTTTTTAAAATAAAAAATAATGGGTCCCACATATACAAACTCCTCCAATCTCCCCCGTGTGTGCGTGAGAAACACTCCTCACTCTCTCCTTGAGATGCACAGATGCACAGGAGAGAAGGGCGATAGATTCTTCGGTCTGACCGACCACCACTCCGGCCATATGAAACCGTCGGCGCTTCACCACCGCCCCATCTCCGGCTATCTGAAATCGTTAGGGACTTGTTTCTCAAACAACAGAGAGCGAGGAAGGGAAGATGCGGGTTCAAAATCTGACCTAACGGATCTCAATCGAAGCATTGAAGCGCAATCCATGGTTCGCAAGAGGCATAAATCGGCCGATTAGCGTGGCGAGATTGTCGAAAATAAGACGAATCGAAGCTTGTCGCAAGAGGCACAAAGAGCGACACTGTTGATCGATTAGCACCGCTGAGCACTACCTCTCTAACGAGTCATTGTAATTTGAAGGTGATGATTCATCTTTTACTTTGATTACCCCTACTAAATGCATCTTGCTTTTTTTTCTATCACTATCACATGTAGCACTTGCCACATGTAGCATTTGTATTCCAATTGCAGACTTTCTAGGCGATATATGTTTGTTTGGAATTTTGAATTTTTTTTTTGGGTTTTTTTATTGATCAAAACAACGAGGGTTGAGCCCCAATTCATTGTGCAAGATGGTGATTTTCATTCGGGCCCCAATTCGGATTCGGATCCAAACCTCATGGTAATATTCAAAGTCGAAAGAATGGTCGACGACTATGGTGGTCGATGGCTCAATGGGGTCTGATGCAGTGGTGTATTTTGTTCGGGGTGGGTGGGTGGGGTGGGTCGTTCGGTGGGTGGGTGGTTAGGGGCCGGTGGGGGGTGGTTTGTCTTTGTGTTAGAGGTATCGGCGAAATCGGGTTAGGGCTGAAATTTGTTGCTTAGTTAACGTGATTTCCACGTTATTAAAGAAAAAACGAAGAATTATTCAGATATATGTGTTGAATTTAGTGTTGGGTTTTTTAGATTCATAATTTTATTCATTATTCGTCAATTATTCAGATGTATGTGTCGATTTTTGGTCAATTATTCAGTGAAACCTGACTCATTATTCGTCAGTATATAGAGTTTTCGGTCTGACAAACAAAATAAAAAAACATTCATCACACGAGTATAACTACACAAAAAACATTATTCAATTAAATATGAAACATTATTAGGTGAAATATGAAGAATTATTCGTATAATTAGTAAGTATAGTTTAGGGATTTGGGGTTTCTTTTCTCTGAAATTAATGAAAAAAATATTATTCAGTATCATGTGACAAAATTATTCGGTGGAGTTGGTAAATTTTGATATAAACCAGATAGAATAAGATAACATAAAATTATTCGGTAGCATATGACAAATTATTCGGTGGAATTGGTAAATTTTGATATAAACTAGATGGAAAAAGATAACAAAAAATTATTCGGTAGCTTTTGAAACATTATTCAGTGGAATTGTTAAAATTTTAAAACAAACGAAATTAGGTGGGTCTCACCAACGAATCACTCATACTTATTTATTTTTCACAAAAACATAAATTTATTTTTCTTTCAATGAAAGAAAATACAATGAGATTAACATTTTTTATATAACTTTTTACGCATAAAAAGGTCCATGTATGGTTATTTGAAAGAAAAATTAAAACTTTTATTTAAAAAGTAATTTTGCAAAATCTAATCTATTTTATGGGTGATTTTATGTAATTATCAAAATCCGGCCCATTTGCTTTAGAAAATAGCCTGTATATTTTTTTTAAAAAAAGCAAAAGGGATTTGCTTTGAAAAAAAAGTATGTATATTAAAAAAAAGAAGAAAAAAACAAGAGGGGTGCGGGTTTGAGAAGCAAGAGGCAAGAAGGGTCGTTGGTGGTTTTTTCTAGGTGGGTCCCAGAATTAATTACACTAAAATAAAAAAAAAATCATTTAATCATAGCCATCCATTTTCTCTCCATCAGTGGTCCGGATTTGTGCACAAAGTACACCCTAAGGGGTGTGCACTCTAGAACCATTCCATATATATATATATATATATATATATATATATATAGGGTCGCGCTCCGGTGAAAACCAATATTGTGGTAGAAACCGTGAGGAGCGTTTTGATTGGTTGACACTGTGGGGCTCACAGGTGGGGCAATTCTGATAGTAATTTGCAATTTTACCCAAGCTTTATAGAAATTACAAATTTGTTCAAACTTTTTATACTTTTATCAAAGTGAAATAACGAAGATTTATAAATGACTTTTAGTGGTACTAACTACCATAATCTACTAACTATATTATGAATAATAAGTTTTCTGTGGTTTTAAGCCCACCACGCTCTGCAACTAAAACTTTCAAGCTAAAGAGTTTTGACCCATACCTGAACGTAGTTACTCTGGACCACCGGCGTTCCTTAGCTTCCGGCTTTCTAGAGGTGGCTAACCTTCAACCAGGCCTCCCTTAGTCCAGATTGAGCACAGATCTGTTTCGTTTCCTACCTCAGACCGTAGTCTCTAGCTTTTGGTTGTGGTTTTGAGAGGGTGAAGGGATTTGAATCAAGAAAACAAAGTATTCAAAACATAGTGTTCAATTAAGTAGCTTTCCCTTTCTTAAAAACAAACTTTACTGAATCTGGGAAATATTACAACACACAAGCACTCTTAACTTAAAACTTAGACACACTTAACACTCATATCAGAAGATCCATTGAAAGGTTTTGAACTTTAGAGTGATGGAAATACCAATCTACTCAAATTCAAAACGTTTCTATTTCTCTTTCTGATTTACAAACTCTCCTTCTCTCTTCTCCTATGGTTTCCCTCTCTCTCTCTGGAATTGTGTGTTTGAGAAGTTGGAGAATGGCTCTATTTATAGAGTAGAGTAGAGAGCATTGGATACCTCTTCCAACGTCTCTTTTACAAATGGCCGACAGATGGGACCTTACGCACTCAGAAAAGCACACAGTACAACAATTATTTTACAGATTCACGTGATAAAAGCAAAAACAGTAAAAGCATAAAGTACAATAATTGAGCTTGGATGATGATGGCTCTTAGTTGTCCAGGTTCTGGACCCCTTCGTCTCCCATGTTGGCTTCCAGGTCATCATCATTGTAATCTTGAACTAGGTCTAGAGTATTATCAAACTCCAAATCTTGCTCATTGTCTAGATCGAGATAAAGCATTAATCCGTCAGCGTAGTCTCGATCCCATGCGATTAGTAAATCGATCATCCTCTCATGTCCTCTTTTGTCTAAAAACTAACCGGCCTCTATTTCTGCTAAGTAAAGACTGATGGATTCAGTCCTGTTTATGGCTTGTTGCATTAGTGGATTGAGTTGTGGGGATACGATGAAGGTTGTATTTCCGACTTTGAATATTCCACAATCTGTCTGTCTGAACTTGGTGATGTAGTAGTAGATGTAGAAGAATCCCTTTGCTCTTGCCTCCCAAGTATGTCTTACTACATCGATTCTTCCTTCCATTACTGGATCTTTCACGTACCAATAATCTTCCCTCATTAGTAGGAAGATTAGGTAGTGTGGTAGCCGGGTTTTTCCCTGGCTAACATCTATGCAGGCACTGATAACACGGCAACAACTTATGTCTTGTATTTTTTCGAATGTTGCTGCTCTAAGGAAGACCTCCTTCTGGAACTTAGTGAAATACTTGTACAAGATGCTTTCTTCTTCTTTCTTTGGCCATGGTTTCCTGTTATTGTGGTGGATTCCATTGCACATTCCATATTTCCACGAATTCAAAAAGTCTGCATCTGCATCTGGCATGATGGGTAATGATAATCCTCCCAATCCTGCGCCAGTGGTTACACAGAAATGGTTACACCATTCTCTGATCGTTGCTGGAGTATCGTGATCTCTCAAGGTTACCATCCAGTAGAAGTTGTCGAAATCTCTCATTTTCCATCTTCTACAGATGTCCTCCTGGAGTTCAGTAGGTAGCTGGAGAACTTTTATAATTATCTCTAGAGTTAACATTCTTATAACCGCTCTGTGTCTCGTTTGTAAGAGTCCACGACGGAATCTATTCTCAGTAAATCTTCCAAAATCAACAGAAATAGAAAAACTTGGAGGGGAAACCCATCCTTGGTATCCTCTTATTTCTCCTAAGAGATTAACGTCTCATGGGTGGAACACCCATTGCGGATTTTCCCACCGCGTTTGATTTCTCTGATCCATTCGCTAACTCTCTTGTTAAATTGTCAGCAAGAGAATTTTTGGATCCCTGCACATGTTCAATGGTAAAAGTAAATTGATTAAGGGCTAATTGCCAACGCAGGAGTCTCCCATGCGCTTTCATATTATCAAGATTGTTATTTATGAAACCCAATATTCCTTTACAATCTGTTCTGACTGTAAAAGGTTTAGGAGCTAGGAAGATTATAAATTTCTGGATTCCACGATAAATTGCAAGAATCTCCTTCTCCATAACAGTATAATTATACTCAGATTTGTTGAAGCTGCCACTGCTATACCTGCAAAGCTTGTTATCTTTCTTTATTTTTAAAACAGCTCCCCAATGATAATCACTAGCATCTGTTTCAAGAACTAACTCATCATCTTCATTAGGTAAAGTTAATATTGGAAGTTTTTCACATCTTCTTTTAAGTTCTTTGACTATTTTAGTATCTAATTGAGTCCAACTCCAAACTTGATCTTTCTTTAATTTAATCTGTAGAGGTTTTCTCAATTTGGCTAGATCTTTTATAAAATCAGACGCATAAGTAAGACAACCTAGAAATCTTTCTAGTTGTTTTCTATCTTTGATTTCATCAGGAAATTTTTCTACTTTTTCTAGAATATGTTCTTGCAAAATAATTTGACCAGCTTTAATCTTTAATCCTAGGAACTCAATTTCAGGTTCAGCATAAATGCATTTTTTCTGTCCTAAAATGATTCCATGGTCAATACATTTTTGAGTTATAGCTTTCAAGTCATGCTTATGTTGTTCTATAGTTTTAGAGAAGATTAAGATATCATCAATGTAAACAAGACAACAATGTTTAAACTCTTTAAAGACATTGTCCATTCTTCTCTGAAATATTTGTGGTGCATTTTTTAAACCAAAGGGCATGACTACCCATCCATAGTGCCCTTGTGGAGCACTAAATGCAGTAAGTGGAATACTTTTTTCATCCATTCTTACCTGCCAATATCCACTTTTACAATCCATTTTAGAGAACCAAGTGGCTCCCTGTATTCTATTAAATAAAACTGTCTTGTTAGGGATATAATATCCATCAAAAACAGTATTATCATTAAGCTTTTTATAATTGATAACCATTCTAGCTTTTCCTCTTTTTTCTTCTGCATGATTCCTGACCATAAAGGCAGGGCTAGAATGAGGACTTTTACTTTCTCGAATTAAGCCTTTCTTTAAGAGTTCATCAATCTGTTCTTTAAATTCTTGTTGATCCTTATAAGTGTAAACCATCTGCTTTACTCTAATAACAGCTTTAGGATCTATTAGCTCTATGGTAGCAAATGATTTGTCTTTTTCCCAAAATTTTAAAGGATTTTCAGAATATAATTCCTTACACATTTTTTCTTGTTGTTTAAGAATTTTATCTTTTAATGTTACTTCACATATAGAGAGTGCAAATTCCCTTTGTGTAGGAAGAATATATTCCTCACCACGCTTAGTGCGCGTAAATTCTATTGCTTGGTGTGTATAAGCTTGTTTAATCTTTTTAACCCAAGCGTCTTCACCATGAATGTTGAAGACCATCATGTCTAAGTGTTGAGTTACTGGAACATGGAGTCTTTGGAAATTATTTCCAATTAACATATCATGTGATGGCTGATTTGTAGCCCATAGTGTAGGAATTACACATTGGACTCCTCCTATCATGATAGGTACATCAGAAGCTAATTCTAAATGGACCATGATACTATCATCAGCTATTCTAACTTGAATTGGTCTGCGAGACTTTTGCCAAATAAACTCAGGAAATAATGCCTTTTTTCCAAAGCATACTGAACATCCCGTATCGACAAAGACACATAACTCATATTTATTGAATCCTTCTAAGCAAATACTTATCGGGATATAAATGCTATTAGGATTGGTAATCCTATAATTTTTCTTTAGTGATTCTCTACTGACATGTTCAAGACTTTCTTCTACTCTCATATTATCTCCATAGAGATGCCTGAGGTCTATTACTTCCATTCTCATTCCTAATTCTTCTTCAAGTAAAGGATTTGTGAGAGATTCTTTTAAGTCTTTAGCCCCTGGATCATTCTCATAGATAGGTTCACTAATGGTTTTAGTTTGATATCCTATTATCTTTCCTTTTTGTTCAGAACTAGAAGATCCTCCTTGATTTTCTCTAACCTTGTGAACTATTGGGGGAATTGCTGTTACTGTTTCCTTAAAAGGATAAGAACCTAGATCTACACTACGTCTGCCTGGTTCTGTTATAATCTTATTTTCTAACCTTTTGTTTAATGCTGCTATCATGCTCACTATGTCTTCATCTACCACAAACGATTTGTCTTTTCTATTAGTGGTAGCTCCCTGATTCCTTGGAGTAATACTAAGATTAGGATTGAACCTAAAACTAGTGTTTCTAGATAAACTTGGACATCTAGAGAGATTGACTGGCGGTTTAGCATTCGTATGTATTCTACCTTCTTCATCTATGGTTAAAACCTTATTACTGCTAGTGCCTGTAGAATTTTCGAATGCGTTTACCCAAATGGTCTTAAGTCTTATTTGATCAGGTTTTAGTTTAACAGGTACAACCTCTTTGCTTGGACCTACTACCTTGTGTTTCTCAGCTTCTACTATATGGCATTTTTGTGGAGGATTTGTAGTATTTTCAAGTTTATAAACTACCTTCCACTTTAATTGTAAAGGGCAAGTTCCTTTATGCATACTAATACCTTCTGTTAATAATTTTATAGCTAAGAACTTAGATGCATAATGATCTTCTAGACTAACATAATAGTTAGGCCTACAGATCCAAGAAACTGCTCCTTGACTCAAGTTACAGACTATACCACTGATGCATTGGTCACTAAACTTTTTATGCCTAATGTCGCAAACAAAATTAATGCATTGCACATCTTTTCCATAGTCTTGTAATGGAGTTATAATTACTTGGATGCCACATATGAAAATATATTTAAATTTTTTATCTTTGTTATGCTTCTGAATATTTGCCCAATTGATTAAGTTTACTTCAGTTGCTTGATTTTCATTGTTCTTGACAGTTACATCTCCAGACATTTCTTCGCAAACATATTTAGCATATTTTGAGAATAATGATTTTTTAACAAACTGTTCTTTAGCGATGATCGGAAAATCAACCCCTGATCTTGTCATTTCTTCAACTTGTTCTTCATCAATAGAGGTTTCAGCTTGCTGAAGTTGAGCTAAAGTAGTCATTTCATATTCATCAGAGAACTCACTAGGAGATTCTCCTTCCATCATTTCATTAATCTCTTCACATTCTATTGACTCATTTTCAGATTCTATATCTTCTTCAAGCTTTTCTTCTATTATTTCTACTATCCCTTTGTTATTTCTTAGGGCTAGATCTAATGCTTCATCTTCAGACAACTCGATATAATCCAAACTACCTAGGGCTTCAGCTAATCTATTGTTCTTCTTATTTTTGCATTCATTAGCATAATGACCGGATTCTCCGCATGCCCAACATTTACAATTTTTCTTTTTCTCAGGACAGAACGAGGCTTTTTGGAAAAACCTTCTGTTTTTAGAGAATGGTTTTTTATAATACTTCTTGTAATATTTTTCACCTCTTTGTTTATTGAAACTTTTTCTCTTAAAGTTTCTTTTTCCTTGGTAATCTCTATTGTTACATCCCCATTCTGTTGGCGTCTCCCAACAAGTTAAGAATTGTTTTTTCATTCTTTGGGTGCTTCTTACATCTCGACATTTTTTCTCGACCCATTTCCTAACATAGGAAATTCTGTTACCAAGAGTATCTTTATCTCCAGTTTTAATTAACTCTCGATACTCTTCACTTATTTGTTCATTAATTGGGGCAGGAAGTTTATCAAAGAACATTTGCAGATTAGTGCTGTTTTCCCCTATCTTATAGTAGTACTTCTCGAATTCTGTTATATAATTATCGACATATTTCATGTTACAGATTTCAAGATTGTTTAAGGTTCTTTGTCATTTTAAGGCTTCCTTATCTTCATCTTTCTTTTCTCCAATGAATTCATCTTCTATTAATTCACATATTAATGTGAACATCGTCACTGGGCTTGCTAAATTTCTAAGCTCTTGTTTTGGGTCATCTCCAATAGCTCCATACCAGTCGGCAATACATCCATAGAAACTATGCTCTATGTAATTAAGGAATTGGGAAGAGTTCCAACCTACATTCATGTTTAATACACTCATCATACTTTTCTTCCAGAACTCTATGATTTCACGCCTATTCCTTACACCATCTAAGTTTAATTTATAGCCTGTTTCACTTATGGGTTCTAGATTAATTTCTCTTTGATTTGGTCTATGGTTTGGCATAATGCTTACTCCAAATCTTTCCTTCTTCTCCAGAAATTCTCTAGGCTTTAACCTAGGTCTGTAATTACTAGTTGAACCATGTTCATATCTTCTGTAATGTCTTCTAGCTTCATTTTGTTCTACAGGTTCATTCTCCTTCATCCTTCTTTGTCTTAAGATTTCATTTAACCTTCTTTGGACACTAGATATGGGAATGTTTTCTATATCTTTTAGGTTAATTAATCCCATTTGTTGATACACAGCTTCTTCATCCGAATTCTTTTCAGACTCGTCGTCGCTCATGACCTCTTGGTTCATAAAGTTGGTTTCAATGACCTTTTGTTTAGGTAATCTCAATTTCCATTCTGGATCATCCAACTTAGTGCTGAATCTCTTTATTTGTCGAAGTGGATGGTGATTCATTTTTAAGATTTTCGTCTTGGTCTTCTTCTTCTACAGTCGCTTTGTTCTTTATATTATCTAGTTTAGTAGAAAACTTCTTTTTGGATTTTTTAAATGGATAACTATATTTAAAAGGATCTCTTTTCTTAATTTCACCACCTGATGTTAGGCTTATTTGATGGCTAATTTCGTTAATGACTTTTAAATTTGTTGAGTGATGTACTTCGCCTGTCTCTTTTACAGTCTTAAATATTTTACTGCTAATCTCAATATATAATTGTTCTAATTTTTTAACTTCGAGTTTTAGATCTATAAGTTGGTCTGAAATGGCATTTAAAATTGCTCCAAAATGCTTATCGTTTACATCTAAATGTAAAGCATGAGGATAAGTCTTATGGGGGCAATTAGTAGACACCTCCAGATTGTCTTATAGATAAATACAGATTATTTTTAATTAACTTGGCTCTGATACCAAATTGCAAGATCGCTCTTAATATAATATAAATGCGGAATATTAAAGATAACTAAAAATAATACACAAATTAAAATTCTAAAACTAATGGCTATTTTATGTAATTTTTGGTTTTTTGGTTGGATTTTAGTGGAAAAGTGGAGGGGTCCACTGTTAAAAAGCAGCCAATAGGATTAGTCCTTTCGGTTTTCACTATAAGAAATGGTCCTCACCCGAGTCAATCCCTATATATATATATGAGGACGGATCAAATGTTTACAACTCTTAATGTGTTTTGTGTTAACAAATAATAGTCGTTGATTGAATGAAGATGGAAGATTGTGATTAATCAAAGATTTTAATATTTTATTTTTATTAAAAAAGTGGGACTCGGCCATATAACTGCTCCACTCTCACAATTGTAGAGCGTGTGATGCAAGCAGACAATTATATCTTAAAACTGGGTGTGAGAAAACATTGATTTTTTTTTTGCCAATTTGCACCAATTAATATGCTATTTGAAATCTTTGAAAATCATATCGACGATTTTCATCAGAGGACGGTGAAGAAGCGGAAGAAGAAAATCGGATGGAAACTCAGTGATGGATGCAGGTAATAGGTTGGAAAACGTAATTTGCAATTGAACTATTCGATGTTGGGAAGCAAGTATTCATTGTAACTATGATATTTTTGTTGCTGAGAGCGGTTGTCAGATGCAAAAACACATGGACGTAACTATTTTTTGGATTAATTGGCATCAACAACAATTGTGAAATGTGCACCACAGTCACTCAATTATTCATCAATAATTGTGAAATATGCACCACAGTCACTCAATTAATTGTGAAATTTTGGGTTAATTGGCATCAACAATTATTCATTAATATTCGGCAAAATTTATGAAATATGCACCTCAATCACTCAATTATTCATCAAAACCATGAATAATTATTCATCAACCTTAGCAATATTCATCACAGAATCATAGTATTCAAAGTATTCATTAGTATTCAGTAAAATTCAAGAAATATTCATCAAAATCTCACAATTATTTATCAAAGTTTTTTATCTTCACCATTTTCTAAGTTGTTGTCATCAATATTCGGCAAAATTTTGTATATATTCATCACTTTCAATCAATTATTCATCAATGTTGCAAAGAGTATTTACCAAAGATTCATCAAATAATTGAAATCGCACGGCCCTCAATTACAATTAATTCCGACCAATATTAATTAATCTAGGCTAGATCAAACACCAATTAGGTGAGCAATTCGAAATCAAACTCAAACAGTTGACTTTTATAAAAATAAGAATTGAATTGCCCGAAGCAAAATTCAATTGAAATTCCACAAAAACACCAACACCAATCACAGAGTGGTTGGTGAGGATACCAATCTCAAATTTTAAAGGCAAATCGTGAGGATTTGCTAATAATGAATTACGCAAGAGGAAGGCAAAAATCGCAAGCACCCAAGGAGAGAGAACACGCGCTTATGAAACCCAGTTAGTGGGGATTTTTTTATTTTAATAATATATTTAATTAAAAAGGGGAATAATCTCATCCATCCATTTTCCCTCAATCTATGGCTGTGATTTGTTAACACAAAACACATTAAGGGTTCTTTACACTAGACCTAACCTCATATATATATAAATTAAACGGAATTTTCGCCTCGTGCTCCTGAGATAAGGGTAAATTCGCCGGGTGTACAAAAGTTTGGGATAATTCGCCAAATACCCTTGAGGTTTCGTTTTTTTCCGCGAAATACCCCTCCGTCTAATTTTTAAGAAAAAGTGTTATAACAGAGTTAAGTTAATTGGAGAGGGATAAGAAAGAAACAAAAGATGCTAAGGCATTCTTTTCGAGTGGCAAGATGCTACGACAAATCAATCACACATTCATCACTCTTATTCAGAAAAATGATGACCCTCAAAATGCTGGTCACTACAGGCCGATCAGCCTCTGCTCGACGATTTACAAAATCATCTCCAAGATTCTGACAACCAGATTGACTAAAGTTTTCGACCAACTCATCCATCTCTTACAAAGTGCTTTCACTACAGGTAGGTCGATCCAAGACAATATTCTCATTGCTCACGAGATTTTCCACTCGTTTAGACTGATAAAAGCTAAGGCAAGCTACATGGCTGTCAAGCTAGACATGGAAAAGGCCTACGACCATGTAGAATGGCCCTTCCTTTTCTCGACTCTCACTAAATTCGGATTCGACCAAAATTTTGTTCTTTGGATCAAGGAATGTGTATAGACGGTTTCATATTCAGTGCTTATTAATGATGAACCATCTACTGTTTTCCTCCCATCACGAGGCCTCAGACAGGGAGACCCCCTGCCACCTTTCCTTTTTATCCTCACTGCAGAGGTTCTAGCTAGAATGCTACAACAACGATCAAATATCTCAAGGGACTTAGGTTTGGTAGGGGTGGGGTGAAGATCACCTTCCTGGCTTTTGCCGATGATATCATGCTATTTGGTAGAGAAAACCAATCTACTTGTTTTGAGTTCACCAACATAATACAGCATTTCTGTAAGATCTCTGGCCAAAAGGTAAATCTACATAAGTCCAGTTTCCAAGTGTCCCCAAACACTTCAGCCTCAACCATCCACACGGTTACGACTGCTATGTGTATCCCCCATGCAAATAACCTAGAAAAATATCTAGGTTGTCCCATTATCAATGGTCGTGTCAATAAAAACACTTTCACAGATATCATCCTCAAAACTAAGCTTCAACTGACTAAATGGAAAGCCTCATCTCTTTCTGCCGAAGGAAGAAAAGTTCTTATTAAAGCCAATATATCAGCCCAACCTCTGTTCCTCATGCAAGCCTTCTTATTGCCTTCGTCGATTCTCCACGAACTTGACCAGATCTACAGGAAATTTTTTTGTAACAAAGACACGAACAACACTCCTCTAGTGAGATGGGACAAGATATGCTCAGATACCCTTGACGGGGGGTTGGGCATTTATAAAGCCGAAACGATGAATATAGCACTACAAATGAAATTGCTATGGAAACTGATCGCAGAACCAGATAATTTCTGGGTCAAAGTGATAACAGGCAAATACCTCAAGGGGGTACCACTCCTAAGTTACAAACATAAGGGAAATACTTCTTGGCAGTGAGCTAAATTAAATTCTATTACATAACTCTTCAAATCAGGCTTGCGTTGGTCAATCGGGGACGGACAAACCGTTAATTTCTGGAATGACAATTGGGTCACCAAACAACCGCTCACTCACATGGCTACCCAACCAATCCCGGATGAGATTGCGACTTGGTCGGTCGCCAGATTTATTAACGACAATCACACTTGGAACATTCAAAAACTTCACACGGATCTACGAGGCTTTCTTAACATGGATATCATATCCACAATCTCAAGGATCCACCTCCCTCATAATACGTTCTTTGACAGACTATTTTGGGGATCTAGCAAAGATGGCTGGTTCTCCACGGCATCAGCAACTAAGATTATACCCAATCATGGGGGCGATAAAAATTTCGGTTGTAACTGGATTTGGAAACTGGACATTCCTTACAAAATAAGGCATTTCCTTTGGAAAATTGCACGTGATGGCCTACCAACCACTGACACACTGCAACGGTCTCATGTGGCAGTACCTTCGGGGTATATTTTTAGCAGATGTACTATTGAATCTACTAGTCATATTCTGGTACAATGCCCCGTGACGGTTTCTCTGACCAAAACGCTAAATATAACCCACCCCTCGGAGGATGATCTCGACTTAGACATGAAGCCCAATCGACTGCTTCACGATATTCACAACATTCTAGGCACCAATCCTTTCACTAAGCTGGCTCTTGCTTGGTGGGGTATATGGTATTTTCGCAACCAGATGGTCTTTCAACACATAACCAACACCTCGGTTCAGGCTATTGCTGTGTTTTGCAATTTGACATACCAAACTTGGAATGCTCGAATTGATGACTCTGAGACGGCTAATCTCAGTTCAACTAATAGAAAGACAGGATCGACCACTGCAAGGCCTAATACTAAGAGAGGCCAGACATCCCGATCGGAGATTTGGAAAAAGCCACCTTTAGGTTACTGCAAACTCAATTTCGATGGATCGTACTGTCAGTCAGGGGTCGGAACCTGCAGTTTTGTGATCCGAGATCATTTAGGAGAAGTGATGTCCTTAGGAGCGGAGCAATGTAACAATGGCTCCGCTGTTTTCGCCGAGGCTATGGGTCTTCGCATGAGGGTCTCCAAGGCCAAATTAATGGGTTTTAATAAACTTCTTATCGAAGGGGACTGCGTGGTTGTCATAAAGGCTCTGCTGGAGGACTGGTCTTGCCCCTGGGAGATCGAGCTGCTGATGGCTGATGTAAATGTCGATTTATATTCTTTCTCTCATGGTGCTATTCGTCATATTTTCAGGGATTCTAATGCGGTAGCCGATAGGATTGTACGTCTGGCCTACTCCGTCCCTGCCGATGGTAGCTTCACTGATGATCCAGAACTTCGGGTTCTCGTCCGCTCGGATGCGCTAGGAAAGATGCCGGATCGTTGGCGTGTTTCCTGATCCTTATCTGCTTCCAAAAAAAAAAAACAAGAAGGCCCCGACTAGACAGAGCTTCGATTCCATCGACATCGGGAGGGAGAGAACGGATGGAGTTTGGAGCCAGGTTCACTGCCTGAGATCGCCCTACGCTAGAAGGGAGGCGGCGGCGGACGACATCCAGTGCTCTTGAGGTAAGTCTTTCCTCTCAATTTCAACTTTAGGGATTTACAATTTTAGGATTTAGGTTTTTCGATTTGGGATTTTTGGGAGATTGTCGTTGTAGGATCTTCGAATTGGGGTTTATTGGTTGGTTTTATGGATCAAAAGGTACCTAATTTTGTGGCATGTATTTAATTTTGACTCCCTTCTAAATTATGGGATTTAGGGTTTGAGAATTTGGGGCTTTATGAGTTTTTCGATTTATACGAGTTAAATGTTGTTCTGTTGAGATATATCTATATATATCAATAAGGACAATTTATAGACAATTTTGCTAGATATATGTAGTTATTTTTTGTCTTGCTAAAATCAATTAATTGAATAATGTAAACATGTTGAAATTATTCAGGGTGTATACTCTTGTTCTAAAAATCAGTTTCGTAATTCAGTTTGTGTCTAAAATTCATTTTCTGTCATTTAGTAAATCAACTTAGCTAATTTAGTTTCCTTGATTCTTTTCTAAATTACACACTCTGTGATTCAGTTTTGTAATTTTGGTAAAAAATCCACTTCTGCAATTCAGTTTTGTAATTCATCATCTCTGCGATTTAGTTCCGTAATTCTGTTTCTGAAATTCAGCAACTGTAAATCTATCCTAAATTTCAGTTCTTTAACTCAGTTTTAGTTCTGTAATTCATTTTATAAAATTCTATTTCTGAAATTTAGCAAATGTAACTCTTTTCTAAATTTTAGTTCCTTAACTCGGTTCAGTTCTGTAATTCATTTCCTGTAATTCATTTTATAAAAATTCAGATGAGTGTTGGTGTTATAGCCTATTAGCTCAAATGGTAGAGCAATGTGGTAACACATGGTGTGGGTTCAAGTCCCACATAGGCTGATTTGTGAATTTTTAGATTTGCGGCTGAATTTTCAAGTTTTGTAGTTGTCATTACTCATTACTTAATTAGTTGGATTCGTATGAAATTCATGCAGCTACTCGTATTTTTATTTAAGTTTGCAGCTGAATTTATGATTTTTGAAGCGGCAAATATATAAATGGTGTAACAGAGTTGAAAAACAGAAGATGAAACCATACCAAGAGTTCCATGTAAAAGGTCATACTAAATTACTAGGCAATACTACGAAATTACACATGCTAACAACCCACTTTTGCATGTTCATATAAATGAATCTTCAATCACCGTACATTTAGGGAACCCAACCCACTTTTGCATGTTTATATAAATGAATCTTAACCCAAAATATATGAAGATTAAATTATAAATTCCAGGTTAAGACAAATCTATATAAAACATATGCATACCCCATGAAAAGTACAACTTATAATAATGATCCAATCTTTGACAGTAAGAGCATCAATACTCATGACAGCAAGAGCACAATAGCAAAAACAACCCCTTGAACACCATAGCAAACAGATCACTGTTACTCATGTGTTGTAATCAAATAACCAAGACTTATATATATGTTAGATTGGAATTATAGAGTTGTTAGAGGAACATCTGGACCAAATTAAATCAATCGAATTAAAACACATATGTTTGGTTTTTTTTTTATCAATCGAATTAGAGAGTTCCTTGTTAAGAACCTGTTTAATGCAACAAGCCAACAATGTTCAGTTCAATTGATTGTCAAGAGATTAAGAAATTAAGTTCATCCCGACTGAAACAAGCTATAAATGGGATAGTCACTCAAAACTAGACTTTCAATTACTTTGAAGGGATATAGGCTAGAAGCAGTGATAGAATCATAATATCAAGTAAGCCTATGTGAGAGTTGAACCCACATAATTGTGCGCAACAACACATCGTTTTACCAATTAAGCTAATAGGCTATTTTTCAATCTTAAAATTCAAAGATAATGTCAATCTCATTCGTAAAGCAAAACCACACATTTAGCAAAAATGCAAGAATTAGATTTGCAATGAATATTGACAACCATCAAACCTTGTAGAAAAAGCAAGCAATCAAACTGTATCAAAGTTGATAGCCAATTTAGAACTTTCAAGGATCAATAGGCTCACCTCTACTGTAATTCAGAAAAAATATCAAACAACCTGAGTCGGATTGATCCCCTGCAAAGTCGGATTTTTTTTCTTTTTGTTGTTTCATCCATAGGGCATACGCGAAATGAATTGATAGCAATTTTAGAACTTCCAAGGATCAATAAATCTCACCACTACAGCAATCAAATGACTTTACTCAAAAGCCCCAAATTGAATTGTGGAATCCCTAATTCCCAAAACCTATAAATCCCCAACCCCATCGCCGAAATTAAGATGGGGACCTTACCTTTGGGGAAATTGTCGTTGTTGGCCTCCTAGTGTGTCTCCATCGACATAAGATCTTCCGAAATTGCTGGCCTCCTCCCTCCTCTCCATTGGAAGAATGAAACTAATCGCTCGCTAGTAGTCGCCCCCTTCTGATTTAACGGAGGGGTATTTCGCGGAAAAAAAACGAAACCTCAGGTGCATTTGGCGAATTATCCTAAATTTTTGTACACTCGGCGAATTTATCCTTACCTCAGGGGCACCAGGCGAAAATTCCGTAAATTAAAAGGATCACAATATTTGTTTGAACGTTTGAAGTTAGAGATATGTTATCCTCAACCTATGAAATGTGGGAAATTAGATTTAATTAAATGCCCCCTTCATATATAATTCACAACATGATGTTAATTAGGAGAAATATGTACATACAATTGTTTGTGAGACCATAAGCAACGATTCTCATCGTTGTGGCTGACAGTTCCCCATCAATGCACTTACCACTATAATTTCCCATTAGTTCTTGAATCTCTTCTGCAGAATGCCGATCGAAGAACGTACATAGAGTTAATATATAATCCAATCCAAAGGAATATATAAGGTGCGTAGAGGCGATCGATCGAGAGCGGTCAGTAAAATATACTATACAGTTAAGATTGTGTGTATATATGTATGTATGTATGCCAGTGATTCTGACGGCGGTTATTGCAGCTGTTGGTAGTGCCCTGAACCCAATGAAGTCATAAAGACCATCTCCGGGGACGTTGGAGGACACACGATCATCGATCCTATAAGCAACCAGCCGATGGCTCGGGGAACCAAGTCATGTCCGCAAACTCATGTTTGTTGCCGAAGTCCACTGCTCGATCAGCCAGGTCAATCATCCTTCCTTGTCTCGTATGATATGGATCGCTTGAACATCGATTGTAATTGCAGAGTAACCTTTGCAATTTTCAAGTTCATGATCCATATATCATTAATACTTTAAAATGACATGTTTTGTCGAACAGAGAGTATATAAGAAGAAAACAGATCTTACTTGTGAAATAACACCAAGAACTCCAAGCGAGACCTTAGCCGCATTAAGATCTTCATCACTAGTCGAATTCAGCCTCGTAACCCTAACATATCCATCTCTTCGAGAACATGGACTAATGAGTCGAAGCTCAACGACATACTCATGAACTGCGCCACCCCGGTCCCACAACGAGCTACCATGGGCACCGGTGCTCAACAAACCTCCTATAGTCACACCCCACCAATAGGGCGTGTAGGGCAAGGCAAGCCCGGCTTTAGCGGCCTCCTTGATGAGTTGCTCAAGGGTGACTCCACTCTGAACCGTGATGGTCCTGGCACGGTCGTCAATGCTCACTATGTTGTTAAGGTGCTTTGTGCTGATGAGGAGACCTTCGTCTCCATCAGGACAAGCCAGCTTAGGGATACTATGATGGTACCGCGTCACGACCTTCATCTTTCTTTTAATTTGTTCTTGGTTGCCCTTGCAACCAGCTCAATGAGGCCTTCCTCGGAGGTTGGATACGACACCTCCGCCACCTTGCAAGTGGTCCGGTCAGGGAACGCTCCGAGGTAGTTTGTGACGGTGCAGCCATAGGTGCCGCCTAGGCACCTCACCGTGTCTCCGGGTGGGCTGGAGAAGGCTACTCCAAGGAGGAGGAAGAGGCCGGTGCTGAGAATAGAGCAATGGGAATCATCCTTCTTCTTTTTTCTTGGCCTGAAAATATAAAATTGACTGTGCACATGCTTACACAAGCCTACATTTATGTTCTTCACGTTCATGGATTTTTTTTTTTTTTTGACGTAGATAAAATGCTCCCGTACAGGCCGGTTTCGATTTTTTTTTTTAAATAATACTCCGTAATAATAATAATCTAGTTTAATCACTTTTGCAATTGTATATCCGATCAGATACTATATACATGTGGAGAATATGAGTTGTGGGAGTGTCTCACGTTGATTAAAAATTGAATCTAAGTCTTGTATATAAGCCGGTGGGCTACCCCACCTAACACCAATTGGTTTTAGGATGGAACCCCACTCGGCTTGTGTGCTCGGCTTGGTTAGCGCGTTTGTGTTTGGCGTGCGTTGCCCCCCCCCCCCACGTCGGATGACCCACCGTTATTTCATATGGTATCAGAGCCGAGGTTCGGCATGATGCGGTGTGGTTTGGATTCCTGGTCTAATTGGCTAGCCGGCCTTAAGGCATTGATTCGTCAAGTGCAACTGGCAAATAATGTGTGGCCAGGCAGTTGCACTTGAGGGGGGTGTGTGGAGAATATGAGTTGTGGGAGTGTCCCACATTGATTAAAAATTGAATCCAAGCCTTGCATATAAGCCGGTGGGCTACCCCACCTAACACCAATTGGTTTTAGGATGGAACCCCACTCGATTTGTGTGCTCGGCTTGATTAGCGCGTTTGCGCTTGGCATGCGTTGCCCCCCCACGTCGGATGACCCACCGTTATTTCATAATACAAGTTAGTTTAAAGGTGCATGCTTTCATAACAAAGCAAACCAAGTGAGAGGTTTGACGGGCCGCACAATCTTCACCCCTGCACCTTCAATCATAGACGGAGCTAGACGGGGGCAAGCAGTAGCATTCGCCCCCCCCCCCTCCCCCCTTTCATCCGACAAATTACATATATTTGTTCTACTCGTCGATAGCTTCGTTTTGATATATTATAAGCCTGAATCCAATAACCGAGTAAAAAGTTATGAATGTTTGAAAGTTAAACACAAATTAATTATTTCAAATGTCTTTTAATAAATCATGATGCTTTTATATTTTACTTAATTTGATATTTTGGTAATGTAATTCAACCTAAGAGCTTCGAAACAAGAGGTTATATTACTAAATTCGATAATTATATAAGAAATTATGCTAGTTTAAAGTTTGTATATCTTGTTACACGTTATTGGATGATAAGAGAACAACAAGTTGCATATGACTTTGTGGGTTTCAAACGATATTTTTAGAGAAAAAATAATTTTGTTATAGATTAAAAAGACATCATTTTATTTTTAAAGAGAAAAATAACAATATAACAACTAATGACATAGTTTTAAACTAAAACACTACAATTTTGAGTAAAAAAACATTGTGTTTTGAACTAAAAAAACCTTGTCTTGAACTAAAATATATCACCATTCAATGTAACTTAAATATCATAGTTATGCTTCTCTAAACTATAGAAAAATCTATCGAAGAATGAATCAACAATTTGTATAAAACTTCGCCCCCCCCCCCCCCCCGATAAACTCCTGGCTCCGTCCCTGCCTTCAATGACCACCATCTCCCTGATTGAGCTTCTCGGTTTTCCGCCGCCGCCTCTTTCTTGCCTTCCATGGCTTTCTCTCTTTCACTTCACCGAGTTCATCATCATTGACTCCATCTCCCCTTCCATATCCAATAGCTCTGGCTTCACATCTTCCATGGCTTCACACCACCGCTCATCGCCGCCGCCTTCCTTCGGTTTCTTCCCCCTTGTTATGCAGGGTTCTCGCCCGTTTAGCCCCCATCCCGATGCCACCTTGGTCTCCGCCTTCATTTTGGTTTCCGTCTAGTCCGAGTTCTCTCGCCGTTTCTTGTCGCCGCCCTCGTCCACCGGTTTCCACCAAACGCCGCCACCTACCATGGCTCTCCATCAACCATCCTTGGTTCCGCCTTCGACCTTGGCTCACCATCGCCCCCGCCAGCCTCTCCCGATTCTCACAAAGACCCACCTGCGTAGCCTGCCGCCTCTCGCTAATTGGTTGCCGCTACCGCCTTCGCGCCCGGTCTTTCCTCAACCTCTTATTGTTGCTGTTGCTCGCTCCGCTTCATCCGGTTGATCCCACCGTGGTTAATCAAATTGTTTCGTGGTTTATTTGGAAGTCAAATTGAATAAGGATGGTCTGTGTGCCATTTGTTTTATTCGATTTTTTGGCCTTCGAACCTTTCTCATTTCGTTCTTCTGCCTCGTTGCCTTTTTATTGTTGTTCATATTTCTGTTTTGACCCGTTTTATTCGCCTCTATTTTGACTATCTAGTAGTCGTCTATGATCTTGTTATCGTCTTTGAGGGTATGGGATGGGTCTTGGGGATTTCTCTAAATAATGGTTTGGCTTTGAGTTGGATTTGCGAGGTGTTGTGTTGTGATGTTCTTGCTTTGTTGCAGGCTTCTTGTAGCATTGTTTGATTTATCATGTTCGATGACGTCGTGGATGTGCGTTGACACCTGACGGCTCCTTTGAGTCCATAATCTGAGGTGTCCGCTGATGTTCCCAGAGTTCTCTGTGTACGTTGTCCCTTTGATCGATCGCTTCTTTTGTCTCTTCAGCTTGTGATTTTAGTGTAGGATGGCTTGTACATTTATTCTGTATTTTTATTTCTGTCATTTGCTTCTGTAATTTTTTTTTTCTGTCATTTGCTTTCAGTTTGTACATGATGGTTAGTCTATCTACCGGCTTGTCCGGTCTCTTGCTTTAGGCTTGTCTAGAGAATCGAATTATTATCTTGCTTCAAAACAATAAAAAAAAAACAAAAAAAAAAAACTCATCGATGTTTTAAAAAAGCAATGAGAATCATTTTTTTTTAAGGCCTGCAACTGCAAGCGAAATTGCCCGTGCACATGCTCATACATATACAGGTACATTACTTATAGGTTGGTCATGTTTATCCCATGTTTTAAAAAATATTTTGCAATGCTTGGTGGTAGAATAGAATCAAACAATGTAGGTGAGGTGGGGTTTAGGTGGTAGAATAGAATTTACACAACTCATCCTACACTCCCCTGGTTTCCTCTGTCGTCCTCCCCAATCTCTCTTTAGCCTCGCCACCAGTGGACTTACGCGAAGGAGGTGTTCAGACTCGCCGAATGCAAGCACAAGATCGCCGAATGTCAGTCCAGAGCGGACAGATCGAGCCTTGCAACTTTGAAAGTCAAACCCCTTCAGGTGTTTGCCGGAAACTATTCACCGGCATTGACCGATTATCATTCATTGGCGAGCTTCATTTCTAATCATCCGAAAACATGTTCTTCGAATCCGATCACAAGCTCCACTCAGACCTGCGTTATCGCACTTCACTTTTACGATTCAATTATTACTAGCTAGTTGTCCTCCTCCGTCAGACTGCAAATTTGCGCGTTACTGGCCCTCTTTCCTCCACCATCGGTTGATAAGGAGTCCTAAATTTGTATATTCAGTTGATATGGATCCCAAGATGCTTCTTGAACTAGGGCCACGAGTTCATGATTTCATTTATGAGTTGGAGCCTAGAGTTGGGCTTGTTGAGCATATTCCTCAAACAGATAATTTAGGTGACTTGATGAGTAGAACAAATGGTTGCAAAAAGAAAGAGGGTCGATGTGGAGCCATGCTTTCGAAATATTCACTTTGAACGAAGATCAAATGCTTTCAAAGTTTTAATGGTCCTTTTATTAAAATGGATTTTCTGGTTGCTGTTACATCCATCTTGTGAATCCCCCACAACTTTACCAAAAAAATCCCTTATTTAAATTTTTACTTCCCCTTCTAAGATTAACCATCGATTATTATTTGGAACTGGATATGGAGAAAGCATACGATAGAATGATTGGAATTTCATTAAAAAGATTCTAGATAAATCTGTTTCCTTCTCAGTGCTAGTTAACAATGGCCTTATAGACATGTTCTTCCCCTCTCATGGTCTTCGCCAAGGAGATCCTCTATCTCCATTCTTGTTTATCCTAGGAGCAGAAATCCCAACTCGAAAACTCTCAGCAGAAACAAATGTGGACAATTGTCCAATTGGTTTTTCTTTTGGTAGAAACGGCCCTCGGGTTCCTTTCCTATCATTTGCCGATGACATCATAATACTTACAAAAGGCAGTATCGCCGCAGCGCATAAAGTTCGATCAATAATTGATACATACTGTAAAGTTTCTGGCCAAAAAGTGAATTATCATAAATCTAGCTTCCAAGCTACAAAAGGCATTCGGAACTTGGATATCATAACTTAGCAGTTGTCTAAATATTACAAATGAGAACTCGTTGGAAAAATATCTCGGATGTACGATTATTAATGGCAGAGTAAACAAACACATTTTTGAAGACATCATTTGCAAATCTAAAGAACAATTAAGTCACTGGCGAGCAAATGCCTTATCACAATAGGGACGTGCAATCCTAACTAACACAAACTTATCAGCCAAACCGTTATATACAATGCAAAACCTTCTATTACCCTCATCGATACATAAAGAACTAGATCAGATTAATCGGTTGCTTTTTGGAACAAAGATCTTCAACACCGTCCGCTTATTAGCTGGGATCGGATCTGCAGACCGAAAAAATATAGGAGAATATGACTTAGGAAATCAAAAGAGATGAATGAAACCCTTCAAAATAAAACTACTATGGAAAATATTGGTTGAACCTGATAATGTCTGGGTTACACTAATCAAACACAAGTATCTTCGCTCAGCTAACATCCTTGAGTACAAAAAAAGAGGTGACTCCTCATGGCAATGGGCCAAACTGGCAACTCTTATTGATAAATTTAAGTTGGTGCTAATTTGGTCAGTTAGAAATGGGACTTCTATCAAATTCTAGACGGATAATTGGATAACAACTTCATCTCTACAGTCTAGTGAAGATTGCCCCCAAATTAATAACATTGAGGAAACTGTTAGTGATTACATTTTGGGTGGCAAATGGTGGAAGGAAAAGCTTAGCAATGTGCTACCAAATGACATAGTCAAAGAAATCTTGGTCATTCCACTTCCCGTTTCTCCCTTTGAGGATCGGTTGTATTGGTGGCCTGACAGAGAGGTTTAATTGGTTCACCACTTTGAGTACATATAAACTAATCACTGCACAGTCCTCTCTAAACTTAGGCAATAACCTCTGGATTTGGAATTTGGATGTTCCACCGAAGGTCAAATATTTCTTATGGAAAGTCTGTCAGAATGGTCTCCCGACTGCTTCTAGGATCGCCCAACGAGGGACATCTATTCCTTCCACTCGTAGCTTTTGCAACGGCATGGTAGAAGACGATGCACACCTCCTGTTTGAATGTAAATATGTGCACTCTCTCTACCGTCTCCCTACACACACAAACTTAAAAATATGCAGTATGATAAATCAATCACGAGATATAAAACATATCATGACTTTCATCGGAAACAACCTTACCCCTGCGACCAAGGTCGAGCTTGCTTTCTCTTGGTGGATGACTTGGTACATTCGAAACCAATATGTGTTTAGGCAGGTCCCCATCCCTCACAATGACTACTCTTTACGCATTATTAAAACTCATAAGGATAATTGAAATAAAACCTTGGACTTTGAGTGTAGTCTTGATGAGGATCCCCCCTTACACACACAAAAAATCTAATCACCCAAGGAAGAAAAAGAATCATGATAAGATTACATGGCGTAAACCCCCGAGGGGTACCCTCAAGTTAAATTTTGACAGGTCCACAATCGCAAGCAATGACAGCTCAGCTGGAGCAATAATTCGGGACTGGGAAGGACGGCCGATAAACATTTGTTACCAGAAACTTGGTAAACAAAGCCCACTGAAAGCGGAAGCACTTGCTCTTAAGTTGGGAATCCAATATGCGCTACAACTCCGTATCAATAAAATACACATTGAAGGCGATTCTATTATAATCATAAATCATCTGAACAATACATCTAAATGTCCTTTGGAAATTGAGATGATCTTGTCTGATGTTAAACTCTTAGAGTGGCGGATAAGGTTACACATCTTTGTCACTCTGCCTTGGGTGTCGATATCTATAACGATTTTAGTCTTTTAGACCTCATCCGTCAGGATGCTGCTAGGTAGAGCTCGCTCGCCAAAATTTTTTCCTAATAAAAAAAATCGATTATTATTTGGTTAGTTACAACTTACAATTACAACCAAAAAAAAAGGTTGTACGAACTTCATTACAATTGATATGAACGCTGAGAATAGATCCTTAAAGAATGTTTATGATCTTTTTAAAAATAAGAAGGGGCCTTGATGGTTGGATTGCTGTGAAACTAGATATGGAAAAGGCCTATGACCGTGTGGATTGGGAATTTACGTTTAAAGTCCTACAAAAGTTTGGTTTCCTTGACAAATTTATTGACTGGATTAGAGAATGCATTTCTACTGTCTCCTTCTCAGTCCTCGTTAATAATGGCTTGATTGATCTTTTCTTACCTTCTCGGGGGCTTCGTCCGGGGGATCCACTGTCACCTTTTCTGTTCATCCTCGGAGCAGAGGTTCGAGCTCGTATGCTTGCTCGGGAATCTTCTTTACCTACTGGCCCTGTTGGTTTCACTTTCGACATGGGTGGACCACAAATACCATTTTAACCATTTGCAGACGATATAATAATTATCGCAAAAGAGAACACGTCTTTCCAACATGTTTAAACCATCCTACGGGAATATTGTCAAATATCAGGGCAAAAAGTCAATTATCATAAGTCCTCCTTCCAAACTATTATGGGCATATCCATATCTCGAACATGAGAGATTGCAAAGATTCATGCTCCTAATCTTAATACATAAACAGCTTTATCAGCTTAATAGAATGTTCTTTTGAAATAAAGACTTCAGTATAAGCTAAGCTCGTGATAAGTTGGAGCAAAATATGTAACCCAAAGGCAAGTGGGGGCTTGGGAATTAGAAAGCCGTGGGAAATGAACGAGGCATTGCAAATTAAACTCCTATGGAAAATCCATACAAAACCAAATAATACCTAGGTCTAGATAGTTGCCCATAAATACCTAAAGTCATCCCCCTATTGGAGTATAAGAGATGCTTGTCCCTTGGAGTATAAGAGATGCTTGTCTACATCATGGCAATGGCTTACCTATTCAAGGCATGGTCTAAGATGCAGCAACTTATTGATAAGTTTAAAACATGACTTATTTGGTTAGTTGGTAATGATAAATCAATAAAATTATGGGAAGATACTGGATTACGATAGATCCCTTCCGCTTTCAATCATTAATCGCCTAAACAAAAACACAAAATCATTTGCTCGGATATCAAGGACATTTCACTCATACGTGTGCCCCGAAATTGTAACAAAGTGATGAATAAGATTGCACATTTTATTTCACTCATACGTGTGCCCCGAAATTGTAACAAAGTGATGAATAAGATTGCACATTTTTACCAGTCTGTTATGGGAAGTCATTATAAATGATCCAGATCTTCATGACCTCATCGGTAAGAATGCTCTTGGGTAGGTCCAACCTCCCGAATTCTTTCTTTATCAAAAAAAGAAGGGCCCATAAAAACTCATTTGCTAAATTATAGTCCTTAACAAGTGTTAACACCTAAAGACAACAAAAGCCGGGCATTACACAACAGCCACAACTCACTCAAGGTAAAATACTATATAACTCTCCAAATTAAATGCGGGCAAAGGTAAAGAGAGTAATCGTCCGGGTGGCACCCTACGCTTGGAGTGATCACTTGCCAGAAGCTTTGGCCTGTTCGATCCTTTTCTTGCGTTGCCTGAGTAGTTCACTGCTCGCCTTCTTCCTCTTCTGGTTAATCTCAATGGCCTCAATGAGTCCCCGCTGCTTACGTGACAAACCAACCCTCTCCATCCTAGCTGCATCCTCTGCAATCTGGTCAGGGTTGGGCAGGGGTTCATCGTCGGCTTGCATTTCCTCGACAACCGCCTCAACGACAGGTGATTGCGCACCCTGGATGTGTTGTAATTCCTTGTTCCGATCCTCGAGGTACTTCTTCTCGTGCTCCATCAGCTGTATAACACACAGACGACAGTAGTCAGGACACAAGCTAAGCCAGACATCAAGACAATGGGAGTGATAGTATGTACACGACAGCCAATGCAACTCCATGCCAATTTGCTAAGAGGGATCTCATATCCGAGACACAGTTGGAACATTTCAAAAGAAGTGCTCAAGTAGAGCAAGGCATCCCCAAAACACATTTTCAAAACCATAGATAAAGGCACAAGTGTCTTTATCAGGAGAAATAATAATTGCCATTTTTTTAGCATATAGCTAGTCCAATAGTAGAAAACGCATTTTGCTGGGATTTTTAGTGTTTATGAATTATGGGCTGGGTAACTTCAATTTTCAAGTAGTTTGTAAAAAATTTAGTTACACATCTCAAGATTCTACTACTAAGCAACAATAGTTAAATAAGTTCAATTATGCAGTCTGTACCTTTCTCTTCCGATCAGCATTGTCATTGGCTTCAACACGACTCATAACAGCTTCTGCTAGTAAATTTTGAGGATCATTAATATCTTCAGTTCCTGCACCCGGCATAGGAAGGATTTCATTATTGACTGCAGCCTGCAGCCGTTTAATGTTTTCTGCATACTCAGGGACCCAGCCTTCTGCCTCATTGTCAACAAACGGTGACAAGTGGGGAGGACAAGTACTGTTAAGAAAACAAATTACGTTATCACCCTCGGTACAAAACTTGAAACATACATCAACCGACAAAGTTCAGGCACATTCTAGTTACATTTCACATTTTTTAATTTTTCTTTGCAAAATATGGCTTGCCTTCATCCATCAAGATTAAAGAGAAGCAATCAGAAAAGTCAAGCAAAACACTGATCAACTGAGATGAGTACAACTGCAAAAGTATATATAATAATAGTAGTATTAACAATTATAGTGCATCAAAGTGAAATCACCTTTAAAAATCACGTAAGCAAAGAGTGTAATAAGATGACTGCAAAATTAAGTAGTGCTTCATAATTTCCGTGACCAAGAACAACAAAAAATATATAGCAGGCAGAATGCATGACGTTAATTAGCATTTCTGTTAAAAGTATCCATACCTGCCTAACAAATACTGCTCAGTTGGCAGTACAATCTGTGCATTTACACAGTCATATATCCACTGAGGCTGAACATACTCCCTAGAAAGAATTTTGTGGCCCACCATAGGACGATCAATAATCTGGGAAGAGGGTAAAATTAAGACAATGAATTCAAGTTGGAAGAGGATAAATCAATTGAAGACTTTTCAGATAGCAGAAACTTTAAATTTTAGCCCATGAAAATAAACTGATGAAACAACAATCAAAAGTGTACACACAAGTTATGTTATAGTATGCATCTCTTCTATCTCTGCACATAATGTTTACCTGATAAGTGATGCTTTGATCTATCTCAGCAAATGGAGCGCCTTCTCCCTCCCATGAAACCATGCCACCGAAGGCCTGAATGACAAAAAGTAAAGACTCTCTGGGTACCTGAAAGGCGAGTGACAGCTAAATTAGGGAAACCAAGATATAATTTTGGTAGAAAAGGTTAGAAAAAGTGGGGATGTGTTCTATTTTCTATTCTCCTGAAAATACCTGATTTATTCATGCAATATTTTGCTCAAAATGGAATTTGAATGACTTTTCCAAAAAACAGAACTTTGTTTTCATCTCAAGGAAAAGGACAGAGGTAACAACCACTACTTGCTGGCTTCATTTCAAAATTACAAAATTCTTAAGATCCCTGAAAGCAAAAATAGCACACAAACACATAACAAACTTGGGGAACCAAAGGAGTCCAAAGACCGAAATCAACTAACTTAAAAGCAGAGTTAATGACCTCCAGGGTCGAACCAAGCCCTTTACAGCTAAGACTATACCCCAGTGTGTAAAAAGGTACAGGCACGCCTGCCTAAGCTTAGGCTAAGTGGGAGGAAAGACCGAAAGAGACGCTAACCCATAATATTTTTTACCGTATTACCCTCCTATTTAATTTTTCACCTTTCACCCAATTCCAAAGAATTTTGGCAGGCGAACTTATGAGAAGATTTCTAACAGATTTCTCTCAATTAGAAGGCTAAAAGTTAAAAAGCTTAGTAAATTGGTTTCTTCCTCAAATTCAATTTGGAGTTTAGATTGGAGAGAACCTGTTTCTAACAATCAAAACTCAAAACAATTTTATTACAATGAAAGGTATATATTAACACCATCATGAGGAAGATCTCCTATAGAAAGAGAATTTTGAATACCTTTTGCTTCGTACATTTTTCCAAAATAATTGCAAAAATACATTAACCCCCCCCCCCCCCCCCTTTGGAGAGAAACAAAAAGGCCATCCTTAAGGGCCTGTTTTCTTGCAACCCTTTTTAAGGGGTGGAGGAGGTGGAGTGGGGGTGGAGGTGGGGGAAATTTTCCCACCTTGTGAGAGGAGGTAGGGGAGGTGGAGGGGGTGGGAAGGAAAACAGGGCCTAAGTTTAGAAGCTTGGACCAGCAGGAATACATTATAAACGCAAGGCTTACACTATGGTGAAAGCAAGAAACACTCTTGATTCATTTTATATGTACATAGATTGTATGTGATTGTGGGCTTTCCTTTTTCATTTATCCGGGATATACTAGGCAGATGTTGTCATTTTGTATATTATATTATAGTGGTTAAAAAACTAACTCATAATTTAATCAATTCACTAAACAGACATAACTAACTGAGTGGTAAACTGATATCTAACCTCACGGCTTAAGAAGAACTTCATATTCTTAAAAAGCGACTTGCATTTTTTTGTATCTTCATCAGCATCAGTATCATCATCGACTTCTTCAACAAGACTCATCAGCGAACCATGCTCATGTGAAGGGAGTTGTTGGTCAGAGGTTGACTGACCATTACGAGAGAGTGCTGATTGGGCAGCAACATGCCTTGAGAGAGCATATAGCTCTGCAAATCCACGTAATTAAACTAAATAACAACAAAGTTTTTGGACCAACACTGTATTTTTCTGAGGGTCATATAGATAAATTGTAAGACAAGGAAGTACCTTCTGCTAAAGCTTCTAGTCGATGATCAAGAATTGGTGGATACTTCACATTTAGTGACTGATAAAGTTTAAAATTGACAAATTCTAGAAGAGTCTGCAGGAAGCGAATTCATTAGTATTAAAAGGATGTTATAAAAAAACATTTGAAGTAGCCAGAGCAGTCAGTATAAAATAACAGATACACATGCATCTAAATGATTACCTCATAAAACTCCAGAAAGGTCAACATAATGCCAAAATCAATATCATCAGGCACCACTTGTTGCAGCTTGTGAGGGGTTATCCATCTTATCTTTTGCCCTTCAATCTCCACCTATAAAGATGATCATCAAAATGTATCATACCATAAAAATCCAGATTATGTCAGCAATAGGAACGGAAAAAAATGGCACGAAATACCAACGTAATTTTCAGATTGGATATTTATCAATATCAAATTATACATAAAAGTTACCTCATAATACATGCCTTTCACCGAAATGAAAGTTTTGCGTAGTTTATGAGTTCGTGTAATGTAAGCTTGCCATTCATGACACAACCTGAATATACCACACATAGTGAATGAATAAGAAGCAGAAATGAAAACTTTAAAGTTCAAGGTTCATCCCATAACCAGGATAAAGAGAATCCATGCTAAAAAATATATAAAAACAGATATTAGATCCACCAACCTCCGACAATTATGAATGCGTTGTACTCCAATTTTCTCTTCAGCGGATGCTGGCAAGGCTGCAAACAAGTGCACCATGGAGAGGCAGTCATCTAAATCCCCAAGAGCATCAACAAACCTTGGATACCTGCATGTCACAAGGCAGGACAAATAAGCTTATGGATTAGCTAAAGGTAGAATGCAAAAGATAATGAAACTTTACCTGTCACGGATGAGTCTATCTAATGAGTAGCCTGGTTTGCGAGTCTCAAGACTCTTTGCAAGCTCTTTATTCTTCTTGGCTCGAGCTTTCTTAACCTTCTTTTCGTGTACCCTTATGTCTCTAAAGGTCTCCAAAAGGGGCTCATGTCTAAGAAAGGATATATCCTTCACATGGTAGTAAGTCTGATGAGTTCCCTTGACCTTCTTCTTTGGGTCCCGGGGAAATATTCCCTTAAGAATACAGAGCCTCCTGTAATAGAAAGCGGAACAAGCATCAGAATAACAACACTTTAGAACAAGGCAGCACAGTATATAAATAAACAACAGCTGAAAAAAGCAAAGCTCGACTGCCGAATTGGATACAATGAGGAGAACATCTGGAATAAAGATGGAGCTTAAATCATAAACATAAGAAAGCAGTTTCTAATCAAACTATTTTTTACACTTAGCAAACCTTTTTTCTTTTTCTTTTGGGAAATGAAACTAGAGAAACCAACAAAATTTATATAAATTGCAATGTATATCATCCTCTACTTCCTCTGGTATAATATATTCGTCAACCTAATCTAATATATATGTATATATATTCTCCAGTCGCTAAAACACTACGAATTACACCTAAATTAGGGGGAAACTATAAACTTGGTAACCAGTCAAAAATAGAAAAAGAGACAAAAAGAAAATCGAAATTAAAGGAAAAGGAGCCGGTAAGGACCTGAAGAGAGGGAGGGTAACTTGGAGCTGCTTGATAGCCTGAGAACGAGTTGCGTATTTTGCCGCGTTCCCTTCTTTCTTCTTGCCCTGCACCACCAATTTGTTGCCATTAATACAAAATTAGAGAGATTTCACAAGCTACAAAAACAATCAGAAGAGGAAAATTACAGCAGGCCTGTAGTGCTTCGGCATGGCGGTGGATGGAGAGTGGCTGCTGGAGGAAGAAGATGAGAGGAGCAACCGAATTATGCCTCCGTTTGTTTGCGGGCTTTTGTATTAAACCCTAAAAACCTGTCGTCCATTTTTTCTTTTTTTTTTCTCTTTTAATGTATACGTTTCAATGGACCAACGTGCAAACTCAACTGGCCCATGATGCACAATCCAGGCCTTGGCCTTCGCCGTCTCAAACTATGGGCCGGCCCCATTCTTTTTTTTTTTCTTTTTTTTTTTTGAGTGATTTTTTTTATCAAGGTAGTAATTCGAAATCTCAGGCAACGTCATTGTCTGCGAAATCGAGAGACCGAAACGGCGAACGAACAACATGAGAAGATACAACGGCAGAACAAACCACAACCTCGGTTGCATACTACATAAAGAATTTCGAGTCTCCAGCATCGTTCACATGGCACTAGACAGTCAAGCACATTAGTCCACGTGGAAGCATGGGGCGAAGATGAGGCGGAAAGTGAATGCCAAGAATACGGGTGAGTTTTGAAATTGACGTTGTGCTTCCCGACGTCGGGAAACAAGCGCAAAAGCCCGCCACGGGAGAAGATATCTTCGAGTGAGTGTGGATTAGCAATGTTCCTCGTACCTAGATGAAGGATCTTCGAACATCACAAACACTATCATGACCACCACAGTCAACAAAGTGCCTGACACTGCTACTTATAGGGGTGTTATTCGTAGGGATGTGCAGAAAAACACGATACGACTAACCAGAGTCGGGCCTAAGGCGAGACCTGAGGCGAGGCCCAACCAGGCCCAATATGGTATGGAGCTCATAAGTATAGTAATGGTCTCTCTTTATTAGGTTAAAAAAAAGTGGGCCGGATTGGCTGGCCAATTTAGAAATTACTTTAAAATTTCAAGGACAAAACTGTAATTAAACTAATACTCCCTCCGTACTCCCTCCGTTTGGATATGTTTGAGGTTTTGAGGTTTTTACAACTATGCAAATTAAGTGTCGTTTGTACAAAGCTATGGGTCCCACTTCATTTTTCTTTCAATTTGTGTAACTGAAAATATTTAAAATGAATTCAATGTGAGTGTTGTATGTTCAATAAATTATAAAAAGATAAGAGAGAGAGAGAGAGAGAATAGGGGAAGTTGTAGAGTGTTTTGGGAGGTAATAAATGTTCCTGCAGAGTTTCTTAATTTGTGTGTTAATTAGCTAAACGTCAATTATTATAGATCGGGGGGAGTATCATTTTTTAAAAATTAAACTATTTTCTTCTCCTCCTTCAAGTACTTTCTCCCTTTTGAGTTTTGTCTCATACTCGAACAATGGAAGTCGGCGCCTCCATGTTTTCACTACCCCACATCTCGGTGCTTCAAAAACCATCAGACCTTTCAAATTAGAAACCCACAAAGCTCTTTTGATGAAACCCAACGAACAAGGGTCCTAATTTCCTTAGATTTTTTCAAAAAACTCCAAAGTCGACGGTAGAAGAATTAAGCGAACGTATCTTTCGCAATTGCATCCAATTCATAGAAGAAATTGCTACTGCATCCAATTCGTAGTTTGATGGGCTAGCTAGATGTTATTGGAGGAAATCATTGATTCTATTCGACTTAGGGGTGGGCATATCCGGGTATCCGACACGAACCGGTTATCTGTGTCGGATACCCGAAACCGTTTCGGTTAAAAGTCCCGATCCGAACACGATCCGATTAATGGTGGGTATCCGACATGAATATACAAAACGGTTCCGTGTCGGATACCGGGTTACCCGCCACGATCCGATTAATTCTTTATGGGTTTCTCACTTAGTTTCTTGTAGAGTTGCACTTGCAGTAGAAATTTGATTCTTGCATTAATGTATGAATTAAAGAAAAGGAAATCAAAATTCGAAGGAAAATGTACAATACACAAAGATAATGAAAACCCTAACCCGTACTGTTGCCCCAAATTCCAAATCCAAAATCATCAAAATTAAATCAAAGAAAATCAAAGCAATTCTAACTTAAATCAGAGGTTGAAATCAAGGCAATTCCCACTGGTACTTCTCCGCCTCCCTCACCCAGTAACCCTTGACCAGATCTCCGCCCTCTAGTGCCACCCCTCCGCCCTTGTCATCCTCCCCGACCGCCGGTGCGTTGAGAGAGAGAGAGAGAGAGAGAGAGAGAGAGAGAGAGAGAGAGAGAGAGAGAGAGAGAGAGAGAGAGAGAGAGAGAGAGAGAGAGAGAGAGAGAGAGAGAGAGAGAGAGAGAGAGAGCCCTGCGTGAGCGAGAGGCGAGAGGCGAGGGCAGAGACTGATGAATTGCTTCAAGGAGAGATTGAGTCGTATGTGCTTTGTTTTAATTTTAGGGTTTGTTTGGTTGGGCTGGCAAGTGGTGAGTGGTTTATTGGGCTGCGCCTGTTGAGTGATGAAGGCAAATTAAAAAAAAAAAAAAAGTCTATCTAAACATTGAAATGAAAAAAAAAACACCTAATGCGATTCGAATACAGGGCTATGGATTGAATACATGACGCGTCTGAAGACAATACCAACTGAGCTATTCGTCTTTGTTGATATTTTAGGGATTGTATATATACTAATAAATATATTACCGTACCTATAAATAATTAAAAAAAATTAAACGGTTCGTGTCGGGTATCAGACAAGGCGATTTGCCTGACCCGAACACGAACCGTTTAGAGCTGTGTTTTCTCGATTCGTGTCATTATCGTGTCGTATTTTTTCGGTTTCGGGTTTTTTCGTGTCGTGTTTTCGTGTTGTGTTTTCGGTTTTGGGGTTTTCTACACACCCCTAATTCGACTGGGTTTTGATTTAGGAAAAATCTCTTCTTTTGGGGGTTTTAATTTCAATTTCTCATCTCTTTTAAAATTAGTTATTTATTTATCATTGGGTTTTTGTGATCTCGGGTTTCTCTTGGAAAAAAACGACGTGTCCAAGGAAGAGTGAACTGGGTCTTGACGGTGTGAGAAGTATATATATGGAAGTTGGGGCCCTGTTTCCTATCTTGCCTTCGGCCGTTGGAATCTCAAGGCCGGCCCTGCGACTAACACGACACGAAAACGGGACAAAACGACACGAAAAAAAACACAAAACGAAAAAGATACGACGCGAATATTGTAACGGCCCAGAATTATGATTTCCGGGTTACGTTTCAAGGGATAAAACCCCTTGTTCGGATCTTGCAATCCAGGTACGGGTCGAGGTTTCAAGCTCATTTTAAGATTAGTGGAAAGAGGGATTTCAAACCCTAAAAACCTCGAAGGGTCGTTGGGTACCCTTATCCTGTCCTAAGACTACGTCGCGGAATCCATTTCAAATAGAAGTAAAGCGGAAGCAAAGTAAAGGTACAAGTGCCACGGCAGAGCCGGGTCAAAACCAAATCATGAGTGGGAAATTACCATTTCACTAAGTTAGGATATTAACCAGATTCTTCGATTCGCCAAAAAGAGAACCCCATCATATAGACACCGAGCATTCAAAGTCTGCAGATAATACCTTTAAAAGAAGAACGGGGAAAGGAATCAGATCGAGCCACGCATGCGGGACCGGCAGTCCTCATTGAGGCCACATAGTATGTGTTATACCTAATAAAGATGCTCTAATGCAGTACGAAAGTTAACACACTAGCATGCTCCTAGTTATAATATTGTGCAGAAATACTTTAAAGGGCCCAAGACAATGCCAAATGGCATATCCCTCTCCTACCTCTGCACCCCTTCCCGTTAGTGCAGAGCCTGGCCAGCCGGTGCTATAGCATAGCAATTCATCGTGGTGGTGCACGGACCACGGAATCATCATCATAAGTAACCAATCTTGCCCGATGGTGCTGGGCTATAGTAACAATGACTCGATTGACTCAGGGTACCCGATGAGGCTGGGCTACCCTATGACCCTAGAAAAAACTCTAGGACTATCACAGATAACGGCCGTTCTGTTTCAAACACACATAGTAACCACATGCTCAATTCAATGCAATCCTAACATGATACTACATGGCATGCTTTTATGCATATGCAACACCTAACATAAAATGCAACAACAGGCATGAATGTCCAACCTGAGTAAGCCCCTTAGGGAACTTACCTGAAGATGCAGAACAGCAAGATAACACAAGCAATGGCCCAAGTGTAAGTCCAAAGCAATCCAAAAGCAATACACACCTATCATCAAGCCATTTCCATAAGCCACCGGTTCATCATTCGTACATACAAAACTCAAGTTCTCAACATTCCCAAAACCAATCGATAGTAAAACCACTTCCAAAACCTTTCCGATACGATCAACATCAACTAAAATCATTCACTTCCAATCAAATCCATTGTTAAAATCGTACCAACCATATTTTCCAAACTCTTAAATCCCAAATTAAGTCAACTCATATTCTAAATAATTTCTCAAATCACACTTGGCCAAATTCCGACATTTATCATTTAAATCCTTAACAAATTCCCAAAATCATATTATTAACACAATCCCGACATATTTATTTTCAAAATTATTACATAAATAAATTCCGACATTTATCATTTTCAAAATAAGTTTAAAATTTATAAAATTCCAGAATTTATTTTCTCAATCCGAATAATGTAGCAATAATAATAATACTAATACATCTAGCAATTAATATAACATGTAATATAAACCCAACATACAACCCCCAAAATCTGAAACAAAAGAAGCCCAACCAACCAAAAGGGAAGGCCCAACCCGGAAGAAAAGGAAACCCGGATCCAAGACTCCTCCCCCAACTGACCCGGATTGAAACGATATAACCCTTAACTTTACCCGGATCCATCTAGCCTAACCCGGAAGAAGCCCCAAGAAAAAGGCCCAACATAACCCTTCTTCCCCAATTCTTCAGGACAGCTACGGGAAACAGGACGGGGAAAGGAAGATCACTTTTCGATCCAAGACTCGCTCACCCTGATCGACAATCGATTCCGACCACGACCCATACAGCGAGAGAAGCGAGAACACGAGAGAAAGAGGAGGGGAAAGGGGATTACCGAGGCGTCTTCGAGGGGACTCTCCGGCGGCAATGGCGGATTCCGGCTTCAAATCGGCGGGGGAAAGGGCGTTTCTCGAGCCTAGTAAGGGACAGGGTTAAGTACGAGCACGCTTGAAGGACACTTGAATCGAAAACGGGAGAATCGGAACCGACCTGAGAGCGGAAAGACAGAGAAGGAGGGGTCGCGTACGGCGCCGGCGGCTCCTGGGCTCGGCCTCCGACTCCTGGGCTCGCCTGCGTTGTCGGGGAAGGGCCTGGAAGACTGCTGCTTAAGGAGGGAAGACGGAGGAACAACTGTTACTGGTTTCGAACTTGGAGGAGGGTGAAGGCGGGGCGCTCGGCTTCTTCTTCAAAGAACAGAGAAGGAGAAGGCTGCGGTGTGGCTCGCAGAGGAAGGAGGGGGGTCGGAGACGCCGTTGCTGCTGCTCACGGAAACGAAACGGAGGGAGTGCAGCAGAGGAAAGGTGAGGCGATGGTTGTTGATGTTGTTGGCGTTTTCCCGGAAACAGAAAGTGAAGAAAAGCGTTGGGGATTGTCTGGCGGCACCAGCAGGAAAAGGAAGGGGGAATTTTGTTGATGAAAGGGAGGAAATGGGTCTCTGTGTGTTTCGGTGGGTGAAGGTGAGTGCAAGAGAGCACATGTATGCAAGGAGGAGGTTGAGAGGAAGGACCACATGAGCTGTAATATGCAAATGGGAATTGCAGGAGAACGGTCTGGTGCTCAGAGAGAGAGAGAGTAAAGGGAAAAAAAAAGGAAAAAAAAAGGAGAAAGAAACACAATTACAAGAATGGTCCCAACAATACCAAAGAATTCAAAATGGCGGAATGAACTCGAAAACTGCTTGCTTGACAAATCCCGACTAAAAGTCCATTTAAAGAAATATATGCCGGAATCTTTTTAAAATATTTGAATAAGACAATCGCTCGAGGACGGTTATTCCAAAAAAGTTTCGAATCGAATTAAATAAAATTAGTAATAATAATAAAATAATGATTTTAAATTTTCGGTCTTTACCAATATAACATGAAACGCTAAAACACGGTAATAAACGTGTCGGATACGGATCGGGGTTTTTTATTTATCGGATACCCGATACGACACGATTACATATTTTTTTTAATTTAAAATTGTAAAAAAAATATGGTATAAGTAATAAAAGTTTCCACGGGTTACACAAGAAAGAACTACGAGCTAATTAATTGAGAGCGTTAAGAAAACAAGAAATGAAAGAGAAAGCCGACCATGGAAACCCTACCCCAGATCCCCGCCGCCTCCAAGCAAGCCTGAAACCTAGCCGTCAGCTTGAACTCCGACAGCCCAATTCCGCCCAAAAATCCATCGGTTCCGCCACCAGCATAAAAAATCGAGCCAGATTCAACCCCTATTCAAAAGCCATAATCACCAAATTTGGGGGAGAAAAAAAAAAACAAAATCCTTCACAAATCCCATCCAGGAAAGATTCACAAACAAGAGGTATAAGGAGATCAGATGAACTAAAGCCATCCAAACTCAAGCAAAGAGATACATAAACAAAAGAAGAAGATGGTGGAGACCCAACAAAAGAAAAAAAAAACGTGTTGCTGCCGGTGGAGGTCCTTCCGAGTCTGGCGGTGTTGGTTGTCGCCGTTGGAGGCGAAAGGCTTCCGTTGGATGGCGAATTCCCTTCCCGGTCCTGGTGGCGCGGGGTTTTGGGGTGCGGTTTCGGCTCACTTCAATCGGCCTCAGGTTCTATTCCGACGCGTGTGTTCCGGATTGCCTGTATCAGGTTTTCTCTCCCTTTTAATCTTTACAACGATATCTGTCAGGTTTACTGTCAACCTAATGAAAAATTATCTGTGCATAATCTCCTACATACCCTTGAAAAAATATGCGAATCTGAGAAAATTTTTGAGCTTGATAAGTTCAATCATCTCTGTCGGAAGGCTTGTACTCTGTCTGTGGTGCCTACTGTCTGTAATTCCAAGATTAAAATGGAAAGCCTAGAAAAACCTATTGACTGTGGGATGAAACACACTCTACATATGATTTGGTTTTGCAAAAAATGTTCTTTTTGCCTGAATTTGTGTGTTCTGTGTTTGAGCCCCAAGCAAGTGTCTTGCCCTGAAACAACAATCCACAATGTCAAAATCAGGAATCTACACCAAAATGAAAAGCACAACCTCCTGACTCCTGGGTCAAAGATGACCACTCTTGAACCAAGAAGAAAAGATGTTGCCAAATCTGATTGCTTTGAACAAAAGATCTCAATTCTGAAAACTGCTTATGTAATATTACAGTTTCTCTCTATGATATGCTTTTGGTTTGAAATACTACAAAACCCAATTGAACACTTTAACTTTGAATCCAGCAGAACGAAAGGGAACCCCTGGATTCAAAAGAACTATATGGTGAAGATCCCTCAAAGGAATGAAATCCAAAGCAGGAAGATCATAAATGAACAAACGAAAGTCGAACAAGAAAATGAAGAACCCATTGGTGGAACAAAGCAGAGAAAAGACATGAGGGGGCTAAATTTGAATCCTCTCAACCCTCTTTTTGATCCAATGAATCATGAGCGAGAATCGAGAATGGAAAATCCCAATATAAGAAACCGAATTGGGAAGGAGTAACAACTGCAAATCAAGTACCCTTGTTCCCTTGAAATCAGTTGTTGCACTAGAACGATATGCAGAAGTCTTCATGAATTTTCTTTTGAGCCTAGTTTTATCAGTTTCCTTGAAATATGATGTGAATTCAAGAAAAAAACTTGATGATTTAGCATCTTCTATTCACTCTTGGGCGTGTTGCATTCCTCTTCTTAGGGTTTGTGTTCGTGTGAATGATGATCTGATGAGGTCAATTAAATTTCCTTGCTTGAACTTGTGTGATATTGCTTGCTTGAACTTGTGAGATATTGCTTTGAGTCTCACTCATGAAACTTGCATTGAACAAATATCCCAAGAGGACCAAAATCGAAAACCACACCGACATGGATAAAATGATCTCCGGACCCTCGAGTCCAAGCCGACCACATTTGAACCAAAGCAGAAAAATGAAACAATGTTCCTTGAAGTGTCTTCATTGATCTATGTGGAAAAAAAAACTATACTGTGTGTGAATTTTTGTACCTATGGCTTTAAGGGATTTTTTCTACAACAAGCCTTCCATAGAAATGCAATTACAGAAAATTGTTACTTTCTGAACTCCTTAATTTGTTAACCCTTTGACATGCTAAGAAACAAATACGCACAAGTTGTTGATCAACTTTGAAGTTTTGATAAGTGGTGGTGGGTTGCTCATTGGGAACCATCCTCAGACAAAAAACCTAGACAAAGGCTTGAAGAGCCATGTATGAACTAGTTGCGAAATCAAACGTGACAAAATGAAATGGAGATAAGTTTGCAGCCTTCCTTGCTTTTATCCTTAGCTGACTTTAGATCCTCATCCTTGATACTTTCTGGTATGACTCGATGCTTCTTTGATTGGATGCATGAACCCAAATGTAATGCTGAAAACATAAGCAGGGTCGGACCTGAGAAATTAATTGCATGAGGCGAATTACAAAACTTGTGCCCCTCACGATAAATAAATAAAAAACAAGGCATCAAAAAAACATATAGCTATTTAATATATGTTATATAAGTGTAGTTACATTTCAGTTTCAAAAATATATCAAACCTCGAGAGTATTGATAAAAAAAACAATATACATCAAATCTCGAGCAAAAAATTATAATATTAGGACATGCCTTTACTTAAATACCACCCGTCTTGCAGTTTTGGAGGCAAAAGTATCAATTAACTTGACATAATTAACCTTCTCAACCACCTTCTTTTCAATCGATAACATAGCCAAGTCATTTAGCCTCTCTTGTGTCATAGTAGATCGGAGATAAGTTTTGATCAACTTCAACTTGGAAAAACTCCTTTCATCAGATGCTATTGTAACTGGCACGGTCAACAAAATTCGATAGGCAACATATGCATTTGGATAACATTCATCCATCTTCTTCAAGTAATTCAACACTACATCTATTGCTCTGCTAGTTTCTGGTGGCAATGAGTGCCTTAGCAATTGCAATTCTGAACATAAATCTGATGCTTCAATATCAGAGTGCTCATCATGTGTCAAATTTTTTTGAAGATTGTTACAAGATCTCAAAAGGCTAGAATGATCAGCAGATTGTAACTTCTCCATACTAAATAAAAAGCCAAAGATCTCCTCATACTTTTGAAATTACACAAAACGAGATTGAAGTGAGGATAGAGCCTGATCGATTATAAATAAGAAGTAGTTCACCCGAAAATATTCTTTTGGTGACTGGATTACCTCTTCATTATTGATCTCATCATATTGTCTCTTTCGTCGAATGATGCGTTTTTGTTGAAAGACGGCTTCAATTCCCATTTCGATTGCTATTTGTTCTGCTTCGGCCATAGCCTCATCAAATCCACATTCTCTATACTCTTGAAGAGAAGAAATAAGCCCTTTTAATTGGCTAATAGCAACATCGATGTCCATATCCTCTTGTACCGGATCCCCATTCCAAGCAAAAACTCAAAATTTGCAAGTTCAAGTTCTATTAGGCCTTCGGCTTCACTTTTGGATTTCGGATCTTCACTTGTTGTTGCCAATTCAACTAAAGCATCCACAATCTGCGCAACTTGCTCTTATATAGGCTTCACACTCTCCATTCTCTTGATCTATATCTTCATTGCCACCTTGTCTAACTTCTTCATGGGTAGCCCGATCAACCTCTTCATTGGCAGCCTCATCAAGTTCTTCATTGACAGTTTCAGTAAACTTTTTAGTAGCATCTTGATCAACTTCAATAGCATCTTGACCAACTTCAGTAGCATCTTGATCAACCTCATTACTGACAGCTCGAGTGACCTCAAGATTAGCATTTTGATCAACGCATGCTTCAACAGTTTGCTCAACCTCTTCATTCAACTCATTGCTAACAATTTGATTACTAGTAAAATACTTCTTGATATTACCTACTTGACTTTGAGTTAATGCATCTCGTTGCTCCTTCAATTTCCTCTTCTTAGCTCCAGACAAATGCTTTCCCATATGCACTACCTTACAAGTTGTAAATGCTATTTGTCAGACACAATCCAAATCCAAATCCAAATCCTAAATCATACAAATTCAATTCTACAACCCTACAAATTCAATCCTATATCCAAAACAAAATCAATCCTATATCCAAAACAAATTCAAATCCTAAATCATACAAATTCAATTCCGAATTCCGAATTCCTAATTCCAAAATCCTAATTTCGCACTCTTAAATCCAAAACGAATTTAAATCCAAATAATTCGACCAACATAGGATGAAATTTAGAAATTATACCTGATTTCGTCTTCAACCATTCACTTCAAGAGACAAGAGGGAGCCGAGAAGCTGTTAGCAAGGGTAGGCCGCAAGCGATGCGATTTGCGAAGAGCCGAAGACAAAAGAGTGAAGACTTGGCTCACAGCGCTCAGGCGATGCGGGATGCGGTTGGAGGGAGAGGCCCACGCCGGGAGGGGAGCCTGGATGCCAGATTTCCGGTCGGTGAATCGTTTCCAGCCCTGCGACTTTCTCTTGCGAATCACCCTGCTAAACCCTCCCTCATGTCGAATAAATGTTCATCGTTCTTTTTTTAATTCTTGCAACGCAGCGTGCCCTTCCCACTTCAGTTGGTAAGTATCCGATTTTTTTTTAATATATATATATAGGGAATAGATAAATTGTGCACACCTCTTAGGGTGTACTTTGTGCGCAACTGTGGGCCGTTGATCGGTTGTGGATGGATGGATGAGATTAAAATGTTTTTTACCATTTTTTAAAATAAATTATGGTGGGTCCTGCGTACAAAAAAGGCAATTCGGATCCCACCCTCCGCCGGATAGTGCGTGGCGCGTGTGAAGGGGGAGATTTGATTTGAAGATGTGAGTGGTGAAAATTAATTGCTGCAACTGCCATCTTGATTTTTGTATTAATTTGATATAGAATGAATTGCCATTGGTTTTTGAAAATGTGAGTGGTGAAAACCCGTATGAATAAGATAAAATTATATGTTGTGATTTTTGTTTGACTTTTTTTTAAGTAAACGATATGTGTTTGTTAGATTTTTTTTTAATTAACGATAGTTAAAGGATATGGAGGAACCCAAAATCAAGATAATACATATCCAAATTTTTTTTTTCTGTAAAGATTTATATTGAGATGACCACAAATCATTAAATTCATTCACAAAATGAATGTGATGCATACTTAACAATTTTATTCGGTTTAATCGGCCGTTTTCAAGATTGCATAGACAGGTAATATGGAGAATTTTCAGGAGAATCGTTATATTTACCCGTTCGTGGAATTGGTATGTTCATCACTCGGTCACATTGCCGTGAATAAGTAACTAATTAAGTAAATTTAACAATTTTTTTTATTCGGTTCAATCGATCGCTTTTATACGTATATTGAACCGCAATTTGGAGATTATTCAGTTGTCATATCTCATTCAAACATTGATTTCAAATTACAAAATACACATATTCCATTGAATAATTATTCAAAATTCAATGAATAATATCGACATTCTCAGATCCCAATTCAATCACACATTTATTTCGAATTACAAAATGAGAATATATAATTCAATATACCAAAAATTAGCCCATTTGCAAAAATAACTCTCCCCCTCCATATTTTGCAAAACTAGCAATTGAGCTAAAAAATTGCAGAAGTAACAGGTGCCCCAACTGGCTATTCAAGGTAATTACAATTATCACAGTATGGTGCCCTTGCAAGGAAGTTCAGACGAGCTGAGAGGGATTGAAGACGATTGGAAGAGAAGCAACTGAACTCCCTTTCGACTGCGAGAGAGTTCTACCGAGAGAGAGAATGAGAAGTTTAAAAAACGAAGAAGACGACAATGGAAGATCTATTGGAGGCGCTTGAAGAAGAACAATCCCCTTCCCATGTTGAAAGCAAGTAAGTACTCATCCTCCCTCTCTTGAACCTGAAAACATTGTAGATTGTCCTATTGAAGGTAGTCAGCCAGGTCGGGGGAGAAATTGTTGTCCCGTATTTATTATTGTCTGACTGGGTCTATATTTGTTTCTCGATCATCTACAATGACGCGTCCCCTCCTTTTTTGGGCGGGAACTTTGAGTGCATTTAATGCCCATGCAATTATCCCCTCTCTCCTCTGCTTTTCCATACAACTTTTGTCCTTTTGTTTGGGTTGCTTTGGGTGCATTTAATGCCCATCAAATAAACTTATTTTCTTATGTACTTTTTCATGCAATTTAATCCTCTCTTTTTTTTCATGCTGCTCACCTCTACACCTCTTTTTTTTGTGGTAACCTTAAACCGGTTAAGAGGGTCAATTTTTTTTTTTTGCAAAAATATCATTTCTCCCCTCCTTTGCAAATTTTGCACTAGCAATGCTAGTTTTGCCAAACCCCTATATTTATGGTATACTCGTGCAAATTTGCCTTACAAAATATACACATTCCGTTGAATAATTATTTAGAACTCAACGAATAATTTCTACAATCTCATATCTCGATCACAAAATACATACATTCCATTGATTCATTGAATAATTATTCAGAATTCAACGAATAATATCGACTATCTCATATCTCAATGACAAAGTATACACATTTCATTGAATAATTATTCAAAATTCAACTAATTATTCAAAATTTCCTAAACATCAAATTCCAATTACAAAATACACCTATTTTATTGAATAATGATTCATAATTTAATTACTAATAATCAATTTCCAATTACAAATTTCTATGAAGTTGCGGAGGACGAACGAATGACGAAGGAATACATTGACTAACTGAGAACCTGAGAAGGAGAGCAGCAGGCGCGGGCTAAAGGCGAGCGACCTGGTTGACGTGCGACTATGTGGGGGCGGCTCTGGGAGACGGGGTCGAGAAGGTCGGCGTTGATGTTTATAGGAGTCGGGGAGAGGGTAAGCGATTAGAACCTGAGGAGCAGCAGGAGCATGTGAGGGCTAAAAGAGACTGGTCGACGTGCGGCTGTGCGAGGGCGGCTCCGGGAGACGGCGAGATGGTCGACACTAAGAACCTGTGAATGAAGATGACGAGGAGATGGGGAGACGGTCGACTGCAATTTTTGGTCTTTTAGGGTTTTAATTAAGTGTTAGGTTGCACGCGCCCCACTTCCTCTACGTAGTTGTTGGTCTCTCTCTCTGTTTTTTTAAACACGCACACGTGGCATAATATAGTCCATTCAATCCATCCAGATCTATGGCTAGTAATTGTGCACTAGATACACTATAAGGGGTGTGCACAAGGGAACCACTCCCTATATATATATATATGTGTGTGTGTGGATTGACTCCGGTGAAAACCTTAAATTGTGGTAAAAACCTGTGAGGACTACTTTATATCTTGGTTTATTTGAAACCCGTGCTAAAAACCTCAATCACACGGTGACTTTACAACTCGTTTCAACCTAAAAACCGTGCTAAAAACTCCAATTTTAAAATAACACATGACTTTATAGCTAGGTCAAGCCTAAAAATCGTGCTAAAAAACTCATGTTTTAAAATTACATAGTGACTTTATAGCTCAGTTTTATTCAAAACCAGACTAAAATTTATGCCTTTATAGATCGGTTCTATTCATAACCGGGCTATAAAGCAAGTTAACCGAGCTAAAAAGCCGGTCCTCACGGGTTTATACCACAATTTTGGTTTTCACCGGAGCGCATTCCTATATATATATATATATATATATATATATATATATATGGACATGATATACAACTAATAAAATATTAATAAAAGAACGTTAAGATAAAAATCATACAAAACTTTACCATAAATGTATCTTATAATTCTCGAAGAAAATTATTTTTTTAAAAATCTCATGCAAAGTATAATACATAAATATAGATATTTTAAATAACTCGGTAATAATAATAACAGTATTATTGTAACTTTGTTAAATATGATGTGTCATAACCAATAGTTATATATATTCAATGTTTTGAATTAGTAAATAAATTTGAGTTAAGCTCAAATTTATATTTATATTAGATTGAATTCAATGTTTTAAATTAAGTCCAATAGTTAGTAAATCTATTAAGAATAAAAAAAATGTGATTGGTTTAAAGAGATAAAGGGAAGAATAAAAAAATAATTAAAAGAAATAAATGGTTAAAAAAGGTAAAAACCTTGATTGGTGGAAAGGAGATGACTAATTAAAAGATGACACATAAACATTAAGTATTCTAAATTAATACTTCGTAGTATATAAAGATATATAGATATAGATTTCAATCATTTTTTCCTTGTAAAAAACCTCATTTCAGACAATTTTTTTTTGTTCATAGATAGGCACTTAGGCCATTACAATATGGGTAGGGAGATTCGAACTTGTGACATATTAGTCACTACATGTCATCCTTACCGGCTAAGTTAGCAAGACTTAACTCATTTCAAACAATTGTAAAACCATGTCTCACTTTTACTGGATACCTGGTTGTTGGATACCAAAAAAAGCTTCAATCTTCCGGAAGTTGCCTTAACAACATACAAGATTTAATGATGACCGCATGCCCATGGGATCCAAGAGTATTGAAGGCCACCTTTTACCATCAAACTGCCTTCACCATTTCCCTATCGAAGGTCAAATACTTCATCGAGGATGTCCGAACCCTAGTCTCTTTATCGCCCCAATCCCTTTGCGGTCTAGAGCTCTACACAGGGGTCCTAATAAGGTAAGTTAAAGCCTCAACAATGTACATGGGAAAGGATGAAGACTCGATAGACTTCGACATCACATACTATAGGAGCAAGGACGCAATGGCCCCAAGGCTCTACGAGGATATACTCGAGGAGGTAGAACAAATGGGATTGTTCAAATATGGTGGGTTGCCCCATTGGGGCAAGAATCGCAATTTGGCTTTTGATGGAGTTGAGAAGAAGTACTTGAATGTTGCGAAGTTTCTTAGGGCGAAGAAGAGGTATGATCCTATGGGATTGTTCTCAAGCGAGTGGACGGATCAAGTTTTGGGATTGAGGGGAGGAGTTACTATTGATAAGGAAGGGTGTGCTCTTGAAGGGTTATGTGTGTGCTCAAAGGACATACATTGTTCCCCTTGGAAAGGGTACTTTTGTAGGCATGGGAAGGTTTACAAGGAAGCCAGGGTTTATGTACGTTTGATTTAAGCTTATTATTAAAATTGAATTAATCACTTTAATAAACACAGGATGTGGTGCTTGAAAATCTTTGGCATGTTGCAAATTTTTTTATATGTATTTTATAGTATTGATGTTCTTTTGCAATTTTAGATGTAATGTCTTGTTTATTAAACCATTGCAATCGTACGTACGTTATCTCTCTCACTAAAAGTGAAATATAATTATCCCGAAAAAAGGCTCGATGAAATAGACATGTCTGTGACTGTGAAGATGTGAACTACCTTTTTAATGTAATTAAAAGGAATATTGAGACCCTCTGATTTAACTCATTACAACTCGGATAACTCTCATTTCTTAGGTACCTATATAACTCGGTCTGAATATCCGGTTATTGTCTTTGGAAAATCTGGTTGTTCAAATGCATTATACACAAACAGGAGCTAGATGAAGACGACGACAACACAAGAATAATCAAACATAGGAGCAACCCTCGCCAAAGGAATATCATTAGATGGAGAAAGCCCGAGGAAAGGGTTTTTAAACTCAACTTAGATGGTGCTAAATCTTTGTCTGGTTGTGCTTCTGTAGGTTTCGTGATTAAAAATGACGATGTAGGGTTGATCGCTTGTGATGCTATAGGATGTGGGAAGCTGTCGGTGATTCAAGCTGAGATAGTTGGGTTGCGACTCGGGCTTGTGGAAGCCATAAAGAGGGGGATTCATTGTAAGGACTCAGATTTTCAAATCCTAATTTTTCGAAAAAAGAGAATTAAAAATGAATTTAAATCGGATTTAAAACTCGTAAAGCGGGATTCGGGGAAACTAACATTCGGGAACTAATTTTAGGATTCTAAGTTCGGGTATTCGGGATTTATTTCCGGGTATTTGTTTACCCAAATTGACACTCCACCCTTACCATACCCCCTTCAACCCCCCCTTACCCTGTCACCCTCACCAATACCATTCGGTTCATTCACCATTACTGATACGGGGTTAGCCGTGAGATGGTCCGATCTTCGACAACAAGCAAGAAACTAAAGAAACAAAAGCAAGAATAATAAAGACTCAAGAACGCAGCAAAGAAACTCAAAGAAATCGATCAAGAAACACCAAGATCGATCAAGACTCAACAAAGAACATCAAGAACCCAAGAGATCTCAATGTCGACTCGATAAAGATTGATAAAGACTCGAAATTGAATGCAAGAATTAAAATACACGACCGATAAGGACTGAGTCGATCTATATAGAACAAGATAAAGACCACATGCCTCCTAAGAGGGTAGGAACCAATACCAATGACTATATAACCCGCCTCTACAACCCTACACAACCAAGCGGACAACTTGGAGGCACAAGGAGGGGGCTCATGGATACTAGGATCACCAAGTCTTGCGAATTTGATGAACACAAAGCAAACCAAGCCGAGACAAGATACCAATTCGATAATTGAAGAGCGCTGCTCTATTCAATCGACAACTCTCAATGTGTTTCACATGTTTTTGAGAAAGTAATTCTATTCAATATGTTCCAAGTTGTTCAACTGATGGATTGGCATTATATAGCCTTTCAAGGCTGTTTGGGCCGGATTTCTTAAGTAAAGAGATAAAAATAAGGCTTTAAAGAAATAATAAAAATAACCTCTAAAGTTTCCTAAAATAGCTTTAAGTAGGAAGTTACTAAAAATGGAAATAAGTGGGAGCCCCAATCGGCATTCATGGGATCTAAGGTGGCTCGGCCTCTTCATCAATCCCAATGCACATGTATGTCTTCAATGTAGGCTCGGGGAGTTGAACCTTGCTCGAGAACAAAGCATGACTCATAAAGTTGAAAGAGTCTCTCTGAAGCTTCTTAGCTCTAGCTCGAGTCATTGGTCCTTCTCCAAGAATGATAGGTGTGTTAGGTGGAGCTGTAGAAGATGGTCCCGCACCAATTACCGTCTTCACCTTCCCCATCACCCTCACCATCTCCTGCTCTCCATTCCCACGCCACCACCATCCCTCCTACACACCATCACCATCTCCTGTTCTTCATTCACCATTCCAGCAGCCCTCACCACCGTCACCACCACTGAAACCATCGTCCTCCATCGTCGTCGATCATCACCACCGCAGCCCCACCTCTTTTCTTCCCCTGCCTTGTCGAGGGCTCCCACGTCTCATCTCTTCCTCCTTTCTTCCTCCCTCTTCCCCGAGAGAACAGTAGCAACATCCTCGATATCTCTCGGGGCCTCCGACGTCCCAGGCGAGTTGAGCAGCAACAAGGAGCCGCCGCCGAGCTCATTACCTCCTCCTCTTCCCCTGTTCTCTCTATTTCAGGTCGGTAAGCTCACCCTCACTCCATCTCTCTCTCTCAAAATCACTTAAAGGGGCCTCCTTTGTAACCATTTATCCCGACCCAGGTCCTCAGCGCTTTCCCCATCCTCGACAGGCCCTAATCGTAACTCCGACGAGTCGAATCGAAGCCCGACGATTTCGGATCCCCTCAGTGAGGTTCTCCTTCCTCCTTCTTCCATTGCTTCTTGCCTTGTGTGTGTAGGTGTCGGGAATGGGTGGTCGGAACTCAGCCTCGCCGGCGAGCCTCCCCTCTCCCTTCATTTTCCTCCATTTTCGAATGCAACAGCGGGGGGTGATGGTGATGATGAAAAGTGCTCGTCCGGTTCGGTTTTTGTTTTATTAAAATGGGTCTGGTTCAGTTTTTGTTTTATTAAAATGGGTTCGGTTTGGTTTTCTTTTAAAGCAAATAGGGCTGGTCCGGTTCAGATTTTAAAGGGGATCTTGGTTTTGGTTGGGATTTGTTTACAAAAAAAAAAGGATTTGGATATATTTTATGAAAGGGTTTAATAATTGGTATTTAAAATGTTATATGATATTTTTAAGGATTAAAATATAAAATATTATTTTGGAGATTTTATAAAGGGTTGGTTTTATTAAATAAAAATGGATGGAATTTTAAGGGACTTGGAAATATTTTATGGAAGTGTTTAAAAAATATATAGTATTTAAAATATCATATAATATTATTGGGGGTTTAAAATATATTATTTGGACAGATTTAAAAAGAAGTTGGAAAAGAATTTCAAGGTTGAAAAGTAATCTAATAAATAAATTTAAAAAGGAATTTAGCGAGTATTTTCAAGAGTCGAGATTTTTAACTGTTTAATTCGAATTTGAAATGGTTTTGAAACTAACTTGGGAATAAGACTTACTCGATGACTAACTAGCATGATAAAATGAGTGTTTGACTAACGTCATGATATGTGTGACTAATAGCATGACTTTTGGTGATTTATTATATAATGGGATAAATATTTGTTACCGATGATGATGATGATATATATGCTTATGAAAAGTACGAGTATGAAATAGTAATATGCAAACTTGGCTAAGTATGAGATAGAGGTTATTTTAAGCTGATGAGTTGGCAAGTTGTGATGAATGATATGAGATAAGAGATGGTTGATCGTGATGAACTGAAAGTGTGGTTATGCGAGCTTGTTAATTATTTGCTTGTATGAATGTGTGATACGTGTTCAGAGTGGCTAGAGACGTAAACTCAGTATATTCTCGCTATGTGATTAGGTGATACTCTGTGTAACGGCCCGGGATTATGATTCCCGAGTTACGTTTCGAGGGATTAAACCCCTCGTTAGGACCTTGCGCCCCGAGTACAGGTTGAAGGTTTCAAAACTTATTTTAATGTTTTCAAGGGGGATTTCCTACCCAAAATCGAAGGGATCGTTGGAATCCCCGGGGAAGTCCCCTGTACCTGTCGTAATCTAAGCGTGGAAATCAGAAATCATGCGACTAGCGAAAACAAGTATAATACAAAAGTGTGCCACGGCAGAGCCGGGTCAAAACGGAGTCTAAAGTGTAAAACCAAAAATATAATCAGAGTTTGGTGAAGTCTATACCCCATCGCTCACTCTCCGCCGACAAAATGACCCGCGCAATAAGCAAACAGCACCGATAGGATGAACATAAGTAATACCTAAAAAAATTGATATGGGGCGGGATCAGATCGATGCCCACTTAACTCTGCATCCCAACCATAAGCACACATATACGCTATACCTAATAAAGATGCTTCTAGATGCATGGCGGAATATTAACACACTAACATGTTCCTAAGATCAAGTACATAATAATAATAAGGCCTTAGCACCGAATACCAAGTGGTATATCCCTCTCCTACCTCCACCCCTTCCGATAGGTGGAGACTGGCCAGCTCGTGAATGCATTCATTCATAATAGGGCGGCACGCATGCCTAACCCGCTCCACAATAAAGCCCGCAGGCATTTCATAATATAAGGAAGTGCATGACTCGATTGACTCAGGGTACCCGATGAGGCTGGGCTACCCTATGACCCTAGCAATGACTCTAGTTACTTCACAGATAACGGCCGTTCTGTTTACATACGCATAAAGAAATGGGATGCTCAACATAGATGCAACCTAGCATGGTACTACATGGCATGTTGATCATGAATGCAACACCTAGTATATCATGCACCTAAAGCAGGGAATAACTCTATTCAATCTGAGTAAGCTCCGAAGAGACTTACCTGGCTTTGCAGAACAGCAGAATAAAGGGTCCAACACACATAAATCATAGTCACAAGTATCACCTAAATACATATCAGAACACATATATAAGTCTACGTCTAATCATTCAAGCACTCACAACATACATCATTCAACAAGAATAACAACCATATCGTAATCGTCACTCCATCAGGTTCAACCATTCATCATATTGCCACATTTCTCAATACCATATCGTTCTCATCATTCAAATCCGCCACATTCCTATATTCATAACCATATATTTGCATAACATATCGCTCAAGTGCATCATATTCATCATATCTCAACGCATAAGTTAATGATACATAATCTTAACATTTCATCATGCTATTAGTCAACACAAATCATGATATTAGGCAATCATTCACATCCATCATGCTAGTTAGTCATCGAGCACATAATTCCCGAATTAGTCCCGAAAACTGTTTCGAAAACCGAGTTGACTAGTTAGAAATTCCGTCATTGGAAAATGTTAGTCAAATCCCTTTTTAAATCTCCTAGTCTCATAATATTATATTTTCTTTTGATTACCATAGTATTATATCTTTAATCTCAAAATAATATTTTATATTTTAAATCTCATATAATATTATATAATGTCTTAAACACCATTTATTAACACTTTTATAAAATATTTCCAAATCCTTTAAAATCCCAACCATTCACATTTAATAAAATCAGCCATTTTTAAATTACCAAAACCGACCTTTATATTGGTAGAATTCCAAACCGAGCTCATCTTTCTTAAAACCCCCAAACGAGCCCTTTAGATGTTAGAAGAATCAAAACCAACTCACACTTAACAAATTAGGCCCAAATGCATTTCCTTTATAAAAAAACAAAATATTGGCCCATCAAAATAGCCCAAACCAATTCATTCATTCCAATTTCCTCTTAAAACCGAAGCTGGGATTTAGAAATAATGAAATGGGCCCCATGTGATGTGGCAAGTGATTTGGCAAGGGACCCATGGGTTAAGAAATGGGGGATAAATTTCTACTGTTCATCATCACCCACCCACTATCCTGTTCGAAAGTGACGGAAAGGAGAGGGAAGCCAAGGGCTCGCCGGCGACCATCCCGGACTCCGACTTCAACCCCGACCATGACACACGACAACACATACACACACACAGCAGGAAAGGGAAAGAAAGAGGAAGGAAGAAGGCTCACAAGGAGCAGTTTCGTCTCGCCGAAAGGGTTCGATCGGAGCTCGATTGGACTCGTCGGAGATAGATCCTCGCCGGAGGTGGCCTGGGGAGAGTGTGGTAACGTTAAAAGTGGAGTTTTGATCAGTTAGGAGGTGAGAGAAAGTCAAGACCGAGCCCTTACCGAGTTTCAAGCCGAAACGAGGAAGGAGATGTCGATGGGCTCGCTCTGCTACTCCGGGGTCTTCTGGGCGGCGCTGCTGCTGTCCGGGGCGTCGAGGAGTGTCGAGGTTGCTGCTGATACTGGCGCCTAGGGTGGAAGGAACCCATTGGAGCTGCTGTTGCTCCGCTCTTTGTGGCTGCGAAAACAGGGCGCTCGGGAGGTGGTGTTGGTGGCTGCTGGCGACCATGGCGGCCGGAAGACAGGAGGTGAGGTGGCGGCGGTGGTGACGAGATGGGGTGGTGAGGGTGTGATGGTGATGGTGGCTGAGAACGGGAGCTACTGCTCGCGGAAATGATGGGAATAAATGGAGGAAGAGGTGTGTGTTTTGTCCTTGGGGTTGGTCTTGTGTTTGTGGTGAGTAATTAAGAAAACATCTTCAGATCTTATGGAGCCAAAAGAAGGGAGTAGATGAGGCTGAATCGGATGAGTCAAAGTGGCAGGAAGAGCAACTTGTCTTGTTGCCAAATGAGGGGACTGTAAGCAATGGGTTTTTGAGAGGCACAAGGGAAAAAAAAGAAATCAGAGGGGATTGGGGTTCTAAAACAATGAAGAGAAGGGAGGGAGATGTAAGACTAGCTGCAGCCTACAGGAATTGGACCAAGGGGGGGATGTTTGACATCTTTCCACAAATTGTGTATAAAAACATCAGGAGAGGGGAGGCGTGCTTTGCCATAATCGGAGGGAGTAACGGGATAAGGATTACAAGTGGTCCCCAATCCAATTTCAATTTACCCGGAAAATAATCTGGTAATCCGCTCTCTCGATTTAATCCCAACCCGATCAAAATTAACGTTTTATAATCACGAGGATATTGACGTCCGAAGCAAATTTCAAAATTTGTCCGAGATCCGCTTTAAGGATTTTAAAATACGAATTTTTTTTTTTTTTTTTTTTTGAAATTTAAGATTAAAAAATCCGAGCCTTTACACTCTGTGATCGTGACTACTTTATGCTGGATTCTTCTTTTGTCGATCTGCTAGCCAAGTAATTAAGTCCTCCAGGGCTTACTCAGTAACCAGTACCTTTTGCCTGATGTGTCATATAGTATGTAGGTGTTGCATATGCATAAAAGCATGTCATGTAGTATCATGCTTAGGAACTGCACTTACGAATGAACATCCTTATTCTGTTTGCGTTTGAATACAGAACGGTCGTTATTTGTGAGTCCTAGAGTCCTTGCTAGGGTCATAGGACAGCCCAGCTCCATCGGGTTTCGTCCTGAGCCATTCGAGTCGTTGGAACACCTTTGCTATTATCAACATTATTATTTTCTTTTCGCAAGATCCACGATATGATGATGAGATTGGATATGCTACATAATCGAACTGGCCAGTCTCCACCCTATCTGGAAGAGGGGTGGTGCTAGAAGAGGGATATACCATTTGGTATTATTTGTTAAGGCCTTACTTAATATTATGCGTATATGAATTAGGAGCATGATAGTGTGGTTAATATTTCAGTATTGCATGAAGGCATCCTTTATTCTAGGTATAGGTGTATTATATGTCCTCGGCGTGGTCAGAGGACCCGCGGGCGGACTCTTGGCCTGACTTTGTGGTATAGTTTCAGGTACCCATTTCACTGCTTGATTTCGTGCTGTTATGACGGCCTCCGTGACCCATAAAGTTACATTTGCACAACACAATATTATATTTGCATGACATCAGGTTATATTTGCACAACACAATATTATATTTGCACAACATAAACTTATATTTGCACATCAATATAAAATTTCAAAAAGTGATGGCACGGGAAAAAAAACCCTGCAATTGTAGTTTGAATGTGCAATTTTAGTTTGAAAAAGTGCAAATATAAACCTGAAAAGTGCAATTTTATAACTCAAATACAAAACTAAAAAGTGAAATTTTATAAATTTATATATGCACAACATAAAGTTATATTTGCACAACACAATATTATATTTGCACAACGTAACCTTATATTTGCACACCAATATAAAATTTCAAAACGTGTTCACATGAGGAAAAAAAAGTGTAATTTTAGTTTGAATGTACAATTTAGAACATAGATGTGCAATTTTAGTTTGGAAAAGTGTAATTTTATAATTCAAATATAAAACTGAAAACTGCAATTTTAGTTTGAAAAAGAGGAATAGACATCAGCTTCTTCGGTGTCGACGTCAGCAATGTCAGTGTCAATGCTGACATGGAAAAAAAGTGCTGACATGAAGAAAAGCATCTTCGGCGTCGACGTCAACAGCGTCGGCAACATCGATTTCAGCGTCAGCCGACATCTCCGATGTCAGCGTCAGCATCTCCGATGTTGATGTAAGCAATATTAACGTTAGTGTCAGCATCTCGGATGTCGACGTCAGCAATGTTAGCGTTAGTGTCAGCATCTCCGATGTCGGCGTCAGCAACGTCAACATCTCGGATGTTGGCTTCAGTAATGTCAGCGTCAGTGCTAACACGAAAAAAGAAGCGTTGACACGAAAAAAAAAAGCATCTTCGATGTCAGCGTCGGCAGCGTCGGCAGCATCGATGTCGCCGTTAGCCGACATCTCCGATCTCAGCGTCAACATCTCCGATGTCGGCGTTAGCAACGTCACCGTCATTGTCAGTAGCTCAGATGTTGGCATCATCAGCGTCAACATCTCGGATGTCGACGTCAGCAACATCAACATCAGTGTCAACATCTCCAATGTCAGCATAGCTGTTAGCATCTCGGATGTCGGCGTCAGCAATATCAGCGTCAGTGTCAGCATCTCGAATGTCGGCGTCATTAGCGTCAGCATCTCGGATGTCGACGTCAGCAACATCGACGTTGACATTAATGCAATTTTAAAAGCCTCTTATGTCAATGGTAGAGCGATGTGTTTATGTGCAAATAAGATATATTAATGCAATTTTAAAATACAAATGCATGTGCATATTCTTTCTTAAGGTTGTTTAAGCTTACATAACATAATATTATATTTGCATAACATAATATTATATGTGCATAACATCGGGTTATATCTGAATATTTGCATAACAAAAAGTGTTGACATGTAAAAAATAAAAAAATAAAAAAATCGGACACGCGAGGGAGGGCATGGGAGGCACTGAGGATGTAAGGGGGAGGGGGGGGGGGGCAGGGGGATGGACACTCCACCAATTTTTACAAATTTTTGGACACTCCCCTAATTAGAGCAACTTTTTTGGATATTTTACAAATTGCCCCTTGTTTAATTTCATTCCATTAGAAATTGAAAATGTATTGTTATTATGATATAGAGATACGCATTAATTCTAATCATAGTTTAGGAGGTAAATATGAAGAAAAAAAATAACAAACCGTTTTGTCCGTCGAGAATCCGCTAATAAGGCCGCTAAACCGTCTTGGCGCTTGGCGGTACCTCTTCGCCAAGCATCTGCCAAGCGTTTTTTAGAACATTGCCTTCAACTGTCTCAGTGCATCAACACACTTCCGAACCTTCAACATAAGTGCTTCCATGACATTGGCAGAACCCCCAGCCAGATCCTACAACTTACTTTGCAAACATAACCACAAACTCAACATCGCAAAATGAAAAAAAGAAGAAGCCACAAGACAAAACCCTAATATTCCAACAATAGAGTAAGCTAAAACCTCACATTCAGAGCATTCACCGGACTGGCGCGATCTTTTCGACTATGAGATGCACAACAAAAAAACATATAACAAACAATGACGTAACATAATGGGAAAGGCGATTTAGAAATTCATAAAGTATCAACGATAGTGAGGAGTTTTGTGGATAAAGAGAGTATTATGTCCGATAACTCCACCTTCACTCTTACAACATAAGTCCCTATTTAAAGTAAGAAACCATTGGTCACGACAGAAGTTTGAAAAACAAGTTGAACAATCTTAAGTATGCAAAATTTTCAAGAAATTGGATTCTTTTTGCACTTATTGAGAAGGCTTGCCTCAAATACATTTATATATGAAAAGAGGGCATTCATTTGAAAATGCATATGAAAAGAGGACATGCATTTGAAAGTTTACTGTCTTCGAGACTTGAGAGCATGAACAACTATGACAGAATATTAAAAAAAAACTTGATGTATATATGAACAAATTCAACCATTTTATTCCTAAAAATGGTTATAACTTTTAAAAATATTTTATAGACTACTTGTTAATAAAAAAATAAGTTTATAAGTCATTAGCATTGTTTAAATTTAATAATATTTTTTATACTAATAATTAATGACTCATTTTCTTCCATTTGTAAACACCTTCAGCATATACTAAAAATGAAAAACAAATTATCTAAATATTTTTAAAAAATATATTTTTCAGGCTCAAAAGTTTTTTTTTTAATTTATTAAAAGTAACTTTTTAAAGTTTTCTTAAATTTTTAAATAAAATTCAATACTGTTCCACATTTCGAACATCTATCCTCCAAATAAATATAGAATTTAAAATTTTCACACATTTTTGGCCCCTAATATATTAATTTTTTTATACCCACCTGATGGACGGTTTTTAGTCGTATAAACCGTATCAAAATAAATTCGAACCTACCTAACTAATGTAGTGTGATAAGTACGAGTCGATCCCACAGAGAATCAAGTTATTCCTAAGTTAAGTTTATTTACCAATTAATATGAAACGGGGGGTTTTTGGGTGATGAAAATAAGAAAGAAAATAAAATAAACTATAAACAAATTAATGCAAAGCAATTTAGAGAAAATCGTTCTACCTACAACTATCCACTTTATTTGGTTGAATTGATATTGTAACTTCCTCTTTTCCTTTTATGATTCCTATGAATGCCCTTGTCCCGACCTAGGCCTGATACATGAGCCGAGTAGCTCGGGATCGACTCGGGCTCGGCTCGGTAAAAGCTCGACTCGGGATCGCTCGAATATATATATATATATATATATATATATATATATATATATATATATATATATATATATATATATATATATATATATATATATATGAGCCGAGTTCGAGCCTATTCCTGAGCTCGAATCGAGCTCGAGTAGCTCGCGAGCTCGTATATATATAAGTTAGCCTAGGGTTAGTGTAAACCTTCCGCAACCTCCATTCCAATTTTCATTTTTTTCAATTGGGGTCAGATCCGGCGAATCCGAAATCCCTCGACAGTGGTCTCCCATTCTTAGATTCGGCTTGGCCTCAGTCCTCCCTCGTCCGCAGGCTGCGCCGCCCTCCTCTCTCATTCTCAGGCGCGCCGCCGCCTCCGCCGCTGTGTGTCAATCTTGAGATCGAATGTTTCATGGTTGTCGTCTCCTTCCTCCTCTAGTAAGTGGTTCTCGATCTCGAGCTCCAATCTCGTCGAGTCTCTCCTCCGGCCACTGATTGTAGGTGCCGGACTAACTGTCCAAATAGATCTGGACTAGACGTATTTGAATCTCGATCACAGCTCTCATCGAGTCTCTCCGTCGTCTCTCTGTCTCGCCTAGGCATACATCGAGCCTCACCTTCTTCTTGTAATCTGACCTTTCATCTTTCTTGCTTAAAAGTCCATTACAGTGTTGATTTCAATGATTTGTGGTGTACTGTTGGTCGATGATTACATTGTAGATCTCATTTTACTTTGTATTTGATTTACATATGCTAAAAAAAAGCTAATTAATTTGTCTAGTATATATTTGCAAATGCATTTCAGATTTACAGTGCATATGAAAACTGTAAACGAGCTTCACGAGCTCACAAGATCGAGCTCGAGCTCGAGTACCTCTCCAAGCTCGTGAGCCGAGCACGAGTACAGGCTTGAGCTCGTTTTCATATGAAGCTCGAGCTCGAGCTCGGCTCGTTTACAAACGAGCCAAACTTGAACATCCCGACCTAATATAGTTACTAGTCCAATCAGTCCTAGAAACCCTTATCAATCGAAAGCCCTAAAGAAGGATTTAACCCAATTGATAGCTTTAAATCCAGAGATTAACCAAGGTATTTGCAGTCCCTAAAGAAGGATTTAACAACACATCCAACTTCCTACCCATCCAATTAGTTCAATCAGCGGATAAATTTGCCACTTGGGTTAAGGTTCAAAATCTGGAATCTACAAAGCCCTAGCAATTGAATTGATTCTACCAAGTTGATCAGACAAGATAAAATAAAACAATCAATCATTCAAGCACAAAGAAGTCGAAACATTCAATATAGGAAATAAGGAACAAGAATTAGAAACTCACAATCAATCCAAACAAAGCTTCAAATTGTAGACAGAACGGGAGAGTTTAGGTCTCCATAAAAGTAAAACAAAAGACAATTAGGTTTTTTTGGAAATAAAACCAGTCGGCCGATCACTGTGTTCCGCTTTCTCCCCCATTCTGCCATATGAATTGTATATATAGTATCTATCTATCCATCCTAATCTATCGTAATGTATCTATAATATAAATATATATAAAATCTATCTAATTTATCCTTCTTATCTAACCTAAACATTATTATAATAATAACAATAGTAACATGGAGCGCAACGGACCAACAGCACTTGCAACCGTGTGCCTCCTTCCAATTATCTGCCCATTTATTTCGTAGCTTGCACCTTTCCACCTTTCGTATAATTCGTCCAATGCAGTGTATTTCAAATTAGCTCTTTTGAAAAACAATAAAACACGGGTGTAAACTCCGAAAACTAACTAATACTAAATAAGCTATAAATTATGTAAAAATGCTCTAAATTAATATGCAAATCTACACTTAAAATAAGACTAAAATAGACTCTATCAAACTACTCCATGCTTAGACTTTTGCTTGTCCTCAAGCAATGAAAAACAAATATAGAATTAATCATCCCACAAATAAGATTTTTATGGTTATTTTTAGAAAAGAAACATCAAGCAATAAGAGCCATGAATAAGAGAAAAAAATATCATAACAAGTATATGAGCGATCCAATAGTAAAGGCAAATTTAATCCAACCTCACCGGGATAATGTGTTTCACTCAAGCTCTCATGTGTTTAGGCTTTAAATTCAACTCTCAACTCAATCCAAAATGCTCTATACACCGTGAAAGTCATCACTTGCAAACAACATCATGAGGACTTTTATAGGACTTTTATAGGGTTGTAATGAGGCTTTGGTAGGAACATAAGGTATGGGAAATATTTAGGCTTGTGGTGCTAAAAATCCGGGAAAAAGGAACAACAACTAACCAGAACAACACCAAAACTTCCATACTTCGCAAACCATTCCAATAACATAAACTCCAATACACATCAATAAGCACTTTTTGATTTCAATAACCATACAACTCATGCAATTTTTTCATTTGGATGATGACTTCTTTTCTTTTCTTTTATACTTACTTTTGCCCCTAAGTGAATTTTATCCTCCTTAGGTCCAAGCTTACTAGACTTTTACTCCTAAGTGAATTTTATCCTCCTTAGGCCCCTAGTAATAAGTCATCTCTATTATGCAAGAAGGGTTACCTTATTTTGGCTATGCCTCTCGCAATGTACAAACATACATACATTATCTTCACTCAACGCAACTCCAACATAAAGATTTTTTTACCATTTCTCCTCCTAATTCCCGGATAGGGTCAGGTTAATCATTGGCTATGATATATTTTTGTGTAGCTATAAAAAAGAATAGGCTTTAAGGCTCAGGTATGCCTCAAGCAAAGGATAATATGTAAAGTAGATAGAGTATAATATGGCTAAAGAAAACATGCCTCAATAATTTGAAATTTACAAGCAACAAACATGTGCGATACGGTATTGAAATAAGAAGGATATGGAGAGTATACTCACACAATAAAAGCAAAAGGGAAATAATTATGAATAGTCCCTATAAGGCCAAAACAAACTCACAAGGATTATGTTTTTTGCGAGATATACTGGGTTGTTGTTGTTGCATGAAGAATAAGATAAGAGGAATAATAATTGGATGAGTATCAATTTTTATTTTTTTTTAATTAGGTAAGAATTTGAGTTCAGACATATCTGAAACTCGAGGGCCGGTCAGGCCGGCAGACGGGAGAACCGTCTAAAGAAAAACATACAACAATACATATGGTGTAAACTCAGACACACACAACCTACAAAAAAGTGAAACAAAGAAGACCAAAACCAAACTAGATGAGGACGAAAAAGACGGACGAAGCCAAGCCCCACAAGAAGCAGAATCGTAGGCCGGCGGTACATCAGAACTCGATCACCCTGTGGGCAGTGAGAACGAACTCTAGGGAAGTAGTCAACCCAGGTAGCGGAGACGTCACGATACATACCACCACGACCCCAACCTATCCCGACTCCGACAGTCAAATCCAAATCCAAGGAGAAGATCGCAAAGCCACGCCAAAGTAGAGTCGCATAACGTCTGAGAAAAGAGCTCCTAAAAACCCTGACGGGATTTAGTCAACCTTAATGGAAATGAGTACACGTTTATACGAGCGGTTCGAAACCCTTAACCAGATTTTTATTTTTAATTTTTATTCTTTTTCGGGCCACTTTGGGCCCAAGGCAAAACCTTGGGCCACTTTGTGAGTTCTGCTTTCTTGTAGCTCTTATTCCCTATTGTTCTGGGTCTATTGGAACCACTATCCCGACTCGTTCGGGGAAAGAGTGTGTACATCCTAACCCACATACCCTCCTTTTGCGGGATATACTGGGTTGTTGTTGTTGTATGAAGAATAAGATAAGAGGAATAATAATAATTGGATGAGTATATAAAAGATATAGTTATCCTTATTCAAATGAATAATTGAAAGCGGAGGAATAAAACGGAGGTTGCTACACTTACACATGGGTATGCATACCCGAGGGACAAATTAACAAAAACCCATCAAAAAGCAGTCAAAAAGCAAAAGCAAAAAATCAGGCCAAATTAAACCCTTCTCTCTCTCCTCTAATTAATGGCGCTCTCCTCCCTAATCCCCATACTTGCCTTGAAGATGAAGAAGGCCAACTCCCTACTGCGCGCTGCCCTCAACGTCTATATACCCAACGCCGGAACCAACGCCCAACGGCTATCTTCTTCTTCAACCTCTGCCAAATCAATCCCCATTCAACACTGGAAAACGATCTCGATCAGGTCAGTGTTTTCTCCCTCTTAGTTTTACTTACAAAATTTAATCTTTTCAATTTGATTTAGGATTTAGGGTTCGAATTCGATTTAGGATTTAGGGTTCAAATTTGATTCATCTAATTTGATTTTGGGTTGGACCCAAAATCTTTCTTGATTTGGGATTTAGGGTTCGAATTTCATCAAGGATTTAGGTATTGAATTTGATTGATTTAGGGTTGGACCCAATTTGATTGATTTAGTATTTAAGAGCACTTGTATACAATTCCAAGCAGCGGTAGCAGGAGATAAAGCTCATATTTGGTGTTTCATAGATCACAAGAAACCACCAGCGACCTTAGCATCCAAGGTTTGAATTTGATTCATCCAATTTGAGTTTGGGTTGGACCCAAAATCTTTCTTGATTTAGGATTTAGGGTTCGAATTTCATCAAGGATTAATTCCAATCCATTTTTTTTTCCACAAATCTCAACAGTGATCAACAATGATGCAATTATAATTAAACACTATTTGGATGTATTTGGATTAAAATTCTAAGATATTTAGCAGTCTTAAAAAATGTTTGATTATAAACTCTTAAATGACGTTTGATGTGTATTTGGATTCAAAGATATCTAGCAATCTTAAATAATGTTTGATTACAAACTCTTAAATGATGTTTGATTAGGCCACTTATTATATGCTACTATACTTCTGACTTTGAAATTGTAGCAGCTTGTTAATTTTGGTTCTTATCAAAATTGTAGTATCCCTTGACTTGGATTCATCTTATGTGTGTAATGTATATCCAAGAATTTTGGTCCTTATCAATAAAGTGTAAATGGATGATCATGAATTTGACCTAAACGTCATGTATGAAACCGAACAAGAAGGTATGATTTGTCGTTCATTCATTAGTTTGGATAATTATATATACATATAACTGAAATTAGTGTATAAGTTGATGCTTGTTTTGTAACAGATAATGGATCTGATGGGGTTCCTTTTGTTGGGGAATACGGTGAAAATTTCGGTGATGGAGATGATAACCTCATTACGGACGATGAAAATAGCGAAGACGTCCAAGTTCAGAACAACCAAATCGACCTCAATGATGAAGCTGGCGAAAATGCACAAGACGAGGTCCATGGTGAGAACCATCAAGACGAGGTTCAGGTTGGTGAAGGTGCTGATCATGAAGGCTATGTGCAATTCAAACCTCCAAAGACCGGTATGATATTTTCACATTCAAAAGAAATTTTGGATTACATGCATGCGTACGCGATGGCAATAGGATTCTAGTATATGACCAGGAGTTCGGAGAAACCTAGTGATCTCAATGCACCTAACAAGTACAGAAGGCTGATGTTGGCTTGCTCAAAGCATGGAAAATTTGATTCGACCTCAAAGAAGCCAAGGACAGGATCGACCTCTTGTATTACAGGATGTAAGTTCGGAGTGAATGCTGCACTTCATAAAAACGAACAATGGGTTATTGGTGGGGTTCATTTAGAGCACAACCATGAGTGTGTGCCTGAAAATTTGACGCTCATACCGAACTATAGAGTGATCAGCGAACGGAACAAGATCCGGATTTTGAACTCGGATAGGGCAGGAGTTCCTATAGCCAAGAACTTCAGGACTTTTGTGGTAGAACATGGTTGCCATGCTTCTGTTCCGTTCACCCACAAGGATTGTCGTAACTTAATCACCAAGACTAAACGACACCTCATGGAGAAAGGTGACTTTGCTGCAATGCACTTTGATGAAATGAGCAAAGAGAGCAATTCAAATTTCTTTTACTCTTACGATGTGGATGACGAGGGGAGATTGGGGAGCGCCTTTTGGGTCGATGGAAGGAGTAGGGCGACTTACGAGAAGTTCGGTAATGTGTTGTCCTTTGATACGACTTATGTATCTAATAGATACAAGATGCCATTTGCTCCATTCATAGGAATCAACAATCACGGGCAATTCGTGTTGTTCGGTTGTGCGTTACTTTCTCGAGAAGAGACCCGGAACTTTGTGTGGTTGTTTCGTACATGGCTCACACGCATGTCGGGGAAGGCGCCCAAAGCAATCATAACCAACCAATGCCGTTCCATAGGTGTGTCCCTCCATCCCTCCTTCCTTCCCCTCTTAATTTATAATAGTATGTAAATGATTAGTTGTTAATTACTAGCTTATTTTTTTTTGCCAAATATGAGTTGATTGTGTTGAAATATAATTCCATTATCCTAGGATCAGTTTGAGTTGATTGTCGAGTCACCTAGGATCAGTCTATTTGTTTAATTTGTGTCATAACATATTATGTGTGGTCTATGATATTGGCAGGGGGCAGTTGCACAAGTGTTCCCTAACACTCCTCACTGGTGGTGTATTTGACATGTGATGCAAAATGCGCACAACCATATGGGTAGACGGGAGGACTGGAAAGATATCCATAAGGCGCTCCAAAGCACCCTACACGAATCATACAGTGTGGATGAGTTTGAGGCTGCTTAGTCGGAGATGGTAGATAAGTTTGATCTATCACGGTATACATGGATTAAGAAGATGTACCGTGATCGCGAGCAATGGGTTCCCATCTATTTCAAGGATACTTTTTGGGGTGGATTGTCCAGCACCCAAAGAAGTGAATAAATGAACCATTTCTTCAAAAGGTACGTCAATATTAACACTACTCTTACGATGTTCATGGAGCAATATGGACTAGCACTATTGGATAGGGTAACTGCTGAGATTAAGGTGAATTTCGAATCCTTGAACTCCCCACGGCATTGTATGGCCGATCACGTGTTTGAGCTCATGTTCCAACGGTTGTTCACAACAGTGAAATTTACGGAGTTTCAGCACGAGGTTAGAAATCTTGTGTACAACAATGCCACAAAGGTTCTCGACGACGGAACTACATCCCACTACGACATTGTCGTCAAGAAGCTCCGGTACGGACGACCCCACTGCCAAACTTTTAGAGTCGAAGTTGACAACACGATGAAGGATATGAAATGCCAGTGCAAGAACTTTGAATTCAGAGGGATTTTGTGCTCCCATATATTGCGCGTCTTCATTGAAGAACAGTTGAAGTTTGTCCCTGAGAGATATATTTTGGATAGGTGGAGGAAAGACTTACCTAGGGAGCACTTGAAGGTGTTAGTTCCCTACTACAAATTGCTTGAGAAGAGACCAAAGGGGAGCCAACGAATTGCGAAGATGCACGGAATTTTAGATGAATGTTCAGGGATCGCAATGAATGATCCCGAATTGTATGCTAAGGTGATGGAGACACTCAAGGCCCTTAACATCGAGATTAATAACATGGCACGGGAAAAGCATGGTCTGCGATTTCACACCATGGACAACATTGGGAAGGTATATGGGAGGAGACAAGATCCTCCACCAGAAAACAATCAATCTACCGAAGACGGGCTGGCGGAGAGTGCTTGCAACAGGCCGGTGAAGGAGCCAGTAGACCAGAGGGGCAGGGGTAAAACCTCAACAAAGAGGAAAGGGTTTGCAAGCTCAAGTGCTCGTACTCGTAAGTCCAAGAGAAGGAACATCGAATCTGTCACCGGAGAGCAGCCTTCGCAGAGTACCGCGCAAACAAGTTTGGTCAACCATCTAGCTAACACACTTCACCACCATCCGAACATAGTTTATTCACCGGTATGTTATCTTTCAAGTTTTAATGCTTCCAAGATGCTTTCTTACAATTCAGGAGAAGAAATACATATTTATGTTGTTTACTTCTTTGATTCCTTAGATGCTACCGCCACTTGCTTATGGTCGACACTATGGTCAGGTTACTCCACCACTACAGATTACGCAGGGGGGGCACAGTTAGCTTAGGCCCATTTATGAGACATCCCCAAACTTAAGCATCAAGTTGATGTCATTCTCATGCTTTACAAGCAAACCAAGTTCTGAAGTATATTTTTCCACTATGATTTATCTTCTTACACAACTGTTGTTCGATATTGTAAGGGTGTGTTTGGATTCCGAATGCATTAAAATGGCCTGATATTTGGACCAGTGTTTATTTTCGGCATACAAGCCTTGTTCGACATTTTTACACTTGGGCCCAAAGTGTTTGTTTTCGGCCCATTATGATTATAAACATATAAAACTAACTAGGTACTTTGAAATACATAAATACTAGCTCAATATTATTTCAATATTCGGTTTTATTATTATTTCAATATTATTCAATATAATATTAATATTTTATGTTACAAACTTTATAACAATATTTTATCTTTTTAGTCATAATATTAATATTTTTAATCAACGCTTACAAACTTTATAACAATTAACACTTGAAATAACTATACCATCTCGATTAGATATGTACAACAACAAAAAATAATTAACTATACCATCAATCATTATATGTATAATCTTAGCTCTTGGCTTTGAATGTCTCTCGATATGGCTCTCGATATCGATTAGATAATATTAATTAATATTCTTAATCTTAGCTCTTGGCTTTGGATGTCGACTTATATCTCTAAATTATATGTGTTTCTTAATTAACTCATGCTAGATAATTAATCTCCCATTATTTACCTTAGTGTAACATAATATAGTAATAAAACTTGATTGAAAATCGATTAAAGCAATTGTCATTCATTGACATTCGATTGGAAATTTAAACAAACATAACTAAGGGAAGTTGTCTCTCCCTGGAATTGAAATAATTAAGCATAAGGGAGGTTGTCTCTCCCTGGAATTGAAATAAACATAAGGGAGGTTGTCTCTCCTTGGAATTGAAATAAACATAAGAAACGTGCCATTAACTAGAGGCTTAATTCATCATCAAGGTTGATCACCACTTTATCCTTCTTCGGCCCAGTCATGGTTTGATCCACCTCCTCTTCAAACATCTGCTCTAGGTTGATTGTATAGACCGGAGATTGCTCAAGCGTGAGCTGCTTTTGGATACCACTGCGGATCGGGGTGGTTCTCGGCGTTGCATTGTCACACGTACCCGCTCGATTATCTGAAATTTTGTTGAACATCCAAAGGATGTCCACCAATGGGACATTGTCGACGAGAATGTCCTTCATGAGGGGGGTATATCCTCTATTTATAAAACTCTGAAGCAGCACGGTCAGTTCGAATTCCAGGTTGCGACACCTGGTGGATATAACGGCCCGGGATTATGATTCCCGAGTTACAGACCCTCGATGCTCTCCGGAGCTCTTGATCTCACCCACCCTCTCCATACTCAACCCTCACGCACTCTCCGACCACTCGAGGACAAGAAAAGAATCGAAACAACCAAGGAAAAGGAATGAGGTTCGAGCGCTCACCGAGGATGTTCGCGACTTCGGAGCTCTCGATCAGATTTCTGGACATCGTCGGAGGCTCTCGATGGCTCGTCGGACCTGCGTCGGACATGGTAGAGCGTGATGGTGAGGGTGGAGAGCGATCATCAGAAATATGGATGGAGGGAGAGAGATGGATTTGAAAGGGTATGGTGAGGTGAGGGAGTGGTTGAAGATTGTGAGTTGAATTGGCTAACCAATACCCGAAAATAAATTTCGAATACGCGAATTTTGAATCCCGAAATTAGTTTTCGAATGTTAGTTTCCCCGCCTCTCGCTTTCTCAATCAATTAGATTTTTAAAATCAACAAGGATATCACCATCCGATAATTATTTTGAAATTTTGAGGTATAAGGACAGAAATCGTTCGATAAATTTTATATTCCGGTCGGAATCCGCTAAACGAGATTTTAAATCCGATTTAAATTCATTTTTTATTTTTATTTTCCGGAAGATCGAGATTCGAAAATTCGGGCCTAAACAATGGAAACGCTTTCGTTGTAGTAAAACATACCAATGGGGCTCTTCGGGAGTATGTGTGTATGAGTTATTTCTTTAGGGCTTGCTTGGATAAGACGGGGGGAGAATCTCGGGGTTGGTGGGGTTTTGGCGGTTTTTGGGGCTTTAGGGGTTGTGGTGTTTTGAGAGCCCTTTGGTGTTCTTGCCATTGTTGATTGAGGGAGAAAGAGATCGAGATTACAGAGGGATGAGTGAGTGCAAGATCAAAGGAGTACGTGTGGCCATACCTACAGGATTCTCATCTCATTAAATAGAATGGATATGCTGGGTTCATCAACGTAACCTGATGGTGAGGAGGCGCAACCATCAAGTTAATGCCGCCACCATGGGGATCCGTGCGATTGGGAGTAATTAATTACAGTATTACACCCGTGCTGGTTGCCGGCGCCATGGAGGTTTTCCGAAGAGTCACCCGAATTTTTCTTTTCTTTTTAATATATATATCCATACAATGATATAATTATTATAATAACAAATCACTTAAAGTAATTGGCGTACCCTATAAATCCGGATTTTTCTTAACATGATCCCAATTTCCATTACCAAAAATTGGATATTAATAAGAATTATGGTAAGAGAATCATTCTACATTGGAAAGAATCATTCATAATTATGTTGATACACACACACACGGAGGGAATCATATCCCTCCATCCATATATCCCTCCATATATTAGATTTCCCGCCATGGGAATCTTAACTAATAAATAGTTAATCAACTTAATTTTAGAACTAAAAATCTAATCTAATAAAAAGTTAATCAACTTAATTAATTTTTAATTTACTTAATTATTAATTAATTATCATTCAACATTATGGAAAGAATCATTCATAATTATGTTGATACACACATACACATGGAGGGATAATATTTGAATCATATCCCTCCATCCATATATCCCTTCATAGATTAGATTTTCCGACATGGAAATCTTAACTAATAAATAGTTAATCAACTTAATTTTAGAACTAAAAACCTAATCTAATAAAAAGTTAATCAACTTAATTAATTTTTAATTCACTTAATTATTAATTACTTCAATGTTGAATCATATCCCTCCATCCATATTTCCCTCCATGATGGAAGATTGGATCCCTCAAGCCGTCTGCCTCCCTCCCTCCATATCCATCCGGCCAAATTCAAAATGAAATCCCAAATCCGGGTTAAACAAAAATTATGATGGAAGATTGGATCTCTCAAGCCGTCTGCCTCCCTCCCTCCCTCCATATCCATCCGGACAAATTCAAAACGAAATCTCAAATCCGGGTTAAACAAAAATTTAAAAGTGGTTAATTTGTTTCAAAAAATGAAGGGATAGAGGTTCAAACCTAGGGCAATTGCATGTTTGGATAGAGGTTTTACCAATGGAGCTATGATAGATTACATTGATATGTTCAACAACTTTTTATATATATCCCATACCACCCATAAACCATAAACCCTAAACCGTAAACCCTAAACCCTAAATTAAACTCTCTCTACCAAAATGTGTTTGTGTATGAAAACTCACATATATAAGATGGTCATATATTGGCCACTTAAGTTTTTTTTATCTTATATAGGCATAAGTTTAGATGTGATACAACTTTAATTTAAATTAGTAAGTTTAGAAAAAATCTTAAATATTTGGGTTGGAACAGGGCCGTGCCAATCATTTTGGGGGCCCTGTACAATTTTTTCAAAAGAAAAATTATATTAGTAAAATTAAATTATTTTAAATTTATTAGTTAATCCTACGGAAATTTAAATAATGAAAAATGAGGAATAACACAATTACTTGGATAAAAAACATCTAAAAATCAACAACAAAATTTAAATATTACTATAAATAACACATAAATATTTTTTTTTCCTTTAAAAAATTGACCAAAATTGCAACAACAACAACAACAACAACAACAACAACAACCCAGTCAATCCCGCGATAAAGCAGGGTCTGGGGGGTCAAGATGTACACACTCTTTCCCCGAACAAGTCGGGAGAGTGTTTCTGATAGACCCAAAATAAAAAGTCACAGAAATCACAATGAGCAAGATAAACACTAGAAAAGGAGGCCAAAGGTAACAACAAGACTCAGCACCCTGACACCAACTACTAAACATCAGAAACCCGGATGCGCCTCCTCCAGTGGTCTCTATCCAAAGTCATATCTTCCGAGAGTTTCAGCAAATTGAGGTCCTGACGAATAACCTCCATTCAGCTCTTTTTCGGCCTACCTCTCCCCCTTCTATCGCATATTGCAAAATGTTGAAAAATATTTAAATACTAATATATTTATCAAAATTTAGATTAAATTAATCTAAATATTTAGAAATAATTTGATAATTAAATGTTTGTAACAGCCCAGAATTATGATTTTCGGGTTACGTTTCAAGGGATAAAACCCCTTGTTCGGATCTTGCAATCCAGGCACGGGTCGGGGTTTCAAACTCATTTAAGATTAGTAGAAAGAGGGATTTCAAACCCTAAAACCTCGAAGGGACATTGGATACCATTAACCTGTCCTAAGACAATGTCGCGAAATTCAGTTCAAATGAAAATAAAGCGGAAACAAAGTTAAGATAAAAAGTTTCACGGCAGAGCCGGGTCAAAACCAAAACGTAAGCAAATGATTACCATTTATACCAAGTTAGAGAATTAGCCAGGTTCTTCAATTCGCCAAAAGGAAACCCCGTCATATAGACATTGAACACTCAAATCTGCAGAAAATACCTTAAAAAAAAGAACGGGGAAAGGAGTCAGATCGAGCCACTCATGCGGGACCGGCAGTCCTCGCTGAGGCCACATAGTATGTGTTATACCTAATAAAGATGCTCTAATGCAGTACGAAAGTCAAACACACTAGCATGCTCCTAGTTATAATAATGTGTAAAAATACTGTAAAGGGCCCAAGACAATGCCAAGTGGCATATCCCTCTCCTACCTCCGCCCCCTTCTGATAGGGCGGAGACTGGCCAGCTCGTGAATGCATTCAATCATAATCGGGCGGCACGCATGCCTAACCCGCTCCACAATAAAGCCCGCAGGCATCTCATAATATAAGGAAGTTCATGACTCGATTGACTCAGGGTACCCGATGAGGCTGGGCTACCCTATGACCCTAGAAAAGACTCTAAGACTATCACAGATAACGGCCATTCTGTTTCAAACACATAAAGTAAGCAGATGCTCATTCAATTAGTGCAACCTAAACAGGATACTACATGGCATGCTTTTTATGCATATGCAGCACCTAACATAAAATGCAACAACAGGCACGAATGTCCAACCTGAGTAAGCCCCCTAGGGAACTTACCTGAAGATGCAGAACAGCAGGATAATACAAGCAAGGGCCCAAATGCAAGTCCAACGCAATCCAACCGCAATACAGACCTATCATCAATCCATTTCCATAAGCTACTGAACCAACATTCTCACACACACGAACTCGAGTTCTCAATATCCTTAAAACCAATCGACGGTAAAACCATTCTTCAAAACCTTTCCGATACGATCAACATCAACTAAAATCATTCTTCAAATCAAATCCATTGATAAAATTGTACTTAACCCAAATCCCACCATTAAACATTTAAACCTTAAAACCAATCTCTCCAAAATTATATTATAGAAATAATTCCGGCATGTGATTTTCCTAACACAATCCTTAAAAGACATTTCTGAAACCTAAAAATCTCCTTTTAAATAATTTATTATCAATATACATAGTTAACATAAACATCAACCATTTTATTAATAACTCATTTCAAAGATGCCAAAATCTCATTTTAATGTCATATAACAACCTTTTTCCAAATAATAATATTTCTAAAATAATTAAAAAATATATAATAATTCCAGAATTAATATGTCCAAATAAAACCGAATCGTATAACTAATATACAAAATAACAAACATACGTGTTATATAACGTTATATATAATGGAACAATAATTAATAACAACTCAACAACTAACCAGCCCAACCGAAATAAAAGGAACCGACCCGGCCCAGCAAAACAAGAAAAGAAAGGGAAGGCTCGGATCCAAGCCCACAAGGAATTAGGCCCCAAGCCCTCTTTTCCTTTTTAGAACCGGATCCTAAGACCCCAACATAAAGAAACAGGCCCAAGTTTATCTTTGATTTCTTTTTAAAATACAATCTCGGCCCAAAGGGATCAGGCCCAATCCCATTTTCATCTTTCCTTGAATTCTGAAGAAGCTACGTTTTAAAAAGAAAAGAGGGCCCATGCCTAGCTGGCCGCTGAAGTGGAGGAGGCCCCACAACCTTCTTCTTCATTGTTCTGGTTGAAAGAAAGAAGACAGGGGACCGAGAACAGGGCGGCATTCGAAACCGGAAAAGGAAGGAGAGGAGGAAGGGAGCTCGCCGACGGTGGCGCCCAACTCCGAATCCGACCAAGACACTGAAACCCATACCCACAACCACATAGGTCCGAAAGACAACAAGAAAGGGGAGAGGAGCGAATGCTCACCGAAGGGCGTCGACTCGCCGGAAAATCTCGTCAGTGCGCGATTGGAGCTCGATTCGGCCTCGTCGGAGCCGGAATCAAAGTGTTCTTGGCCTGGGTCGAAGTGAGGAGTTATAAAGGTGAAGCTTTTAAGGGTTTTCGATTCGAAACGGAGGATCGAAGGCTTACCAAGGTAAAACGGCGCGAAGGATGGCGCTCCGGCCGCTTCTAATGGTTGCTGGTGTTGCTGTCTCGGGAAGGAGGAGGGAGCGAGTTGGGCGGTGGGCTCTCCTCTCGGCAAAACAGAGCGGGGGAATGGAGGTTGTCGGTGTGTGGTGGTGGTTGAGGTGACTGACGGTGGTTTGCCGAAATGGTGAAGGAGAGCACTGCTCTCGGCACACAAAAGAGGAAAAAGGGGGTAAAATGTAAAGGGGGATGTTTGGGTTTCCTCGGCAACAACAATGGGAGAGAGAGTGTTTGGTCTTTGTGTAGAAAGTGAAATGGGGGGAGATGTTCAGATTTTGAAGGGAGAAAGCAACGTTGCAGCGGCTGATTCATAGAAATGCAGGTGTTGGTTGAACTGTTGTGTAATAGAGCGAGGCAGGGGGAGAAGAGCTTGAAAAGTGGCCAAATTTTCTCTAATTGCCCAAACACTGAAATGATCCTTATTCAAATCATACCACAATCGATAATACCTTTAAAATTGAAATAGGGATAAAAGACCGAGACATTTGAAGTGGAAGACATAAGGAATATGATCCCAAGGAAAATACCCGAAAAAGAATTAGAATATAATAAAATAAATCATGAAACTCGCTCACTCGATTTTAACCCGACTCAAAAGATATAAAGCTTACAACTTCAAATTTAAATCGAATTCTCGACTGAATCAAGTAATAAAATTATATTATACTTTTGAACTTTAGCAAGCGAAAGCGAAAATAAATCTGATTGAAAGTCCATTTAAAATAATCATATGCCGGAATTCATTTTAAGAGATTTTAAATACCCCGATTTAAATTCATTTTAATTATTATTATTATATTTTTTTTGAAAATTAGGATTTAAAAATCCGAACCTTTACAATGTTTGTAAATATGTTTAGGATAAAAAGGTTGTAGATGCTTCTTAAAAAAAACATGCATGATTTTGTATATTTGTGTAATTAGTTTCAGAAAAAAGTTGTTAATGGAAAAACTTTAAAAAAGACAAAGGAAGAAAAAAGAAAAGAAAACAGTAGAATATTAAAAAAAAAAAAAAAAGGAAAATCGGAATGATTTTTAAAAAAAAGTTAGAAAAACTGAAGAAGTGAAATAAATTATGAAAGAGAGAGGTTCAAACCTGGGTGGAATAGAAAAATTAATGGGGCCCATATTCCCAATGCATGCAAAGGTTATGCCAACCAGTAGGTAGGGGTGTTAAAAAAAACCCGACACGTACGACCGACACGACACGAAAACACGGCAACACGACACGAAAAAACACGAAACCGAAAAGACACGACACGAAAGTGACACGAACCGGGAAAACACGACTTTAAACGGTTCGTGTTCGGATCGGACATATCACCTTGTCGGATACCCGACACGAACCGTTTATGTTTTTTAAATTTTTAAATAAAGTATTATAGTACTAGTATAGATAGATTCTCCTATGCAATAATAAGTTCCGCTAGCCTAGTTGGTTCATGGGGAAGGTAAGTGCTGGGCTGGGTAAGTAAACCCGTGTTCGAGGCGCGGCCCTCTATTTTTTTTCTTTTCCATTCTTTTTCTCACCCTTTTTCTTTTGTTTTTAAAAATACATTTAATGTTAAAGCAAGCCCAATTGGCCAAGCCCAATTAATTGCCCAAATCCAAATCAGTAACCCTAATGTTCGAACGTCGATGTCATTTAGCACTGTAGCAGCGCCTCGTCTCTCTCTCTCTCTCTCTCTCTCTCTCTCTCTCTCTCACATCTCTGGTTCTCATCGTCTCTGTCAAAGTCTTTCCCGGTGAATCTTCTCCATATCCAGCAAAATCTATAACTCCAACTACATCTCCTTGGTGTTTCTCTCCGGCTGCGACTCTAGTTCTCTCCGGATGCGAGTCTGGTTCTCTTCAATTCGCCGACGAGGTTTCAACATTCATCAGATCTACAACTCCGACGACATTTTCTCCGCTATTCTCCACCTCAGGCGCCGAATCTCTTTGTTCTCTCTCTCCAGATCCGACAGCTTTCAAGGGCAATTTCTAGCAATTACTTTGACACCTCAATCTGGATCTTTGTTAAATGTGTATATGTACTGTGCAGTAACCATACAGACGGGAGAAAAAAAAAGTAACGGTTCGTGTCGGATTACCCGGTATCCGACACGGATCCGAATAGCTTAACCGTGTCGGATACCCGGCTTAAGATGGTTCGTGTACGGTTCGGGCATTTTGGACTAAACGGTTTCGGGTACCTGAGACGATTATCCGGTTCATGTCGGGTACCCGGATATGCCCACCCCTACCAGTAGGCCATGGGAGTTGTTCGTTTCTTTTGTAAACAACTTTAGATATATGCATGAAAATTATAATATTGGGCTCCAAAAATTTGGGGGCCCTATTCGGTTGGGCTTACTTGCACATGCTAAGGCACGGGCCTGGGTTGGAATGATATTATAATAATTTATTTTCAGTATGTTTTAACTTTTATGGGTAAGTTTAAAATTACACATTTGAGTTTGATAGTGAAAATGTTGAATTAAGCCACTTTGGTTATTTGGATAAAGGTTGTAGGGTAAGAGGTTTGATGCCCGAGATTGTGTCGAACGAGGATTCCGACCACTAATATCAACTCAAACAAGTGTTTGGGTTTAGGTACGAGTGATCTTAAGGTTCACGGATGAGTGATATATGATCTCATGGTTCGCGGATGAGCATTGGGCTATGATTCGATCCTAGAGTCACGATCTCATTAACACTCATATTAATACAAGATATAGTATAGATATAGTATATATGCACTACATTTATAGATAATGTCAATATATATTCCATCCAAAAAAAGAGAGAAGATACTAAAATATGAATGTCTACATAATATTCATATTCTATTTTTTTTAATTCAAAAACCAATAAAGTGAAAAAAAAAAGATTTAGCCAAATTGAGTGAAATGCAAAAAAAAATTGAGACCGACAAGAATCAAACTAAGTAATTGAGACCAACTTAATTTTAAACTTATATTTATATTAATTTTAAACTTATATTCATATTAAATACTCCTTTTTTTTAGTCATTTGAGATTTTTTTTAACATCAAATGAAAATAAACTTAAGTTTAATTTTAAACTTCAATTTCCATACCAACGTTATAACACATTAATTTTAAACTTAAGTTTAATTTTAAACAAAAGGAATGAAATATAAATTCACATTTGTCACAAAATATGTGGAAATCAAAATTGACACAAAAGGTGTGGAAAATAAAAGGAAATTAAAAAACTCATATTAGCTTACTAACAAATGCAAATCAACGTTATATTGTACCAATACTTTCAGGCGACAGGCGGGACGAAGAGTCATCGTCCCGCAAATCCCGTCCCGTCCCACATATATATAGTATTTTTTATTTATATGAAAAAATAAAATTAATAAAACATCAAAGAATGGATATAATTAAGTTGAATAAACTAAATAAATTAAGTTGTAAACTTGTAAGGTTTATGCTACTGTAATTGTTGAATATACATTTAATTATAATGTACTTATACGATTTGCTATATATAATTCTCATACTTACTATAACTACTGTAATTGTAATTTACTATTTGCTAATATATAAGAATATTTATGGAAATTGAATTTGTAATATAAATCTATTGCTATTGTATTTTTATTATATTAATAATATATATAATACTATATGTAACTTATATAATTATAATTATATATAATATTAATGTAAAACCGGGTCGGGCCTATCGGCCCGCTTGGGCTTCACCCTCTGCCCAAGCCCGGCCCGACGGCCCGCTTGGGCCAACTACTCTGTCCAAGCCCGCATATTTTCCCGGACGGGTTGGCCCATGTTTGCTCAGGTCTATAAATGAGCAGTGGCTCATTGATTCTAATCAGGCAATATTGACCGTTGGATCACCATATTGACCGTTGGATTAAACAACATCTACGATCAATATAATTAGGCAAAATTGTTTTTTTTTATATAATTTGAGCGAATTCACCCTATTAAACAACAACCTTGCAGCGATTCACAATTGCTTCTTCTCGGAGTGCAAATTCACAATTGTCGCCAGTATGTCTGAGCAACAAGCTTGCAGCGATTCTTCTCGGAATGCAATTTCCCGGCGAAGAGGAATGCAGAATGCGCCGTCCTTGACTACGTGCCGTCATGGCCGCCCTGCCTCCATACAAACTTGTAAGAAAGGAGAGAATGTCGGTAGACAATTTTATGGGTGTCCATTGTGGAAGGTTGGACAACATTGTGACTTTTTCTATTGGGTCGACGAAGCTACACCAAGTACATCGAATGTTCGGGGTGCTATGGAGAGCTTAAATGTGTTGCAAGTAGAGAATTTTTTTACTCAAAGTTGTCATTGGTTTGATGTTTGTAATGGTTGTGATAATGTTGTTGAAAATGTAATGGGATGTCTTTTTTTATTGAGAAATCATGTGGTTTTTTTAGCAGGATCAATCTCTTTATATTAAATTGGGGGGGGGGGGGGGGGGGAGCCCCGGCAGGGTTTTATGTGTTTTTTAATTATTTTCATTTCTTTTTTTTTTAAATTAAAAAACCATTAAAGGTAAAACGGAAAAGGGGTCGATACAAACTGCGTATTGCAAGGGAGGGAGAGAAAAAGGGGGCGATTAGGGTTTGAAGGCGATTTGGGGTTGCTTCCTCTCCTATCCGCTATCATCGTCGCCGACGAACTCTACATCCGACTACATAGCATCACCGTCGTCGGCTGCCACACGGCCACACCTCTTCAGCGCTTCTTCTCCAGGTTATAAATTATGTGTTTGAACTTCTAATTTGTTTTTAATTGCAGTTTCTTGAGTTGAGAACCAGTTTAGATTAGTAGAATCATATTATGTTTGGGTTATATTTCAAGTTTAGGATTTGTAAATTTAGTGATTTGGGAATATATTGGCATTTGGATGGAGGATTTTGCGTTAGGTATTGGCAATTGGATTAATAGAGGATTTGGGGACATATTGTTTTGGGTTGGATTTCATTAGGCATATATTGACATTTGGATTGCAAGGGATTTCGATTTTTTTTTTCCAGATTTGTCTTTGGTGTATTTTCTGTGACATACTACACTTTATAGTTTTGTCTTTGGTGAAAGTAGAGTTCAATTGCAATTTATAGTTTTGTCTTTGGTGAAAGTAGAGTTCAATTACAGTTTATAGTTTTGTCTTTGGTGAAAGTAGAGTTCAATTGCAGTTTATAGTTTTGTCTTTGGTGAAATTAGAGTTCTATTGCTTGAGGTTTGTTGGGAATCAATCTAATTTTGGGTTACATTTCTTGAGATCCAGTTTATTTTAGAATTCTTTGGTGAAATTAGAGTTCATTTGGTTGAGGTTTGTTGGAGATCAATTTAATCATATCTTATACTGTGAAATTAGAGTTCAACTAATGATGATCATCAGTTGAGGATGTTAAAAATGTTATATAGCTACTGCCTAAACCACACCCCAGACTCAAATGTAACTTATGAATTATACAGATCAGTTATAAATGTTAAGGGTTATTATAAGGTTATAACACAAATTGTACAATGTTTTATTAGGGTTTTAAAACCACAAACCTCATGATAGAGCATGTCATTCATACTAAGATCCATTTTATGCTTTTTCACTTCATATGTGGTATGTTATTATTTATCCATTTGTTGTTTGCTTCACGTTTGTGTTTTCAATCAAATTGTTTGATTCGTAATCGACATATTTTTTTTTATCTTGCCACACTACAACATCTTTGATATGGCAACACCAGACCAACCAATCAACATAGATTTTGAATCTGATGGCTTGGAGTTAGACAGCTCTGAGGAAATTGAAGTTCCTGAAGGTGAGTGATGTGTTAGTTAAAGTTAGTTCATAGGCACTTTTAGTACCAAATTAGAGTATAGATAAAAAAAAAATGGAATTCTTTTTTAGTTGCAGAATTCCAAGACTGGCATTTATTTGATGGATCATGGATAGAAGTGATAGGTGCACGCCCGGTCCGTTCCGCTCGCAACAATCCAACCAGCTCGCCCGGTAAAAAAACATTAGACTTTTTGGGATCCTACTACCCTGGCTATATCGTCGAGAGGTACTGGCAGACCCACTACTTGGTTCAGTATGATTTTCTATTCAAGGAAGAGGACAACGACGAACCTCTCAGAGAAGTTGTTCCAGGCTGCCTACTGCGTCCTACACCGCCTACTGGGGAATTCGATGATTACGAGATCGGTAACGAAGTCGATGCCTGGCACGAAGGCGGTTATTGGTCAGGCGAGATCACCAAGGTCGAGGTCAACAGGAGACCAAGAGGTTTGAAGTTTTCTTTCCATTGGCCGGTGATAGAAAGCGTTATCCTGTCTATTATCTGCGACCGCATTTGGAGTATCACATCGGGGATGCAAGGTGGTATTGCCAAGACAAATATGCCTTCTTGTGGGATGTTTAGTAACTTCTAATGTGGAAATCTGCTGCTGTAAAGATTGTGACAGTTTGCATTTTGTAAGAACTTCTAATCTAATGACTTGTTAATTTTGTAACGACTTCTAATCTAATGACTTGTTTAGTAACTGCATTTTGTAAGGACTTCTAATCTAATGACTTGTTAATGGTTTGTAATGGTTTGTAAACTGCTGGTGAAAAGCTTGTGACAACTTGTAATGGTTTGTACTTCTAATCTAATGACTTGTTTAGTACCTGCATTTTGTAAGGACTTCTAATCTAATGACTTGTTAATGGTTTGTAATCTGCTGGTGAAAAGCTTGTGACATCTTGTAAGGGTTTGTACTTCCGGATACACTAATGGGCGGGGAATTAATGGGCCTGATGTTGTGTTTTGTAATGACTTAGCATAATGCTTAAGGTGGGCTTCAAATTTTCTGCATACATGTATTTGATCAACTACCTTTTAAATATACCTTTTAAATATAGAAGTGATGCAAGATTATTCAACTAACAACACATTCATAAAACAGCAGGATTTAACGACCTTCAAGGTAATGCAAGATTATTCAAATAAGTACTTCATAAAACGACATCATAAAACTTCCTCATAAAACAGTCATAAACATCAACAACAATTTTGGAAACCACAAACCTCATTGTTCTTCCATGAAACTAAACATCCATAACATGCATAAATAAACTTTAGAAGCCTTCCCCTTTGCAGATCTTCATGGTGAACCGTCCATGCCACCTCCCCCATGCACCGAGCTGCCGATGTCATCAAAATGTCTTTCGACAGCGCTCTCACCCGTGGACGTGTAGTGACCATATGACAGATCGTCTGACTCTTCCTATTCAGAGAACAAGGTGGTGCAAAGGTCTACGCTCTCTGTTGTGAGCTGAATCTGCCATGTTTTATAGTTGCTTTTATATCGTTTTCTGCATACATCTCATGCATTTGGGATAAGATAATACATAATCTATGTAGTTTATGCTTATTTGCCAAATTATGGAATCTACACCAGTTTCTGTTTAATTTCGCAGAATTCGAGACAAATTACATCAATTCTGAGAAAAGTTGGAAAAGCTCGGAAATCAACTACATAAATCCAAAATCAAGAAGCAGCGGAACCGGGACGAATCAAGCTGGAAACCCAACTTTACTCGATCTCGACAAAAGGTGTCCGAGCTGAGCCTGGTCGAGCAGAGCATGATCGAGGAAACTGAGAGCCAGATCAACCTGACTCCGGAAGCCTTACTTGATCTCGAGGAACCTGGTCGAGATCGACAAACCCTGATGCCATGTCCGGAGTCGAAGAGTTGTACCATGTCGAGGAGCCGAGGACTGAAGACACCGAGCACCCAAGCTACTCGATCTCGAGGAGGTTACTCGATCTCGACAACTCCAGAAACCACATGTCCGAGCCTGTCGAGGAGAGGTTTCCCGACATCACCGAGCTAGCCATACTCGGCGTCAACGTTACTCGATCTCGAGTATCTTACTCGATCTCGAGGAAACCGTGTCCGAAGCCGCGTTACGCGGTTTGCTGTCCTACGCGGATTGGGAGTTCTTGGAGCCGAAGGAATCCGCAGATTGCCGAGATCTATCAACATCTATCTATGGAGAGAAGACCTATCAACACAAGAAGAGATTTACCTATTTTAGATATAATTTCCCTTTATGGATTTAATTCCTTTATTGCATTTATTTATCTTTAAAGCTTTTAGATATAGATTTAGATATAGATAGATATTTCTATTATTGAATAGCAAGGATTAGAAGGCTATAAATAAAGCCCATGGGGCTGATTTTAGGAATCATTCAATTCACAAGTTACAGAAGTAGTTCCACAGAGACGGTTTAGGAGTTAAAAGGTTTTAGGGTTTTGGCGTTCAACGAAAGTTGGATTGCCGGGATTGTAAAGGCTTTGAATTTAGTTTAATGCAAGTTTCTTTTCATACATCAATGTCTGAGGTTGCAATGAAGAGCGAGTAGTCCACCCACTTCTGGGGCTGGGGTGAGCCCGACGGTGGCCATGTGAGGTGAAGCGGTAAAGGTACAATCTTTTTATGCAATTCATCTTCTATCCCTATGAGCATGATTCTTTTGTGAGAGTTGAAGGTGATCCTTGTTTGTGTTATTGAAGCGAAAGTGATCTTAATGCAACTTGGATTAATTATGTGAAAAAGGGTTAGTAACAATTAGGGTTTATGCGAAAGCCTCTATATGCCTATTTGTTAATAACGAAAGTTATTTTGATGGAAAGCATGATCTTTTATGCCTTTATGTGTTACTTTACATGGTTATCGTTGTGGCATTGATACCCTGGCTTTGAAAGTTCTTTAGTATATTGATTTATTTCTTCCGAAATCTGCGATTCTGTGTTCGAGTTTGCAATTTCAAGTTTCTGTTTTTTTTTGTCGATCTAGAGCAGTTGTTGACGATCTCGAGTACTGCTTAGTCGAGATCGAGTAGGGCTAGTCTAGATCGAGTTTCTGTTGTCGATTCTGAAGTTTTTGTCGTCACTGTCTTTAGTCGATCTCGAGTAGGTGCTTTGTCGAGATCGAGGTGTTTGCTTTTGTTTATGCTTTCGTTTGTTATTTCTGTCTTTGTTTCTGTCTTTTGTTTGCTTTTCTGTGAGATTTACAGCTACCTAGGATCCGCTGACACGCTTCCTCGTGGATCGATCCTGACTTCCCACTACTGTATAGGGAGGAGGTCTTGTAATTATTTGATGGGGCACGAATCTGGTTTGATTTATATTTCATTATATTTTAAACTTGATTTCCTCCTACAACAATCTCTCCCATCATACCCCCTTCCTTGATCAACTTGTATGAGTTGTGTTGCTACAAAAAAAATGTGAAACACGAAGTTAAAAGAATATAACTATATAAGTTGATTTAATTGACAAATGATGTATACAACCAAGCTTTTATACTCGGGTTACACTCTCCTTAGCTTAACTAACTCTCCCAATAGTGCTTAGCCTCCTTCTAATTGCATTCAATAATGGGCCGCCTAAATGGGGCATTTGGCCCAACCAATGTGTAAACTCAGAAAGTGTAATTTTGTTTTGAGGAATCTTACAGTCAAAGTGTTTTGTCGAATATGTAAACTGTTTTGTAACTAAACCACAAAACCAAGTATAAAAACTCGATTGTAATCCATTATTCCGGTATGAAATACAACATTTCTCATTGAGTTGTTATTGAACTCCCTAATCAAGGTTGTGTGGTTTGAATTTACAATGGAACTTACAATGGGAAAAGTCCAGAACATTACCTTGTTTGCCTTCTCCAGCTTGCCAATCCACCAGGAGTCCGGTGCCCTCACCTCACAGTTGTGGAGTTGTACATCCACTTCTGTGTCTTCACAGATAGACAACCACACCATGTAATCCTCTCTAATGAGCATGATCTTTTGTTTGATGACAAATTCGCTTGCAACTATCCCATATTGGTGGAGAAGTCTCCTCCGGATAACACCAATTACTCATTCGGTGGCCCTATACTGATCGCACAACACCAAAAGGTTATTTGTCTCCTCGGTTGTCCAATTGCTCCATGGGTAAGGTTTGTTGATCATCCCTTCCAATTAGAATTTGTGAGTGATTTTGAATTTGTGAGTGATAATTTAGGGCGATGCAGTGATGGAATCAAAGGGAGGGAGGACTGAGGAGGGTAGGCATTCATTTTATACAAGGGGTTGAGGTGTGATACTTTGAATCAGGGCATCTTCAACCCTTCCATCATACCGTAACTGCCACCAGAAGAGGAAAAGACGTGTGCAGGGGAATCGATACTTTGAATCAGAGTATCTTCAACCCTTCCATCATACTTTGAATCTAGGTTTACGCAGGGGAATCTTCACTTTTCAGCCTACCTACAACTAGGGGTGCGTGGAAGTGGAAGAGGAAGAGCAAAAGATTTTCAAACGCAGTAATGGATGTGGAAGTGGAAGAGGAAGAGCAAAAGATTTTCAATCGTAACTGTCATGGTCTTAATCTCCCTTACTTCATATGATTAATATATTTCTTCAATTTATTTTCGGTAAACAATCTTTCTTTGAGATATAAGGCCTTTCTACGTAGATATAAGAATCTTGCTATGTGATATTCTGACCAAAAAATATTATATGTATAACGGATTAACCCTATACAACACTTACTAACCCTTTGTTAAAAAAAATAACGGATTAACCCTACAAAAAATAACGGATTAACACTTACTAACCATTTTCTTCAATTTATTTTCGGTAAACAATCTCAATTGATCATATATTTGTGATAATCTTTAGGTCCTCCTAGTTTTTTTTTCATCAAACAAAATTATTTTATCGCTAAACAAAGTAATGTGTATAAAATATCTCTCTCTATATAAAAGTATATATCATAATAAAATATCATATAGACTACCTTCAATACATCACTCTTTATATGTTATAATAACACATTAATTTTTTTTTTAAATTGATATTCCAAGTCCAACACCAAACTTAAGCAATAGGTTCAAAACTATCCACCAAGCTTAAGCAATTTGTTATTCCACCATATTTCGTGTAATCCACCAAATAATAACCTCGATCATTGTACATTCAATTCTGCACGTGCACATCTCACAAGCAAGACCATCTTCTTTATGTTCAACAAGGAGCTGCATTGCTTTCCAAGGGCATGATCTTCGACAACTCCGAAGTGATGTTCCATTGGTGATATTTGTGAATGTGTTCTGCTTCCAGTTGAAGGGAAGTCTTTGACTAATTACGACATTGTCAAATAGATCAACAACTCTCAAGCGATATAAAATTATTTTATAGCCCAACTTATGTTTCACACTATTAAGTAATGCAAAGTCTTTGGGTTTGAGCTCTTCAGATCCCCAACAATACATAAGTATGCCACAAGCATAACTTGCCACGTCGTGTCCCAACTCTGCCGCCTTTAGAAGATCTTGAATGCCTGCATCGTGATCGCATTCTGTGAAGAATTTAACCTGCAATTTGAAATGAAATATTCAATCTATATAACAAGTTTATGAATCAAATATATTAGACAATGTGAGCTCTCTACCTATGATCAAACACACACACTGAACCAATGATCCACAATCAAGCTATGAGGAACTATAGACCGTCTTACCATTCCTTGCTGAAAGAGTGCCTCCGGGTTTCCCGCATTGATGCATTGTTTTAAAAAACTTCTAGCATGACTATCATTTCTCGATGCGGCTATAAGAGAAATTCTCGATTCATCCAGGTTTGCAATTGCCATCTTCTCAAGCACATAATTATGTTTTCCAACCAAACCAAAACTTTTGCGACTGCATCACAATTAAGTAAATCAAATTTTTTGCAAATGCATCAAATAACGAAATAAAAAGTGGAGGCAATTTCATCGACTATAGACAATACCTCAACCGTAAGTTGAAGACATCCACTATAGATTCACTTGCGACTCGACCGACAATCTCCAATATGAGATCGAATGGTAGTGTTTTTAGGGTAAATACCTCTGATTTCCTTGCCCTAACATATCTACCTTGATCCATTGCAACTTACTATCTCAATTTCGGTTCTAGTACTATCGATGGTAAGGGAGGATGAGATCGATCTATATATGAAGAACAATGCAAGGGAGAATGTGCAACGTAACTGCCGCTGGAAGAGGAAAAGATTTGTGCAATGTACTTCAAACGCAGTAATGGATGTGGAAGTAGAAGAGCCGGAAGAGGAAAAGATTTGTGCAATGTACTTCAAACGCAGTAATGAATGTGGAAGTGGAAGAGTCGTGATCTTAATCTTCCTTCATATGATTAATATCTTTCTTCAATTTATTTTCTGTAAACAATCTTTCTTTGAGATATATGGTCTTTCTATGTAGATATAAGAATCTTGCTATATGATATTATTACCAAAAAATATTATATGTATGATCTAACTTATATTTAGTTAAGTTCATATCGTAATAAATTAGGTGCCTATAAACTTATATTATATATATGATCTATGTAAATTATACAACATTTACTAACCTTTGTTCAAAAAAAAAAAAACGGATTAACCCTAAAAAAATAACGGATTAAGTAGTTGGGGACTTAACATTATATAACGGATGAAAGTATAATTTTTTTTAAAAAAAGTGATAAATAGACTAGTTACAAAAAAATTAACGCATGAAATTAAGTATAAGCTAAATACATATATGTAATTTGTATGCATATTGCATGAGAAGGTAGTTAGGGTTTGTAATTTGTTAAAATATGGTGTATTATTTACATCAAAAGAAGAGAATAAGGCATTAATGCTAGTTGTTAGAAAAAAAAAATTACAATGATTGACCTAGTTTTGTGTGATTGTTTTTTCCCATTAATTATACCAAAAATATGGGTGGGTATGCTTACTCATGTGTAAGTGAATCATTTTCCGAATAAAACCAATTTTGAATGAAAAGTTAAAAAAAAGACTTATAATTATAAATTTTAACAATACTACGTATGTCTTAAACTATAAATAAAGTACCTCAATTTCATTTTCTTTGCCTCTAAATTTATGGTTTCAACTACACTGCAGATTTTATCTCACTTTTGGTGAGTTTGGGGATCTGCCCAAAAATCAAACCTCGGGGAAAAATGGAGATCTAATCTCGACCCATACTCAAACTTCGGGGAAAAACGGAGATCTAATTTCGACCCCATACTCAAACCTCGGGGAAAAACAAAGATCTAATCTCGACCCCATACTCAAACATTGGGGAAAAACGGAGATCTAATCTCGACCCCATACTCAAACCTCGGGGAAAAACAGAGATCTAATCTCGACCCCATACTCAAACATTGGGGAAAAACGGAGATATAATCTCGACACCAAAATCAAAATGGAATAAAATCAAATCTCGACCCTCACCGCTTGGCCACTGCAACAATGCAAAACACTCTTCATTCTCCAATCGTTGTTGCCATTCAAGATCGGTGATCCACCAAATTTAAGTCCTTACTTATTGCGGACCCCCAATTTTAAGTTGTGATCGGTGGACTGGTTGCGGCTTCCACCAACACCTCATCTTGAATCCCAAATTTTTGACCCCGTCCACCAGCCTCATTCCGTCCGGCTCCCACTGGTCATGCCATCTTCACCTTGTCACCCCCCGTTCACAACGAGTCTTGTTCCGGTTTCGATGGGTCTCACCTCGTTCCGTTTCGGACTCGTTGTTTTCTCGTTGGTGGTGCACCAGATCTTTCCAATTACTCCTCGGATCCTCCTTTGCCGGTTGCGCCCGGGTCTATCTCGGGCCTTCGCCTGCGGTCGGTTTGTGCGCCGGATACCAGCACCTCATCTTGAATCGTACCTTCGCTTCAGTTTGGGATGGACTATTGCTCCTATCCTTTCTCCTCCGTAGTCTCTCACCTCCGTTGTCGCCGGGCTTGGTTGTCGCTGGTTCTCTGGTCCGCCGCCGACTCCAATACTCCCTCACCTCTGTCGCCTCCGGCCTGTCTGCGGCTCCCGCCGTCGATTTCGCTCGGCCGGAGGGCTAAGAGTCGACCTGTTCATCGTCTAACCTATCGCTTTCATCCGCTCCAACCGGCCTTCTTCGCTTCAAGCTGCGCCGATGGCCTCTTCGGCTTCCGGCTTCCCTTGGGCTCCAAGGAGGCTTGGTTTTCCAGGGATTCCCTGGGTTCCGTGTTGTAGCCTTTTGCGTGTAGGGGTTTTTGTTCATCCTTGCACGCCAATAACGTGATTTACCAAATAAAAAAAAATAAAAAAATCGGGGCTAGTAGCTTCAACTACCAACACAACTCCAAGTTGGCCCATTTTCTTCTTTTCTCATTTGTTTTGGGCCCAAAATCATTTTTAATCCTAAACAAAATCGGATTATGTTAATTTATAATTCTTTGATATAGGGTTCGTATAGGACGGAGTTAATAAATTAACTAAAATTATAAACAAGGTAAAATTTATAAACTGTTGGTAAAAGTAGTTAAAAATTTGTGAAAAAATATAAACTCCGTATGGGGTGAAAAACCGTTTATTTGTAAAAAATGTAGTTTATTTTGTTATTATTAGGGGTATTATGGTATTTGCAAATCAAATAAACCACATAAACTCCCAAAAAACTATCAAAAATAGCTTCTTAAATAAACCCCCAAATAAGCTAAAATCTACTAAATTAACTCCTCTCCATACAGAGTTAAAATAAAAACCTCAAAATTTTAACTGTTAATAAATAAAAAACCAGTGCCCATACACACCCATAATGACTTATATTAACCTTCTCAGAGATTTACTCCGACATTTTCTAGAGTTATGCTTGGTTATTTCTAACGGTGGTATCTCATTGAGCTTTGTGGTCTTTCTTCTGCAACCGCGCGAGAGGTCGTGAACGTGATCGAGATCTGATGGCTCGTTGTCGACTGAGTCCAAATCTGAGGTCTCCACTTTTGTTCCTCAGGGTGCCCCTGCGTTGCCTCTACCAACCGTCAGGAGTGATGATGCACATTGTCCCGGTTCCAACTCCGTTCGCCTTCGTTAGTTATGGGCTTCTTTCTCTAGTTTGTTTGTAGTGCTTGGTCTCTATTGTTTAGTCTTCTATTTTTTGTTTTTTTTCATAACGGTTTGTCCGTTGCCGATCTTTCGACCTCTCGACTCACTGGGCATGTCCGGTAGTCAAATTCTTTCCGGTTCAAAAAAAAAAAAGAGTACCTCAATTTCATTTTCTTTGCCTTTCCAAAATTCAACCAAACGAGCCCTTATTCGCCAACCCTTATCCTCTTGTGAATTGCGATCTTGTTCTCTGTGCGGCCACCGACACCAACTCTGAAGCCATAGAGAGACCCTTTCCGTGCTTCACCTGTCGTTCTTCTGTTCTTCACTTGTTCTCGGTAAGCCGTTCATCTCCCTCTCCTCAGATCTCTGTTCTTCACTGCGCTCTGATACCACGCCGATTCGGTTCGCTGCAATCGTTGATCTGGTTCTGAGTTCCCACCCAATTTCGGTTCGACATTCCCGAAGCGAAAAACTATAGGGCGTACCACGAATTCAACTTGAGTTAGTTTGCAGAGCTCGAGGTTGTAAAACGAAGATGGTGATTGATTTTGAGAGTCGGAGTCATCTGTAGAAGTTGTCGGTGTTCGTTTCACTGTGATCAGATTGAAGTATTGAACCCTCGAGTATCGAAGGCCGATCTATCCATAATAAATAAAGTTGATTTGCCTACAAAGAATACCAAATGTCGACTTCCATAAATGGCCCCATTTCTTGGTTGGAGAGGAAGGTATTCGATCCACTCCTTCAAATTCTCAGAAGGTATTGCATTTCCTGATCCACTCTCCACATTAATTTCAATGATTGCTCATATATTGCTAATTCGCTCTCTCAATTCTAAAAGAGGAACAGAACCCAAACAGTTGGCATTCTCTGCAGCTGTTGGCCTTACCTTGGGAATTTTTCCCATTTGTGGTATGTTCTCCCTTCTTTGTCCGAGCCCTTCTCGGCCTAAATTCTATTTTATTGTTGCTGAGTATCAATACTAAGTCCTCTCTTATTGGTACAAATGTACAACCATAAGTACTTCTGCAGTACTATCAGGTATGCTCCATTGACCAGTTATGCCTATGAATTATATCCTCTCATTGCCTTTTTTGTTTGATAGATGATAGATGATATATGATAGATGATAGATGATAGATGATAGATATGCTCAGGGAAAAATGGTGCATCTTCAATGTTAGTTTTATCTGAACAGGAGTCACTGTATTCTTATGTGGGCTGGCTATTGCGCTTCTGGGATCTCATTGCCATTCTCCTACTGTACTGCTCGCTAATTTTGTTGCTACTCCTATAGAATTGAGGTAATCTTTTCTTTCTATTCATGTAAATCATATGTACTTCAAAATATTTATCTTTGTATGTTTTCTCAATTGGAGTTCCACAGTTTTGCTGTTCTTCAACCAATTGAGCTACATGAGTGGGTGTACTTTGAGGGAAATTCAGAAGGAATGAAAAGAGCACAATCTTAAATAATTTGTTACGCATATGCGTCTAGTTACATACAATTTTAATCTTGTACTGAAATCGGATATATTTTGGGTTCAGGTGTATTATAAGTGGGCATGTTTCACGTTTGGTTGTTTCTTGTTTGGATTGTTTTGAAATTGGGTAATTTTAAGCTTGTGTAATTTCAGTTACAAGGTTAACTTTAATTAGGTCTGAAATGGACCCATCTGACTTGCTGGAAAAATTATTGATTTAACCATCAATAATCAATAATATGTTTAATTTGATATATTGATGTTATAATTTATTTTATTCATCCCAAAACATCCTTAGAAAAACAGCGCTCTTAACCCAGAACGACAAGTGAACCAAATGATCTAAAATCTGAAATAATCAGTACTGAACCCTACTCGATCAACAGGTCTAGGTCCGATCCATTTGCATTGGTGATCTTGGGTAGTTATTGGGTAACAGTGTGTTTAGGTCATTATTCTTTGAAAGTGAAGCATAGATTGCCTTCTTTATTAATGATAGGTCATTATGATTATCAAGCATAGATCCTTGTGCTTGTGATGCCATCTGTGCACTTTAAAGATATTTAGGCTAGAGGTCCTTATAAGATTATTACGCTTTATCTTCTTGTTTAGATTTCCATGTCCAGTTAGCATTAGTTGTGTTTTTCAGATAATGATGAATGAAATGATTTGGCCCTTACCTAAATCAAATTGTCTAAACTGATGAGCTTGTCTTGTTTTTGAGATTTGTTATATTTCTTGGACTTTGATTATCATTATGTATTGGGATAAGGCCAAAAAATATTGAACTAGTGTCCATGCTAAAAGATCTCATACATCTACTAAATATATTAGCTTGTATCAAAATTTGTGTTGATTCTTACTAGCAACACCTCTTAACCTTCAAAATTTGTACATAATTGATATCTCTAAGCTAGATAGAAATTCAGTTTTTGCCTACTCTTTATTTCATTTATCATATTTCAAGAGTTTCATAATTACAAGCTTCTCATCTGAAAAGATGCCCTTTGATGGACCATTGATCGGTCATAGTTCATCCTAATTGCTTTCCGTTTTCAAAAAAATAAAAATAAAAATCAAAATCAAGAGTTTCACATCTGTATGCAGTGAGCTATTGGACTATTTGCAGTACAGCTGCCAGTGCCAATACTAAACTATAACGCTTTTTCTTTGAAGTCTGGTGGTACCATTTCTACGCCTGGGTGAAGCCATATGCGGGGGTCCTCATTTTTCACTAACGTCGGATGCCTTAAAACAAGTGTTGACTGGCCAAGCCTCTCACACACTTATATTAAGTGTTGTTCATGCAGTAAGGATCCTCTCTCTTGTAGTTTACATGTTTATTTGCTACACACGTTCTGATAGTTCTCTTGTTTAATACTAGTAGAATGTTGACATACTAATTATCTAGAAGTCTGCGAAGAATTTGGACTTTTCTTCAATGATATCAAATCAAAGTTCAGTTCAGAGATAAGAGCTTTTCAATATAAATTCTTTGAAACTAAGGTTTAGCTATAAATTAGGAATTTAAGTATGCATATACTTGCCATCGGGTGAAGTGGAGTCTTCATGATCTTAGTTCTCCCATTGATTATTACTGACTTGTAGATGGTAACTTGCTTAGTTGTTTCTCGAATATGATAACTAGAGAGCTCATAAGGAGGATTTGTTCCATATGTCAGCAATGGGAATCATGCACAAATTGCTTGAAAAGGGGAATAATGTGCCAGAACACTTATGTACTCAAACCACTAAGAGTTGAATCACCAGACAAACAAATATTTCCCCTGGTAAAAAATAACAAAACGTTTATAAGAAGAATCCAAGACCTTATTCTCAAACCCCTCCTCCCACTCAATTAATGCATTTTCTCGTCGTAATCTTCTGTTGATGGGTGGGTACAGTGGCAGAACCAGGATTCTTGCAACGAAAGAGTATAATTTTCCAAAATTTTTTGAGTTATATCACGTATAAAAATCTCTAAAAATACTTTTTTTTTTTAAATCACAAAAATCTATTCTATATAAACTCTTAATTTAGAAGAGTTTAGGATAATGTGTCAATCTTAGAGGCATTTTAGGAGTCTTGACCAATCATATTTTTTGCCATTTTTCTTTGATTTTCTTTAATTCTCTTTTTTCTTATTTTTTCCTTTATTTCTCTTTTTTCTTTAATTTTACTAACTATTGGGCTTAATTTAAAACCTTGAATTTCATCTAATACAACTATTGGGCTTAACTCAAATTTATTTACTAACTATTGGGCTTAATTCAAAACATTGAATATAACTATTGATTATCACACATCACATTTAAACAATGTTATAATGATATTGATATTATTATTACCGAGTAGTATAAAATATCTATATTTATGTATTATACTTTGCATAAGATTTTTTTAAAAATAATGTTTTGAGATAATTATTTATCATTTTACTAGTTTAGTTTAAATGTGTAATTTTTTTAACAAAAAATCGGTCAAAAGAATTTTTTCCCCAAATCAGAGGTATTTGAACCTCAAAATCTCTGATATCTATGTTAACAAGTGTTCACCTTTTATCAACTAAAGTGACAAATTATTTATCATTTTACTATTTTATTACTAAATACTCATATATATAAAAATACTATACATATAATTACATATATATTACCTTGAAAAAATTGATTGTGGGGCCAGGGCCATCTCTTGCCCATGGCTGGTTCCGCCGGTGTGTGGGTACAACAATATGCTTGGCTACCAACTATCACATTTCATCCGTCTTTTAGCATTTTTGTACATTGTTCAAGCTATCCATTACCAAATCAACTGGATTTCTTAACAAATACCTAGTCATGGATTTCTTAACAAATACCTAGTCAGAGTGGAGCATCAATGACATTATAGTTATCCTATCCGGTGTGTTTGAGGTTGGATTTTTTTTAAGGATTTGCTTCAATGATTAACACTCAAGACATAATAGTTATTTTCTGTTCACACGAACAATACATATGAACGATTGGATAGAGCTCTTGCAAGTCGACAAATCTTCAATTGGTTTCCAAAGATTCATACAAAGCATCATTCTTTCTCTAACTCTGATCATTGCCCAATCTCTCTAGAAATAGGATCGCGAGATCTTAATAAGGGAGCTCCTTTTAGATTTGAAATGGCTTGGACTCACAAATCCTATCTATGAAACTATGGTTCGACAAGTTTGGCATAATAATTTTACCGGATCTCATGGCTTTAAACTAAATACCAAAAACTGGTGCAAATCTCAAACTAGTAATATTGCTAGGCAACTTTCCCAAGTTGAGAGTCAGATTTTGAAATTCCAAAGTCGTTTACCGTGGGGTAGCATCGACAAACATGATGAAGAAAAGCTAGCCAGATTAGAACTCAAAAGATACAGACTTTTAGAATACAACCATAAGTTTTGGAAACAAAGGGCCAAAATAAACAACCTTCAATTTTTCAGACAGGAACACAATTTTTTCAAGTAACTGCTAGAATTAGAAATTCGAAAAGACCAATTAAATCTTTTACAACAAAACAAGGCAATATCCTCTTTGATAGCGATATCATTTCAGATCAAATCACACGAGCTTTCAGAAAGATTTATTGGTACTCACCAGAATCAAGTAGATCCAGGGGAGGTTTGGAATATTCAACCTCAAGTAACGTCAGAGGAAAATAGAATCCTCATATCCCAACCTACGATAGCTGAAATTAAAAATACTATATTCAAAATGGCAGAAGATAAATCTCCCGGCCCAGATGGATTCCCTCCTGAATTTTACAAAAAATACTGGTATATAGTAGGACCCTTATGCTCTAAAGCCATAAAAGCCTTCTTCCACTTAGGACAATTGTTATTGGAAATAAATAAGACTTTCATTGCCTTAATCCCCAAAACTGAGAACCCTACCACAATCAACCACTACAGACCGATTAGTTTATGTAACACTATCTACAAAGTTATTACAAAAATTTTAGCAAACAGACTAAAACCTATTCTTCCTAAACTCATCAACCCTTTTCAAGGAGCCTTCGTAGAAGGTAGATAAATTCAGGATAATACCTTGATCGCTCATGAAATTTTCCATAGCTTTCATAAGAAAAAAGGAAAAACTGGTTGGATAGCTTTAAAACTCGACATGGAAAAAGCCTATGATAAAATCAAGTGGAGTTATATCAAAGCGGTTCTTCAAAGATTAGATTTCCATCCTATATGGATCAACTGGGTTATGACTTGTCTAACGACCTCCTCCTTCTCGATTTTAGTAAACAAAGTTTAAGCCTAATAGAGGTATCCGCCAAGAAGACCCGCTTGCACCTTACATCTTTGTTTTAGTAATGGAAGGTCTAGCAAAAGAAATGCACAAGGAAGCTTTGCAAGAAGATGCGCTAATCGGAATCAGACTCACCAAAAATGGTAATCCTATACCATTCCTTACTTTTGCAGATGACACAATTATTTTTGCAAAAGCTGCTCATACTAGCCTAAATATCATTCAGAACATGATTAATAATTTCTCAAACCTCTCGGGCCTTACTATTAACTATAGTAAAAGCTCTCTCCAATGCTCTAAGAATGTTAACCATAACCTAGCCAGAGATCTTGCCCAGAGTATGGGAATTCCAATCTCTAGCACTCTAGAAAAATATCTAGGAAATCCGATTATTAATGGTTGGATTAGAAACTCGGTTTTTGAGGAGGCCATCCAAAATCTGAAAAAGCAACTCTCCAAATGAAAAGCTTCAAATCTGTCTCCGGTAGGTAGAGCTACTCTAATTCAAGCCAACCTAAGCTCCAAAACCAACTATCTGATGCAAAACTTCTTGCTCCCGAAAGGAATTCTTAACCAAATAGATCAGATCAACAAGAACTTCTTCTCGAATAAACTTCACTCGGAGAGATATACCCCTCTTATAAGTTGGGATAACATCTCCAAGACTAAAGCCCAGGGTGGTTTGGGTATTAGAAAAGCAGAAGATTTAAACATAAACCTTCGGGTCAAATTATTGTGAAAACTCTACTCTAATGAAGATAACATATGGGTCAGAGTCATTAAAGAAAAATATTTGCAAAATAACGGCATTAAGGACAAACCAAATCAAGCAACCTCTTGGCAATTTGGCAAGACTTTTTATCTCTTAGAGAAAAATTTGAAAACGGTCTCCTTTGGCTTATAGGAGATGGTAACCGGATGTGTGTAGGGAGTGTTAGAGTGAGAATGCTAGAGAGAGAAACTCTCTTTGAGGGTTTCTCTTCTCTTGTGTTTCTCATCTCGCTTTGGCTCCCTCACCCGGTGCGCCCTCCTCAGATTTGGGCGGAGGTGACCTGTTCCGTCCCATGTGTCCATGGTGGGGCTTTGAGCTGGCGGTGGTGGGCCTTGGAGGAACCAGTTGAGACGTGGCTTGAGTCTAGGCCGGGCCGGGTTCGGCTTATTGCTGCTGTTTCGCGTGGCCCTGGTGGGTGGGTGGTGGCGGCCTGGTGTTACCTTTGTCGGATCTGGAAGGACGTGTGGGTTCGTCGTCGGTTCAGGCTAGTCAGGTGGAGGTGGGGTGTGGGTTTGGGTGTGGTGTGACCTATGGGGTGGGGGCTGCTGTATCCGGGCCCCTCCGGGTCTGTCTGAGCTCCTCCCTCGCGTCTTCCTCCCTGGTCTGGCTCGACGCGATGGTTTGTGGTTGGTTGTGGTGTGGTGGGTCTGTCTGTGTTGCCGGCGGCTAGCTCTTCCTCGTCTCTATGCTTTGGCTCCTTCACGATTAGGATTGGGCTGAATGCTAGGTCGCCGTGGGTGTGGAATCCGGATTTGCTCGTTCACGGCTGTTCAGGCGACTTTTTGGAGGTTTTTCGATGGTGTTTCCTCAAGTGTTGGTGGTCTGGTGCACTTGGGTCTCTGTTCTCCTTTGTCGGCGTGAATCGGCTCGTCTTTTATGGATCTGGGCTGAACTGGGGTTGGTTCTCGCTGGGTTTGGTGTGGAGGTGCGTGTGCACCGGACTGGGTTTTGGTGGCGTGTTTGCTGTGGGCTCGTCGGCGGTCCATTGGTGGGTCTAAAGGTGTGGGCGGTCTAGTGCACTGGTCTTCTCCTTCCTTTGCCGGCTGGGTTTGGCTTGACATTTTGACAAGGGGCTGAACGTGAGCTGGACAGTGGGCACTGGTGGAGGTGGCGCGTGTGCGCTGGACTTGTGCCTGCCGCGTGTGGTTGAAGGCTGATGCTCTTTGTTGTCGCGTGCTACAGTGCTCCAGTTTGTTTGCGTGTGGTTGTAGTCTTCCCTTGTTTTATAAAAAGCTGCAGGCTAGTTGTCTCCTTTTTATTTTGTCAAGGGATGTGGGTTGACTACTTTGGTTGGTAGTGGGTAAGCTTTTGTGGGATGTTAGAAGTGACGTGGCAGATGGGAGTAATATCTTTTGTGATTAGGATTTGTGGGTAGAAATCTGTGGTAGGTATCTTTTGCGGGATGAAATTTGCGGATGTATTACTCTTTTTACGTAAGACTCCTAGTATAGTCTTACTTCTTGTTCCTCCCTGGCTTTATGCCTCATCTATATATTTACCTTTTCAGGAGATGGTAACTCATAAATATTTGGAGTGACCCTTGAATTCCCAACATAAATCTCAAAACTTTCATGGGAAACAATGATCCGAACATGAAAGTTAGCCATCTCTTTACGGCTCAAAAAGCTTTGGAATAAGTCTCTCATTGAGAGCCTATTCCCTCAAAATATAGCCAACATAATATTCTCTCTCAACATCCCAACATGGCAAACTTAGGATAAGCTGATCTGGATCCCTACAGGAAATTTTACCACTAAATCTGCAAAGAAAATTACTAATATCCAAAACCACAACATAGATAACCATTGCTGGATTTGGAATCTAAACCTCCCACCTCGACTCAAAAATCTAGTTTGGAAAATTAGAGTTGACGCTCTCCCAACAACCAAAAGGCTTAATAGGTACATCAATAGAGTTCCAAGCACATGCTCCCTTTGTAACCATGGTAACGAGGATGCCACTCAACTTTTTTTGGAGTGCTCCTTTGTAAAGGAGCTAATAGCTTAGTTTGAACAAACAATAGTTAAATTCTTCACCAACCTCTCTATGCAAGGTCCCCTTTGCGACAACATAAGTTTAATCAAACAAGCAAACCATCAATTTGAAGATCTAGTGTTCATCTGGCAAATGATCTGGGAAACTAGCAACAATTTAATCTTTAAACAAACAAGCCCCGACTCCTTTGGGAACATGATTAGGCGCATTAAAATAAATATCCAAGACTGGAGAGAGGCAAATACAGGGAAAAATAATAAAGAAAATTGTAAAAGGAAAAAAAGGTCCAGATCTAAGTGGACTAGACCGGCTGGAGCCATCTACAAGATTAACGTAGATGATTCTGCAAAACCCAAAGGCGTAAGTCAGGTGGGGGGAATCATTCGTGATTCTAGGGGCCATGTACTTGAGATCTTCTACTAGGAAGTCGATCAAGGTACAGTTAGAATAACTGAAGCGGCAGCTGTCATGACAGGTATGAAGATAGCTCGAAGATTGGGATTACGCAAGATTGTCATAGAGGGAGATAACCAAGAGCTGATGAGAACTCTTACTAAAGAATAAAGCAGCAGATGGAAAATTATGCGTCATTCAGAAGAAATCAAGATTATGGAAGCAGACTTTGAAACGGTCGAATACATTAGTGATAAATCTACTATCCCTTTTAATAGGGATCTTTGTACCATCATCCGTCAGAATGATCCCGGAGCGCATTTACATTCTTTGTAATAGCTCCGAATGTTTGCATAATGTAAAAAAAAAAAGGGGGGGGGGGGGGTTTGTAAGATAGGAGATGACATTTCGCCCTTTTTAGGGGGGTGCATATCCGGGTACCCGACACGAACCGGATAATCATGTCGGGTACCTGAAACCGATAAGCCCAAAATGGTCGAACCGTATCCGAACCATCTTAACCCGGATACCCGACACGGTTGAGGTATTCGGTTTCGTGTCGGATACCGGGTAACACGCCACGAACCGTGAAAAAAGAAAAGAAAAACAATTCGGTGTAATTCCTGTCCTTTGACGCTCGACCGAGCCGCCGCCTACTGAGGAGCCCTTTGACACTCGACCGAGCCGCCGCCATTTCTTCCAGACGCCTTAGGCAGATGAGGTCGGAGGCGCGGGTGAGAGCGAACGTCGGCTTCCGCTCCTCTCGAGTTGTTTGAACTTTGAAGGGGATCGACTGAACTGAGGTTGAAGGGAAGGGAAGAAGAGATTGAGGAGGCGGGAGTAACGAGAAATTCGGTGTAATTTCTGTCCTTTGATGCTCGACCGAGCCGCTGCCTTTCCTTCCAAACGCCTTAGGCTGGGCACGACGAGGCCGGAGGCGCGGGTGAGAGCGAACGTCAGCTTCCGCTCCTCTCGAGATGTTTGAAGGGGATCGACTGATGAGACTTGATTCTTCAAGGCTCAATATTCAGACTTTTGATCTTTTGATTTGAGATCGAACAACCAATGAATCTTTTGATTAGAGATTCAACTACCAAGAAGATAACTTTATTCATAATCCTCCCAACATAAGTTGAGATCCTTATATAACCTACTAGCTTCCTAAATAAGATAGAATAGTAATAGGATCGATAATATCCTTATATAGCCTACTGGCTTCCTAATATAATAATCAAGATAAAATATAACTAATAGTAAAACATTATCATCTCTACTTATTACGCCTAGCATAAGTCAATAAGGGCTTATCTAGGTGAGATGGACGTGTAGGAAGGGGTGGAATCCTATCATCCTCGCGCCCTTGGGAAAAGGCTTGTCCACAAGCCTTGAAAAATGGATAACGCGCCAGGATAGCCGCAGAATCTTCCCAAGTAGCTTCATCTGCAGTATAACCTTCCCACTGAATCAACCATTCAGGTGATGAAGCATTCACAACTGATCTGACATTTAATATGCTGGACGGAATCCAAGTCCCTCTGTCCGGCTGAATAGGTAAAGCAGTAGAAACTTGATCACGAGCACCCAGGGACTGCTTGAGCAACGACACATGGAAAACTGGATGAATTCGGCAATGGGCAGGCAGCTGCAACTTATAAGCCACCTCACCAATCCGCTGCAGCACTTTAAATGGGCCGTGAAACTTCGGAGAAAGCTTACTGTAAGATTGATTGGCAGCTGTAAGTTGCCGATATGGTTGCAGGCGTAGATAAACCCAATCATCAACCTGGAAAGAGCGTTCCGTTCGTTTCGAGTCAGCCAAGCGCTTCATTCGTTCCTGGGCAGCAGCCATATTTGATTTTAAACATGCCAAGGTTTGATCCCGACTGCGAAGAGCAACATCGACCGCGTGCACAGCAGTGGAGCCTGGAACATATGAAGAGATTGAAGGTGGGGGTCGACTGTAAACCGCTTCAAAAGGGGTCATCTTAATGGAAGAGGGGTAAGTAGTATTATACCACCATTCAGCCCAAGGTAACCATGATGCCCAGGAAGATGGTCGCTCCCCCGCAAAACAGCGTAAATAACACTCCAGAGTGCGATTTGTCACCTCAGTCTGGCCGTCCGATTGAGGATGATAAGCGGAGCTGCGACACAGCTGAGTTTGTTGAAGGGCAAAGAAGGACTCCCAAAAGTTGCCAATGAAAATTGGATCCCTGTCACTAACAATTGAACGAGGTGGACCGTGCAAACGAACCACATCCCTGACAAAAATTTCGGCAACCTTACTAGCGGTATAAGGGTGAGAAAGGGCACTAAAGTGGGCATATTTAGACAAGCGATCAACCACCACCAAGATCACTGTCTTGTGAAGAGAGCGCGGTAGCCCATCGATGAAATCCATGGAAATGTCGACCCACACGTCTTCTGGAATCGGCAGTGGACTAAGTAAGCCAGGAGGAGCGAGTGCCTCTGCCTTGTTGCGTTGACAAACCCCACAATTAGCCACAAATTGTTTGATTGATGCCTTCATGCCAGGCCAAGAAAATCCGCTCTGGAGTCGCTTATATGTGCGAAGAAACCCCGAGTGTCCAGCTGCAGGGGTGGCATGATACTCTTCCAACAATTTCGCACACCATGGAGAACCTGGGGCGACAACAATACGCCCTTTATACCGCAGAATGTTGTTCTCCAAGGTGAAGAACTTCTTGGAAGAAGGGTCATGTTCTAAGGCTGTAAGGATATGTTGCATAGCAGGGTGCGAAAAACACTCGGTCGTGATCGCAGTCAAGCTGTCCATAATAGGCCCAGATAACGCAGAAAGTTCTAGTTGAGGCGACCGAGACAATGCATCTACAGACTGATTATGTTTCCCTGGCCGGAAACAAATCTCATAATCATAACCGAGCAGTTTGGAGACCCATTTCTGCTGCTCCATGGATGATAGACGCTGCTCATGGAAATACTTCAAAGTGCGATGATCGGTATAAATCTTGAAGTGTCGGCCCAGCAAGTATGGCCGCCATTTGTGAACTGCAGCAATCACAGCAAGCATCTCCTTATCATAAATGGAAAGGTTCAACTTCGTACCAGATAAGGCTTTGCTAAAATATGCAATCGGACGCCCACGTTGCATCAAGGCAGCTCCAATCCCAAACCCTGATGCATCGGTTTCGATATAAAATTCAGTAGAGAAATCGGGCAACGCCAAGATTGGAGTAGTTGTTAGGGCTGTTTTAAGTTGCTGGAATGCTGATGCAGCTTTATCACACCAGTTGAAGGAGTCTTTCTTCAGTAGTTGTGTCAAGGGAGCACTGATCTTGCCATAATCCTTCACAAATTTCCGATAATACCCAGTGAGACCCAAAAATCCCCGTAAGCCCTTCAGATTTGTAGGAGGCGGCCAAGAGGTGACAGCAGCGATTTTATCAGGATCAACGGATACCCCAGTGGCATCAATGATATGACCCAAATAAGCAACGGAAGGCTCGCCAAAGGAGCATTTAGAAGCCTTGACAAAGAGAGTGTGTTGCCGAAGGACTTGCAACACCGTGGTAAGATGTTGAACATGGCCAACCTCGTCTCTACCGTAGACGAGGATATCATCGAAAAAGACCAGCACAAATTTACGCAAATACGGCCGAAAGATATCATTCATTAGACTCTGGAATGTGGCTGGTGCATTAGCCAGTCCAAAGGGCATGACTAGAAATTCGTAGTGGCCATCATGAGTACGAAATGCAGTTTTTTGGACGTCATCCTTGTGTACCCGAATTTGATGGTAGCCGGCACGGAGGTCCAGTTTAGAAAATATTGTGGCTTGTTGAAGCTCATCAAGCAATTCATCAACAACCGGAATTGGAAAACGATCCTTCACGGTAATGTTGTTGAGGGCCCTATAATCAACACACATCCGCAACGACCCATCTTTCTTTTTAACTAATAAGACCGGTGAGGAGAAAGGGCTATTACTAGGGCGGATAAGACCCGAAGACTGCAATTCCTTGACCACCTGCTCAATCTCCGATTTCTGAAAGTAAGGATATCGGTAAGGCCGGACACTGACCGGGGCAGAACCTGGCTGCAGGGTAATATGATGATCATGGGCCCGTTGTGGGGGTAGAGAAGATGGGATGCCAAAAACATCACGAAATTTGAATAGGAGCTGCTGAATTGCAACCTGGGTTGGACGGAGATAAAACTTTTCGTCGGAAACAACAGGAGAGGGGGTCTCTAGGGATAATAACAACACCTGGCGCTCTTTTTGAATAACCCTCGACATGGAAGGAGAGTCAATAAGCTGCACTAAGGGCGAACCATTACCTATAATGGTGTAAACCACTCCTTGTTGAGTAAACTGCATCACCAGCTGATCAAAATCAATTATGATGCGGCCTAGGGTACGCAACCACTGAGTTCCCAACACAATGTCACAACCACTCACATCCAATAAAAAGAAATCTGATGTGAATGTATATCCTTGTAGGTGGAGAGTGAACTGAGAACAAGCACCTTTACTAGGGAGAAAACCCCCATCTGCAACCATAACCTGCAGGCCTGGGTGTTGCTGAACCGTTAAGCCACACGTACGAGCAATACGAGGATGCATAAAGTTATGAGTGGAGCCTGAATCCACAAGGATAGAAAGGGCAGTATTCTTGATCTGGACTGTAGCACGCATTGTGCTTGAGCCAGTGGATCCTGTGAGAGCGTGTAATGACACCTGCACCCGCTGATCTATGCTACTGGACTCCTCCACCTGAGTCACATGTTCGGTGTCAGCGGAATAAGCATCCATCAAAAGTAATTGCGGGACGGCACAACGATGCCCTGGTTTGTAAGACTCATCGCAATTAAAACAAAGGCCTTTCTCCCTTCGTTTTTGTTGTTCAGCCCACGTAAGACGTTTGACGCCCGTAGGTAGCGCTGGATTTCCGGGAATTGGCTTAGAAATGGAACCTGAATTAGGAGCCCGGAAGGAAGAACGAGGGGTGCTGCTAGAAGCAGAAAACACCTTAGTGGGAGTAATCGCATCCTCCTGATTCAAAGCTAACTCGAAAGCATGAGATAGGCAAGTTGGAGTAAGAAGGCGAACCCCTGCTTGGATGTCGGCTCGCAAGCCGGACAAAAATAGACTGACTAGATGTGGATCCTGTAATCCTGGAACCAAGTTGACGTATGTCTCAAATTGGGTGATAAAGGATGAAACTGTACCCGTTTGAGATAGCTTGGATAAGGAACCCATTGGATCCAAATTCTTGCGGGAGCCAAATCTCTTACAAAGAGCAATAGAAAACTGTTGCCACGTCAATTCTCCCATAGAACTCTTCAACCACCGATACCAAGCCACGGCATCGCCACGAAGGTGAATGGAGGCCATAGTAACGCGTTGTTCAACAGGCATTGGATTTAGGGTAAAGAACTGCTCTGCTTGAAAGAGCCAACCCTCAGGTTCTTCCCCTTCGAATCTGGGAAAGTCTAGACGAAGTGGTCGTCCTTGGATGTGTTGTTGGTGCGGCTGCTGAAACGGAGGTGGCGGATTAGGGTTAGGTGGACGGTTGTGTGGTTCCAACAATGCAAGGCGATCAAGGATCTGCTTGGAGGTTGCCTGAATTTCAGCGAGGATGGTGGTGTGCTGCTCGAGGGTTGTGGTGTTTGCGGTGATGGCGGCTTCATGGCGGGCTGTAATTTCTTCAAGTTCTTTCACCGTCATCGTGGATGATGCAGGTGAAAAAAAAAATTTGAAGGAATTTCACAACTTGGCTCTGGATACCAAATGATGAGACTTGATTCTTCAAGGCTCAATATTCAGACTTTTGATCTTTTGATTTGAGATCGAACAACCAATGAATCTTTTGATTAGAGATTCAACTACCAAGAAGATAACTTTATTCATAATCCTCCCAACATAAGTTGAGATCCTTATATAACCTACTAGCTTCCTAAATAAGATAGAATAGTAATAGGATCGATAATATCCTTATATAGCCTACTGGCTTCCTAATATAATAATCAAGATAAAATATAACTAATAGTAAAACATTATCATCTCTACTTATTACGCCTAGCATAAGTCAATAAGGGCTTATCTAGGTGAGATGGTCGTGTAGGAAGGGGTGGAATCCTATCATCGACTGAACTGAGGTTGAAGGGAAGAGAAGAAGAGATTGAGGAGGCGGGAGCACTCTGGCCTACTGGACTACTGGCGGCTGGGAAAGTGGGAAGGGAAGAGAAAGTTTAGGGTTTTCACCCACTGGTCTAAAAAAAAGGGGGGGGGGGGGGGGGGGCGAGATTCAAAGGAAAAAAAAATAAAGGGAAAAAAAGAAAAAGGGGGCGAGATTTTAAGGGGAAAAAAATACAGCAGTAGGATTCGAACCTGGGTATCTCGTTTTGGAGACACGGAGAATGATAGAGCTTTACCAACTGAGCTAGCGGGACTTTGTGATCCTTGGTAATTAAGTTTATACTAGTAATGTATTAGCATAGCTTCAAATTAAAAAAAAAAAAAATTAAACAGTTTGTGTCGGGTACCCGACAAGGCGATTTGCCCGACCCGAACACGAACCGTTTACAGCCGTGTTTTCTCGGATCGTGTCATTATCGTGTCGTGCTTTTTCGGTTTCGGGTTTTTCCGTGTCGTGTTTTCGTGTCGTGTTTTCGGTTTCGGGTTTTTCTGCACACCCCCCTAACCCTTTTTTAGACAACTCTTTTTCCCATTGTTCTTATAATTTTATTCATAGCCTACCCTTTCCTTTTGTTTTGCTTCTCTCTTCCTAATCTGGTGGTAGTTGAGACAGTTTAAGCGGAAGGGAGTTGTAGCTTATGGATTGAGAAAATGAGAATATGTTTATTTTGATAGGCTCAGTCTGGAATCTCTGGATCTTAGCTCAATCACAAGAATACACTCTGATTTGAGTGTAAACTTGAAGGGAGTCTGACACGTAATCATAATCAGATATCAGGGTGTTTGCTTTGCACAGATTTTTGAGGTTGATCTAATATGTTATTCTGCAGTTGGGAACCAAGTACAACTGCAACATGGGTTGTTTGTAGCAGTAGCATTTTCAATCCAATTTGTGCCTTGTCATTAGCTCAGCAATGCATGAATGAATGATGTAATGTTCAACTGCAGTTGTTAGGATGGTTGGTTGCGGCACCCTTTATCATGGCTCTGCTTTACGTGATACTCCAGCCATGTTTCAAGCTTCTCATTCGGAAATTTAGTAGTGTTCCCTCAAGCTCAAGTCCCAAGATGCATATCCATCCTGAAATGAAGCTGAAGGTGCGAGATGTTTGATTGGAAAGCTTAAATTTTCAACTGTTTGGCTGGAATTCTTGGGCTCCAGCTATACTTTGGTAAACACGCATCGTTCTGAATCCCAGTTCTGTGTAATTTGTGGTGTTGCCTGAAACTGTGCAAGCTCTTTATAATTCATGAATTCTTCTTTCCAATTCCTTCTACTCTATTAACTTGATTGTGGATCTTTCCTCGGCCGGTGGATCGGGTCCACCAGTTGCCGAGTTTCGCAGGTCAGCAACAGACCATGGAGATGGATTCGACACCATGGTGACTAATGCTGTTGATGTATTTTCGGCCGAGGGTTATGTTAATACCTTGATGTTCGGTTTCATGCGCTTGTTTGTAATTTCTTAAATGTGGAATATTTTGCCATCAACGATGTACCGACTTATATACTAGGTATGTTGTTTATCATATCTCCGATTTGGGACAAATCAGAATTGATGGGTTGATGTAAGGATCAGTGGGGAATGATGAAATTGATATTTGGTTCTTAAAATTAGCAAATACCTTAATTTGATGTTTGATGTTGAATTTAGTTTATCTTCTTCGTTGTGAGTGGTGGATGCCTAGGTGGCGGGGATGCAACAGCAGGGGGCAACGCTTATGTCGGCGGTTGTAGCGTGGTGGATGACTAGGTGAGGATGCGATGAAGGAATGGCTAACGAAATGGGTTTGGGGTGAGATCTAGAAACAGGTTCATACACACCAAAATGTCAAACCATCTAATGTAAAGATGGTTTTATGTGTTGGTTATCCGGTTACAAAAACGACTTTATAGGCTTTTACTTTTGCGTCCCTCTAAAATTACAATCATGGTAAAAATTACTAGCCGGACTTCTCCACTTAGTCCGTAAGGGTCAAACACTCATATTCTAGGACCAACCCGAATTATAAACACCCCTGCTATTACACATCAACTATAAATTACCAAATAGAGTCAAAATCTAAAAGAAAAACCAATAAAATCGAGAATGGAAAACAAGATAAACTCGATCAAGAGATGGGGAGAGTAAGCAAAATCAAAATGAATAAATGATGCATACTCCATTATTTTTGGTTCGTGAAAAGTAGAAGGGAAATTATTAAGCCACTACTTGATTGGCTTAAAAATTAAAATCCACGTTTACTGATTAATAAAAGCCCAAGTCTTGTTTGAACCCGTCAAGGTCTTTGTTGGTGGTAAAATTGATTAATTAAAAATGTAAAACCCCCTTTTAAAAAATGAAAAGAAAAGAAAAGAAAAAGATGGGTAACAGTCGAAAAAGGGGAATGTCGATATCTGGTGGCGCTTGGCTTCGGGTCGTAGTCTATGTTGTCCCCAATTTGCTAGGATTATGTTTGCTAGGTCGTCTGAAATTGTTTGCTTGTCTCTGTCTGGATTGCACCTTTTGTTTGTTTGATTGTATGTTTTGACGGTTCACCGTCTGCCGATTTTGTCGGCATTTCGAGGTGTCAGGCCTGTCTGTCCGACTCTCGAATTCTTACCTTATCAAAAAAAAAAAGTCTACTCCCCTTCCTTATTCCTTTGAAACTTCTTGTGAATGGGAAAATAAAGCATAGAATGGGGTTTATAATTTTTTTATTTTTTATTTGGAAAAAAATGACACACATATACTATGTAATGGAGGACAAATTTGAGTCATTTAATCTAAAAAAAAGTGTGTAACTAACTAGTATTCACATTTAATGTTAAATATGAATATGAATACTAATTGGTTAAACAATTAAAATGGGTAACCATCAACTATTTCACCAAATATGTTAATATTCATATTTAATGACATAATTATCCAAATATAAATTATTAAGTATTCATATTTTATAAACTAATACAAATTTGCTATTGCATATTACTATTTATATTTAAAGATACAATTACACCAATGAGTATTCATATTTAATGTATAATTATTTTTGCTTGTTTCATAGTGCTGTTTTTTGTTTTTATTGTATATTTATGTGGTTTCCGCTTATCGATTCGTCGACCTCTCGACAATCTGGCTTGCCTAATCTCGAATTCTTACTTAATAAAAAAATACTTGATATTAAATATGAATGCTAATTAGTTATACGATTAAATGTGTTTTTTTTTAATCAATGAGTATTCATATTACTATTAATTTATTTATAAAAAAAACTTGAATTTTTTTTCAAAATATTCACTAAAAAATAAATAATTATAAAAATATTCACACTTTAAAACTATTTACGAAAATATTCATTTTTGTCAGATTTGACAGAAAAACGCGGTCTCAGTCCGCGTTTTATTAGTAAGGTAAAAAAATCTGAAATTGGGTGGAAAATGTAAAAAAAAAAAAAAAAACTAAGAGAGGAATGGGCGGAGGGAGAGGGAGGAGACCGAAGGCGGGCGAGGAGAGGGAGGCGGAGCGGGTGAGGGTCGAAGAAGGCGCTGGGAGGAGGAAGGCGGAGATCTGGGGGAGAGAGGCGGCCGACGCAAGAGGAAGGCGGAGATCTGGAGGAAGAGGCGGAGGCAGGGGCCTGGAGGCATTGCGAGCGGCGCCGGAGATCCAGGCGGTGCCGGAGAACAGAGGCGAATGAGGGGGAGGCTGGGAAGAAGAACAAGGAGATTCAGCCGCATCTCCTCCCCTGCTGGTGGCGCTCAGATCCGAAAACGGGGCACCCATAGCCGCCCTTTCTCCTCCGCCTCCCTCCACCCTTCCTTTCTCCTCCGCCTCCCTCCGCCCTTCCTTTCTTCTCCGCCTCCCTCCGGCCTCCGGCTTCCGCTCTCTCCCTCCGCCTCCCTCCGGCCCTCCCTCTCTCTCCCTCTGCCCCTTCCTCTCTCCTCCGGACCCTTCCCGTCTCTTCCAATTCCAATTTCCCCATTTCAATTTTTCTGGAAAAAAAATTGCGAGGAGAGAGGGATCAGCGACAGTGCGCCGCCGGCCGGATCCCAGTCGCCGTCCCTATTCATCCTCTTCCCCTTCTTTTATCGATCGGAGCGACATAGGAGCTTCGCCCTCCCACCGGCGTCCACCTTCTTCTTCTCTTCCCGGAGACGGCCTTTTAATTTCCTCTCTCTCCCTCTGCCCCTTCCTCTTTCCTCCGCCTCCCTCCGACCCTTTCCTCTCCTTCCCTCCGCCTCTTCCTCTCTCCTCCGCCTCCCTCCAGACCTTCTTCCCTGTTTCAACTTTTCTTGGAAAAAAAAATTAAAAAAAATCAAGAGACGCGGCCTCTTTTTTTTAGCTATTTTTCACCGATTTTTACCCAATTTCAATTTCTGACCTTTCGAATAAAACGCGGACTGAGACCGCGTTTTTCTGCCAAATCTGACAAAAATGAATATTTTCGTAAATAGTTTAAAAGTGTGAATATTTTTATAATTATTTATTTTTTAGTGAATATTTTGAAAAAAAATTCAAAAAACTTTCTTCTCCTCACCAAGTATGCTAGTGAGTTTTTATATCAAAAAAAAATAAATGGTATGCTAGTGAGTTTTAATGGTCTATTATAATTTATATATATATAAATTCGGTTTTTCTAGCATATGCTAGTCCAAGGGCATATGATAAGAATACTACTAGCTAATTTGAAAATATTTTTCAAATTTTAATTAGTTTAATTTTTTTAATTAAATTCTTAGGGTTGATTCCTAAACCCAGGGGCGGAGCTGAGGGGGGGACTAGGGGGGCACGTGCCCCCTCTCTCACGTGACGAACTATCTAGGTGTATTCTCCTCGTCGGTAGCTTCGTTTTGATATATAATACGTCTTAATCCGACATCTGAGTAAAAAGTTATGAATATTTAAAAGTTCAAGGCATATTAATCACTTTAATTTTATTTCAATAGGCTATAATGTTATTATATTTTACTTAAATTAACATTTATACTATACTTTATCTCGAGAGCTTCGAAATGAGAGGTTATACTAATTATTTCGACAATTAGATAAAAAGTTACGCACATTTAAAAATTTTATATCTGGTTACACATATATTATATGTTCCGAGTACAATAAATTATACTTAACTAGAGTTTTTATTTGAGCCAATTCAAACAAGTCTAGTATTAATATTTGATTATATTTAGCTCATTTAGAAACAAGTCAAGTTCGATTAGAACTTATATTTGAAATTGAGCTCATACTCGACTTTTTTTTAGGCGCAAAAAAATAATAATAGCGTTTTATCATAAACCGGTGATATTTTATCTTAAAATAACATCATTAATTATCGTATTATATATAATTCTTCATGTAAATTTAATCCAAAACAATATCGTACATTTATGACGGTGCCCCCGAAAATTTTCTAGCTCCGCCACTGCCTAAACCGATATAAAGTATACTCCCCCTTTCTATGTCGACCAATGCGAACTATACACCTGTAATTAATATAAACTTCCAAACAACGCGTACCGGCCAAATGTAAGTTAATTATTAAAATTATTATCCGTGGTTGACAATAATTAGCAGAAAATGGGCGGTGTGGAAAAATGGGATAAATTGAACCTGTTTAATTTTGGTGTACTGTAGGTAAACTGAAAATACCAGCTAAAGGCTAAAGCTAAATCGTTTGTGAGTAGAGACACACGACAGTACGTAGACGAAAATGGAAGATCTCGACAAGTAACAACTGCATCATCAAGATTCAACAAGACTACAAATTAATTAATTAAGCCAACTCAATTTAATTCCCATCAAACTGCAATCGATTCAGAAACTCAGGGTTTGCGTTAGATTCACAAATCCACCTAACCTAAACAAGTTTTTATTAGGTTTGAGTGTGTATCTTAAGTGTACTAAATCTTAGATGATGATAAGCAAATGACGACAAATCAGGTGGGAAATAAACCAACACCATGGAATGGAGGAGGGAATCCTATTACTTAAATCAGTTTTTTAATTTTGAGTTTATGGGTAGTGGTGGGTCACGCTCACGGGTATGGGGTGGCTCGAGGGCTTTATGTTTTTTTTTGTACACGGAGTATATAATTTTTACTAGAAGGTCTCGGATTCGATCTTTATCTCTATTTATTTATTTTTTTTGGAAAATTCAAGGTTTGTCTTGCTCTTTATCAGTGGGTCGAGTCAGTCGGCGTAAATCAATTTACATGGTACGTCGTGGCTTTTGCCTGATGGGCCACGTGTTCGGAGTTTACCACTGAATGTGGGTTCCTCGTCATAAAAAAAAAATTTAAAAATAATAAATCATAAAGTGTATTTAGTTTAGTCCAAGCATAAGAATTGGAGGGGATGGAATGGGCCAAGGAACTAAAGATCGACAACCTAATCATCGAAGGGGATTCAAAAATAATTACGGATTTTTTTACAAGCACACACAAACTGCCATTGGGAAATAGAATTAGTAATGTAAGATGTACAAACCATTCTCCTAGGTAGCCGATAAGGTCTTCTTGACCTCATCCGATATGATGCTTTCAGGTAGAGTAACCTCGCCTGAATTCTTACCTAATCGGAAAAAAAAAAAAAAAAAAGAATTGGAGTTATGAATGAGGTGTTCAAATTCCCAAGCATCACATTTTAGGCCTTGTTTGTTTGAGTAGAAAGGAATAGAAGGGAAAGTAATTAATCAAATTTTCCAATTTCATATGGAAAATTTGTATAATCAAACACTTTTTTGTGAGTCTAGAGAAGGGGAGAGAGTAATAGTTAGAGCATCCGAGAGGATATGGTTACCTTATCCTCAAAGAGGAAATCAAATGGGGGGAAATCAAATGGTTACATTATTCTAATCATCCGAGTGGATATGATTAGAATAATGATCAATGGATTTTAAATTAAAAATGGACTAGATTCGAAAGGGTAATCATTATCTTTCTTTACCTAAAAACAAACGAGGGTTAGTCTCCTTTTAGATGATTGGGCAGCCCGATCGAGTAATCGACCCTGGTGGTCGAACTATTAATGCAATTCGCCAAGGACTGTGCGTTGTAAAAATTCAAAATGGGATAGTAATTCCTAGTCAATCTCGATTCCACAGATTGGGAATCAAGAACCGGGTTGAGAATATGAATTTTTCGAAAACCAGAATAACCAACACACAAGATTTTACGTGGTTCAGCCGGAGCCTACCTCCAGGGAGCCTCAGCCGAACGGCTTGAGAACACAAATCCACTAATCGGTAAGAAGGTTTACAGAATAGGTTACCCTAAACTCAAACTAAGGCAAATACAGGCAAGAACATGGAGAAACAAGAGACATATGCACAAACGAAGAAAGAACGAACTAAACAAAGGAAGAATACACCCTAGATCTGAAGATCGGAATCATATCGTCGTCGGAGTGAACCGGAGAAGAAGACATTCGCTAGAGCTGAGGACGTTCACCTTCTTCTTCTTCCTAAGCACCGGATCTAGAGTCTCCGAGGGAGATACGCTCAAGATCGGCCACCAGAACTTCGCCGGAGCTAGGGATCTCAAAACCCTTGCGTCGCCTCGCTCTCTTCTCTCTGTTTCTCTTTTGTATTACCTGATGGAGCGTCTGCCGAAGTGTCCAACTCCAAACCCTAGCTTCCTTTATATAGAGGTGAGCTCTACAAGCAAAACGCAGTGTTTCACAAACGAGCCTCACAAGTGAAGGAGCTGGGCAAGGTTCCAACGGAGCTGGACATGGGCCTCGGTTTGGGCCGAGCCCAAATATCAGATCAAGCAATCATACACACATACATAATATGTCCGGTATAATATATACTATACTTATAGATATGTAACATATATGAGCATAGGTAAAAACCCACACTTCTAATATATGTTATGATATAATTAAGTATAATATATATTATAGTGTTATACCCTAATCTTCCAATTAATTTAAGTTTAGGGCCATCCAATATTCCTAGAACTAATGTTTAGATTAAATAGATATTACACCTACCCTAATTCGTTTAAACTTAACATTGACGGATCAAAATTGTCTTGTGGCAAGCCATCGTTTGGATTGTAATCTAGGACCATAATGCTCATCCTGTGTCTTTGGGGTTGGTCTCTATGATGGTATGCCTGTGGGTTTTGCAAAAGCTCTTGGCTTTCGTAACGTGCTGCTACGAGCTAAACCGTTAGACATTAATGATATCCTCATCGAAGGGGCCGGGATAACATTACGGTTATCAATACCCTTTTGAACGATTGAAAATGCACTTGAAATATTGAAATTTTAATGTCTGACATTAATCACCTTTTATTTTTCTTTGTTTTTGTCCTCTCGTCGTGTTTTCAGGGAAGTGGCTATTGAATTGCTCATCTCGCTTGCCGTATTCATACCGATAAGGATATGAAAGAAGAATTAATATTACAAAAACCGCACACTTATGCGGGTACATAAGAGCATCCCCAACGACTTCTTTAAAAAATCTCTAAAATAGAGAACAAAATAACAAAATCTCTAAAAAAAATTACACCACAACTCCAACAGATTATCTATTATACAAATTGCTACATTTATTATACACTATAATAGATGCATAAATTCATAATTTAATAAATAAAATTCTAATAACATTATTAAATCAATAGGGAACCACCAATGAACAAATAGGTAGGCAATGAAACGGGTGAACACATTAAATTTTACATATTCTAACCATTCCTCTAAATTTAGAGATTTTTTCCATCTCTCCATCAATTTCTCTATTTTAGAGATAGTATAAGAAAGCTGTTGGAGAGAAAAAATGATTTTTTTCTTTAAAATATCTCATTTTCTCTTATTTATTGAACTTGCTCTAACTGGTTATATTTAAAGAGATGCGGCCGTTTGAATAGGTATATTGCTACTAGGCTATTATTGTGGAAAGGATGTGGTACAAGAGTATGGAAAGTCAACTTGTAAGGTAAACACATTGTAGGACTAGGTTGTAAGAGAAACAATCATAAACCTCCAAATATAACCCGGCTGTTTCCATTCATTTGTCCTTCCCAATTCCCATAGAAAACCACCGATCTTGGTCTTCTTTCTTTCATGTTTTACGAAACTCAATTCACGCTTTTTAATCAAACTATCCAGTAATTTACAATAATGATCCTTTTTGTTAGACAACAATTCACACAAGCTACGTCCTTGAAGATTCAGGAATCCAGTTCCTCCTCGATCATCCTCATCCTATCACGTTATTCCCTTTCAATCGGAATCAGAACAACCAAAAGTTCATCTGCTTTTCGCTGCATTCCCAACTTTCACAAGTCCACGCCCTCCCTTGACCGATTCGTCCCCCAACAAATTTCAATCAAATGAATCACTTTCAAATCCTTAATCCCAATTTCCTTATCATATCTGGATGACAGCCCAACCCCAACCAACCAATGTCCTCCAGCTACGAATACCAGTTTCCCCTTGACCAGTTTGTTTAATACTACACATAAGGCCTGCAACTGCAATTAGTCGGGAATCAATTGTATTTATATGGGAATCAATCGACCTTTACAAACGCAAAATTAACCGATCAATGGATACGAGTAATGGTAGAAAAAGAATCTCTGTATAAATAAATCGATCTAAAGAACTCGAAAAAGTCAGCTACTTTCTCGTACGCAGTTTCCCGGCAAAAGGTATTTGTAGTCATCCGCGTTCTCTAACAGATACCAAGGAAGATGAACACCCGAATAAGACCGAGGAATCGGCCCCATTTTCCCGATGATCTCTCTGAATGTGTACTCTTCCGGAATCATGTCGAAGAGGTCGGTCCCTTTGCAGATGACGTCCTGAATCCTTTGCGGCTTAAGGAAATGCGAAAACCTCACCCTGTCATTGTGACTGTAAGCTTTCATCTTAAAGACGAAGTCTTCAATGTACCGAAAGCAGAAGCTGCAATGCCACCCAGCATCCGCCAGAAGGTGATCGGACTGCCGAAAGTGGGCGTATCTCGTCTTCCCTGGTTGGTACCTATGAATCGAAGCTCTCCAGCTGCTGTCATCGAGCATGAACTCGAAGGAGTACAAATAGTTCCTCATCCGAAGATGAAGGATCTGAGGAACGTCATCGCACCACCTCAGCAGGTTAACCGTGTGCGCGCTTGGGATCTCATCGACATCCGACATGATTAGCAGATCATCCTCTTGGATCCCTGCGAGCCTCAGCAGCTGATCGAGTGCCAGCCTCTGATACGCCTCTTCGACGAAGGGGTTTTCGCCTTTCTTGAACCGCCCTCCGATTTTCCCGTAGGTCAGTCTAGGCTCAACGAACTCGAATTTCCGGCGGTTGATCCCGAAGAAGGTAGGTTTTGGAATCGCGGTGAAAGTGGAGTTGGACTCGAGGAGGACAAACTGAGTCACATAAGGATACAACTCCTTCCACCGGATTTGGAGCATGTCGACCTCATTGTTGAAGAGGACGGCATCGAAAACTCGCCTCGGGTAGTCTCGGATGCCCCAGCCGTGGAGTCTGCACAGAGTTTCCATGGTGACGTTGTCGTTGTAGTAGTGGGTGAGTTCAGTGAAGGGCTTCGGAGGTGAATCCCATAGAGGCCTTAAGAAGTATGTGATCTTTTGGCCATGGACATAGATGCCGAAGACGAGCCCCGGGACGAAAAACAGCATAAAGATGATAACTTTGAAGTCGATCCCTTGCAGGATGCATCTCAATCTGGCCATGTTTAATGCTCCCATGGATCCCTGCAACCACAATCGAACAATTTAGGGTTGTGTCGGAAGTCAAGCACACGAATTTGGGCATTAAAAGAGGCAATTTTACTATTTTAGGGTTTAACCAAAATCAAATTAACCGTGAAATTGACGTTGCAGAAAAAGGAATTGGGGGTAGAAACTGATTGAGACAGACCTGGCCGCAATATCCATCAGAAATGGCGTCCGTTTTCTTGGAGTTGTAATACCCTTCAGACATGATTGTGTCCGGAGACTAGACAGAAGAACCAGATTGCCAATTGCCGAAACAGAGCAACCTGGAATCTAGATCGTCGAAACCCCCAAAAAAACCAGATGAAACGGCTTAAAGTAAGTATCTGCGAGGTTTGGGGGGGGGGGGGGGGGGGAGAGAGAAAAGGGTCTCCTACGCCGGAGTTGAACTGTTACCACCGTTTGGTTGCAGAGAATAACAGGAGGAGGGCGTCGAAAATGGAGGTCGGGGAGAAGTGGTGGTGATGAACTGATGATGGGTTTTGAATTTGTATTTATACAGAAAGAAATCAAAGAGGTACTTATATATATATATATGAGACTGGATTGTATTGTATGTAGTGTTTTTAATTATGAAAGGAGACTTATTCAGACCAAAATCAACAACATTGATTAGTTGTACAAACTAGGTCTATAAGCTCGCCTCCACCCAGTGTGCTCCCCACCCCGGGTGCTTTGAAATTTTCTACCAATTATATTAACATTTTTTTTTAAAAAAAAATTAGGAAAGAAATTCGGTTCTTCGTACAAGTCGGTAGATGGATCAATTATCATGTACAATCAAAAAGCGGAAACAAATAAAAGAAGCAAATGACATAAAGAAAAAAACACGAAACACGTGACATGAAGAAAATGCAAAACGAACGTGCAAGTCACTCTAGTACTCTACACCGGAAACTACAATCTAGCCGAACAAACAAATAACCGCTCAAAATGGAAACGCACATAGAGAACTCTGAGAATCACTAGCGGATATTGGACTCCAACATAGCCACCAACAATTCCATCTTTGTACACAATTTTTTGTATAAAAAAATCGTTTTTTTATGTAGGAAACCATTTGAGAAATAGACAAAATCTGATCATCGATAAGCTGACGACCGGATCGACAGATGGATGATCATCATAAAACATTACAATGAAAAACAAAACAGACATAAAAAGCGCAGCCGTCCTAAAAAAATAATTATTTTTTTTTACAGTAGGCAAAGAGTTGGATGTACTACCGACATCCATGATCATCTAACAAGATGATGTTCTGGAACTCACAACAAGAATTCAAAATAAAATTACAACTCAACTGAGATTTTGCAAGAAAATCAGCAGCACAATTCGCCTCTCTATAGCAATGATGGAATGTGATCATCTCAAAATCTTCACTTAATGAACGGATTTCTTGAACTAATTGCACCACCTCCCATGGTATGAGCGATCCTGAAGCCATCCGAAGATGACTTGTTAGACCCTGCGCAGAGAGTCGGCGAACAAACAAAAAGAAAAAAAAAACAACAACATTAAAAACTAAAACAACTAAAAATTACAACTATGTCTTGAGATCTTGTCTTGATTCTTGATATCTAGATAGCTGTTGAGATCACTTTAGGTGGTGAAGATCGTATATCAAAGCGCCCGGCTATATTGGGTTTTCCAGATTTTTGGGTTTTCCAAATTTTTGTGGGTTTTGGGAAAAACATATTGGTTTTTTTTTTCTTTTTTTTTTTTTGGGATTGGGTTTGGTTCTCAGATTTTTCCTCTGTGTTGGGATAGATCTGAGGAATTGGAAAGACTGAGGAATTGGAAAGAAGGAAGAGAGGGCTGTCAGTGGGGGAGGGAGGAGGCGTAGGTCACTTTCAGGATATTCAGACGACGGAGGCGGCGCCACCACAAGGGGGAAGTGCCTCTGTCGGCCAACTTGTGAGAGCAAGGAAGGAGGGCCGAATCTGGTGAGGTCATTGACCACATCGGAGCCGCCAGGGGGCGGAAGAACGGAGGAGAGGAGAGGCGACGGGGCCTCTCGGTCGGAAGAAACCAACACAGCGTCGGCAAGGGTGAAACAAGAAGGGTTGAGGTTAAAGGTTCGAAGCAGCACCGACACCATCGAAACTCACCACGGCCAGGAAGGAGGCCAGATCAGATTCGACGAAGATGGAGATGGTTGAGGCAGCGTGGACACCAGGGAGGCGCCAAGGGTTAGAGAAGGAGAAGGGTTGTGGAGGCGGCTAGGGTTACGAAAAGAGAAAGCGTTTCCGCTCAAAATTGAAACCATACCAAAGGTTGAAGGTTGAAGAAGGGGCGGCGAACCATGGTGGCGGTAGGCCTACCGGAAATTTTGAGGAAGGTGGACAACGGAGCAGCGGCGGCGGAAGATCGGAGCCAAGACCAGTGCTGCAAAAGTTGTTGGTAGAAGGATTTTATAGGAATTGGTTTTTTTGTTTGTTTTGGGAGCGGTGGTCTAAGGAGCGGCGGTCTAGTAAGCGGCTGAGGAGTGGCGGAAGAAGATCCGATTGTCGGTGGCCATGGTGAAGAAGATGAAGAACAGGAGATGAGGCGGCGGCTAGGGTTTGAACTAATTTCTGACGACTCTGCAAAAAATGAATATTTTTGTAAAATGTTTAAAACAGTGAATAATTTTGTAATTATTTATTTATTTGTGAATAATTTGAAAAAAAATTCCGGAGAGTCTAGCTATAACTATACATAAAGTTATTCACAATTTATCTATATATTTTAGTTAATTTATTGACTCATAGAAAATATAAATCAAAATTATTTCATAGTTATAGTCACTAAAAATATTAATAGATAAATATTTTTATAGGTGTTATTGTGTTGATATATAGATTATTTTAGGGTGAAAATATTATTTATATTGAAATTAATTACTTGATAGCTTTTATATATATCTATATTAATTTTTATTTTATATTTTCCACACACTTTGATTGTTATTAGTTTAATTCTCGCACTGCAATTCAATTAAAAGAAAAATAAACAGATGTATTCTCTACCAATTAATGGAAAATATGAATTATATACAGTAGTATTTAGTTCTTTCAATTTAAATAATTAATATTTCAAGTATTTTATAGGGCGATTTTGGTACTAGGCCTTTTTTGAATATTCAATTAGTCACCTAGGTCATTAGTTAATTTAATTAGTTTTGCCCTAGCCCCTTCTCAATTGGGTGGGTTGGTCAATGGTCAACTGTTTGACCATTGACCGGTCAACGTTGACCGTCAACCCATTTTGATGCCAACTTTTTTTTTTTTTTTATGCCAACTTTTTTTTGATGCCAACTTTTTTTTTTTAGTGATGCCATATTTTATCGTTTTGATGCCAAAATTTTAGTATATTTTATTTTCACTTTGATGCCACTTTTTTATGTCAATGTTTTTATAATTTTTTTTTTTTACCGTGATGCCATATTTTTGATGATATTTTTTCAAAGTAGTATTTTTGATGACATTTTTTTCTTTAATGTGATACAAATTTTTCAAAATGGCATCAATGGTCAACGTGACATTAGAGTAAACAAAAAATGTCATCAAAGTTTAAAAAAAGTGTCATCCAATAATTTAATTAGAAAAGTGGCATCAGATTGAAAATAAAATGTAGTAAAATTTTGGCATCAAAACGGTAAAATATGACATCACAAAAAATGTCATCAATGTTTTAAAAAAGTGGCATTAAAAAAAAGTCATCCAATCATTTCATTAGAAAAGTGACAATAAGGTGACAATATTTTGATTCCACGTTTAAGCTCTTATGCCATCAATTATATACAATTGTCACCACAAAATGTTGGCATCAAAACGGTAAAATATGGCATCAAAAAAAAAAAAAAAAAAAGTTGGCAAAAAAAAAAAAAAAAAAAAAAAGTTGGCATTAAAATGGGTTGACCGGTCAATTAATTTTTAAAATCATTCAAAGCAATCTTATTGATGTACGTACAATTTCTGTAGACTCTTCATCATTTTTTAATAATTGAACATGCAATATTTTTTTTTTTGTAAAGTTCCTGTGCAACATGGTTTGTATTAAAAATAAAAATAAAATATTAAGAATGGATCAAAATTAAATAAACGAGGTTTTTAAAATGAAAAGAGATTTAAAACGGTTGGATTGTGGGTAAGAAAATGTTTTTATATGTATAAAATTAATTTTAAAAAATCCAAATCAGTTCATAACATTTTCAAGTGTTTTCCTGAATCATGTACGTATAATAATATACGTATTTTGTATAGATTTTTTTGAAAACCCCCCAAATTTATAAAATTTAAAAATCTCATAGTTATTACACGAAATTTGTCAAAATCTCATGTACATATATACTAGAGTTTTACATTCGTGGTCACTAGAAATAATATTTTTCAAAAATAATTCCTAGAGTTTTACATTCCATATACATATATACTATCTTCCTTTGGAAAATCACAAAGAAAGGCATTCCAACATCAACCGTTCTCGCGAATAGGGGGTTTGGTATCCCGTCCAACTGCCCCTTTGTGACTCCTGTTATGAGGACATCCCCACCTTCTGTGGCATTGCCCAATAATGTTAGCCACTATAAAATTAATGGACCCAAAAATATACAAAACAATAGAAGCAATCAGAAATACTGGGCAAGGTGTAAACACAACCCTAAAGACTATAAACACCTAAATCAGCAAAGACCAATTTTCAAAGTTAACATGGACTTGGTGGAGCATTTGGATGTTCCGGAACAAAACACTATTTGAAAACGTCAAACCAGATATTCGTAACATATCGGCTTTCGCCCAAAACCAAATCTATTACTGGAAATTAGCTAAGATAGATGAGGAAACTACCTCAACCCGTGATAAAAGTACACCAACAATAATGCCGAGGAAAACATCGAAATGGAAAAAACCTTCGGAAGGAAGCTACAAACTAAACTTTGACTGTGCTTTTTCTGATTCTGGGAAAGCCTCTTATGAATACATAATCAGGGATAATAATGGTGCGCCGATCCACATGGCTTCAGGCCCTTCCCCTATTAACTCTGTTGTGGGAGCTGAAGGCTATGCGAGGTGGCGAGGCCTTAACATGGCAATGAAAATGCACCTTCAACATATCATAATCGAAGGCGATAACCTCACCGTCATAAATAGCCTTAAAGGCATTTGGTCCCCACCAGGAGAAATTGAAATGATCGTATCTACACTCTTTTCTCCTTGAGTTATTTAAGCTCCTCTCATGTATGTCATATATACCGTGAAGCTAACCAACCTGCGGATCTTCTATCGCACTTTAGCTTAGCTTTTTCCGGTTCCTCGCACGACGATATAGAGCTTCGTTCTATCATCCTTAGGGATGCGCTTGACAAGTGACAATTCTAGGATTGGGCTTGTCAAATTCTTTTCGGTTCAAAAAAAAAATACATATATACTAATACTAGTGTGTGTCTTGTCTTATGTATGGAAATATATTAATACAATATTTTAAAATTACATCTGTTATTTATATAAAAAAACTACAGTATTAAAAATATGGAAAAAAAACAATAAATTTGAATTACAATGTGAGAGTTAAACTAGTAATGATCAAAATGTGCGAAATATATAAAATAAAAATTAATATAGATATAAATAAAATAACATCTAGCAAATAATTAATTTTGATATAAATAATTAGAAATAAAATAATATCTATCAAATATTTATCTTAATATTTTTTGATAAGTATGGCTATGAAATAGTTTTGATTTATATGTTATTTACCGTACCAATTAACTAAAATATACGGAGTATATAGATAGATGGTAGCTAGACTTGGGCAAATGCGGGCTTGGGCCGGGTTTTGAATAAAGAAAAATCTAGTTTAATTGGTTGAAAAATAAAGAAAAACTCTATTTCCATTTAACAACAACAACAACAACAACAACCCAGTATATCCCGCGAAAACGCAGGGTCTGGGGGGTCAGGATGTACGCACTCTTTCCCCGAACGAGTCGAGAGAGTGTTTCCGAAAGACCCACAATAATAAGTTACTTAAAGCACATATAAACAAGGCAAATAAAAGAAAAGAAGACAAATGGAAAAAGAAAAAATAAGAAGGCACTAGGGGGAAAGAAGGAAGGAAGACCATAAGCATAAACAACAAGACCCGACACCCAGACTCTAACTACTAAACATCAGGAACCCGAATGCGCCTCTTCCAGTGGTCTCTGTCTAAAGCCATATCTTCTGAAAGATTCAGCAAATTGAGGTCTTGACGGATAACCTCCATCCAGCTCTTCTTCGGTCTACCTCTCCCTCTACAAAAAGAACCAAGCTCCGAGCTCTCGCACTTACGCACAGGGGCTGAAATAGGTCTCCTACGCACATGCCCAAACCACCGTAATCTGGACTCCCGCAGCTTGTCAACAATACTCGCAACTCCAACCTTGCTCCTAATGTCTTCATTTCTGATTTTGTCCAATCTAGTATTTCCATTTAATTGGTTGAAAATTCATTGATTCAATGTTTTGAATTAAACCAACTTATTAGAAAATGTAGAATATGTTAAGAAAATATTAAAAAAAATCTAGTTTAATATGATTGGTTGAAAACCCTATAATTATGGTAGCCGATGGTGATATCAAAGTCCGACCGATGACTGGGGGTGTGCATGGGCGCTAGTAGCCTATCATAGGCGCGGCCACGGGTCACGGGTCAACCCGTGACCCGACGGGTCCGGGTTGACGGGTAGGCGGGTGGGGATGGGTAGCGGGTTAGGGTTAGGGTCGGGGATTTGTAACCTGGTGACCCGGCAGGTCGACCTGTTTTGAAAAATAGAGCCGTTTCTGTGGGGCCCACAGGTCGGAGGATTTTTTTTTTTAAAATGTAGCCGTTGTAACGGCTAGTTGAGTGCTCGGGGCTATAAATACCCGCTCCTTCATGTCACAAATCACATATATTCCCATCCAATCCATCAATCACCTATCAATTTGATCTCATAAGCTCGTAAGTCGAAATCATGTCCGACGCAACTAGATCCGGTGACAACCTTCGGGCGGCGTTGTTCCGAGATCATTACGAGAAGGTGGAGCAAGCCGATGGAACATTCGAAGCCGTTTGTCGTCATTTTGCTAAAAGGTACAAGGTGAAAAATAACCTTGGATATGGTAATTTGAAGCTTCACATCACCTACAAGCACCCCGAAAAGATGAAGAACGATGGCGCTCCGGGCTCGAGTGGGACGAGTGGTGGTAACTAGTCTAGTATTCCAAAGTCCTAAGTCTTAATCCTAAGTAGTGAGTATTGTAGTAATGTAGTAAGTTTATGTTTTATATTTTTAAGTTTTTATGTTATGTGAATCGGTGAATGTGAGTCGTGATTTGTGAACTTGTATTCGTCTTTCGGTTTACAATAAACTTGTGTTTGAATGATTCAAAGAATAGTGTTTTATAAGATAATTTTTTTACTAATTACCTAACAACTTAGAAAAAATTACCTAAACATTATATATTACATTTAAAATGTTCAAAAAATAAAAAACTCAATAAAATTAATTGGAAACTTGACATATAAATTTAATTACAAGTTAAGATAGTTAACAAGTAGCCAAACAACACCCAAAAAAATAATAATTCAAGGGCAACGACTAGTTTCCAACGGTCGGTAACGAGCCAATTGGCTCGGTTTGGCCCTATAAATACCCCTTTTCCCTCCCATTTTCAACCCACACCTCACTCGTCTCCTCTAATCTCATCTTCATCTCTCTAATCGCTCTCTGCTCGATCTTGTCTCTCGTAATCCCGCTTTCCTAATCTCTCTCTTACATCTCCTAAATCTCTAAAATTCAAAATATCGGGTGTCTTCAACCGAATTACCCGGGGTCGCAAGAGTGTAAGTGGAGCCCCAACTTCATCGACCCCGAGTGTTGGAGGCGGATCCGGCGGCGGCGGCGGCACCAAGCCTTCGGCGAAGTGCATCGGTCTCGACGACGAGCGGATCCTGACGTCGTCGAGATGATGCTCTTCTAGCCGACCACGTCGACGAGATCATGGAGGAGGAGGAGGCCGAGCCCGAGGGGACCCCCCAAGCCGAAACTCCGACGATTCCGACCCAAGAGTCCGGGTTCCCCGCCGAAGGGAGCCAAGGAACTCCGGCCGATGGCGACCCTATTACTACGGAGGAAGTTCGAGCCGCTACTTTCAAGTATTGGTTCACGAAGGGGCCTAGGGAGCCGGCTTGGGAGGAAACGAGTTGCGCCGCCAAGTGCAACTTCTGCGGCACGGTCTACAAGCACAAGAAGGGAGGTGGATATGGGAACTAAGGTCTCCATATCCGGTCGAAGCATCCCGAGAAGCTCGGCCTCGCCAAAGGACAAACTCAACTAACCGGGTACACATCTTCTTCCTCTCAACCCGCTGGTTTATGGTCTTATGATTATCGTAGTTGTCATGATTACTATGCGGAAATGATAGCTGCCAAGGGTTTAGCTTATAGTTTTTCCCAACGTTTATGTTTCAATGATTTTATTACACAAAATGTTCAACCTGCATGGCAAGGTATTAGTCGAAACATGGTTAAGAGGAAAATACTTAGACGGTATAACACCCGTAAAAATGAATTAATCGAATATTTAAAAAAAACCAAGATTTACATGTTTCGATTTGTAGTGACATTTGTACCGACCATTGGCAACATCACTCATACATGGGTGTTACTTGCCATTGGGTTGATCAACGTTTTCAATTGCACAAACGTGTTTTAGCTTTTCGAGTTTTCGACGAAGCACACATGACACGAAACATAGCACGTGTCCTTTTAACCGTTTTACAAGAATATAGATTGACTAAAAAAGTTTTTAGTATCGGTTTTTGACAACGCTTCTGCCAACACCGCATCTATCCCGGAATTAATCCAAAACTGTCAGGCCGGGATAGGCGGCAATTTTTCCACATCCGTTGCACCCCTCATATTTTAAAATTATGTGTGCAAGATGGTTTAACCTATTTACAAGGTGTTGTTGAACCAATTCGATTTGTTTTGCGGGCACTTTGGCGAAGCAAACAGCTTCGCCAATAGTGGAGCGCTTATTTTCGCGCTCACCAAACTCGCCCAAAAACGTTCCCCATGGACGTTTGCACTCGGTGGAACTCGACTTACACAATGATTTATGATTCCATCGCTTACAAGGAACTTCTTTCCGGTTTTGCAACACAAAACATCGAAGGGTCAAACATCTTTGCGGAGGTTTGGACTCAGGCCCGAGATGTTGTGGAGGTTTTCAAAGTTTTTTACGACGCAACTTGGACTTTCGGCCACGTTTACATGCCTACATCAAACCTTTTTTGTTTTATTGCAATGAACGTAGCAATAGCCCTTTGTAAAGACCGGGAAATTTTAGAATATTAAATTATTAAAATAGGAATTTATATTCATTTCTGATTTCTAAGATTTGGGAGGTTTGGAATTTCCGTCCTTGGGCTATTGGTTTTATTCTAATTATTTTAAAACTAGTTACGGCATTATTTAGTTGAAGACTTAAAATATGTTTTATCCCGCTTGTTCATTCGAAAATTTAAGATGATAATTGGAGTTCATTTTTTTTCGGATTTGAAAATTTGTAAGTCGCTTTGACTTGGGTAGGATAAGATCGAGAGAGCGGGTTTGGGATTGGTCGCCCATTATTTTGAATTCTTTCCCTTGGGACCACTTGTATTCTATTCTCCTTTTCTTTCTTTTCTTCTTTCTCCTTCTCGGTCTGTACAAACCAGCTCTTCCTCCTCCCTTTGCATTTTCCTTTCCAAACTTGGCAAACAGCCAATTGAGACTTGCAGGAGCCACGCCAGGCCTCAGCACGCCAAATCCGACTCCTTTCCCACGCCAATTGCAGGAAAGATCTCTTTCCCTTTCCTTTTATCCGAATCGGTGCCCCACCTCTTCACCCATTTCACCTCCCTTTCCTCTTGCTTTTGCCTTTCAAACAAACCCAGGAAGCCTCTCCCCATTCCATTTATTCTATGTAGGCTCCGAACACCCACAACCATCGCCTCCTTGTCTCCATTTCAAGCGAAACGAAGAGCTCCAAGCTCTGTTCTGCCGAGAACGGTACTCCAGCTCCACCCTCTTTGTCGCCCAGAAGCTGCAGCAGCGCCTGTTCTTCCTCGCCATAGGGTCGCCGCGACGAGTCGGTCCAACGAGCACCCCCTGTTCTCGGCCTTCGGACAAACCGACGCCGAGCGCGCCTTCCCCTGCTTCCATTCCAAAAAGTCGGTAAAGGGTTCTCCTTCGATTTCGACCAATTACCCCCTTAAAAGTTCTTCTTTCTGATCAATACTCCTTCATAGGCCGATTCCGAAGCCTCTCCCCCGCCCTCAAGCCGTATCGAGCCCGACGAGCATCTCCGGCGAAGATTTTGACCCCTCTCGGTGAGCCCTCGTATTCCCTCTTTCTCGTTACTGTGTTGAATCGTTTCGTACCTATTGCGGTCGGGAAGGTTTGTCGACCTGGTTGGGTGAGTGCGGGGCGGAAAGCGAGTCTTCGGCAAGGCTGCTTCTTTCTTCTTCCCTTCCGTCGTTTTGCCGCGATTTAGCAGATCTGGAGGTTGAAGGCGGGTTCAGTTGAACCGGTTCCCCTCTTTTCTTTTCTTTTTTGGTGAGCCGGCGGTTCAGGGTTTACTTACCGGTTCAGTAAACTCAGACCTTGGGCCTGTTTTTTGGGCCTTGCCTCTCAGATCCAAATCATTTATTTTCTGATCCGGGTCGGGTTCTTTTGGGGCTTGATTTCGGACTGGGCTCCCTCCGGGTTCTTTCTTTCCTTGTGTGGGCCGGATTCCTTCCATGGGGTTGGGCATGTTTCTTTTGGGTTGAATTTAAAGAGTGTTACTGTTGTGTTTTATTTTATATGGCTGTGATGATATATGATTTTAAATAATTGTTACTTAGATTATTATTATTATTATATATCTATTATGAGATTTTGTGATAAGTATAGTTCTGAAAATTAATTATATGTATTTTATACGATATTGGAAATTATAAAATGATTTATTGATTTTAATAAGGTTTTGAAATAAAATGCCGGAATTATTTCTACAATATGATTTGAGAAATTGTTTTAAAAATGAGTTGACTTAACTTGAGATTTAAGAGTTTGGAAAACTTTGGGAAATGAGTTCTAGAATACTAATTTAATATTCAATATTAAAGAAGGAATTTGACGGAACTTGAACTATCTGATCTTGAGCTTGAAGTTATGTTAAAAGTGTCATTTCAAATGTCGGGATTTTTGTCTTGGTTGATGATGTTGGTTTTGAAAAGGAAATTGGGAAAATGATTTTTGGTTGATGTTTATTGTATCGGAAAGGTTTTGGGAAAACGGTTTTACTATCGGTTGGTTTTGAACATGTTGAGAACTTGGAGATTGTGTGTATGAATGATGAACCGATAGCTTATGGAAATGGCTTGCTGATAGGTGTACTGCTTTTGGATTGCTTGGACTTGCATTTGGGCCCTTTCTTGTGTTATCTTGCTGTTCTGCATTTTCAGGTAAGTCTCTTCGGAGCTTACTCAGATTGAATAGAGCTATTCCCTGCTTTAGGTGCATGATATACTAGGTGCTTGCATTCATGATCAGCATGCCATGTAGTACCATGCTAGGTTGCATCGATCGTTGAGCATTCTATTTCTTTATGCGTATGTAAACAGAACGGTCGTTATCTGTGATAGTCCTAGAGTCTTTGCTAGGGTCATAGGGTAGCCCAGCCTCATCGGGTACCCTGAGTCAATCGAGTCATGAACTTCCTTATATTATGATATGCCTGCGGGCTTTATTGTGGAGCGGGTTAGGCATGCGTGCCCCCCGATTATGATGGAATGCATTCACGAGCTGGCCAGTCTCCACCTATCGGAAGGGGTGGAGGTAGGAGAGGGATATGCCACTTGGCATTGTCTTGGGCCCTTTACAGTATTCTGCACATTATTATGAACTAGGAGCATGCTAGTGTGTTTGAATTTCGTACTGCATTAGAGCATCTTTATTAGGTATAGCGTATATGTGTGCTTAGGGTTGGGATGCAGAGCTAAAGTGGGCATCGATCTGATCCCGCCCCATATCAATTTTTTTAGGTATCCATTGTGCTTACTACTATTGATGCTGATTTGAGTCCATGACCGCTGGGTCTAACATGACGGAAAGAGAGAGTTGAGATTCCAACTTCACCAATTTAATTACGACTCGAATTTGAATGGTTGATCATATTTTGACCCGGCTCTGCCGTGGCACTTGTATCTTTACTTTGCTTCCGCTTTACTCCCGTTGAAATGGATTTTGCGACATAGTCTTAGGGCAGGTTAAGGGTACCCAACGGCCCTTCGAGGTGTTTAGGGTTGAAATCCCTCTTTCTATTAATCTTAAAATGAGTTTGAAACCTCGACCCGTACCTGGATTGCAAGATCCGAACAAGGGGTTTTATCCCTTGAAACGTAACCCAGAAATCATAATTCTGGGCCGTTACACCCTTCAAGACGGGATTAACGTGCGATCCATTTCCCAAGCCACTTTGGAGATGCGGCAGAAATGGGTCGCATATTACAAAGTTATACCCAACATTTTCCTCGTAGCGTGTTGTTTCGACCCTAGATATAAATTAAACGGGGTTAAATTGTTTTTAGAAAACTATTTTCCGACTTTAGGAATTGAGGAAGATCCCGATTGCAATGTTCCAATTATAGTTGCTAGAGTTAGAGGATTATTAGAACAATTATATACTGAATATTCGACGGGCGATAGAGCGCCCTCCGGTTGTCCTCCCGTGCCTTCCAGTTCAAGCGGGTCACGAACTAGCATCACCGCTAGAACTAAGGCACTTGCCCGAGTTATCTTTGGGTCAAAGAAGTCAAGATCTTCGTCGAGCCCCCACTCGGAGCTCGACGAATATTTGTCCACTAACTTTGATTTTCTCAGCGATGAAGAAGAAGATTTCGATGTCCTTGAGTGGTGGAGCCGTCCCGAAAGACAAAGATTCCCGACATTGTAGGTAATCGCCCGACAAATACTTGGGGCACCTTGCTCCACCGTAGCCGTCGAGCATCTTTTCAGTCGCGGAGGTCAGATTCTTTCGGAGAAGAGATCAAGGTTGCTTCCCGAGAACCTCGAAGCCCAAGTTTGCCTTGCAGATTGGAAGAAGGCGGAGATGCGGATGCAGAAGAACATCTTGGGGACTGATTCCGAGGATGATGACGGAGTAGATACATAGTCCATTGGGAGCTCCATTGACGGCGCGGGCACAGATGGCTCAGGAGGTGGAAGGTCCGACGATCAAGAAGACTAGAAGAGTAGCTAACCGGGCCGGGGTTCAGACATACACAGGTAAAAGAACTACGTGGGCTTTGATTCCTCACCCCCGGGAGGATACATAGGCAATCGGGAAACCGATTCAAGCCCTTCTTCCTCCCCCCCCCCCCCCCCCCGCCCCCCCCCCCCCACCCCCCACTCACTAATACACAAATTGTACGATTGTATTGTAAAACTTATAGTTATAGTTGTAAACTTGTAGTCTTGAAAATTATAATATGTAATATTGTATTTTGTACCTAAAGTTCTGATTTGTCAACACGAAAGGATATTTTTCAAACATATATATATATATATATATGCGTTCAATACCCGTTTTCGACAATTCCGACAATCCCGAACAAGTGCAAACCCGTCCAACCTGGGCCAAACCCGTCGGGTCGACCCTTTGACCCGCCGGGTGACCTGAACCCGCCAACCCATGGAATTCCCGGGTTAGGTTTCAGGTCGTCCTTCCCCGACCCTTGACCCGGCAGGTCGAACCCGTCGACCCCCGGGTCAGACCCGTGGCCACGCTTAGCCTATCACACAAGCCGAGTAAGGTTTCATTCTAAAACCAATTGACAGAGTACCCACCGACTCATATACTAGAGCTTGTTAGGTTCAACTTTCGAGTACTCTTGTTCTCATTCACATCTCAACAGGTGACAACTCATTAAAAATAAATGATTCTCTTTTATAGTTAGTTATGGAGTCCCGGTTCGAACCACCGAGGAGTTTTTCTGGACTTGAAAGCTTCTAAAACAGCATAACGCGACCTTTATCAGTCTTATACCAAAGGCCAACAAATGTGAAGGATTTGAGGCGTCTATCTTGTTGCAACACGTTCATGAATACTATGATAATAAAGGTTCTTACTTGTTGCCGAGAGGGTTAAAATTGTGTGTGATTCTCGATCAAGGGGCGTATATTCTGGGACGTTCTCTATTGCTCATAACAATGTGGTGGCAGATGATCGAGCTTGTTGTTGGTATCATTAAAGTTGATCTAAGTAGAATTAGCTGGAAATTTTTTATGGGCAACTTATTAGACTGATGATGGAGACTGGAGAGTGCCTCTCTTCTACCACGTTCTGAATTCTGGTTAACGGTGCTCTGCAAGGGGAAGAAAGGGTTGATGCATATGGAATGGAACAGATGGGTTTGTTGTGCGGTTAATTGGCATCGAAGGAGAGGCTTACAAGTAAACGGAGGATTGTTGATATTATAGGGGCATGGACATTGACCCAACCCCAAGGTGTGTCCTATGTGGGAATGGACTTGAGACCCAAGAGAAGAGCATTTATGGTCAGCGTGCCCTTATGTGCAACAGGTCCTTCCTTGATAGGGTTCTTGCTTGGATACACATCAACCATAAAGAAACTTCTCTTGATGCGTGGATTGTTGAGAATACGACATTGATTATAGAGTGAATCTAAGCCTTGTACGTAGGTGAACACCAATTGATTTTAGGATGGAACGTCACTCGGCTTGGTCGGCTTGGTTGGCGCAGGTTAGGGTTTCAATGCCAGACTTGATGGTTTTGTGTTCATTTGATTTGCTTCACTTGGAAAGTCAGAAATCTTGCGGTTTTTTGCTTGTAAAGATCGTAGTCGTGCAAAATGCAAACTGATGGCTTTGTGTGCATTTGTTTGGCTTTTTGTTGGATTAGTTTGGGTGATATTAGGCTTTTAGGTGCCTTGATGTTATAAGGACCCAACCACTGCGCTTTGGCGCAAATCTGCTAGTCTCTCTTGGACAAGTAAACTCAATATAGTTTCACAGTCTCTCTTGGGCAATGCAGTTGACAACGAAGCCATGAGCGCAAGTGGAGATTCCCAGACTGGAAGATCAAGCAACCATTACTTCACATTGTCTTCATGAGCATCGCACAAGGCTTCTGCTGCGTCGCAAAGATTTGTGGTGTGGTGGATTATTGCTTCCTCCTATATAACACATCACAACTAACTAATCCAGCCACAAAATACACATTATTATCCCTCCAATCCTCCAGATTTCCCTTTTTACACAGATAAGATATAGAACAAATGAAACGATATGGAAGCATTCAATTAATTTCATCAAATCAAATACGATTAATAAAATTAGGTGGATTTGATATTTGATAACAATAGTACAAAAATTAACTTTCAGCACCATATGAAACCCAACAGCAGGGGCAAATAAAACAGAAGTGAAATATTAGAGCCAACAGGGAAGTAAAAAGATGCAAATTATGCATCTGAAACTTCTACATGTATCCTTTAAGTGCTGAAGCTGGGTGTCTTTGAACGTTTATAGTATGTCTGGAAACTTCATATACCAAAACACCCTAAAATCAGAGCACAAAACTGCATGGGGAATCAGAATAACCCCATTTACAATATTTCTATGTCAGTTCAAGTTTAGTTGGGTAAAATTTGAATAGTAACTACTCAAATTCATATTGTAGGGGAAACATCTGAAAATTTACATAAATTTTCAGGCTACACATGATCTCGTTCTTCGACAATAACATGACTGAGCTGCATAGCAGTCTGAAAGCTAATCTAAAAGGAGGAAGAAGGAACATGGCAAGAACACTAGCTAACACACCAAGTCACAACAGTCTCAAGCTGAAGAAAGAAGAACCAGAGGCACAAGTTCTAGTTCAACAGATGTTCTTACGTTTTCAAATCCCCCAAGTTGACGCTCTACTCACATGTGTTAGTCTCGGAGCATTTGCATCTACAGGTGTACACCCTAGACCCTAGTGCGATGGATGGTAGGTGTATCCGAGTGCTTCGTAATATGACTTTTCCGCATTAGCCATGCGGTCTTGAAACGTTGTCCACTCTCTTCTACACCTATCCCTTACCTGATAAAGATACCAAAGAAAGAGATGCTAAGCCATTGCATATGATGGAAAAATATGCATAAAATGGTTGCGGACATGCTCCACAAGTCTTGGAAACCGCAAATACATCAAGGTGAATAAGAAAGAGTGAAAAAGATGAGAATGCGAATATTACCCCTTCCCATGGAGCCTTCCCATTTTCAGAGTGGCCCTGTACATGAAATTAAATGGAAAGAGATTAATTCAGGAGTTGATTGAAATATCATCATTAACCAGATGGTCTCTGAGTCTCTCTTTCATTACCTGGTTCCCTAGCGAAGGCACAGTTTGATGAATTATCCATTGAGAATCTATAACACCTATCTTCTCATGAGCAGGCTGTGAAGTCATAATTTAAATGAAATCAATTCAGAGTAGAGCACCAGTGGACAAATCAAGGAATACGAAAGAACTCAGAAACAGTCACAAACCTCAACACACCTCCTAAGAGCGAAATCCAGACCCCATCCATGGACCAAGTCATTCTAGAAATAATTGGGGAAAAAAAATTATATATATTTCCATACGGAACATTTACTGGTAAATGTGCTGTTTCTTTAGTAAATGTGCAGTATCAATAAAAATAGTAATAAGGAATCCAACCTGTATCATATGCCAAACACATCGCCATGCACTTTTTGAGAAGACTGGTGCCATAATTTCAATGAACCTGTTGACAGCAGTGGTAAGTTCAAACAATAGCTCATGGAAAAACTTGTTTAGCATGCAGGAAATGAAGCATGATAGTGGAATTCATACGCTGCACACGGAGGCAATAGTGGATCCGCACACCATCCAGGTTTTTCCTCTGTTGTCCTGTCAATTGAAATAAAGAAGCATGATGCTAGAAGCTAAACAAAAGGTCATCCAGAGCAACATTTAGGCAAAAGGGATAAATTGAAACAGATTAATCTCACATGTGGACCTCGCTGTCTCCCCTTCTCTTTGTCATCTGCCATGTTAAACCTTTGTTTGGTTCTAGACCAGGCTGTGAGATCTCTAGACCATGCTTTTTGACGAGCTTGAGGTATCTGGATCGAAACAATTTTATAAGCTCAAGGTCAAGGATCTAAATGCGAATATCAGAAACATATGCTAGGATTTGTAACTTACTCCTCAGCATTAAAATGCTCCACTCCAAGGTCCTCGTCCCAGATAAAGATGTAATCATAAGGAGCAATTATGTCAGGATGTAGAAACCGTTTAGCATACCACCTGCATACATAATCAGAGAGGTCTCAGAATATTCCCTTCCAGCAAATAGAAAATGAACTTAATATTATCATATTTTGTTGAACAATCTGTAAGCAAATCAGAAATTATGTCAAAACCAAGAAGAATGTAACCCACAGTGCTCACCATTTAGTTTGTTTCACAACACTAACATGAATTGCCCGCTTTGACCACTCAAATTCATCCCATTCACTTGTCCGCCCATCATAATGGAAGAGCAAAATTGTAAAATTCTCTGAAAACTGTCATCACAAACACATTAAATGGGAAAATGGAAATTGAGAGAGTTTTTTTTTCCTTCCTTTTTTGGTATTTTTGCGGGATATACTGGGTTGTTGTTGTTGTTGTTGTTGTTTTTGGTATTTTTCTTTCTTTCTTTGTGTGTGTATAGTAGTGGGGGTGAAAGGAGGATGTTCAAGGATTGTACCTTTTTAACACATGCATCAATATTAGCCCTCTGTTCAAAGCCAACAGTGAAAGTAACGAGGTATTTCGGTGTCCGAGTAAAGTCCTGAAGTATGTTCACTCATTAAATTAAAAAATTACAAACAAGAAAAATGAGAATAAATATTCAAATCAAATCCGTTAAACCTATTATACTTCTAAGAGCAAAACTTGAAATTCCTAAATTTACATCTAAGATCAAAACTCCTAATTAAACCTATTATACTCGCAGCCTACAAAGTTTCAGCTATTGTACAACAGAGGTTTGAGTTACACCTTGCAAAACCCATGATTGCTGATAAACTAAAAAGTTTATCAAAATTTTTAAGGGTAGGAATTGTAGAAGCGTTCTCAGAAAGGAATTGTAAAAGCAGCAGGAAACCCAGAAGACAACACCGAGAATGAATAACATTCTTTATGCTCCTACAGGAGACCTCGATAGTGTAATCATATGAGCTTTGTAGAATGAGTATAATAGGTTTTAAAAAGAAGGTAGTCGCAGAATCAGAGTCTCAGATAACTATTTCTTCTGCATAATATAGAACATTCATGTTCTAAAGTTGAACACAAAAAAAACATGAATAGGAATTGGGCCACGCTCCAGCAAGAAGCAACGCCATTCAAATTTGTTGAAAGTTGAAAGAAACATTCCTTATATGTAGAAAACAAATACATTTTTATACCAATGAGAAAGATATTAAGTAAAGTTACAAGGGACATACCTCTTCAGGGTTACCCCAGAGTCTGCGAAGATAGAAATCGGATTCAGATTGAAGAATATTCGGGGGCAGGCTCTCAGCACCTCGAGGATTGCTCTTGATCCAAATCTACATATAGAAATACAAAAGAGTATATATTATCATGATAGACAACATGGCCAGCACCTCAGAATGGAAGATTGTTCTTAAATAGGTTGAATTATTGACATAAAAATAACTCAACATTTCAGCTCCCTCTTTGGATGCAAATTCCTTTACAATTATTTTAATTACCCATAAATATTAGCTGTTGATAACTGTTCATGGCTCAGATCATAATTTATGCTTTTCAAGACAATTGGCATACAATACACATGAATAGCAACAATCCAAGGCACGTATGTCAAATAGTGTCATACTGTCATGGACTCTGGAAATAAACCACATCTTCACACACTTGACTTTTGAGTTTTGAGTCACTAGGCTAAGAGTTAAGGCTGTTTATCAAATCACACAACATTAACCAAATTCCAACAGCTTTGTTCTTGTTCATGTCTCTGTGTTAAGCTTGAATGCATGAGCAAGGACGGGAGCAAGGAAGAAGAGAGAAACTTCTCTGAACATTTCTATTCCTAACAACTTATTATATTAAAATTCTAATGGAGATGATGTGCCACAATCTCGCACAATCCAGTATACATATTATAACACCCAACATAACTTGTGGATCTGAAACTCAAACCAAAGTCCAGAGGTCAAAGCATACAGCGAAGTTGAAGTTTAATCAACCCTTGTAGCAGGATCAAAATTAAACCAAAGTCCAGAGATCAAAGCATACAGCTAAGTTGAAGTTTAATCAACCCTTGTAGCAGCATCAAAGATTCTTCATACAAAACACATAGCTGGCACAATATGTAAGCCCTGAGCAAAAACAATGCCCAGCAGCAGGCTATGGCCCTTTCCTCCTTAATCTAGTTGGTACTTGCTCATGGCTATGCCTAATTGGGTTTTAATAATATCCATATCATTACTAGCTAATCTATCTAAGATAGGATCACACAAACTTTGATGGAGGGCTATTATTGACTAAACAAAATTTCGGATAAAGTTGGAACTGCTGATGATGTTATTCTGTAGTACAATCTATATTCATCCAAGATCCTAGTAATTATACTCATTCCAGCAGCATCAACTAAAGAAACTGGGCACTGATCAACAAATTTAGAAACTGACAGAAGAATCCATACGCTGGTCTCATTGAACTTCTGTGCTTCTGATGGGCCTGCTTTTCTTCCTTTCAAGGTTGACCAAGCATTCAGCCAAGCTTGCGTTGAGAGGCCAGAATACTTATCTTCAATGTATGTCAAGTCAACTGCTGGCAGCAGTGTGGTAGGAATGTTCATCTATTGATGTCATACAAAATATCATACAACCATTGAATATATAAGGGACTTAAATTATTAAAACAAAAGATAGGTTAATTCAAAAAGCAAATCACAATTGAAACAATAACCTACCTTGGGCAACGTGACTGATGGAAAAGATAATCCCAAGAAGAATCCAAGAACAACCCCAACAAAAGTTGTTATAACAAGCCTCATTGTGTCATTTGATTTTCTCAAGTTTGAACTGCAATAAATTTTAAGGATAAAATTGTAAAAATGATGCAAAAAAAATGGTGGGAATGCATGTGAACGTCATTTCCTATTGACTTGATGCTGGAGTTTTTCAGAGGCAAGAAAATGAAACTTTAATCCCCGAAGATTGTGTAAGACCTGAGTATAATTTGTAGTTATTTATGAGAAAACTATGAGCTAGAAGATAATGGAATACAACCTGCGAGAAGGACCTGCCATCTTTATTGCACGATAAGTACCGGAGAACTACCAGTTTAGAAGCAGCAATGCCCCCAAAACAAGATATTCACACACTCATGAAATTCAGTTTATCTAGCTCCCCAAAGCGCAATTCTGCAAGGGTAGAAACTTGATGTTTGAAAATTAAGTTGAAACAAAATGCATTTTCAGAATTTAGATATGAAAAAAAAAATTAAGCATCCAATGCACCCTACCCTGCTATTGTAAACACTTATAATCTGCAAAATGACATCTACGAATCTAGATCAGCAACCACACGGTAATTAATATTTTGAGTTGACTAGAATGTAAAACATATGGGAAGGATATTGAAATAAATGTTTGAAACCGATGACACCTTGAATGATCCCGTTCCCTATTTAAAAGAATCACATTATGTTCAAACAAAAAAATATACCAAGTCAATTCAACCAGAAGCCAAATGTTTCCTACAAAGGTTCCAAATATCCTAGCTGCAAGTGGGTGCTGGTATGACCATTCAATATCGCCCAAAACAGTTATGGCTTCATCCTCACTTCAAACCTAAAAGGGAACGAAACGGCCCATGTTGACACACATGAAAGGATACTAAAACAGAATATAAACATTCCAACAATTTTTAATTTATTTTGGAAGGCGACAAGAAGCGAAATTTATGAATATGGAATAACATATCTAGTAATTTTGGGCGGAAAGGCGAAGAATTACGAGGTAAGCTTGATCAATTCAACAGACAATTGAAAAAATCAAAGGCCGAAAAAATACATTCTCAACTACTCGGAATCCGAAGAGCAGGTAATCAACATTTGTTGACTCGTTCATCTACCAGCAAAATGGGAAGTTGCTTGCAACAAAACAACTCGATCTTACACAAGATAAAAACTAAAAAAGCAACAGCACCTTCAGAAGGAGCAGAGCATGGAGCGGTGGCAGTTACGAACCCTAACTCCAAACCTCAGAGAAATCAAATGTCGATCAGCTTGGAATAATGAAAAGTCGGCAGAGAGAAAATTGAGGTGGAGGGAGGTTGTTGGTGATTTTGCGGGCGAATCCGCCGAGGAAATTATGGGAGTAGGGTTTATGGTTGCGAAATCTACTCGGTTTCTCTCTCTCTCTCTGGAATTGGAATTTGAAATTAAGGTATTTGAAATTGAAAATTGAGATGGGTTTGAATGGGAGAGTCGAGAGAGAGAGTGGTGAAGTGTAACGATTGATTTGGTGTGTGTGGAGTGGAGACCATATGCTTTGAATTTTGATGGGTTGCTTTTTTTCTTGTCCGGTGGGTGGTAATCAGCTACTGCGCCCCCACACGTTACCGTTCGTACACACTCTTCTGCAGAGTTTTAACTTCCATGGCAATAATAGGTGGGAATTCTATGATCCATATGGGGAATCATGTTGGGAGGGTCAGAATTGGGATGGCAATTTCACAGTACACTAGTATTTGGTACCCGCACATTTGCACGTTTTGTTAATAAATTATATTGTATTATGTTAATTTGTTTGAAATATTTTTTTTATTAAATTTTATGCTTGAAATATTTTAATAAAACATTCAATCATTTGTAAAATAAATTAAAGTAAAATCATGTTAGATGAAATTGAATATACAACTAAGATGTTAATTTTAACTTCTGTGTAGCTTATTCGTGTAGTCTAAACCCTTTTAATCATATGAATTAATAATTTTATATCTTTTATCTAACTTATTTGACCAAATTTGTCTAAAATTATTAGAAAATATATGAAACTCAATCAGATTATATCTTTTATGTTATATACCTTTTAGTTAAAATAATCTTATTCAATATTTGGTCAATTCTATGTTTTAGATCAAAATGATGGATTGCTAAATAATAAAGACATTCAAGTTTACGTCAATTTGGTTTTTTGTTAGCCACGTCAATTGTTAATCTAATATAATATTTTAATATAATTAATATAATAAAATATAATCTATTAACAAAACGCGCAACCGCGCGGGTACCGATACTAATATCTATATATAAATATGTACAATGCCGTCAAATTTTGGTTCATACTTTTAAATCAAATTGAATGTAATATATTCAAATATAAAATAATTATTTTAAAATAATCCGAACCTACTTTCCCCCTAAAACATCAAGATTTAAACTTTGTAAAATATATTGATATGAATTTAAAAGATAGCTTTCCGTATTCATTTCCTAGGTCCCTAGCTAATACTCAACGTTAATCCAATATTTCAAGTTCTAGGAATATTCACTTCAATTTATTTATTTTTTAATAAAATTGGTTGGAATACTAACAATTTTTTATGGCTATATGTTGTACGTAGTGTCTATATTTGTAACGGCCCGGGATTATGATTTCCGAGTTACGTTTCGAGGGATAAAACCCCTCGTTAGGATCTTGCGCTCCGAGTACAGGTTGAAGGTTTGAAACCGAAGATTTGTGGTTTAAAGCGGGATTTCTCACCCAAATCCGTAAGGTCCATCGGAGACCCCGGGGTAAACCCCTGTGCCTGTCCTAAGTCTACAACGCGGAAAATCCATTTAGGCATGCAACCAGCATAAGTGAAGTTAAAGCAAAATACAATCCCAAAGGTGTCACGATAGAGCCGGGACAAAACAAAGTAAAAGAGAGGAAATCTAGTGGTCTCTCGAGCTCTCAATCTAACGCCAAAAGTCTGAACCCGCCAAGCATCCATATAAGCAAAGATAGCGGCTAGCGGTTACCTGAATCTAAAAAAAATGAGGGGGATCTGGGTCAATCATCAGGTCACTCATGCGCGTGTGTAAACACACTCTGATAGGCATATAATAAGCATCCTATTCCTAAAATGAAATGCGTAATGCAAAGCGGAACTTAAACATATAAGCATACGAATAATTAAGTGCGGACATAAATAAAGAGGCGCGCAGTTACAAGAAATGCCAAATAGCATGTCCCTCTAGGCTCATAAGGAATCCTCTAGCAACTCCCTTCAAAGGGAACTACATCACCCACGGTACATGCCGTCCCTATGTAAGGAGCCTACTAACTATGAAGGGAAGGCAAACAACGACACCCATATAAAGCCTAATGCTCTAAGAGTCCTATGGCGACTTATTACCAAAAAGCCTACCTCATCCATCAAGTGCAAGCAACTTTCTATAATAAGCCCCACTAAGATGACAAGAATAGAGAAAAAGGTCACATCCAATAAACACCTATAACAGCCGTTTTCTAGCAAAGACATATATCAAGTCATATGGTTTCCATTTTAGATCCTAAGCGTGATTCTAAGTCGTATGGTGCATGAACACTAGCCTACTATATAACACCCAGTGCATAGAGCGCCCATCATGAGTAAGTTCAAAGAACTTACCTGGAGTAGCGCAGAATCCAAGCAATATAGCAATCAAGCAAATCCAGGCAGATTAGAGCTCACCTAGAAGATAAGTAACATAATAAGTCTAAGTCTAACTTACACAAAGCATATCAAATAACACACACAAGATTCACATAAAACATATATAAGCTAACCATCCCATCATCAACAACATTAATGTCTCAATTCAATTTCTCATCTCGTTTCGTCACCTCATATCGCTTTCATCATAACTTGCCAACTCATTAGCTTAGACAATCTCCATATCATACTTAGTCGAATTCGCATATTACCATTTCATTTCCATATATAAATATGTATATCATCATCATAAGTAACTAACATATAACTTCTTATAATAAATCACCACAAGTCATGCTATTAGTCACACATCTCATACCGTTAGTCAAACGATCATATTATCATGCTAGTTAGTCACCGAACAAGTATAACTCCCAGGTTAATTCCAAAACCGTTTCAAAATTCGAATTAAACAATTAAGAATTCTGACCCTTGAAAATACTCGCTAAAATCCTTTTACAATTTATTTATTAAATTGCTTTCCGATCTATCTTGAAATTCTTTTCCAAATTTCTTTTAAATCTTCAAGTCTAAAAATATATTTTAAACCCCCAATAAAATTATATTTTATTTTAAATCTCATTAAATAATTAAATGAGCGGATAAACCCGAACCGAACCGATAAATCCCAACCGGTTAACCAAATAACAATTATATAAATATGTTAGTAGGGCGACCCACAAGGCCACGCTGCATCTTCTTCCTCCCTAATTCAAATGAAGGAAGCCCGCATGCGCCATGGCTCAGCTCGGCCTCGCTCCCGCCGGCGACCGGAGCTCTCGAGCTGAGCTCCTCCGCCTCACCCGCTAGCTGCCCAGTGCTCGGACTCACGGCCTCCTCCTCGCTCACACTCCCATGCCCAGCTGCTTCCGCCACTGCTCGGCCTCGCTGCGCTCGTCTCTGCTCTCGTCTCCCACCCTCGGCCTCGCTCTCGAGCTGTCGGAGCTCTCGACCTCGCCCAATCATCCCGCACTCATCCCTCTCTCACTCCCGACTAGTCTAGACATCGAAAAAGACTAAAAAGGAATCGAAACGGGGATAAATTCGAAGCTCACCGAGATGGATTTTTCGCGACTTCGGAGCTCTCGATCGGAGTTCTGGGCTTCGTCGGTGGCTCACGATGGCTCGTCAGACCTGCACCGGATGTGTGTGAGCGTGACGATGAAGTCCGAGGGCGATTCCGATCGAAAACGAGTGAGAACGGCTTACCGGAAGTTTGGTTCGAGAACGAATCGGGCGGCGACCTTGGTGGTGGCGCTAGGGCTCGGGGTTGCTTCGGGGGCTGGTGGTGGCTCTCGTGGCGGGTCCGGTGGTGGCTCTACTGCTGTGGGTGGCTCCTAGGGATGTTGCTGGTGACTCCGAGAAGGTGTCGAGGGTTGTCGATGGTCCTTGGGTGGAAGGAGAATGAAGAAGAAAGAGGTGGGCAGTGGGCTGGAGCCTGGACCAAAAATTATTACATTAGCCCTTAAATATGTTACATTAGGGGAAAATGTAACACTTTTTGAGGATTACATTTGCGGTCGTTGCATTTGACCTAATGTAACAGTTTCTATTTGCTAATGTAACATTGGTTGATTAATGAGACTATATGTTACATTTTCATAAAATGTTACATTTTAAAATAAATGTTACCTTAATAGGGTTTGTTACCTTTAACCAAATATGTTACATCCAAATAACAATGTTACATTTGACAAACAATGTTACTTTTACCTTCAAGTATTATATTTTAATGAACATTAGATACCTCGAAACTCATTATATATTATATATTATAAGATAGATAAAAGTAACAAAACACAAATTATCCAAAATAAAACTTCATTCAATAAAAATCAATGTATACAAAGTGCATTGGACTGAGTATCATTCGTGCAAGTTGCATGTATTATAGTATATAATAGGTAATCTAGCTAGGACACGCACCCACTTTCGAGTTTCGACTCCTTCATTGTATTGTATTTTGCGGAATTACATCACCATAGATGACAGGTGGCTTCACACAGTAGCGAGAACCATAGGATTGCACACACCCATTGATAGTGAAGGCGAAACTAGACAATTGCTCACCCAAGTATGCAACCATAGAACTTTCAGCCTTCTTGAACATCTTCCTTGTTTGCCGTTGGGGAACACTTTGTAGCTTGGGCAGCAGCATTGGCAGAGAAGAAAGTCTGATGAAAATGCAACAACACGGTCAACGAGAATACAATATAGCAAAAACCTTCCGAACAAAATTATTCGCACACTTGGTCATGTCATTAACTTTCATATAACTTACAAGCCACCATAAAATTCATAGCATTGCCAGTTTAATTAGAGCAAGTGTAGGAGAAATATGAAATTAAGCAAGAGATATACCTCATCCTTGTGACTAGTCAATGCCTTAGCCCAAAGTGTTAACTTCAACAACCTTCCAGGTAGTGAGGAAAAAGCCATGACTCAAGTTTCAACCAGAAAATTCAATCTAGACAAAGTTGACTCAAGTTCAGAGTAAGCTAAAGTGAATGCTTGTAATTGGCGAGATTCAAGGTCCGTCACAAATAAAGGCTCATCAAAGTGAATTGTTGAAGCACCAGCTCGCTTCAATTCAGACACAACTTCCTTATTGAAGACGTATAATGTATGTTAACAAATTGTGAAAACTTTAATTCATGACCAGAGAGAGTAACTAGGAGAAATAAGAAACCACAAAAGAAATATACCTTTCATTGAGAAAAGTGATATTGAGTTTTTTTAAAACAACAGCTCAAATAGCAAGTGGCCTCCTAAGGAAATCGATACCTGAATTTTAAACAGGGTGAGCATGAAGCGATTGTTGGAGCAATATCCAAAATTCTGAAAAGAGAGAACATAAATTGCATATCAAAATCACTTTATTTTCTTACCGAGAATGAAAACTAACAGAAATAAGTAGTTGGTGCAGTATCTAAGCATAAAAAATCAAAAAGAGTGTATTAAAATATTGCAAACAAAAAGCCATATAAACTTAACATAGACTGAGAGAAGATAAACCAATTGTTGGTAACATTTGTGAATGAGTAGAATCCGATAAGGCAATAACTAGTTTAAAGCTGTCAAAATCTCTCAAGACATATGTTCTTTTCACCTATTTTGCACTATCTTTCTCTGTAAGTGGAATTATTTGTTTGCCTTGCATCATTGAGTGAAAAGTAATAGATATAACATAGAAAAGCTGATTTTTACAAGTATCTTTTGTTGATATAGTATCAAATGCAACTGGTCGCTTGAAAATGAGGTCAACCAGAACACATATAAAATGCATACAAGCTAATAGGTTATACAGAATCACAAGTTCACCAATGATGCAATTCCAAATTATAATCTAAAAACTCACTTATTTGTAGTCCTTTCCTACAATGATCTTATTACTATTAACTAATCAATTAAACAATAAAAAAAATGTATTCATGCACACTTAATTTTTATTAGATACAATCATTAGAGCCAAGAACATACTTACATCAAGAAGATCTAACTTGGAAAAGCTTGAGGTGATGGCAGCAACAAATGCATCTATGATTCCAGTACCTATCACCGGCAATAGTACGTATCTGCAATTGCCTAAATGTCATGTTTTGAAATAAGGCAATAATTTTTAGGTGCAATAGTCTAGAAGATGCAATGTAAAATGGCAGTATATCTCGCGATAATATACATAATAGTATCTGATGAGCAACTAAATAGCACTTCAATGCAAGATTAAAAAACACAAGGTACTTACAATCATCAATTCGAGAAACCTAAACTAGGCAAAGCCGATCACCACTAGAGGATGCCTATATAGTTTTGCATAATGCACTTTAGTTAGAAAAAATAATAACCTAAATCATGTCAACCTGACTACCTTATAATTGGGCAATTAATGCACTTTCCAAGATAAAAATCAGCAACAAAGAAGTAAAGTGTACATCATTTAAATGATAAATGATAATTACATAGAAAAAGTAAGATTAAAGTGATGAAATTGATGTGCTTCAAATTCAAACCACATTGCCCACAAAAATCATATTATAACGCTAAATAAATCAATTTACAGTGTTGAAGCTTAAGTGATAAAAATCCAAATAAAAGGATCATAAAAATCTAATTATAGTGCTATATAAATTTCAGATTACTATCATACTCCTTTTTAAGTTCTCTTCAATACACTTCTTATAGAAAAATCATGTTTTGATTGGAAAATTATGAATGCTTTGTTTCACATTAATGAATATTAGGTGTATGACAACAATAAAACGAGACCAAATAAATAGATAAGAAATAGAAGGAGAAGGATTGTCTTGTCCTGCTCATGTGCCCAAAGGCAAGCCTCCACATCATATGAATTTAAAAAAAAATGAGGGAAGCAGAAGACGTATTACAATTTTAAATGCTGAAAGATAAAGCTAAACCACACCTCGTACTGCCAAGAAATAGTAAAGAAATAAAAAGAAACAAATATAAAATACTAAACAAGTCTCTGCAATACCGTTTCCAATCCTTGTGTGAGTTATGATTATAATTTGACATCTAGGTGGTGTCACAGGGATTCACACAAATATAACGAGTCAATAGTAGATTCAATAATAATTATTAAGGCATTGAATAAGATATATATGTGAGCAAAATATCTAATTAGCAAGGAAATAGAAATGGTATGTCTAGAAAAGGGAAACATTTTAACATGTCGCTCTGTATTCGGTGTTAAAGCAACAAACAGATTTATATTTAATCTATCAATTGAAAGAATAGAAAACTAATCTAATTCATTCAGATCTAGAGAAATTAGTAATAAGGAGATAAGGGAGAATGAAAGCTTACCTTTTAGGAATTGGAAATGATTGCCCCTCTTTAATTTGGGTGACTCTCTTCAATGAGAATTTCAGTAGCAGCAACATCAACATAAAGGGCAAAGGCGGAGAGAGAAGCAAACAAGATCAGGATCTTTTGATGGCGGATTTAACCAATGTGAACCTTAAATCAAGATCCCCTAAAGTAATTTTAACCAATTTGAACCTAAATCAATTTCAAACAAAAAGGAGTGAAACTGCATCGACAAAATCATCATCAGGCTATTAAAAAAATCACAGCCTATCATTAAAATCCCCCTTACAGCCTCTCTAGCACTTAAGTCTTAGAGCATATTGAACCAAAACTTACAATTGATTAACAAAATAAAATACTTATCGATATAGATTACAGATAGAAGAGCATTAATCAAATCACAATCGCTCCAAAGGTTAAAGCAAATTATAATTCAGTAAAGCAATTACTAAATTTTAAACCAACTCAAGCTGATAAACTGATGTAAGAAACATAAACTTGATCTAAGAAACATAAACTGTTGAGAAAGAAAATCACATACATGACTAAATTTTAAACCAACTCAAACTCATAATTCTAATGGATTTGAGTTCATTCTCAGAAATTGGATGCAAAAAATCAAAAGGAATGCATACTCACCTGATATATTGAGGGGGTTCACTAGAACGCTTATATGAGGATTGGGCCACATATAGTAGAGAGAAAGGTTCGAGAGGACGACAGACGACAATGGAGATTCCTGTCTAACCGAGGGTGCGGACGAGATAATATAGGAAAGGGAGAGAGAACCTTCACCTTGGGCCTCCATTGGCGGCTGCAAGAAGAGATCGAGCGAGACGCCATAGACAGAGTTCGGCCAAGAGGAAAAACCAGAACAAGGAGCCATAGGATCAAAGCGAACTCAATGACAGACTCAACTTTCGATTTTGACACAGGCGAGACAACGGGATTGAGCGGTATTGTAGAGTGAGAGGTGGAAGGAGGAGAACGAGGAGCCCTCAGATCTGGTGAAACGAGAGAACGGCGCTCATCTGAGACAGATAAAGTTAGGGTTAGCTTTGGAATTTGGAGGGATTTACAAAATTTGGCTAAAATTTTAGGCGGAAAAAAATCCCGCCAAATAAAACAAAGAAGCAATCATATTTATTTTGATCCGAAAAAAAATTCTGCCAGTCTATTATTATTATTATTATTATTATTATTATTATTATTATTATTATTATTATATGTTTTTTTAAATTCTTTTAATGGATATTTACTAATCTACAAATACTATTTTAGTTTTTTATTTTGTTTCAAACAAATCAATCAAAAAAAATTAAGCACAATCGTTAGTTAAAAATAAATTTTGTTAGCAAAATGTTTACAATAGTTCTACTATTTTGATGGTTTGGAGTTTATTTTATATTGGAGGCACTAAAATTGTTCTTTATATAAGTTATTAAATTAAATTTGGGTTTATATGTTTTATATTAATTGTTACCGTATATACTAATTATTTAGTTCATATTTGTACAAATTGATGCGCGGTTTTTTTATTACCTACTTTTAGTTCAAATATCTCCCTTTTATTATTCATTAAATGAATATTTTTTTGATTAATATTATTTTAATTATTTATTTTCAATGGATAGAAGAATGTTCAAGAAACATAATTAATAAAAATAGATCACGTGCTACATATGAACCAAATCCATAAGTTATATTGTATTTGTATCCTAAACATCCTAATAATTTAGAATCATCCAATTGAATTTATTTCAAATAAATTTAATAAAGTAATAAAATTTGCATTAACATCCCAAAAATTAAACTTAACATCATTTTAAATAATGTTACAAAAGAATATAAAAGGTGTTGCATATGCAAAAGTGTTACATCATTTTAAATAATGTTACATCCAATGTAACATAATTTGTACTAATAATGTAACACTTGGTTAATAATGGTAAAAACATGTTACATTAGATAGGTATGGTAATAGTTTTTAAAAATGTTACAAAATAAATGTTACATTAGGTCTATAAATGTAGTAGTGAGGCGACAATGGAGGTGACGGTGGAGGTTTTAGGTGATGGTGAATGTGACGGTGGTGGTGATGATCAGTCAGGGAATGGAGGGAGAGGGAGTAGATGAAAGTGATGGTAATGAGGGTGATGTGAATGAACAATGACGGGGAGAGGGGGTTCAGTTTGCAGGGTAAGGTGAGAATTGAGTTGAGTGTGAATTTGGTTAAACCAATACTCGAAAATAAATCCCGAATACGTAAATTTTGAATCCCGCAATTAGTTCTCAAATGTTAGTTTCTCTGACTATCGCCCTTTCGATCAATTAGATTTTAAAAATCGACAAGGATATCGCAATCCGATAATTATTTTGAATTTTCGAGGAAAAAAGGATGGAAATTATTCGTCAAATTTTATATTTCGGTCGGAATCCATTCCATTTTTTTATCCCCTTTTTCCAAAAAAAATTAGAATTTGAAAATCCGAGCCTTTACAATATTATGCTTTTTTATAATATTTTGTAACTTATTTGAATATAATTATTTTTATTTGAATATACTAACAACTTACCCAACGCTAAACTATATGTTGTACGTAGTTCTAAATATAATTATTTTTAATAAAAACTATTTGGTGGATTTTATCAAGTTGAAAAATTTTGGTTTATTGTTAATTATTTTACCTTGAATGATCAATTAATTATTTAATCGAATTAAGATATAAGGTTATATTGGATAGATTATTTGATCTAAAAAGATAAGTTTTTTACCTAACTATATTGACCTATTAATTGATGTGGCCCAAAAATATAATAGCATTTTAATCCAGAATATGACACGTAAGCAAAAATAATCTCGTTTAATCCAGAAAATTCCGTGGACGTGAGATCGCACCAGCGGCCTCTACTTTAGTATTTTAGATAGATAGATAGATGTAGATTTATATATAGATACTAGTGTATGCCCCGTCCCCTGCACGAGAATATTTTAACACAATATTATAAATTTACATTTATTATCTATAAAAATAAATCCTATTAAAAATATGAAAATAAATAAATAAATATGAATATAAGATTAAAATTAATCTAGATCTAAATAACTCATTCTCTTGAACAATAGTATATATATAAATAAAATAACTATGAAATAATTAATTATTTCCACCAAAAATAATCGATAACACCTATCAAATATTTACTACTATGTATCTATTAATATTTTTGGTAATTATGATCACTGTTCTAAAAAAACCCTTCAATGCCCGCCTAGACTCCCGCCTAAACCCCTTACCTCATCCTTCCACCAAGGCCTTCAAGGTCACCAAGACCCGCCTAGACCCCAAAGACCCGCCATAAAATTCGTCTATATGGCAAGTGGGTGAACCTAATGTCTTTTTTAGGTCTCGTCCATATGGTGTAATTTATACATAAACCGTCCATTGGATAGATTATTTATAATCCAGATGGAGATACACTTATATGGCAATTTGTATATCGGTATATGCCAAATTTATTACTATTATTGCATTTAATTATATTGATATAGTTATTTCCTTATATAATATTTACTCTTTTATAAGATATTTCATCTATTCAATTATATGAGTTAATGGTAAAATAAATAATTATTTTTAATTATATAGATTAGAACTATCTTGTTATTTTTATTAGATTTCTTTTTTTACGGGAGAAAGTTTTGCGAGATGCACTCACGTGCCGCCACGTAAGCAGATTCACTCACTAGCCGCCATGCAGGCAACAATACATCGGTTTTAGTATATGTATATAGATAGATAGATAGATAGATATGGTATTTTTTAATTTGATTTTTATATAATATTTTTTAACATTTCTATTATATCGCGTCCATTCTCATAGACTGAAAGATATGGGGTAAATTTCCATCAACCCGGTTGCTCAAATTTCCAAAGACTTTCCTTTGGATTACCATCAATGCTTCCTTATCATACAAATCCAAGTCATCTTTAGGTACATATGGCGTTATATTTTTTTGATTTTCGGTTTTGATTCACATTATTAGCATGCATGCTACAGAACTACAGATTTATATATATATATATTGGACGGCATGATATATATATTTTATATAAGTATTATAGGTATATTTTCGCTCACAAATTTTATCATCAAATTAAGATGGTACATATATTAATATATATTAATATATATTTTATATAGATTTCTTTTGAAATATAGTTATAATTAATTTCAGTGATCTAGAAAGATAATTTTCTTACCTAACTATATTGGTTTATTAATTGATGTGGGTCCAAAAATATAATACTAATTCAATCCAGAAAATGTCATGCAAGCAAAAATAATCTCGTTCTAATCTAGAAAATTAAAAGATAAGTTTTTCGCTAACTATATTCGTTTATTAATTGATGTGGGCCAGAAATATAATACCACTTTAATCCAGAAAATGCCACATAGGCAAAAATAATTCCGCTTTAATCCAGAAAATTCCGTGACAGCGAGGTCGCGTCAGCGGCCTCTGTTTTAGTATATTACTAGTATATGTTACCCGCCCGTTGTGCGGTTTTTTTATAATTATATTATGTATTTTTATATTAAGTTTTTTTTATTGAGGTTTGAAGGTTAAAATAGATAAGTTTTAATGACTCAAAAAAATAACACCATATGATAAGTAAATAAAACCAGATATAAATATATTCCTTTTTAATCATATATAAATATATTATATTCAATTTGATCTAAAAGATAGAATAATTGACCAAATATTCATTTTTCATCTTGTAGAATCTTGACGACACGATACATATTCATATATAGATATATTATATCCAATTTGATCTAAAACGTAGATTTTTAATTGACGTGACTCAAAAAGATATGATTTTTTTGCTAAGTGTCCATTTTCCATAAGGTCTTTTGCAAAATGTCCACTTTTATTTCCCCTTTTGCAAAATGTCCTAATATTACATTTTTGCCCCTCCTTCCCATGCCCTTCCTTCCTTCCCATTTTTATTTTGACCATTGACCGGTCAAAGTCAATGAATTGGTGACACAACTTTGGTGACACAAAAAAAAAATTGGTGACACGTTTTTTTTTCGATTTTTTTTTTAACGAAATTAGTGTCACCACCTTTATAAGTGGTGACACCGGTCAATGGCTTTGGTGACACATGTACGATGATAAACAAATTTTTGGGTGACAATTTTTTTTTTTTACAAGATTAGTGTCACCGCTCTATCGCTGTCACCACAACCCATATCGCTGTCACCACCGCCCATATCACTGTCACCACCCTTATTGCGGTCACCACCTCTATCGTTGTCACCTCCATATCGCTGTCACCACTTCTATCGCTGTCACCACCACTCATATCGTTGTCACCACCACCTCTGCCACTGTCACCACCACCCATATTGTTGTCACCACCCTTATTGTTGTCACCACCTTTGTCGATGTCACCGCCCTATCGTTGTCACCACTCGTATCCCTGTCATCACCACTACTATCGTTGTCACCACCACCACTATCGTTGTCACCACCACCTCTATCACTGTCACCACCACCTCTATCACTGTCACCACCACCCATATTGTTGTCACCACCCTTATTGTTGTCACCACCTCTATCGATGTCACCGCCCTATCGCTGTCACCACTCGTATCGCTGTCACCACCACTACTATCGTTGTCACCACCACCTCTATCACTGTCACCACCACCCATATTGTTGTCACCACCCTTATTGTTGTCACCACCTCTATCGCTGTCACCGCCCTATCGCTGTCACCACTCCTATCGCTGTCACCACCACTCTCATCGATGTCACCACCCTTATTACTGTCACCACCTCTATCGTTGTCACCGCCCTATCGCTGTCACCACTCCTATCGCTGTCACCACCACTCCTATCGCTGTCACCATCACTCATATCGTTGTCACCACCACTCCTATCACTGTCACCACCCCTATCGATGTCACCACCACCCATATCACTGTCACCAACACCTATATTGCTGTCACCACCCTTATTGTTATCACCATCGCTATCGCTGTCACCGTCCTATCGATGTAATCACTCCTATCGATATCACCACCACTTCTATCGTTGTCACCACCACCCATATCGATGTCACCACCACCCCTATCATTGTCACCACCCTTATTGCTGTCACCACCTCTATCGTTATCACCGCCCTATCGCTGTAACCACTCCTATCGTTGTCACCACTCCTATCGCTATAGTGTAATCAAATAAAATATCACCAAAAAATATAGTGTAATCAAGCATTAAGTGTTTTCACCCCGATCACGTATTATAAGTGGTGTCACCAAATTGCTTTAAGAAAATAACGTGGGTGTAATTTTTTACGAACGAATCTATTACTAGCATAGAGAGACGAGTTACTGCTACTAGATTCACATTTATAAGAACAAGCATAATTAACAAACGCCAAAATGCATTTGCATTTCCAATGAAACATATGCCAGAAGATCTTTGCCAAGCAAGCCTACTAGTTTATTCCCCTTTTTAATATCAAAACAAAATCTTATACAGACTATGTGTGAGGCCCCTTAGCAGCAACAGATTTACCATCCTAACCCTACTCCACCGACGACGCGTCCCTTGACAACCGCTTCTCAATCCTTCCGTTAATAAACGTTGTCCGCAAAGTAAAACCCCAATTAATCTAGCTCTACTGTCTGCAACAAGTAAAACCCCAATTAATCAACAATCAATTCAATACCCCCACAAGAACCACTGTCATCAAAATGTCAAATGCCGAAAATCACAACTCTAATGCAACAATATACAAGAAATCTCAGCAGTAGAGACAAGAACAACCAACAAACATACATTGAGAGAGAGGAGGTGTGATTTTAACAATGTTGTGGCTGTCAGCATCAACAGGAAAGAGCTTCCCATCCTGAGAGACACGAATATAGTACTCAAACCAATGGAAATTCTCTAATGTCAATTGAGAAGCAATCAAATCCAGAATTCATAAACTAACCAAAACACCAAATAAATTGGGGACAAAAGGACGAAATTTAGTTGCCAAAACATTCCGATAAGAATGATGCAAATTTGTAGGATAATCAGATAGTTTGCAAAGAGGAAATCACAAATAAAAACTAGTAATTAGAATCGTCAATCAGCCTGACAACAACGATTTCCCCAAAGATCGGAGAAGTTGGCAAACCTTGGCAGTGGAATCTCTGCAAACACCAACTCGCAGAAGCTGGGAAAGAGAAACGAAAATCAATCGGAGGTCTCAGTTTGGCGACATTGATTCCATGTTAACCTAATAAAAATCGATTACAAGCACTGATCAGCAAGATATTCGGATAATGATTGTAACTAGAAGCTCCGATAGAAAAGACGAATTTAGGGTTTGAGATTTTGAACGGTGGTATCTGATTCAAGAATAAAAGAAACCGCGTGTACCTCTGATCATCTTCCTCTTCTGTCATCAACCTTTTTTCAGCCATTGGAGCGCCGAATTCGCACAGTCCAAAGCAAAGAGAAGAACAGATGTTGATGGTGAATTCTTTGCCTTCACCGACGATCCTCTGCTTCACAGCGTCAATAGAAGCGTTCGGGAATCTAAATTGAAGAAGAGTGGTTGGATTCAATCCTCTTACTCTTCCGCTCATCGATTCGCGGTTGGATTCCATACTCGTCGAGATCTACTCGCCGATTCGAGATCTACTCGCCACGAGTCCTCCTCCGCCGCGGAGATTTGGCCCAAGCTCGATCGCTGCCTGCATCACCATCGGGAACGGGAGCATAGGATTCGGGAGGAATTGGAGATCTGAAATTTCAAACTCAGAATTCCGAACTCAGATCTGACCTTATCTGAATTCTGAACTCAGATCTGTCATCAACCGACGACCGTTGGTGGATCGGAGTCCGGGTCGGCATTGGCGTCGATGAAGGATGCGCCATGGGAGACGAGTCCAAGAGATCTGGTGACGAGCGCTTCAGATTCAACTTCTGTCGGTTTCTCCTCTTGTAACACGATCTGACAGAGAAAGGGTTGATTACATAGGCAGGGGCAAAAGGGGTTTTCAAAAAAAAATTGGACATTTAGCAAAAACTGATTTTAAGTGGACATTTTGCAAAAAGGGATTGGCAAAATGGACTTTTAGCCAAATATTTTCAAAAAAAATATGGGGTTTTTTGCTAAGTGGCCATTTTGGGTCCAATTTTTAAGACACATGCCACAAGAGTGGCAATATTAGGTTATAGGCCATAATTTCCAATTTTGCCCCTACTTCTATTTATCTTCCTTTCACGCGCTCCATTTCATCCCTAAATTCAGATTTCAATACAAATCACCATTCACCGATGGCGGCTCCCGACAACTGCTCATTCCTTCCTCCGCCGCAGGCCCGCAACCTCCTACATCGGAACAAGAGGCAAATCGATCTCCCCTCTGAGCTTCCATGGCTGCCTCCCGCTCTCTCCGATTTCGATCTATCCGGAGCCTCCTCTATTGAAGGCCGAATCGAAGCTCCTCGTGCACCCTAAATCACGTTCGACCCTGAATCCAAGCCTTCTACCCACTCAATCACGTTCTACATCTCTAAAGGATGGTTTTCGTGCAAAAAACCCTCTCAAATTTATACAAAATCGCTAACCGCCATTGTTGGACACCTTGGACCTTCGTGAAACACCCGCTTAGCAGCCCCTGTTCAAGCATTCGTCGCGTTTTGTAAGATCATTCTTCGACAAAATAAACACAACGAGACTGAAGTAGAGATTGCACTCGTCAGTTTGACAGGTCATACGCGTCAAACGGAGCTCTGTGTAAGGAGAACGAGCCGTCGGAAGATCGGTGAAAATCACTGTTAAGCTGCGTGAGAAGTTGTCGAGATGGGGGAAGAAGAAGACTAATTACGAAAAACCTCCCAGAATTTCTATTTTTATAAAATATGCCCCTGTATTAATTTCTAAAATTTCAGAAATAATCCCGCAATTATAGAAGTTGTTCTAACTCGCATAATCTCCGTTAAAAAATTAAAAATGTAACTATAGACACTGTAACCACTATAAAAACACGGTCAAATACACTGTAATCAAAAGGAAACCCTATAGACGATGTAACCAAAATAAAAACAGTTTTATAGACATTGTTTCCACTATGAAAAAAGGTTCATAAACACTGTAATCAAAAGAAAATCCTAGGAAAATGGAAGCACAAACCCTATAAGGGCTAATGAGAAGCCAAAATACATGTGGTGACAGTTGTTCTCTAATTTCTAATTTCTAGTTTTTTAGATTTTTTTAAATTAGTGTCACCAAAATAAAAATAAATAAAAATGTAACAACTATTGTAATCACTATAAAAAAACCAGTGTCATAGCCACTGTCACCACTATAAAAACCAAGTCATAGACACTGTAATCAAAAGAAAAACCACAGGACAACGGAAGCACAAACCCTATAGGAGCTAATGAGAAACCAAAATACATGTGGTGACAATTCTCCTATAACATATGAATGGTTAAGAGGGTCATAGATGCTGTAAGCAAAATAAAAATAGGATCATAGACACTGTAACCACTATAAAAATACGGTCAAATACACTGTAATCAAAAGGAAAACCCTATAGACGATGTAACCAAAATAAAAACAGCTTTATAGACACTGTCACCACTATGAAAAAAGGTTCATAGACACTGTAATCAAAGGAAAACCTTAGGAAAAGGGAAGCATAAACACTAAAGGGGTTAATGAGAAGTCAAAATACATCTAGTGATAGTTGTTCTCTAATTTCTAATTTCTAGTTTTTAAAATTTTTTTAAATTAGTGTCACCACAATAAAAATAAAAATAAAAATGTAACTATTATTGTAACCACTATAAAAAAATAAAGTCATATATACTGTCACCAATATAAAAACATGGTCATAGACACTGTAATCAAAGGAAAATTATATCATAAAGGAAGCACAAACCCTTTAGGGGCTAATGAAAAGTCAAAATAAATGTGGCGACAGTTCTCCTCTAATACATGAATGGGTAAGAGTGTCATAGACACTGTAATCAAAATAAAAACAGTGTCATAGCCACTGTCACCACTATAAAAACAAAGCAATAGACACTGTAATAAAAAGGAAAACCCTATAGACGTTGTAATAAAAATAAAAACAGTTTTAAAGACACTGTCATCACTATGAAAAAAAGGTTTATAGACACTGTAATCAAAGGAAAACCCTAGGAAAAGGGAAGCATAAACCCTAAAGGGGCTAATGAGAAGCCAAACGAACATGTGATGTACAGTATGGTTTAGGGTTTAGGGTTAAGTCTTTAGGGTTTAGGGCCAATGCCCTAAACCCTAAATCCTAAACCCTAAAATGTTAAGTACAGTACATCGTTAAGAGATGATTGTTGTCACCAAATGGAAAACCCTAGGACAAGGTAAGCACAAACCCTAAAAGGGCTAATGAGAAGCCAAAAGACATTAGGTGGACGATTCTCCTTCAATATATGAATGGGTAAGAGAGTCATAGACACTGTCATCACTATAAATATAAGGTCATAGACACTGTAATCAAATGCTATAGACACTTTCACTCAAAATACATGTGGTTACAAGGTCATAGACACTGTCACCACTATGAAAACGGGATAATAGACACTGTCACCACTATGGAAAAAAGGTAATAGACACTGTAATCAAAGGAAACTCTTTAGACGTTGTAACAAAAATAAAAACAGGGTTATAGACACTGTCACCACAATGAAAAAAGGGTCAAAGACACTGTAATCAAAGGAAAACTCTACGAGAAGGGAGACACAAACCCTATAGGGGCTAAAGAGAAGCCAAAATACATGTTGTGACAGTTCTCCTCTAATAAATGAATGAGTAAGGGGAACATAGACGCTGTAATCAAAATAAAAACAAGGTTATGAACACTGTCACCACTATAAAAATAAGGTCATAGACACTATAATCAAAATAAAAACAGGATTATAGACACTGTAACCAAAGGAAAAACGCTAGGAGAAGGGGAGCACAAACAATAAAGAGGCTAAATACATGTGATGACAGTTCTTCTCTAATTTCTAAGTCCTAGTTTTCTAGATTTTTTTAAAGTAGTGTCACCACAATAAAAAAAAAATTAAAAATTTAACTACTGTTGTCACCATAATAAAAATAAAGTCATATATATTGTCACTACTATAAAAACATGATCAAAGACACTGTAATCAAAGGGAAATTATATGATAAGAGAAATACAAACCCTATAGGGGCTAATGAGAAACCAAAATAAATGTGGTAACAATTCTACTCTAATATATGAATCGGTAAGAGAGTCATAGACGCTGTAAGCAAAATAAAAATAGGGTCATAGACACTGTCACCATTATAAAAACAGGGTCATAGACACTGTAATCAAAAGAAAAACTCTATAGAAAATGTAACCAAAATAAAAAAAGTTTTATAGACTCTGTCACCAATATAAAAAAAGAGTCAAAGACACTGTAATTAAAAAGGAAAAAAAGGTTCACAAACAAAAGCCAAATAACAAAGACCGAATAACATGGTTTAATTTCCCACTATCTGCCGTGAGTATATCATGAAAATGATATGGATAAACATCTGAAATTGAACTTGCACTTTACAAATTAATGACATTTTAAGCCAAAATTACATAAATGATGATGATGATAATGAGAAATTAAACATTCAGATGGTAAGATTCATAGCTTGAAACGCCATGAGACCTCGGCAATTCATCAATGGCTCCTCGTTTCCTTCATTTCCTGGTCATCCACCAATTTCAAATGCTCGATCGACGACGAAGCACGCGTCCCTCGTTTCCTTTTCATCCACCAATTTCAATGGTGAAATGCGCGATTCTCGCTCGATCGACGACGACGAAGAGCGCGACTGGGTGGGAGTGGGCTTGCGACTCCGGAGAGAGTGGGAGCGACGCGGCGTGGTGCGGCGACTACGGGAGCCATCGAGCGCGACTGGGTGAGGGCGGTGACGGGTGTGAGCTTTGGAGCCATCAACTTGAGTGGCTTACGACTCCGACGAGGGTGGCGACTTCGGCGAGGGAGGGAGCGGGGCGGCGCGGCCCATCGACGATGATGGAGGGAGTCAGGCGAAGGCGGCACCGGGAGGGAACTGGGAAAGGGAAGAATGAAACAACGAGATCTGATCTCAGATCTGGGAAAGGGAAGAAGGAGGGGGTAAAATTTAAAAAGGGGTAAAAAGGGTATTATGAAATTTTTTTGGCATAGTAAAAAAAAAAAAGTCTTTAGGCCATTTAGTAATTGGTCCAAAGGCCGAGGATCAAATTACTTCAAAAAATAAAACCAAATTGACATGGCTCACAAAAATAAAATCATATATAAATATATTATATTCAATTTGATCTAAAAAATAAAATAATTGACCAAATATTCCTTTGTCATTTTTTGAAATCTTGACGACACAATACATATTCATATATAGATATTTTGCGGAAGTAATTTAGGCCGAAGGCCTTTGGACCAATTACTAAATGGCCTGAAGGCTTTTATTTGCTAGTAAATGGCCAAAATATTTTCATAATACCCCTTTCGCCCCTATTTTAATTTTACCCCTCACCGTCTTCCTCATCTGATGAAATCGATCGACCAAGGAGGAAGAACAGGGAGAGTCCTGGGATCGGATCTGAGGAGGAAAACCAGTCCTCCGTCTCCTTCATCTTCTGCGTCGTCCTCCTCGCTGCCCTCGGTCCTATCCAGATCTGCCGGAGAACGACCTCCACGTCCTCCTCTCTGTCCGTCCTATCCAGATCGGCCGGAGAACGGCCTCCTCGTTGCCGGTTCTCCTCCTCGGCCTCCACGATGTCTCCGGCGCCGAATTCGACCTAATCAAGCTCTGCGACTTCGGATCGGTCGAGTTCATCCGCGAAGGGAGCAATCCTCGACCCCCAAGGCGTCTACGGCACCGAATTCGGCCGGATCAAGGCCTGCGACTTCGGATCAGCCGAGTTCTTCCGCGACGGGAGCAATCGTCCTGAGTTCTCCGTCGAGCAGGTTCTTCGATCCCACACGAGCCAACGGTTCCTCTCCGTCGAAATTGAAGATTCATTCTGTAAAGTATGGATTTTAATTAGAGATGAATCGAGTTCAGATTGCCACTGATGAATTTCAATGATATGGTATTTGCTGCTTTCTCATGGTGCTTTTCTGGAGGCGAAGGCATATGTGAATTCTCACTTTTTGTCATTTTTTACCTTTCAAAGTTTCAACTGAGTTTGTGATTTGAAAAGTGTTTTCTTTGACTATTTATTTTGATCTTCATGCAGAATGGAATGTCTCCCTTGGTTACAGTGTCAATTCTCACTTTAATTTTAAGATTTCTTTTCCTTTTTTTTTGTTACAGTGTCGATTTGTTTTTTTAGTGTCAATGAACTTTTTTTTCCTTGGTTACAATGTCTACGGTTCTGTTTTTTATATTGATTACAATGTCTATTACCCTGTTTTTATATTGATTACAGTGTCTATGACTTTGTTTTTGTAGTGGTGACAGTGTCTACGACCTTATTTTTGTAGTGGTGACAGTGTCTATGACCCTGTTTTTTTTTTGTTACATCGTATCATCACTAATAAGAGTGGTAACAGTAACCCCTGTTATAGGACTAATATCTAATTTTCTCCATTTTAATTGAGACTTTGAAGCTATCTAATGTAGTCCTATTATGAAATGTCTTGGAAAAGTGTGATTGGATACCCATTAATGTTTGATTACCCATTAATTGTCTATGTACTGCAGTGTTAAAATATTGTATGTTCAGAGATTTTGGTTAAGTGGATTAAATGGATACCCATTAATGTTTGATTACACTATGTTTTTCGGTGATATTGTGTTTGATTACACTATATTTTTCCTAATATTATATGTTCTTTTTTATTTTCGGTTATAATATATTTGATTACACTATATTTACAAGTTTAGTACTCATATGACTATAAATGAATCATCATTTAGGACTATATCACCAAAATGAGCTATTTTTATATTGGTGACAGTGTCTCTGACTTTGTTTTGGTTAGGTTTAGCCCATTTAGGGTTTGTGTTTCCCTTGTCCTAGGTTTTCCATTTGATTACAATGTCTATGACCCTATTTTTACTTTGATTACAGTGTCAATGAGCTTGTTTTTCTTTGGTTACAGTGTCTATGACCTTGTTTTTATTTTGATTACAGTGTCCTAGGTTTAGACCCTAAAGACTTAACCCTAAATCCTAAACCATATTGTACATCACATGTTCTTTTGGCTTCTCATTAGCCCTTTTAGGGTTTGTTCTTCCCTTTTTCTAGTGTTTTCCTTTGATTACAGTGTCTATGACCCTTTTTTCATAGTGGTGACAGTGTTTATAACCCTGTTTTTTATTTCGGTTACAACTTCTATAGGGTTTCCTTGGATTACAGTGTATATGACCTTTTTTTCATAGTGGTGACAGTGTCTATGACCCGGTTTTTATTGTGGTGACAGTGTCTATTATCCCGTTTTCATAGTGGTGACAGCGTCTATGACTCTCTTACTCATTCATATATTGAAGGAGAACTGTTCACGTAGTGTCTTTTGGCTTCTCATTAACCCCTTTAGGGTTTGTGCTTACCTTGTCCTAGGGTTTTCCATTTGGTGACAACAATCATCTCTTAAAGACGTACTGTACTTAACATTTTAGGGTTTAGGGTTTAGGATTTAGGGTTTAGGGCCTTGGCCCTAACCCTAAAGACTTAACCCTAAACCCTAAACCATACTGTACATTACATGTTCTTTTGGCTTATCATTAGCCCTTTTAGGGTTTGGGCTTCCCTTTTTCTAAGGTTTTCCTTTTATTACAGTGTCTATGAACCTTTTTTCTTAGTGGTGACAGTGTCTATAAAGCTGTTTTTATTTTGGTTACAACGTATATAGAGTTTTCCTTTTGATTACAGTGTCTATGACTTTGTTTTTATAGTTGTGACAGTGGCTATGACATTGTTTTTATTTTGATTACAGTGTCTATGACCCTCTTACCCATTCATGTATTAGAGGAGAACTGTCATCACATTTATTTTGGCTTCTCATTAGTCACTATAGGGTTTGTTCTTCCTTTATGATATGATTTCTCTTTGATTACAGTGTCTATGACCATGTTTTTATAGTGGTGACAGTGGCTATGATAATATTTTTATTTTGATTACAACATCTATTACCCTCTTACCCATTCATGTATTAGAGGAGAACTGTTATCACATTTATTTTGGCTTCTGATTAGCCCATATAGGGTTTGTGCTTTCCTTGTCCTAGGGGTTTCCATTTGGTGACAACAATCATTTCTTAACGACGTACTGTACTTAACATTTTAGGGTTTAGGGTTTAGGATTTAGGGTTTAGGGCCTTGGTCCTAAACCCTAAAGACTTAACCCTAAACCCTAAACCATATTGTACATCACGTGTTCTTTTGGCTTCTCATTAGCCATTTTAGGGTTTGTGCTTCCCTTTTCCTAGGGTTTTCCTTTGATTACAGTGTCTATGAACCTTTTTAATAGTGGTGACAGTGTCTACAAAGCTGTTTTTATTTTGGTTACAGTGTATATATGGTTTTCTTTTTTATTACAGTGTTTATGACTTTGTTTTTATAGTGGTAAAAGTGATTATGACACTGTTTTTATTTTGATTACAGTGTCTACGACCCTCTTACCCATTCATATATTAGAGGATAATTGTCACCATATTTATTTTGACTTCTCATTAGCCCCTATAGGGGTTGTGCTTCCCTTCTCATATGATTTCTCTTTGATTATAGTGTCTATGACCTTGTTTTTATAGTAGTGACAATATCTATGACTTTATTTTTATTATGGTGACAAAAGTAGTTATATTTTTATTTTTATATTTATTGTGGTGACACTACTATAAAAAAATATAGAAAACTAGAAATTAGAAATTAGAAATTAGATAAGAATTGTCATCACATGTATTTGGTCTTCTCATTAGCCCCTATAGGGTTTGTGTTTTCTGTAAGATATGATTTCCCTTTGATTACAGTGTCTATGACTATGTTTTTACAGTGGTGACAGTATCTATGACTTTATTTTTTTTATTGTCGTGACACTACTTTAAAAAAATCTAAAAAACTAGAAATTATAAATTAGAAAAGAACTGTCACCACATGTATTTTGGCTTCTCATTAGCCCCTATAGGGTTTGTCCTTCCCTTTTCCTAGAGTTTTCCTTTGATTACAATGTCTATGAACCTTTTTAATATTGGAGACAATGTCTATAAAACTGTTTTTATTTTGGTTACAACGTTTATAGGGTTTTCCTTTTGATTACAGTGTCTATGGGTTTGTTTTTATAGTGGTGACAGTGGTTATGACACTGTTTTTATTTTGATTACAGTGTCTACGACCCTCTTACCCATTCATATATTAGAGGAGAACTGTCACCACATTTATTTTGGCTTCTCATTAGCCCCTATAGGGGTTGTGCTTCCCTTATTATATGATTTCTCTTTGATTACAGTGTCCATGATCATGTTTTTATAGTGGTGACAATATCTATGACTTTATTTTTATTATGGTGACAACAATAGTTACATTTTTAATTTTTTTAATTGTGGTTACACTACTTTAAAAAAATCTAGAAAACTATAAATTAGAAATTAGAGAAGAACTGTAATCACATGTATTTTGACTTCTCATTAGCCCCTATAGGGTTTGTGCTTCCCATTTCATAGGGTTTTCCTTTGATTACAGTGTCAATGACCATTTTTTCATAGTGGTCACAGTGTCTATGACCTTGATTGTATTTTGGTTACATCGTCTATGACACTCTTAGGCTCTTACCCATTCATATATTAGAGGAGAACTGTCACCACTTATATTTTGGCTTCTTATTAGCCTCTATAGGGTTTGTGCTCCCTCGTTCTAGGGTTTTTCTTTGGTTACAGTGTCTACGACTCTGTTTTTATTTTGATTACAACGTCTATGGCTCTTTTACCCATTCATATATTACATTGTCTATGAACTTTTTTTCATAGTGGAGACAATGTCTATAAAGTTGTTTTTATTTTGTTTACAACGTCTATAGGGTTTTCCTTTTGATTACAGTGTCTACTACCCTGTTTTTATAGTGGTTACAGTGTCTATGATCCTATTTTTATTTTGGTTACAACGTCTATGTGACTATGACCTCTTACTCATTCATATATTAAAGGAGAAATGTCACCACATGTATTTTGGCTTCTCATTAGTCCTATAGGATTTGTGTTTCACTTGTCCTAGGGTTTTCTTTTGATTACAGTGTCTATAACCCTGTTTTCATTTTGATTACAGTGTCTATAACCCTGTTTTTATTTTGGTTACATTGTCTATGATCTGTTTTTATTTTGGTTACAGTGTCTATGACCGGTTTTTATTTTGATTATAGTGTCTATCACCGTCAAGATAGATGTAAACGACTCAAGATTACCTACATTCGAAGAAATTAATTAATACCTCTCTAATTTTTATAGAGTATATAACGGTCGTTTGGCAATTATAATATTTTATAAAGTGATATGTGGATCATATAAGAAGTACACCACTATTTTTCTATATAATAGTTTCTACTCCTTAGTCCATAATTCATTAAAACACAAATAGACAACAATTAAACACCCATAAGTGACAGTACATGTACATGTTCACATTACACATACACAGTACACACCATCACCATGTCACCACCACACACCATTTACACCACCACTACCACGTACAGTAACCACACATCATTTACACCACCATTTACACTCACATAGTGACAGTATATGGACATGTTGATCACCATGTTCACATGACAGTACTTGAATATATCCAAAGCCAAGAGCCAAAAATCCTAAATTGTTTCCTAGACATACAGTAGCAGATTTTACCTTTTATGGAGCACAAATGCAATTATACAGAAAAACACCGACAAAACACCATTTTGGGTGAATCAACCGGAACAATGAACCTATCTCGCCTGACTATGTACATGCTTACACCCATCCTTTTCCCCATTTTATTGTAATCCAACCAAAAGAGAAAAAAGCCCTAAATTTCAATCAGTGAAAAAGCTGAAACAGATGCAAAATAAAGAGAAATCACAAAACGGAGATAGGAGGGGCGGTGGAAGCCGCAATAGCACAAATTGATCAAATTCAACAGTCAATTTCTCAAAATTAATCGGCCTTCATTAGTGTTGAAAGCTAATCAAAGGGAACCCTATGAATTCCGAAACAAACAAAACAATACATATGAAAATTCAAACAAAATCTATTCGCATCTACCATGAGATCTGAGATCTCCGTGCTCTCTCTCTCTCGAGCGCTCGGACTCCTCTCACACGGCGCCGATCTGGAGGAGATAAAGGCATCTGCGGGCCGGGACGGAGGGCGGACATCGGCGCGCCGGGACGGAGGAGTTGATGGCGCGGAGAGTAGATTGGACGACGGAGATGGGGGCGGCAGCAATGGGATGGAGGAAGGAGGAGGAGGAGGAGCGAGATCGGAGGAGCGAGATCGGAGGCGCGAGATTTGTCGCCGGGCTTCTTCGCACCACCAGATCGAAGGCGGGAGGTCAGACGAGAGAGAGAAACAAACAGATGGGGGTAGACACGGAAGGGTGAAAAAAAGATAGAAATAAGAGTAGGGGCAAAATTGGAAAAAATGGCCTATTATCTAATAATACCACCCTTGTGGCCTATGACTTAACAATTGGATCCAAAATGGCCACTTAGCAAAAAATGCGTGTATTGTTAATAAAATCATAGTTTATTATATTAATTTGTTTGAAATATTTTTTATTAAATTTGATGTTTGAAATATTTGAATAGAAACTGCAGAGCGTCATAAAATAAATTATAGCAAAATCTTGTTCGGTGAAATTTATAATACCATTTTAATCAAGAATATGACATGTATGAAAAGACAACACCAATTTAATCTAAAAATTACCATGTATACGAATCGCAACAGATTAATAAACGAATATAGTTAGCTAAAAAATTATCTTTTTTATATAATCTATTTTAATTTAATTAAATTAAAATATTTTGGCATCTTAATATATCTTCACTGGATATGATTTAGTAATCAGACTCGGTATACTTCGAAAAGATATATTTTAATAATGAATAAAATAAATTAACATGGTAAATTTAATTAATTGTTTTTATTAATTTGTACAAAAAATTTATTATAATATATTGAATTATTTGATTTTTTTTGGAACGATTTGATTATTGTACATAGAATTATAGATAGACTTTAGTATTTCATATAGATTTTTTTGTTATATTATATTATATATATATATATATATTTTTTTTTTTTTGATTAGGAAATAATTCGAGATCAGATATACCTGAATCTCGACGGCCGATGAGTCGGCAGACGGAAACCCGTCAATACATACAAACGAAAACGAAAACAAAAAGCGGAGCAAAACAACTAGTGGAAACGCACCCTACAAGAAAACGAGCCAAGGAAAACTAAATCTAACATGAAGGGGACATAGACTACGGACGAAAGCCAAGCACCATCCTAAAACAGCACCGCTGGCCGGCGATACATCAGGAATCCCTGTGGGTAGTGAAGACGAACCTCCAGGAAGCTCCTTCCCGTACACGGAGTCGCCCCGTACACACTACCTCGATCCCAGCCAGACCCGACTCCGACTGCCAGAACCCCAACACAGAAAAAGAACCCTCAGTCGCACCAAAGCAGAGACGCACGCCACCCGAGCAAAGCGAACCGCGAAGGACCGGTCGCAAATGACCGGTCAAGCCCAAACGGGATTTAATCCAGGCTCTTTCGAGCGGTGTTTCAAACCCTTACGGGATTTTAACTAAGCCCTTTCGGACGTTCTTTATTGTTTTATTTAATTATAATTGATAATTATCTATATAAGAATATATATAAATTTTATATATTAAAATATTTGTGTGATGGGCAACTTTGGGCTCAAGGACTTGCCTTGGGCCCAAAGGACACTAGTCGGGCCTAACGCAGGAACGCAAGAAGGCGCTCCATTGAAGGAGCTGTAGTCACACCTCCGGCAAAGAGACCAGAACAAGGTGAGCCACCCCCGCTAGCCATCAAGCCGCGCCAAAGGTGGCGGAATTCAACGCAGGCGGGGCTGCAGTCGCACCGGGGAGGAAACCGAACAAACCGGCAAGCCATAGGTGCAGGGAACAAGACAAGCGCCCTGCAAATCGATGCCGGAGATGCCGAGAGAGGGATCAGGGGCGCGGTGGGTGGTAGACGCGTCAGGAGCTGGTGCCACCGGACGCCAAGGGATGAGATACGATCGTCGGCGCCCACAGAGACGATACAGCTCCTCAAGTCCCAAATCGAAATTTGAAACGTCGAGGAGGACGCCGAACGACATGAGCGATGAAATTGGTCCTGGAGAATGACGAAATTGGGGGAAAAAATCAGAAATCATCAAGATCCCCAACTTGATTTTGACTTTGAGCGAGCACAGATGAAGGAAAATCGGAATGGGTTTAACCATGAGCAACAAGGGTTGATGACGCTAAAACGGATTGGGGGCTGCCCGAGACGAGATTGGAAGCGGCTACCGGCTGGAGCTTCGATCGGCGTCGGGGGCCGAAGCCGGGAACGGCCGGTCAAAACCAGGATTGGGATTCCTCAAGAGAGGGGAGATTTGAGGCTACCGAATGAGATTCGGGACTCCCAAAGGAGATTTGGGGCTCCCGGAGGAGATTTAGGGCTCCCGAAGGAGATTTGAGGCTCCCGGAGGAGTTTTAGGACTCTCAAAGGAGAGCGTTTTCTTCCGTTATCGCAAAGAAGAGGATGGCTCAGAGAGACATGGGTGGTCTACACCGACCCGACGCGGCGGAGGACTGGTTGAACCTCCATTGGAGCTTCTCTGCAAAAGAGAGCGTTTTTGTTAACCTCTTTGCTAAAAAATATTATATTATATTTTTTAGTAGTAGTTGGTAATTAGTACGGAAGTTTTATGAATTGTGTGTGTAAAATTTTAGTGCTTTTTTATGATATATTTATATGATTTTTTAGTTTACAAATGACTATAAGACTTTATTAAAGATAAATATTTATAAAAAAACCAATTAAAATATATGGTTATATTGAATAGATTATAGTTATCGGATTTGGATCCACTAATGGTGCAATATATAAATATATTTTATAAAAATTTCTTTTGTAATATAGTCATAATTAATTCTAGTGATCTAGAAAGATAAGTTTTTTTACCTAACTATATTAACTTATTAATTGACGTGGGCCAAAAATATAATACCATTTTAATCCTGAATGTGACACGTAAGCAAAAATAATCCCGATTTAATCCAGAAAATTTCATGGATGCGAAATCGTACCAGAGCCCGTTTCAGCCTATAGCCATGAAAATTGTTACTATTCCAACCAATTTTATTAAAAACTATTTAAATAATACATAGTATTAACGTTGAGTATTAACCTTAATGAATACGGTGGGCTATCTTTTGAATTTATATATATAAATATAGTTTATAGTAAATTAGGTTCGGATGATTTTTCAATAATTGTATATATCTTTTGTATTTGTATATAGTTGTTTTTATTGGGTTGTAAAAAGTGTATTTTTACTTCAACCAAATCTTTCAAATTAAAATGTAGACCAAAATATCAAATTATAAAAATTTAAGTTATTATATTGGAAAGATTATTTCTTAGATATGAAGTGTTGAATGATAAGTTTTCTAACTAATTAAAATATATGGTTGAATATTTATAGATGACAAAATAACACCATTTTAATCCGGAAAATTACACGCATGCAAAAATAATCCCGCTTTAATTCAGAAAATATTTATAAAATAATCGCGGCCACGGAAAATAATTATAAAAAATTACTTGAATTAATTGTAACCCTTGAGTTGTAAAAATTATGTGTAACCACTCATATTAATAAGTTTAATAACCCAAATGATATAATTTTTAACATTTCTTTCTTATCATGTGCATACAATTTGAAGGAAACATGTCATTATTTGGCATGATTAATCGTACAGTAACAAATATATTTATACAATATATTCAATTTTATCTAAAAAGATAGAATATTTGACAAAGATTGGTTATATTAGATTATTGATCTAAAAAGATAAGTTTTTCACCCAACTATATTGATTTATTTATTGATGTGCCCCAAAAATATAATACAACTTTAATTCAGAAAATTCCACGTATGCAAAAATAATCCCGTTTAATCCAGAAAATTCCGTGGCAGCGAGGTCGCTTCAGCGGTCTCTGCTTTAGTATTTTATTATATAGAATATAGATATATAGATTTTTACACGAATGTAAGCTCAGTTTCATTCGTGACTCGGGTTTAACTTATTTTTTCTTTACAACATCACTTTAAGTCTCATTTCAAATTTTTATTATTTATAGTTTTACACCCTCTTTCGTAAGCTTCATTCTAAAACTCTTAATTTGCTTTTTATTATTTATCTTTTTCATCTACTCAATTATTATTATTATTATTACTAGTATTACATTTTTAGTAAATTGTAAAATGGAAAAAGAAAAAAAGAAAACATAGCTTTTTATTTGGGTAAAATACTAGTATTAGTAGTATATGTATATTATTTGCATAATTTTTTATAAAAAAAGCATATCCAAAATGGGTGTCTATTTGTAAATAAAATTATTTCACACTTGAATATCATTTTTTTTATTTTTTATTACAAAATATGTCATAAAACACATTTTATGTGGTGTAACTGTGCAATTATAAGTGGTGTCATAGCGACATGTGGCGTCCAGTGATAGGGTCATGCGGCAGCTCCTGCTGCCATGGGTTTTAATTGCAAAACACAAAACGTTACTCCTCCCTCCTATCAAACGACGCGCTTCAGCTCCCCTCATCCCACTGTCCACACGCCTACACATGTTCAAGGAAAAGCTGATGTGGGCCTCCTTTTTCCCATTCTCATATGCAAGATCTCACTAACTCGGGCTCATAGCATTTTCGCTTTTTCTTTTCTTTTTTTGCTTGCTTGGCAACTTTAAGAGCCTAAAGGCCATCTAATGAGAATGCCCTAACTACTATGTGTAGGGTTTTATTTGGATTCCAAATCAATTAAACTTCTATTTATAAACATAAATATTTTTAAAGTGTTTGATTAAAACAATTTATAATATATTTTAAATAACATAAATTTAAAATAAAATATCTTAAAATTTGTGTTATATAAGTATATTAAGCTTTACATATAATTATAAACTTCACGTAATAGTCCAAATTGAGTTAACACAATTTATATGGTATTTAATTTTAAATTCAAACTATTTTAAACACATTATAAATAAGGTTAAACAAACACTATCAAAGTGTTTATATTTATAATTGCATTATAAAACAAATTGAGGCGCACTCCATCGGAATTAAGGCACACCCAATACACACGCATTTATTTAGAGTATGTTTGGATTCCCACTGAATTATGATTATAAGTAAAATATATGTATTATACTCAAAAGTTACTTATAATTAAAATACGGGCAAATTGCATTAAATAGCACGAACTTTAGGCATAGTTGCACTCAGTGGCACGAACTTAAAAAAATACAAAAATAATCACCAACTTTGGGGTTTAGTTGCGGTCGGTAGCACGTATCTTCTATCTCAATAATGTGGACTAGTAGGGGTGCTTACATGATTTTTTTTTAATTAAAAAGGCATATATCGAGATATGGATTAGTGAGAATGTTTATATGATTTTTTAAAAATAAATAAATGACATAAAAAATGTGCCCAAATTATGAAACTAACTAGGTTCCAATTTTTTTTTTTATTTCATGTAATTCCAAATAGGGTTGTGCATCCGTCTAAAACGGAACCGAACCGGGCCGAACCGAACCGAAAATCTAAAAAATTCAAACCGAAAGTCGAACCGAAAGTATTAGGTTCGATTCAGTTATTTACCAGTTTGGTTTGTGTTCGGTTCGGTTTTAACATAATTGAACCGAATTTTCATTAAAAAAAGTATATATATATATATATATATATATTGTATATATTTATGTGTATATATACACATATATATTCCAATATAAAGTATACAAATACAATATACAAATATATATATATATATATACACACACACACACTAATACAAATAAGTATACATATACGGTCTATATAAATAAGTATACAAATACAGTGTATATACACATGTATATACACATGCATATACATTAAATACAAATATATACACACTAAAATATATTATACTAATATATAAATATACACTGTATACACTAATATATATACCGTAAAGTATACAAATATATGTAGTATATATAAATACAGTGTATATATACACTATATGTGTATACTTATTTGTATATATAAAGTATATAAAAATATATATACACTGTAAATACATAGTGTATAAAAAAATCGGTTTAACACAAGCCGAACACAAATCGAACCGAAACCGAAAAAATGAAAATTTTCGGACCGAAAGCCGAACCGAAAAACTTCGGTTTGTGTTGGTTCGGCCCAAAAATTCGGTTTGGATCGAATCATGCACAACCCTAATTCCAAATCAAAGATAATTGTGACAAATATAACATTTGAAAATTAAAATTTGGTACTAGTTATTTTAATTTACAAATGTTATATACTTATATTTGTCACAATTATCTTTGATTTGGAATTACATGAAATAAAAAATAAAAATGGAACCTAGCTAGTTTCATAATTTAGGCACATCTTTTATGTCTTATAATTTTTTTTTAAAAAAAAACCTATGTAAGCATTCCCACTAATCCATATCTCGCTACATGCCTTTTTAATTAAAATTTTTTCATGTAAGCACCCCCACTAGTCCACATTAGCGAGATATGGGATATGTGCCATTGACCGCAACTAAACCCCAAAGTTGGTGATTATTTTTGTATTTTTTAAAGTTTGTGCCACTAAGTGCAACTACTCATGAAGTTCGTGCTATTTTATGCAATTTGCCCTTAAAATACACATATATTATCACCTTCCACACACCACCGCCATCCCTACCCCCCTCCTCCCGTCGCCGCCGACCCCAGCCACCAACAACTCCTCCCCCCATCGCAGCCAGCATATTCGATCGATTTCGTAGCAGATTTGAAGCACCAATCTCCTCCCACCCAGATTTGAAGCACACATCTCCGATTCTCGGCCTCATATTCTCTGATTTTTCTCATGTGACTCTAAATTCTGATAGCCGCTTCACCTTCTCTGCACCTCCTCGACATCAACTCATTGAGCCATCCCCATTGTCTTCTCTCATATTCGGATTACACCTCTCTCAGATCTGGGAACTTGAAGCCACTTGCCTGAATGTAGTGGCTACCAATTGCTCGACAGCGATGAAGGCAGCGACGGTTCGACTTGGAAGGCGGCTGGTCTCCTAAGAACACAAATCGGCAAATTCTGAGCATAGAAAATTAAGAACACAAATTGGCAGATTCGGAGCATAACAATTAACAATGGCGGACTGGGGACCAGTTCTGGTCGGGATGGTGTTGTTCGTCATTCTCCAGCCTGGGATTCTCCTCCAGATTCTTGGCTACAGCCTACAATCGCCCGCTTAAGTTCAGCGGCATGAAGACCAACGACAAAGAAATCTACATCCACACAATCATCTTCTTCGTCCTCTACCTCATTCTCACCCGCGTTGTTCATCTCTACGTCTATACTGGCTGATCTCCCAACCTTCACCGTCATCTCAAGCTTCTTATTGTTTCTATTGTATTCCCCCCAAAAAAATTAGGGTTTCAGAAGGTGGTCTCTCTCGATCTGTGTATTCAATTGGAAGAAATCAGCTTGTGCGTATGAGGATTTGAGATTCAACACCTCCAGAGACACCCAAATGCAATTGGAGACCTACGCCGGCGGTGGATACGACGACAACAACGGTAGGGTTTGCATCTTGCTGCCACATCAGATCTCTCTCTCTCTCTCTCCTATACCAATAGATTATAATCTATTTGTAAAATCACTACCCAAAACATTACTTATTTGTTAAATTCATTATAATCTAAAATCTTGTATTATAATCATAAGTAATTGAGAATCCAAACAGAGCCTTATTTTTTGTAATCTAATTTAACGGGAATAAATTAAGATTTTTTGGAATTTTATTAGAATTTGTGGAGTTAGATAATGATTTATCGGAATTAATTTATCATTATGGGCTTTTTGCAAAACTAACCCAAAAACCCGGTTGGGTTTGCACTCCATATCCCCTATCCACATTAATTGCAAAAACTTAACCCTAACCCCTTACAAAATTGCATCCCAACCGGTTACAATAGAGGGAGAGACCGACTACAGTTATGGTGGAGAGAGAGTGAGACGTGTGGATGGGGAGAGAATTGACAGGTTTTTAAAAAACATGCCAACTCAACTGCCGATGAGAGAGGGTTAATAAAGGGGAAGGGAGAGGCCTAGAGTTTCTCTCTCTCTCTCTCTCTCTCTCTCTCTCTCTCAGAAAATCGAAAACGGAAGAAAGAAGAGGAAGGAGTTTGAAGAAGAACAAGAGAAAGTCTGTAGAGGAGAAGAAGAAGCTGACATCAAATAGGCCAGCCACAGACACCGAATACAAGTGATAGACCTTCGGTTTTCAAGTAAGTAAACCCTAACGCCACCAATTATTTACCGATTGCACAAATTGATGGGGCGAGGAATCGAGTGGAAGAACCAAATGTGTTTCTTATTGTTTGAAATGGGATGAAGAACGAAATTTCTATTCCAGGTTCCCTTCTGTCATGTAAGAAGTAACCATCGGCATATAAAGATCAAGGGATGGAAAGTTTCGGAACAGGGGTTTTGACGAGGGGGATAGAAGGGAAATTGGGGGAAATTAACAGTTGGTCTTGAACATTGGGTAAAATTGGGGATTGATGGGGTAAAATGGAGGAAAATGGATATATTGGTTGTAGTTAGATGGGGGAATTGGCGAAATTGAAGGAATTGGGGATTTTGGGGTAATTGGGAAACGACTATGTGGAATATGAAATACCAAGAGTAGGGCGACTTGGATATGTTTAATCTTGAGATACATTTGAACATTTAATGGATTTGTCGACACTTTGATTTCTGTCATGTTTATAACTCTTCCTATCATGTGAAATTCGAAACTACCTCGACGTATATCCAAAAAGGAGAGACATTTGATATGTTTAGGGGTGACATGCATGCGGCAATTGGTATGTTTACGGTGGGAAATGGTTTGCAGCGTCGTTATTGTCATGTGCATTCAAACTTTATCCTACCAAACTCCAATAATGATAACAACAACACAAACACCATATGATAATCTCCATAATGTAACATCATTCTCAACATAATCCCCAGATAGGAAATAAGGTAAAGAATGACAATATTTAGATCATGTGGAGCAATAATATGAAATAAGGCATAATATGGCTTTTTGTGATGCATAAGCATAGGTAAGGCTGGGATTTAACAACATGTGAGCATTATATGGAAATATAAAGTCCTCCATCCTCTTATCATGCAAGATGTCAAAAGCAACTTCAAATTTTACCTCTTTTCATGGTTTTCAAGAAAATATGCATTTCATTGTGACTTCCCTTTACTAGGCAATTTCATGCTATATCTCTAATGAATCCAATTTTGCATCGTCGAGTTCAATTAAAGCTTTCATGACACTATTTCTTGAACAATTTACATGCAATGAGAGATGTCTCATAGAATTTTGAGTTTAGCAATTAAACATAAAAATTTAAAATTTTACTAAAAAATTCACCATGTAAAACCAAAAACAAGAATAAAACATATAATAATGATAATGAGCTCTTTCCCCACCCCATACTTAAAATATACAGTGTCCCCACTGTATGAAAATCAAATAAAAAACAAGAGTAAAAGAAGGAACTCACCGATTAATGCGTCGAGGAAAGTAAAACAGAAGCTGTCGAGGAACTGGGTTGGTCGATATCGAGGAATATTGTCGATATCGAGTAAATGTTCAGCGTCGAGTGGAATGCTGAAGTCGAGGAGCTTTCTTACTTGGTCGATGTCGAGTTGGCCTACTCGATATCGAGTAAAACTGGGCTGCTCCTCTTGGTCGTTCTCGACTGGCCTAGTCGATTTCGACTATCTTTCAGGGACTTCTTATTTCACCTTTCGCGATCCTTTTATGCTTGCCGACCTAAAAGTGTTAGATTGCACACGAAGACAAGACTTTCCACATGAAGTATTCTAAACTAAAGAACAAAAACCAAAAACCAAAATCAAAAGTTCCAAAGTCCCAAAATTCAAAAGTTTTATATACATGCTCTAGATTTTAGAGTCGCTAGGCCGACTTTTCCGTTTATGCTCAATGACCGTCAATGTGGGGACCGCTTGTGCTTGGCCCTTCTCCTGGATCATCTAGGTCCTGATTGTAGTATGCAAGCTCAGCTGATAGGTGGTTGCTTGCAGAGTCTCCCTTTTCTCCCTTCCTTTTCTTTCCAGCTCTCATTTTCCGCAGATTCTCTCGCCACGGGGCCTTACCTTCTCTTAAATTATTTATAATTTTCTTAATGGACTGAGGAGGAGTAGAACTTATACCTGAACTTACCTTTTCGGGCCCAAAACAGAAATCTTCGGGCTTAGGGTTGGTTGATGTCGAGAAATGTTGATCGACATCGAGTACAAGGAACCCATACTTAGGCTCTTGGCAAGTCTGGTGCTCAGCATGGGAAGTCGGTGTCGAGGAATATTGGTCGACATCGAGTAACACTTTGGTCGACATCGAGGAGCCTTTGTCGATGTCGAGTTGAGTTCTGGTGTTTTCCCCTGTCGTATGCTCGATCTCGTGGTTGCTGATGCTCTTCACCTCCAGCCATGAAATTTCCTCTTTTTCAGGGTCAAAAGAGAAATCTAAGACCTCGTCGCTTATTGTGAAGGTGAGCAATCGCTGTTTGACACTAATCCTGGCATCTGCAGTAGCTAGGAATGGTCTACCAAGAATAATAGGGCTAGTAGGATCTTCAGCACAATCTATAATAAGGAAATCAGCGGGAATAAAGAACTTACCAACCTGGTCGGGGACATTCTCGACCATACCTGTAGGGATGACTACTGTATTGTTTGCCATGTATAGCTTGGCATCCACAGGCTCTATAGACCCTATCTTCACCCTTCGCCGGATTGATAAGGGCATGATACTCACACTTGCTTCTAAATCACACAAGGACTCATATTTATATTGTCCAAATCCCACAGTAACAGAAAACTTACCAGGGTCAGGTCTCTTCTCAGGGAAGTGGAGCACTTTGCATTCGCTTGCGATTTCTAAGATGGATCGCTTGTTGCTCATAATCTCCTTCAGGAATTTGACATACGCAGGCATCTCTTGAAGAGCTTCTATAAAAGGAATAGAGACATTCAGTTCTCGAAGCATATAAACAAAACGTTTAAACTTACCTGCAGTGGGATCTTTTAGCGCTTTGGAAGGGAAAGGCAGTGTCTTTTTCCTTCTTCGGAGCTAGAACAGACGTCAGAGGTGTTGCAGAGTCGTCGACATCGACAAGATTTTTGTCGATATCGACTTGAGTTTCCTCGATATCGACCATTGTTGTCGATTTCGAGTTGATGTGTTGCACAGACGACTCTGGGCCTGGATTCTCCTCGACATCAGGTTGATTTTTTATCAATATCGACCAAACCTTGGTCGACATCGAGTTGTGTTTGGTCGATGTCGAGTTGCTGCTCCGCTGTGTCCTGCTGTTTTCCGACCTCTGGCTCATGTAATTGGTGCCCGTTTCTGAGCTTTACAACTGCGACGTGTCCCGTCTTCCCCTTGGGATTTGGTTCTGTTTGCCCAAGGAGTTGCCCGGTTGGTCGTTGAATCTGTGCCGTGAATTGACCCATCTGGGTCTCTATGCTCTTCTTCCAGATATCCAGCTCTCCAAATCTTGTGTTGAAATTCTGGAGCTGATTATTGATGGTGCTTGTAGAGTGCTGCTGTTGTGCATGATTTCGGCGCATCTCATCAAGGATTATCTGTAGATCCTCCTTCCGTTGATCTCTTTCTAGATGTCCTGGAGCTCTGTATGGTGGGGGGTTCCTAGGGGCACCTTGGTTCCATTGTGGTTGTTGAAACCTTTGGTCCCCCATATAGCAATTGGGACCCCCTTGCATAAGCTACCTCTTCGTGGTTTTCTGCCATCCTGACTTGTTCTGTGTGTGGGCACTCGGTATTGGTGTGCCGCTGTGATCCGCATTCGTTGCAAGGCTGGTTGACGGAGAGATACTTGATTTGCTTGAGGAGCTTGCGATTTTGATCTATGTAGTACTGCTCCCTAACATCTGGGTCAATCTCCTTGGAAGGCTCTTAGAGGGGCATGGATGAGGCTGGCCTGGCATAGACAACTTCATCATAGTTTGTAGAAGCCCCATATTTGTTATCGTAGTTGGTCAGCTGGTGGCATCGTCAGATACTCATATCGAATATACTGATTGATCCTATCCTTAGTGGTCTAGTCAAGAGAATTGAAGAAGATATTCTGCATGACATAGGGTGGTTGTCCATGAGTAGGGAAAGATCGCAGCAGTTCCTTATATCGTTCCCATGCTTTTGCCAGTGGCTCCCCAGACTTCTGTTTGAAAGCTGTAATCTTCTGGCGGAGGAGTGCTGTCTTGGCAGGAGGAAAGAATTTGTTGAGAAATTCTTGCTCTACTTGAGCCCATGTTGTGAGGGATCGTGGTTTCAGTCCTTCAAGCCACTTCAATGCAGGACCGGCAAGCGACCAATGAAAGCCTTCATGTTGACATATTCCAGAGTTGTACCTTCAGCAAGAGTACGGCACATGTCAGAAAAATTGGTAATATGTTCAAGAGGGCATTCATTAAATCTTCCATGAAAAGCATTATTTTTAAGTTCAATAAGGAAGTGAGTGCGAATTTCAAAGCTATTTTCAGGGTTTAGAATAGCCGATTCAGGCACGACGAGAGTCGGGTGCATGTAATCCTCTGCAGTGATAGGGTATTGGGCAAGCTCAGCTTCTGCTTGCCTCCTCCGCTCAGTTTCATGTTCCATGCCTGCTCTTTCAGTGGCGAGAGCAGCATTGTTGGCGGCTAGTTCCCTCCGAAGCCTCTCAATCAGCTGTTCTTGTGTTTCTGCGGCCGCCATGGCTCTTTTTAGTTTAGCGTGGACGTGTAGAAGGCGTTCTGGTTCGTTTAAGCTGTTAAACTCAGGTGGTTGAACAGAACGGCGCATACACCTGTGAAGTAACTCAAAGCAGACGTGAGATTTAACTACCTAAGGCGCGAATGATTGCTTCCCCGGCAACGGAGCCAATTTGTTGTAAGAGGAAATCGAGATTGCAAATAAAATACGAAATAAGTAAAGCAAACTGATTGGATCCCAGCAAATAATGTTCAAGACTCCCTCCCGGTGTAGCAAGAGAAAGTCAGGTTCGATCCTCGAGGAAGCTGGTCAGCGGATCCTAGGCAGCAGAGAAATCTCACGGACAGAAGTCGACTACAGATTGCTCGATCTCGACTAGGGTTTAGTCGACAGAAGATCGGACAAGTCGAACAGAGCAGCAGCAGTCACTGGATGTTGTCGATATCGAGTAGATTTACTCGATATCGAGAAAACTTTGTCGACGTTGAATTAGCCTTGGTCGAGTTCCTGCAAACCAGAAGCTACATCGATCTAGAATCGAAGGTCAGTAGTCGATATTGAGGAGAAACAGAAAGTAAAGAACAAGCAAATTTTGAATCTTAACTTGATGAATGAAAGAGAACTTCCAATATTAGGGTTTGCGACAACGATTACCATGCAAGGAGAATATAAATCATAAAAGGCGGTGACTTTATCAATAAAGGAGAAGGCTTTCACCTAATCCGACAAGTAGGAATATAAATCTCGCGATAAATAACCCTAATTGTATCTATTCCTTTTCATAACTAGAATTTATAATATTTTGAATAGAAATCCTAATTACTACCCAAATTTCACAACATGAGTTCTTCAATTTCTCAATCAAAGATGAAGCACATAGGGAGTAGAATAAAATAACGACAAAATACCTCCTTTTGCAATCGCTAATCCACATACATGGCTCTCGTTGAGCTCACCCCAACCCTATAAGTAGGTGGACTACTCGCGCCTCATTGCAATTGCAGACATTGATTGAAAAGAAATAACTTGCAATAAACTATATTCAAAGTCTTTACAATCCCGGCACTCAACTTTCGTAGAATGCCAAAACCCTAAAACCTTTGAACTCCTAAAACTCTATGTGGAATTGTATCTCTGAAATTGAATGAATAAAACTCAGCCCCATGGGATTTATTTATAGGCCTCCAATCCTTGCTAATCAAGGAAAGAAAGTATATCTAAAATCTAAAGATAAAACTTAAATAAAAGGAACATTTATCTTAAAAGAAAATATCTAAATATCTTCATGTGTGGATAAATCCTCTCTCCATGGATAAACCTTGATAGACTTGATAGAATCAGACTCTTTTGCTCCCAAGCAAGCCCAACTCGACTCGGACAGTCCACAGCGTAACGCGGCCCAGAAACTTTCTGCTCGATATCGAGTAATTTCCTCGATATTAAGGAAATGTGTCGTCGATATTGGCTCGTCTGGCTTGCTCGAGCAACCTCTCCCTGATCTGGCTCGGACATGTGGTTCTAGGTTTACTCGACATCAAGTAATGTTGTCGATATCGAGTAAATGGTGCTCGACGTGTCTTGCTCTTCAGCTTCTCGATCAGATTTCCTTCCTCGAGTCCAGGTGTGGCTTCAGGTCTTGTCGATATCGAGTAATGTTATCGATATCGAGTAAAGTTCTGAACTTGGTTGGCTTTGTCTTCAGTTCTCGATATGGTGTTGCTTCCTCGAATCCTCGATCAGGTTTGGTGCTGGACTTAGTCGATATCGAGGAGATTCCTCGACATCGAGTAAAACTGCAACTCGAGTTGGCTTTTCTACTGTGTTTCTCGATCAGGCTTCTCCTCGATCATGCTTTGCCCGGGCTTCTTTAGTCGATATCAAGGAAAAGTACTCGATATCGAATAAGGCTTAGCTTCCGTCTTTGCTTCTTGGTTTTGTCCCGGAATGGCTCCAAATACTGTAATATTAAACCAAAACTTATGTAGACCTCTATTTCTTGCAAATAAGCATATATTACATAAATTCAACATATTCCCAGCCCGAAATATGCAAAGTATATAGAACATGGAGCTAAAATGTGTATTTCAACATGACTATTTTAGTGGACATCAATTGATAGGGAGAGGAATCGAGTGGAAGAACCAAATGTGTTTCTTATTGTTTTAAATGGGATGAAGAACGAAATTTCTATTCCAGGTTCCCTTCTGTCATGTAAGAAGTAACCATCGACATATAAAGATCAAGGGATGGAAAGTTTCAGAACAGGGGTTTTGACGAGGGGGATAGAAGGAAAATTGGGGGAAATTAACAGTTGGTCTTGAACATTGGGTAAAATTGGGGATTGGTGGGGTGAAATGGAGGAAAATGGATATATTGGTTGTAGTTAGATGAGGGAATTGGCGAAATTGAAGGAATTGGGGATTTTGGGGGAATTGGGAAACGACTATGTGGAATATGAAATACCAAGAGGAGGGCGACTTGGATATGTTTAATCTTGAGATACATTTGAACATTTAATGGATTTGTCGACACTTTGATTTCTGTCATGTTTATAACTCTTCCTATCATGTGAAATTCAAAACTACCTCTACGTATATCCAACAAATGAGAGACATTTGATATGTTTAAGGGTGACATGCATGCGGCAATTGGTATGTGTACGGTGGGAAATGGTTTGCAGTGTCTTTATTGTCATGTGCATTGAAACTGGTGTTGTGTTAGATAACCTTATTGTCACGTGCATTGTGATTGGTGTCATTATATACAAGCTTTGTATGGAGCGTCCTAAGGTTTTGCTTCCCGATTCTACAAAATATCCAGCAAAGGAGAACATGTCGACTAACCGCTCTATAAAAAGGATTCCCCATTCACAAACAACAGGCGAGGTATGGTTTGCGTAGTGTTGATCACCGAAAAATCGTATTGTCGATGCGCGACTACCATTTTCACCCCATTGTGCAGGCCATTTATGATGTCCCCGAGGACTGTACCGCCATTACAAGGGTCGGGTCAACCAGTACGGGCGGCCCCAGTTACTTGCCAACCTCGACAATTACCTGAGTGAGGGGGATTGGAAGCGTTTGATGGCAAGCCCGTTGGCTGCTGACGGAGGGAAAGTCGTTGGTTTCCCTTATCAAAATAATTCCCAAACAAACAAACTAGTATAGAATGCAAGTAAGGGGTCAATCCCACAGAGAAAAAAGTATTTCCAAGAATTGTGCAATTATTGATTGAAAGGCAAAATATGGGAATAAGTTAAATAGAAGAAACTAATCTAAACTAATGCAAATGATAGATAAAAGAGATGTTTTCATCCACAAATTCTCGACATTGGTTGGCTTTATTGGTCGTTGAATCCAATTGAAGTGTTCTCTACGAATTCCTCCCATCTTAGTTTAAATAGATTAAAACACAAAGATCACAATTAATCTCTTACACCTTTATGCAATCTAAGCACAGACAAAGATTTAACATAAAGATAGCACAAGTTCCTAAGAATCTAGGCATATGAATAATACCAAGTGTGCAAGGTAACCGATGTTTAAGACATATGTCGAAATCCCTACTTAGTCATGATCAAACGAAGGTTCTCACAATCCTAAGCATGCTACTACGGAATTCATTCAATGAAAAAAGAACAAATACCTAGCAAGATACTATCATGGTAGCTAATCACAATAATAGCACCAATAATCGCAAGGGAGATCGAAAGATATTAAAGAGAGAAACAATACTTCATTAGAAACTCACAAACAACCAACCATGCCTCGAAAGTGTAGATGAAAACAACGGAGAATTAGCCAAGCATGGCTTACCTAAATCCCTTCTCTTGAATGGAAAACTAAACTAAACTAATGAATCGAATAGAGAAAAGTGGTTGAATGTTAACGTTAGTCTGCCTCTAACGGATCAGAAAAACCTCATATATAACCTAAAGAGGTCGGCAAAACCCTAGAATAGAGTTTCCATAAAGAAATTAATTGGGCCGCTCACGCAGATCCGGCTCTGATGGGACGGCGGGCGCCGCCTAAACCACGGCGGGTGCCGCCTTGACAGCTTCACAGACTGAACTTGTAATGCACTTTATGGAGTCTTCGTTTGTCCGATTGACGCATATGAATATGCGTTGGAAAGCTCTTTTCAAGGACTACAACTCTCATGAAGAACTCAGAAGCTGAATCCAACTTCTCAGAACCTTAAAGAGACGATTTCTCCATGTGCTCTGTTTTCACTCTTGTTCTTGTGCTCCTTTTCTTCCCAAATCGCCTTCTAATCCTTCCTTGACTTGCTCCTTGATCTTTTGACATCCTCTTTGGTCTCTTCCCAAGCTCCTCACCATGTCGGCACTACAAATCTGCATAAAACCAATAAAATAGTGTAGTTTCCGATCTCTACCACTAAAAGAGTATAATATGCAATTAACCCTAAAACATAACCAAACACCTATGAAACGCAACTAAAACTACTCTATAATGCCTATCTAAATATGCCTTATCAGCCGCAATCGCAAGGCTTGGTTCGCGTGTCCAGTTATCAGCCCAGCTGGTCCATTATGTCCTGCAGCGGCAGTTGCGGACGAGAAAAGAAAATGAGACCCGGTACATGATCCACGGCAAAATAGCTCGGTTCTCCATCCAAAAGTTTGCACTGGTCACCGCACTGAAGTGCTCATTTGTGTTCCTGCCCAAGGAGAATGATGGGGACAAGTCGACCGTCAAGGACTTCTTCGGGGTGGAGAAGCTCAGGATGGACGAGTTCGAGGTGGACTTCCTAGTGGAAATGAAAGGCGGAGAGCTTTCGCCCGCCAAGAGATTTAAGTATACGATGCTGATGCTGGATGAGAGGGGGTCTCTATGGGAAGGATCCCCGCAACTACATTCAAGGGTGGGTCGTCGGAACTGCGCACCCGAGCTCCAGTTTCACCGCATTTGGGACTACTTTATCGTCGGAGGAGGAGCTGCTGATGTCAATGGGCACCCGTCCATCCCTACCAGGTGGGATGACTCCATCTTCGGGTCACTGCTCACATAAATGACCTATTTCCAACGTCTAATTGTCTCAACTTTCTTTGCCTTCTGCGCCAACTTCAACTTCAACTCTTCATTTATCTCTAACCCGTCAGTACTTTGATCTAACTCGATGCACTGCTTATCTAACTAGACGCTGGTTTGGTTTGCCTGGAATCCCTAGATACCTCCGGCTACCACTACTTTGTCTTCTTCACCACCAGCCAATCGGGGGTCGTATGTGCGTGATCTTCTTAGGTCATCGGCGGCCCAGTTAACGGTACTATACATTCCTCGCCTTTCGACGGAGAGATACCCACCCCGACTAAGTCACCCGTTGTCGATCCTTGTGTATGTGCCACATCCCAAGCAAGCTTGCTTCGCAGGGAGACATGGAGGTCAATAGGCCATGATCGTTCTCCCGTTATACCATTTACAAACTTGAAGGCTTGCAGGTCTTCGTCAGCTCCTATTGCAAACGACCCGCATCTCTCCTTCTTCGGCTTGACACATGTGAGATCCACCTCATGCCTCCTCCCATCAACGTTAAACTTTTCCATCACATGTTTCTTAAGTGCGACGTAGTCGATACGTTCGTCCACCAACACAACCTTTTGGCTCCGTGACCCCTTGAAGACCCAAGTGCCCCCTTCAAAAGCCCATCATCCTCTAAACACCACAGTCACACATACGATTGAATTGTCCCCTTTTCATTTAGATAGTGGGGGGGATACAATCATTTTTACAGGAAGATGTACTTATTTTTGCGGCACATTCTTCTCATAAACTTAATGAAGAGACTACTTATTGTTGTGAGCCTAATTTGTCATGTTTTACACTTACTTTTATATCGATTTCTACATACATTTCATATCATTGGGTTTAGAATAGTACAGATTCTATGTAGTTTACACTTATTTGCCTATTATGGAGGTCTACACTAGTTTTGTTTAATTTCGCAGAAATCGGACGCACTTTGGAGCTTAAAGGAAAGTCATGAAGAAGCTAAGGATGTTGCAGCTGGAGAAAACGCCACTTTTCACCATTTATCATTCTGAATCAAGCTTTGATGTCTTCGTGAGAGTTGTAGTCCTCAAAAAGAGCTTTCCAACGCATGCTCATATGCATCAATCCGACGAACGAGGACTCAGGAAAGTGCGTTTTAAGAACATAACAGAATACTGGAAGCTGACGATTCTACTCGACGTCGAGTAACCCTGGTCGACGTCGAGTAACTTTGGACGACAAAACCACACGGATTTTAGCAGAAATCACTCGAGACGAAGAACTCTACTCGACGTCGAGGAGTCTGGTCGACGTCGAGTACACCATGTTGTTGTAGGAGGAAATCGAGTTTAAAATATAAAATATGAATCAAACCAGATTCTGCCCACGCAAATAATTACAAGACCTCCTCCTGATGCAGTAGCGGGAAGTCAGGATCGATCCTCGAAGAAGCGTGTCAACGGATCCTAGGCAGCGGAGAAATCTCACAGAAGTCGACAACATGAGTCCTAGATCTCGAGTACAATTACTCGACAGAAGATCAGACAGTCGAATAGCGCAGCAGTAACTCCCGACGATTTTGGTCGAGATCGAGTAACCTTTACTCGAGATCGAGTAACCTTTACTCGAGATCGAGTAAGGTTGTCGACGTCGGATTGGCTCTTGTCGATCACCTGCACACAGAAGCTACGGCGATGCTGGATCGAGAATCAGTAACTCGAGATCGAGGAGTGCTAGTCGATCTCGAGGAAGACAGAAAACTAAAACGAAATAAAGTAAAACAAATGCTTTGGGATTCCGAACTAAACTGTATGTAAAAAGACTTCCAAGATTGGGGTTTGCAACAACGATAACCAAGCATACATAAGGCAAAAATAAAACAGATAATCATGTAATTCGCATCGAAGGACTAAGCTTTCACCTTTTCCAACAATTAGACAACTCTTTCAAGAAACCCTAATTGTCTCTACCGATTTTATGTTTACAATCCAAGTTGTTAGCATGGACCTCCATTAGATGGGTAATAAATACATAACAAGTAGTAGATGCTCAAAACATGATAAAAGTCGGATCTTTACCTCAAACACGCAGGGCTATCGTCGGGCTCGCCCCAACCCTAGAAGTGGGTGGACTACTCGTGCTTTATTACAACCTCAGACTTTGATTGATGAAAAGAAACTTGCATTAAACTAAATTCAAAGTCTTTACAATCCCGGCGATCCAACTCTCGTTGAACGCCAAAACCCTAAAACCTTCGAACTCCTAAACCTTCTCTGTGAACTACTTCTCTACCTTGTGAATTGAATTGGATCATTCCTAAAATCAGCCCCATGGGTTTTATTTATAGCCTTCTAATCCTTGCTATTCAAGAATAGAATATGTCTATCTATATCTAAATCTATATCTAAAGGCTTAATGATAAACAAAAGAAATAACAATAATAAATCGAAAAAGGGAATTATATTTAAAAGTCTTCAAGTGGATAAATCTTCTCCTTCATGATAGATCTTGATAAAATCGGATAGACTCGGAAATCTTCGGCTCCAAGGATTCCCAAACCGAGTAGGATTGCTCAACGCGTTACGCGGCTTCTGGAAGGTTCCTCGATCTCGAGTTGAGTGGCGTTGTCGACTTTGCTGGCTCACTCATGTCGGGTAGCTTTCTTCGACCTTGCTCGGACATAGGCTCACAGGGTGTCCTCGATCTCGAAGAACTTCCTCGACATCGAGTAAAGATGGCTCATCGACTAATGTGGCTTGGGCTGGTCGGGCAGTTCTTCTCGACATGCTCGGATATGGGCTCCTGGGGTTGTCGGTCTCGATGACTTTCCTCGACATCGAAGAGTGTTGCTCAGCGTCCGGCATGCTCGATCAGGTCGGGTAGCGCTCCTCGGTCTCCTCGGGTGGGCTTCTCCTCGACTCTGGGCATGGGCTTTGGCGCTTTGTCAATCTCGAGTAAGTTGCTGGAGTCGGGTTACTTCGTCTTCAAATTCTCAACATAGGCTCCTCGATCAGTGCAGTGTCCGGACATGTCTTTGTCGATATCGACGAAGACTAGTCGATATAGAGTAAAATGTGTCCTCCGTCTCGACTTCTTTGTTTTCCCTCGAAATGGCTCCATATTCTGAAATATTAAACAGAAACTTATGTAGATCTCTATTTCTGATAAATTAACATAAACTACATAAATTCGACATATTCCCAACCCGAAATATGCAAAGTGTATAGAATATGGAACTAAAATATGCATAAAGACATGGCTACTTTAGAGACATCAAATCACCCCATACTTACACTTGCTTGTCCTCAAGCAATAACCAAACAATAACCAAACAATAACCAAGACCTACAACACATCCTTCAAGTCTTCGCCTTTTGTCAAAAGCAACATCTAAAGTAGTAGCAATGTAAGACAAGTGAATTTAACATCATCACACATATATGAGCGATCCATAGGCATAGGCAATATAAATCCAACCTCACAGGAATAATGTGTTTACACTCAGCTCTCAATGTGTTTAGGCTATGTAGATCATCTCTCAACTCAATTCCATATACAATCTCATAAACATTGCAATTTAAATATGAATCCACTTCGCAACCAATTATGAAAACGCAACAAGAATTATCAGGAGGACTTCGCTCAATAGAAGTCTTTAAGGAAGATTCCGTTCGGCGGGGTTGTATTGGGGCTTGGTAAGAAATATAAGGGTATGGAATTATTTGACCATGTGGTGCTTAATAAAATTCGGGAATCAAGACTCCTAAATCTCCAACACAACTCAACCAAACCATAACTCTCAATGTGTGCATCAACCAAACTCTTGAAGGAATTGTGTCCTTTAATTAAATGTGCAATGACTAAACATGGGATAGGACGATTGATAGAGATATACAATCCGATTATTTTAGGAGTCGTAGTGCTTTGCTAGAAGCCAACTACGATTAATGGTGTTAAACGGTTTAACTCCATGACTATTATAAACGGGTCCTATGAGGTCACACACATTGAGTTGACGGGATGGATCAACGGGTTTGATGGTTAATTATTAATATATATATATATATATATATAAGTGATATATTATTAATAAGAAATATTATTTATTTTTGAAATAAATAGGAAGATAAACAATTGGAGTTTTGACATGTGTTAATTAGAGGAGTTACACAATTAAGGAGTTAAAGAGATGTGTGGACATGGCTGTTGGGCTGCGGCTGATAAATGTATTAGCACGTAACTCTTCTTAATTAAGTGGGATGTATGGTCTATGAGATTGATGCACCCAAGTGACGTTAGAAAATCAAAAGGTTGATTTAAGACTTCAGTTTTTGTTTATAAAACACACAAGCTTCCACCGTGGGTGTGCTAATCTTTTGGAAAGAACTTGTACGTAGAGAAAGTGAGACAAGGTTGTTGCCAATTTTTCTCAAGAGGTTGTATGAAGGCACAGTAGCAAAAGTGAGAAAATCAAAGTGTTGATTTGCTCACCATCACCATCCAGTGTAATTTGATTACTCCCCTTTCGACCTTCGTCCTAGCAGTCGAAGGCAAAGGAGATCTTGACCGGGCTCGTGTGGACCAATTAGAGGAGCAACACGTGGGGCTCTGATCTTCCGAATCCTCTCCGTTCAGATCCGGTTCACGCATCAAGAGGTATCCTCTAAACAATAATTGATCTATCAATATGCATGAAGATCCTACAATTAGATGTTTAGATATGATCTGAAATTCCGCTAAACACATCTAATTATCCTTCAGTTGGTATCAGAGCCATCTTGCATAAATTTATACGATCAATAGATTAGTTGTTAATTTTTGATTGCATAAATTGATACGATCAATAGATTAATTTTTAATTTTTGATGCGGATCTTGATTTAAATTGATTGTAAATTCTATATGGATAAAATGTAAAATTGAAATTGAGATTTTGATGAATTGAGAGATGAAATTGTATGAATTGACATGGAAATAGAATACCACCGATCCGAGTCGGATTCGACCCGATTCGATGATGGAACCGAAACGGTGGATCATTTCCGAGTGAATATTTGGCTAGATCTCAAAATATATTTGATATAACAGATTTGCCGTTAAATATTTGGTTGTAAAATATTTGTCGGTGAATTGAGATTTTGCCCATAAAATTAAGATGGATAATATTATGATATTGTTTATTTTAATTATTTCCTAAAAGTTAGGAAATCTCACTTAAGATTAATATTTGATATTATATCTTTTTCATACAATTTAATCCAATTATTACATTTTATGGTTAATATTGATTAATGCCATATAAGGATTTAATTTTAAATTGAGATTAATTATTATGCTTGTTTTATATTATGATATATTGCTTGCATATATAAGATGACCAATATGGCCCATAAATACGATCTGCGTATCGTTATGTATTTTTGTATTTTAATTTCGGTAATTAGATTGTTAGAAAATATTGTAATACAAGAAGAAGAAGACATAAGAAGTTCAAGGATGGAGATCCATGAAGGGTGCGAGGGTGGAGACCCATGAAGATTAGATCTTTAAAATTTTGCATTGTAGGGGCCATACTAGGATCACAATTATTGCATTTTGAATGCTTTCTTTTAAGTTTTTATATTGTCTTTATTTATGCCATTTTTTTTCACTTATAAATAAAAGACAAATAAAATACTTAAGTTCCAAAGGTAAATTGGGGCAATGCCTTTCCATATCATAACCCATTCAGCTCTGGATTTTTGGTTAGATGGGCTTCACAAAAGTGAGGGTGTCTTTCCATAATCTTGGGCTAATGAGGGTGAATCTATACGGGGGTTCATAAACCTTGATATGGCTGTACCCAACGAGAGACCAAAAGGCAAAGTTTTGGATCTTGAGGCATGGAGATGATTTTACATTGGATGTGGATCGTTAACTAAGAATTATAAGGAGTTATAATTAGTAATTGTTACTTACCTTGAACACACAAGACTTAAGGCAGTGCAAAAGTACGTTAGGTCTTGTCTGTAATGGGATCTTGGAATCATTTTATTCACAAGGAACAATAACAATTTGAATAAAATGCGCAATTACTTATTTTAAAGGTGTTTAATATTAAGTAATTTGCATTTTGAACATATACTGATTTGCATGTCATTTCCTTTTATATATAGGCATTATGTCGAACGATAACTTGAAATTCACCCTGCGCTCAATAGTTGAGAAGAACAAATTGAATGGAACGAATTTTCTCAATTGGAAAAGGAATCTGAGAATTCTTCTCATGTCCGAAGGACGTGAGGACGTCCTAAACACCCCTATCCCTACTATCATCGACAACTCATCAGATGAGGAGAAGGGGAGAGTGATGGAGTTAAAGAGTGAGTCTTTGTCTGTCACTTGTCTGATGCTAGCAGGCATGGAACCTGACCTTCAAAAGAGGTTTGAACACCAGGATGCCTACACTATCATCTCCAACCTGAAAATGCTGTTTCAGGAACAGGCAAGGATTGAACGATATGAAACTCACAAGGCTATACTGGATAGCAAACTTGTGAAGGGAAAGCCAATAGGTCCTCATGTGTTCAACATGATCGGTCTTTTTAGCCGTATGGAGACACTAGGCACCCCATATGACCAAGAGTTGGCCACAAATATCGTCTTGCACTCCTTACATGATGGCTTTGCCTCATTCAGGATGAACTACCATATGCATGGTATTAAGAAAAACCTGAACGAACTCCATGGTATGCTCAAAGCTGCTGAGCAGAATACTCCCACTGACAACAAGAAGGAAGTTCTTAACATCAACAGAGGGAAAGGGTTCGAGAAGGTAGCCAAGAACAAGAACAATACCCAAGGGAAGAGCAAGGAAGTTGCAAAACCTAAGGGTGGTGAGAAGCCAAGGGTGGCTGCAGACCATGATTGTTTCCACTGTAAGGCTAAGGGACAATGGAAATGAAACTGTCCCAAGTACCTGGAAGACAAGAAGAATGGGACTTTGAGTTCCAACACTTCAGGTATTTATGTTATTGAATTACTGTCAACCAATGTCCTCACATTAGATAATGGTCCTACTTGGGTATTAGATACCACATGTGGTGCTCACATTATTTCAAATGTGCAGGGACTAAGAAATAGGAGACAAGTGAAGAAAGGGGAGATAGACCTACGCGTCAGAAATGGAGCAAGTCTTGTTGCACTTGCCGTATAAGATTTTAGTTTATCTCTTCCTTCTGGTTTAACCTTAGAACTGAATAATTGTTATTTCGTTCTTAGTATTACAAAGAACCTTGTTTCGGCTGCAATAATTTATTCTGAAGGTTTTAATTTTAGCACTACAGATGAAGGTATAATTATTCGCAAGAATGATATCTTCTACGCTCGTGCTCAAAATATTAATGGAATATTTGTATTCGACCTTACAACAGCATCTTATAACATAAATACAAAAATGCAAAAATCAAGTAAGTTGAGTGAAGCCTACCTATGGCACAATCGTTTGGGTCACATCAGTTTAGATCGCATGAAGAAGCTCCATAAAGATGGACTTCTAAAAGACGTGGATTGTGAATCCATTGATATATGCGAGTCATGTTTGATGGGCAAGATGACAATGTCACCTTTCAAAGGAACAAATGAAAGGGCTACTGAGCTATTGGGCATTATACATACTGATGTATGTGGGCCAATGAGTACAGAAGCTAGAGGTGGTTATAGATACTTCATCACATTTACTGATGACATGAGTAGATATGGATATATTTACCTTATGTCACATAAATCGGAATCCTTTGAAAAGTTCAAGGAATTTCAAAATGAGGTAGAGACTCAAACTGGCAAGAAAATAAAAGCACTTCGATCAGATCGTGGTGGTGAGTACTTGAGCCATGAATTTGATCATCATTTGAAAAACTGTGGGATTGTAACACAATTGTCTACTCCGGGAACACCACAGCTTAACGGTGTATCTGAAAGGAGAAACAGGACCGTGTTAGACGTCCGATCAATGATGATTTTTGCTGACCTTCCGGTATCCTTCTGGGGATATGCCCTCACAACTGTCGTACTTACACTAAACAGGACTACGTCTAGAGCTGTAGACAAAACTCCATATGAGATTTGGACTGGAAAGGTTCCAAAATTGTCTTTTATGAAGATATGGGGATGTGAAGCTTATGTAAACCGTTTACAAACAGATAAGCTTGCCCCTAAATTAGATAAATGCTATTTTATAGGGTATCCAAAAGGTAGTTTTGAATATTACTTCTATAGTCCCACTGAACAAAAGGTGTTTGTTGCAAGGGATAATGTCTTTTTGGAAAGAGAGTTCATTTCCAATAAGTCAAGTGGGAGAAATATTCATCTTGAACCAGTTCATGATGAAGAGCAACAAACTCAACAACGAGATGACATAGATGATGTCGATGACGAGTTGATGGTTTTGGAAGGCCAATGGCCCCAAATCATCCAAGAACCGGAACAAGAGGATCCACAAACCACAAGTAGTTGTGGAAACTGTTCTAGCTCCAGTTGTTGTACCGGTTGAACCCACCCATAGATCAGATAGGCCAAGGGTACAACCAAGACGTTATGATGATTTCATCTTGAATGTGAACCTTGATGTTCTTTTGCTAGAACATGATGAGCCTAATACCTATAAGCAAGCAACGACGGGTCTAGACTCCAAGAAATGGCTTGAGGCCATCAGATCCGAAATGAATTCGATGTTTGAAAATCAAGTGTGGGACTTGATAGATTTGCCAAATGGGGTAAAACCCATAGGGAGCAAATGGATTTTCAAACTCAAGACAGATAAGGATGAAAAGGTATATGTATACAAGGCAAGATTAGTTGCCAGAGGTTTTAAACAGATTCATAGTATAGACTATGATGAGACCTTTTCACTAGTTGTCATGATAAGATCCATTAGGATAATCCTTGCTATTGCCGCTTATATATTATGATTATGAGATTTGGCAAATGGATGTCAAAACCGCCTTCCTGAATGGATTCTTGGAAGAGGATGTGTATATGACACAACCGGAGGGTTTTGAAGATCCAAGTGATGTTGGGAAGGTATGCAAGCTTAAGAGATGTATATATGTGGACTTAAGCAAGCATCCATGAGTTGGAACTTTGATGAAAAGATCAAAGATTTTGATTTCATCAGATGTGAAGAGGAACCTTGTGTATACAAGAAGTTTAGTGGGAGTAAAGTGGTCTTCCTAGCCTTGTATGTGGATGACATACTACTTATGGGGAATGACATTCCGATGTTAGAGTCCATTAAGGAATGACTAAAGACATGTTTCTCAATGAAAGACTTTGGGGAGGCACTGTACATACTTGGAATAAAGATCTATAGAGATAGATCTAAGAGATTGCTTAAATTGAATCAAGGAACTTATGTATAGATAAGATTCTTAATATATTCAATATGCAAGATTCCAAGAAAGGGTTTTACCTATATCATGGTGTGTACACAACCTAATGTTGCATTTGCTTTGAGCAGATGTAGCAAATACCAATCGATTCCATGAGAGGCACATTAGTGTGCAGCTAAGAACATCCTAAAGTTATTGAGAAGAACCAAGGATGATTTCTTAAGGGTGATGACAAGTTGATCGTATTGATGAGGATGTTTCACCTTATTTGACATTAAGATGTGTAAGGTGCATACATATGACAATATTGCAAATCCATTGACGAAGCTTATGCCTAGCCCAAGCATGATGGTCACACTAGGGCTAAGGGTCTCAAACACATTGGAGAATGGCTTTGAGATTGCTTTCTATTACATTTTATGTTTAGAGTGTTAGACACTAAGTTTATGTTCGACTGGATGATTTTATGATATATGATATTTCATCTTTATTTATATATTGTGTTGAACGATAATAAATAAAATGTCCAAATAATTCGTAGTTCGCAAATGGGCTTATCTTAAGTGTTCTGGTAAATGAAACCCCATTAAGTGAAATGCAGTTATGAATTATCGCAAGTCCGTAGTCTAAAATCACCAACTTGGACATAGGTGATTTTATCAATGACTATATTGTAAGTTGACTGATAGCGCCAGGTTTCATGGGCTATAGGGACATGGAGATGTCTAGTCAATTACATATATATGTATGGATGATACATATATGACAGACCCACCTTAAGACTCTACAAAAGGGATTGCAAAGTTTTAAGTTAAACCATGATTAGTAGATTCCTCAGACATGAGTATGTTATGATCTCTCTTGATGATTGGTATTTCTTTGACACGGCTAAACGCTTTTCGTAACAGGGAGTTATAAAGGTCGTAGTTGGGATTGCCAAAAGTTGAGTGGGAGTCATAGTCATACAAGACTAGAGATGTCCTCCTTCTTCATGCATATTGTGATGCATCGAAAAGGAATGGTGTCTAGGCCACTTGAAGAGCGAGAACTGAAAATGAATGGCCATGCTCGGATGGATTATTTGTAATCATCTGTTTATTTGATAGTTCGAACTCGGAGTTCAAGAAACATATTTGATAATAGGTATGAATGTCACCATATCATCAAATAAGACATTAAGAGACACATGTATCTTATATTGCACACTTGTTTAAGGACAAGTGGGAGATTGAAGGAATTGTGTCCTTTAATTAAATGTGCAATGACTAAACATGGGATAGGACGATTGATAGAGATATACAATCCGATTATTTTAGGAGTCGTAGTGCTTTGCTAGAAGCCAACTACGATTAATGGTGTTAAACGGTTTAACTCCATGACTATTATAAACGGGTCCTATGAGGTCACACACATTGAGTTGACGGGATGGATCAACGGGTTTGATGGTTAATTATTAATATATATATATATATATATATATATATATATATATATATATATATATATATATATATATATATATATATATATATATATATATATATATATAAGTGATATATTATTAATAAGAAATATTATTTATTTTTGAAATAAATAGGAAGATAAACAATTGGAGTTTTGACATGTGTTAATTAGAGGAGTTACACAATTAAGGAGTTAAAGAGATGTGTGGACATGGCTGTTGGGCTTCGGCTGATAAATGTATTAGCACGTAACTCTTCTTAATTAAGTGGGATGTATGGTCTATGAGATTGATGCACCCAAGTGACGTTAGAAAATCAAAAGGTTGATTTAAGACTTCAGTTTTTGTTTATAAAACACACAAGCTTCCACCGTGGGTGTGCTAATCTTTTGGAAAGAACTTGCACGTAGAGAAAGTGAGGCAAGGTTGTTGCCAATTTTTCTCAAGAGGTTGTACGAAGGCACAATAGCAAAAGGGAGAAAATCAAAGTGTTGATTTGCTCACCATCACCATCCAGTGTAATTTGATTACTCCCCTTTCGACCTTCGTCCTAGCAGTCGAAGGCAAAGGAGATCTTGACCGGGCTTGTGTGGACCAATTAGAGGAGCAACACGTGGGGCTCTGATCTTCCGAATCCTCTCCGTTCAGATCCGGTTCACGCATCAAGAGGTATCCTCTAAACAATGATTGATCTATCAATATGCATGAAGATCCTACGATTAGATGTTTAGATATGATCTGAAATTCCGCTAAACGCATCTAATTATCCTTCAACTCTCCAACTTATCTCAATGAAGTATGTAACCTTTCAAACTTCCTTAATCTCTTCAAAGTATGTATCTTGCGAATAATGAAAGAAATAAGGTAAATTTGACTCATGCACTTTATTCACACTTGCAAACTATTTTTTTTTCTTTTTTTGATTTTTTTTATGCGAAAATAAAATAAAAACTAATGGTGCATTTATAGGGTGAGCCAAAAATTCTTTTACATAATATGCATAGCAAGATAAAAATTTAAAAACAACCTATATCTTAATAATTTTAACAATCCTTCCTACTTGAAATGAAACATAAGTTCATTTCTTCCACAAACCATTATTTCAATCAACTCTAAGTCTTAATTCCCAAATGGGGGGGTCAAGCTCAATTTGGCTAAGGATAATTTTGTGGAGTTTATAATAAAAGTCTCAGGCTAATGTTATGGCTTCAAGTAGGGATAATGCAGAGTAGGTAAAGAGAGGATAAAATTGGCTTAAAAGGTGCCTCCATCATTTAATCCTTATTCACATAAACATATAAATGCATTGGCTTTGAATAACTATGACAACATTTAGATATGCATAGGAAGAGTAAATACACTCAAGAAAGCATAGGGATTTTTAATGTTCTCCCTATAAGGCCAAAATTCTCACTGGGATAATTTTTGTTGGATTTTAACCTTTAGCTTATGATCATATGTCCTCAATTCCATCACAAGTTCACAATCCACATAAAAACAATTTCGAGGACTTAGCCTAAACCTTCCAAACATGCCATATGGTTTACATGATCAAATCAATCATTATTCATCATCATAGGACATCTAAGTTAGGGTTTAAAAACTAAAACAAAATACATAAATTTAAACATGCATATTTTTTCTTTTTTCGACATTTTATTTTTTTATTTTTATTGTTTTTCTTATGCAACTAAAAACAAAATTAAAGTATGACAAAAGACTAAAATGCATAAAATTTAAACATGAATGCATAACATAAAAATTAAAATTTCACCATGTAAAACCAAAAGCAAGACCAAAACATATAGTAATGATAATGAGCCCTTCCCCCACCCCATACTTAAAATATACAGTGTCCCCACTGTATAAAAATCAAATAAAAACAAGAGTAAAGGAAGGAACTCACAGAATAACACATCGAGGATGGCCGATCAGGCATGTCGAGGAGATTGTCTTTGTTGATCTCGAGTACCAAACTCGATCTCGAGGAGGCTTCTGCGTCCAGTGGCTTCTGAAGTCGAGGAGCTTCTGGGCTTTGTCGATATCGAGTTGGCCTACTCGATATCGAGGAGTGTCTGGGCTGTTTCTCCTTGTCATTCTCGACTTGGCCTTCGTCGATTCTGACTGCTTTTCAGGGACTTCTTATTCCACTTTTCGCGATCCTTTTATGCTTGCCGACCTAAAAGTGTTAGATTGCACACAAAAACAAGACTTTCCACATGAAGTATTCTAAACCAAAAAACGAAAACCAAAAAGTTCAAAAGTCCCAAAATTCATAAAGTCTTATATACAGGCTCTAGATTTTAGAGTCACTAGGCCGACTTCTCCGTTTGCGCTTAAGGACCATTAGTGTGGGGCCGCTCATGCTTGGCCCTTCTCCTGGATCATCTAGGTCCTGATTGTAGTATGCAAGCTCAGCTAACAGATGGTTGCTTGCATAATCTTCCTTCTCTTTCTTCTTCTTCCTTTCAGCTCTTAGTTTTCGCAGATTCTCTCGCCAAGGGGCCTTACCTCCCCTTAAATTATTGATAATTTTCTTAATGGACTGAGGGGGAGTAGAATTCATACCTGAACTTACCTTTTTGGGCCCAAAACAGAAATCTTCGGGCTTGGGGTTAGTCGATGTCGAGTACGACTGGTCGATATCGAGTACAGGGACCCCATACTTAGGATCTTGGCAAGTCTGTGGCTCAGCAGAGGAAGTCGACATCGAAGAACTTTGGTCGAGATCGAGTAGTGTCTTAGTCGATCTCGAGTATCCTTTGTCGATCTCGAGTACAGGGCTGGTGCTTTCCTCCGTTGATTGCTTGGTCTCGTGGTTGCTAATGCTTTTTACCTCTAGCCATGAAATTTCCTCTTTTGCAGGGCCAAAAGAGAAATCCAAAACCTCATCGCCTATGGTAAGAATGGTCTACCAAGAATAATGGACTGAGCGATCGATTCTTAACACTAATTTTGGCATCTGCAGTAGCTAAGAATGGTCTACCAAGAATAATAGGGCTAGTAGGATCTTCAGCGCAGTCTATAATAAGGAAATCCGCTGGAACAAAGAATTTACCAACCTGGACGGGGACATTCTCAACTATATATGTAGGTATGACCACTGTATTGTTTGCCATGTATAGTTTGGCATCTACAAGCTCTATGCATCCTATCTTTACCTTCCGCCAGATTGATAAAAGCATGATGCTCACACTTGCTCCTAAATCACACAAAGACTCATATTTATATTGTCCAAAACCCACAGTAACAGAAAACTTACCAAGGTCAGGTCTCTTTTCAGGGAAGTGGAGTACTTTGCATTCACTGCGATCTTTGAGATGGATCGCTTCTTGCTCAGGATTTGGGAAAGGCAGTGGCTTTTTCTGCTTTGGAGCCAGATCAGATGTCGGAGGTGTTGCAGAGTTGTCGACGTCGGCCAGATTCTTCTCGATCTCGACTACAGGTTCCTCGATCTCGAGTTGGGTTGTCGACCTCGAGTTGTCTGGTTGTGCAGTGTCCGAGCTCAGCTTCTAGTCTGTGTCGAGCAGAGTTTTGTCGAGGTCGAGTAGAGGTTCCTCGAGATCGAGTTGGTCCTGCTCTGTGTCGAGTCGCTGTTCTGCCTTGTCTTGATGTTTCCCGACCTCTGGCTCGTGTAAATGATGCCCACTCCTGAGTTTGATAGATGCAACGTGTCCGGTCTTCCCCTTAGGATTTGGTTTTGTTTGCCCAGGGAGCTGTTCGGATGGTCATGGGATCTGTGCAGCGATTTGACCCATCTGAGTCTCTATTCCCCTTTTCCAGATGTCCAGTTCTCCAAATTTTGTAGTGATGTTCTGGAATTGGTTGTTGATGGTGCCTTGATTCCGACGCATCTCCTCAAGGATTAGCTGCAGATCGTCCTTCTTTTGATCCCTTTCTGGATGTCCTGGAGCTCTGTAGGGTGGGGGGTTCCTAGGGGGACCTTGGTTCCACTGTGGTTGATAGAACCTTTGATCTCCCGTGAAGCGATTGGGACCCCCAGCGTAGGCTACCTCTTCATGTGTCTCTGCCATTCTGACTTGCTCAGTGTGTGGGCACTTAGTAGTGGTGTGCCGCTGTGATCCGTATTCGATGCAAGGCTCATTGACAGACAGATATTTGACTTGCTTGAGGAGCTTGTGATTCTGGTCTCTGTAGAACTGCTCCCTGACATCTGGGTCAATCTCCTTTGCTGGCTCATAGAGTGACATAGATGGTGCTGACCTGGCATAGGAGTTCTCCTCATAGTTTGCAGTAGACCCATATTTGTTGTCATAATTGGTGAGCTTGTCTAGCACACCCAGACGTCAATTGGTGGCATCGTCAGATACTCATAGCGAGTATACTAGTTGATTCTGTCCTTAGTGACTTGGTCAAAAGAGTTGAAGAAGATCTCCTGAATGACGTAGGGTGGATGTCCATGAGTAGGGCAAGATCGCAGCAGTTCTTTGTAGCGTTCCCATGCCTTTGCTAGCGGTTCCCCAGGCTTCTGTTTGAAGGCTGTGATTTTCTGGCGGAGGAGTGCTGTTTTGGCGGGAGGGAAGAATTTGTTCAAAAACTCTTGCTCTACTTGGGCCCATGTTGTGAGAGATCTTGGTTTCAGCCCTTCAAGCAATTTTAGTGCAGGTCCAGTGAGAGACCAGCGAAAAGCCTTTATCTTAACATATTCCAGAGTTGTACCTTCAGCAAGAGTACGACACATGTTAGAAAAATTGGTAATATGTTCAAGAGGACACTCATTAAATTTACCATAAAAAGCATTATTTTTAAGCTCTATAAGAAATTGAGTGCGAAATTCAAAAGAGTTTTTAGGGATTAGAATCGCCGATTCAGGCACGACGCGAGTTGGATGCATATAATCCTCTGCAGTGGTTGGGAATTGGGCAAGCTCAGCTTCTGATTGCCTTGCGCGTTCAGCTTCTTGTTCCCTTCCAGCTCTCTCAGCGGCGATAGTAACATCCCTTGCGGCTAGTTCCCTTGTGAGCCTTTCAATCAGCTGTTCTTGTGTTTCTGCGGCCGTCAAACTCAGGTGGTTGACCAGAACGGCGCATACACCTGTAAAGTAACTCAAAGAAAACGTGAGATTTTAACTACCTAAGGCGCGAATGATTGCTTCCCCGGCAACGGCGCCAATTTGTTGTAGGAGGAAATCGAGTTTAAAATATAAAATATAAATCAAACCAGATTCTGCCCACGCAAATAATTACAAGACCTCCTCCTGATGCAGCAGTGGAAAGTCAGGATCGATCCACGAGGAAGCGTGTTAGCGGATCCTAGGCAGCGGAGAAATCTCACAAAAGTCGACAACAGGAGTCCTAGATCTCGAGTACAGTTACTCGACAGAAGATCGGACATTCGAACGGCGCAGCAGCAACTCCCAGCGATTTTGGTCGAGATCGAGTAACCTTTACTCGAGATCGAGTAAGGTTGTCGACGTCGGTTTGGCTCTTGTCGATCACCTGCACACAGAAGCTACGGCGATGCTGGATCGAGAATCAGTAACTCGAGATTGAGGAGTGCTAGTCGATCTCGAGGAAGACAGAAAACTAAAACGAAATAAAGTAAAACAAATGCTTTGGGATTCCGAACTAAACTGTATGTAAAAGGACTTCCAAGATTGGGGTTTGCAACAACGATAACCAAGCATACATAAGGTAGAAATAAAACAGATAATCATGTAATTCGCATCGAAGGACTAAGCTTTCGCCTTTTTCAACAATTAGACAACTCTTTCAAGAAACCCTAATTGTCTCTACCGATTTTATGTTTACAATCCAAGTTGTTAGCATGGACCTCCATTAGATGGGTAATAAACACATAACAAGTAGTAGATGCTCAAAACATGATAAAAGTCGGATCTTTACCTCAAACACGCAGGGCTATCGTCAGGCTCGCCCAAACCCTAGAAGTGGGTGGACTACTCGCGCTTCATTGCAACCTCAGACATTGATTGATGACAAGAAACTTGCATTAAACTAAATTCAAAGACTTTACAATCCCGGCGATCCAACTCTCGTTGAACGCCAAAACCCTAAAACATTCGAACTCCTAAACCTTCTCTGTGAACTACTTCTCTACCTTGTGAATTGAATTGGATCATTCCTAAAATCAGCCTCATGGGCTTTATTTATCGCCTTCTAATCCTTGCTATTCAAGGATAGAATATCTCTATCTATATCTAAATCTATATCTAAAGGCTTAATGATAAACAAAAGAAATAACAATAATAAATCTAAAAAGGGAATTATATCTAAAAGTCTTCAAGTGGATAAATCCTCTCCTTCATGATAGATCTTGATAAAATCGGATATACTCGGAAATCTTCGGCTCCAAGGATCCCACAAATCCCGTCCCGTCCCGCATATAATAATAATAATAATAATAATAATAATAATAATAATAATAATAATAATAATAATAATAATAATTTTTATAATAATAATATTATAATATTATAGAATAATAATAATATATTATTAGTATTATTATTTTGAGAAAATATTATAATTATAATTATAATCATAATCTTCCATTTATAACAATAATAATATTATTATTTGAGCAAATATTATTTATAATTATAATAATAGTTTTTAATTTATAATAATAATTGATTATAATAATAATAATATTATATAATATTATAATATAATTAAATAATAATATTACTTTTTAATAAAATTATTATTATTATATTATCATATTATATTTTTTTCCTGTAAAGTATAATTATTTTATAATAATAACAATAGAAATAAGTAATATTATTATTATGATTATTATTATTATTATTTTATTTTTTTTAATTATAATGTGGCATTATCATTATTATTATTATTATTATTATTATTATTATTATTATTATTATTATTATTATTATTATTATTATTATTATTATTATTGTTATTATTATACCCATTTAGAGCTACAAGAAGCAAATAGCTAAATACGGTATTCTTCCCAATTATCAATCGATAATGAGACAATATTTGGTGAATCTCGTCTCAATCCTTTTCCGCCCCGATCTAGTAAGATAATGTAGCCAAATATGTTCAACATTATAACTAATTATACAATCATTGTATGAATTAATAATAGTATTATAATAATAATAATAATAATAATAATAATAATATTATTATTATTATTATTATTATTATTATTATTATTGAATAATATAGTTGAGAATAATACCATATTCAACATATTATACAAATTAATGAATTATGAAAGCATTTTTCACTTTGTAAATTTATATAATATTTTACTATTTTTATTAGCGGGACAAGACCCGTCCCATCCCGATCCCGTCCCGTCCAGACACCATCCCGTCCCGAAAAAAAAGTGTCAATCCCGTCCCGTAAAAATTTCACGGGACGAATCCCGTCCCGGCTCAATCCCGTCCCGTCCCGTCTCGTGCCCACCCCAACTAAAAAGCTTAAAAGATAAACAAATGTAATTTAGGAATTAAATCTAAAAAGGGGAAATAATATCTAAATAGGTAAGTCTTCTCATGTTGATAGATCTTGTCTTCCATAGATAGAACTTGATGGATCTCGGATAGACTCGGCTTCCTTCGGCCCCAAGGATTCCCAAACCGAGTAGGATAGTCAAACCGCGTAACGCGGCTTCGGGACGCGGCTCGTCGATCTCGACTAAGCCTCCTCGAGATCGACTAGGGTTTGTCATCGACCATGGCTGGCTGGACTTGGTCGGGTTGCTCTGCTCGACATGGCTCGGATTGTGCTCCTTGGCTCCTCGATCTCGACTAAGCAACTCGAGATCGAGTTGGGAAGTCCTCGAGGATGTGTGGCCTGGTGTGGTCGAGGAACTGGTGCTCGTCACGGACTCGGATTGGCGCCATGGTGGGCCTCGATCTCGACAAGGCTCCTCGAGATCGAGTAGGGTTGGCTCGGAGTCTCCATCCTCGGCTTCTCGTCTTGGCACAGCTCGTCGACTCCGGACTTGGCGTTGAGGTGTTGTCGATCTCGACAAGGGAACTCGAGATCGAGTAGGGTTCCGGAAGTCGGGTTGTCTCTGACTCAGTTTCTCGATCAGTGCTTAGTCGACATGGCCTGAGCTCAGACACCTTCGTCGAGATCGAGTAAGATTACTCTAGATCGAGTAATCATGGGCTCCTAGCTTGATTCGACTGGTTCCGCTGCTTCTTGGCCTTGGATTTCTGTAGTTGATTTCTGAGCTTTTCCGACCTTTCTCAGAACTGCTGTAATTTGCCTCGAATTCTGCGAAATTAAACAGAAACTGGTGTAGATTCCATAATTTGGCAAATAGAGATAAACTACATAGATTATGTATTATACTAACCCAGATGCATGAAATGTATGCAGAAAATGATATAAAAGTTATTGTAAAACATGACAGATTCGGCTCACAACACTCGACCAGGTCGGGTAGCGCTCCTCGGTCTCCTCGGGTGGGCTTCTCCTCGACTCCGGGCATGGGCTTTGGTGCTTTGTCGATCTCGATTTGATTACTCGATCTTGAGTAAGTTGCTGGAGTCGGGTTACTTCGTCTTCAGCTTCTCGACATAGGCTCCTCGATCAGTGCAGTGTCCGGACATGTCTTTGTCGATATCGACGAAGACTAGTCGATATAAAGTAAAATGTGTCATCCGTCTTGACTTCTTGGTTTTCCCTCGAAATGGCTCTATATTCTGCAATATTAAACAGAAACTTATGCAGATCTCTATTTCTGACAAATTAACATAAACTACATAAATTCGACATATTTCCAACCCGAAATATGCAAAGTGTATAGAATATGGAACTAAAATATGCATAAAGACATGGCTACTTTAGAGACATCACATGTCGAGTCCAGTACGTGCCCGAGCTCGAGTGCAACCCCGGGAGAAAATCCTACTCGACATCGAGGAGTTTGGTCGACGTCGAGGACAATCCAGTCAAGTCCGAGTCCGAAATCGAGTGTGTGCCGATAAGATAGAATAATTGCAAGAGAAGATATATGGAATTCTATCCATCCACATGAACATCTATCAAGAGAAAGATGATTTATCCACTTTAGATATAGTTTCCTTATAGATTTATTTCCTTTATCATTAATATTTTATCTTATGCTTTTAGATAGAAAGTTTTAGATATAGATATAGTTGTTCCTGCCTATATTAGCTACATGGAAACACTATAAATAAGGCCCTAGGGGGCTGATTTTCATTCATTTAAGCCAAGTCGTCTTCGGGCGCAAGGAGAGAGGAGAGAGAGAGAGAGAGAGAGAGAGAGAGAGAGAGAGAGAGAGAGAGAGAGAGAGAGAGAGGAGAAGGGGGGAGAGAGAGAGAGAGAACGCAAGGAGGAGGGGAGAGAGAGAGAGAGAGAGAGAGAGAGAGAGAGAGGGGGGGGGGGGGGATGAACGTTTGGAAGGGTCGGGGTGCGCCCGACGATAGTCATGCACACTTGAGGTAAAGTTTTGATATTTATTATGTTTTGATCATCCACTTCCTTTTATATTTATTACTTGCTCGAAAGAATAGAGATTCATGTTAACAACTTTAATTATAAACATAAAATTAGTAGATACAATTAGGGTTACTTGAAAGGGTTATCTAATTGTTGGAAAAGGCGAAAGCTTACTCATTTAATGTGATTACATAACTATTCAATCTTATCTTTTGTGTGTTTGATTATCGTTGAGGTGATCCCTTACCTTGGAAGTTTGCACCTTTATTACTTTATTTCTTTATTTACATTCTGCACAGATTTTACACGACACCAACCACCATTCCCTATCCATCCCTCCACATCGACCCATTCTTAGCCGACGTCGACAACAACCCTCATCACCTTTTCCCGCTATTCCCGAACCCCTAAACCAATTAAACCTAGAACCGCAAACTTCTCTCCGGAGGACGAACCTGACTCCACTATCCTATAGCGGGGTCTTGATTATAAATTTATTTGGTCGAGAAACCCTCTCGTCACTTACCCATTTTCTATCTGTAGGCGGTGGCGAGTTTGTCCAGTATATTCCACTAGTTGTCAGGTTGTTCGCCCTCGGGTGTCCAATTAATATTAACTTATAACACGTCAACTTTAAGATAAACCCCGACCCACTAGCTTCTTCTACGATGGCTTCTCTCTGAATCTTCAGATTTATTCCCCCCCCCCCCGGTCCCCATTAAATGCGAAGCCTATCATTCCCTCTCATCTCCTTATATAACTCCCCACATCGTTGGCCACCAACCCTCCTTCTTCAATCTCTAGGGCGCTTCTCATTCCTCAATTTAATGCTCCCCCTGCAGTGCATTAATGTGGATTAATCATTAGGCTGAGGTGGAGTTTCAATGCTTATATACTCTCCCTCTCCTTCCTCCTCTTTCTCTTCAGGCTATTTTGACGCTATGGGTTGGCGGGAAAATGAAATCCACTCACTGATCACCCCGTCAGTGTCAAACTCCAAGCTCCCTCTCTCTCTCTCTCTCTCTCTCTCTCTCTCTCATCCAAGTTGGCTTTTCTTTCCCTCTCTGTCTCTCTCCTCTGAGGTCAGTCCGATTTTTCCCTCTCTCTCTCTCTCTCTCTCCCCCTCAGGTGTCGCACAGTGGAAGGTTGCACCCCCCCTCCCTTACCTGTTACCGGTTGCAAGGGTTCCCCTAATATCCGGTTTCACCCAATTTAAAACCGGGTTGGATTGACCTTGCAATAAATCTCGTTTTTTGGGTCATTTTGTGATATTCTCTATATGATTATTTCAGAATTAGTGAAATTGGATTAGTTTTTTGTCAGAAATATATTAGGATTTTATGGTATTTTTGGAATTAGATTATTTTTTCAAAATTAATAAAAATCATTTAAAAATATCAACTAGAAATTGAAATTATAAAAATGAAATATACAAAAAAAATCCCTTAAATCGTAAATAAATCATTATATAAAAAATCCATTAAAAAATCATTTACAACATATTAGTTAGAAAAAATCATTTTATGAAAAAAGCTCTTTAATAAAAAACCTTAAAAATCATTTTATGAAAAAGATACTTTAAACAAATTAATTAGATTTACTCCATTAAAAAATACTTAAGTAACCTCTAAAAGACTAATTCCATTAAAAAAACTTTTAAATAATTAGAATCCTTTAAATAATCGGTTCAAAATATTTAATTAGAAAAAAATTATATTATAAATATATATTTAAAATAATAATTACAAATTCGATAAATTCAAAATATCCACTAAATCTTAAGTATTTTTTGCGCAACAACGGTTGGAGGAGTCAAATAAGCGAAAGATGTGGACTGATAAGCTTACCGCATCGCTTCGGGATGCTCAAGATATTTATGTAGATTCGGATGATGTACATGAGGATAGCGGGTCAAGGTACTTCGGTACTTGAGAAGAGTCATCGACTGATAAGGACAGCCACGTAGTTGATATGGACATTGTAATACTCTCTTCCTAAATTAAAATAAACTTGAAAATGTATTTTCAAATAGAGAAAACAGTATACCAGATTTCAAAGATTTCAAATAGAATCAGTCTCTACTCCAGTTGTTGCGAAAACCTGAAATGGGGCTGACTAGTGTATCAAGAACACCAGCCAACCATACTCAATTACTATGATTGATCAGCTTATACACTGGCAAGCTAAACGTAATAAGACTAATTTACACACACCCACACACCCACACCCACACGTACACACACACACATATATATAGAGAGAGGGAAGGAGAGAGGTTGGTTCTGGTGTACTCAACCCTTAACGTGTATCATGTGAACAAATTAAGACCATTGATTGAATGGAATGGAATGGAATGGAATGCTGAGATTAATAGGCAATTTTAGCTTTTTTTTTTTAAATTAAAAATCAGTGGAACCCACGTATTTTATTGCCCACTTGCTGAATTAGGGGCATGTGTGGTGCACTCTCTTTAAATTATTCGATGGTATATCTTGATTGTTCAATCGTATCGACAGATTATGCAATGGTATCGACTGATTATGCGACGATATCTGAATGTTTATTCGGTGGTATATAGATGATTATTCGCTTGTATATGAGTGATTATCGCTGGATGATATCATTGGATTATTCGTTGGTATCGGTGGATTATTCAATTGTATCGATTGATTATTCGATTGTATCGATTGATTATTCGATGGTATCGATTGATTATTTGATGGTGCTACAATATTATTCGGTTACTTATATCATTTTACCAAATAACTAAAATTTATTCGATGCTATCAATGGATTATTCGATGATATCACTTGATTATTCGATAACATCGAATAATTCGGATTTCTCCCCTAATATCTCTTTCAATCAAGCAAAGAAAAAAGATTTCAACTAATCACAAACCCTAGACTAAAAATCCACCAAAAGGGAACCTCCCGACTGCAAATCCACCAGTCACCACCACCGGAAAAACTCCCCACTGGAGATCCACCACTAGGGAAAACCTCCCGCCTTCAAATCCGCCACCAGGGATTCGCCCATGGCTTCCTCGCCGATGCCTAGATTTGCGAATAGGGTAAGAAGAATGAGACTAAACCTGCAACACGAAACATCGCCACCGCCCAGGATTGGAAATCCACCAGTCACCACCACCGGAAAAACTCCCAATTGCACATCCATCGCCGACCGCCTTTGCTTCCGTCATCGCCGACTGCCTTCGCTTCTGCCATCAATCTCCTCTTACTTCCGCCATATCCTTCGCCCCCCAATCGAGAGGGCTCACCTTTGTTCACCTTCGCCACCATCCCCGACCACCTTTTCTCCCACCATCAATCTCCTCTGACTTGCATCGCCGACCGCCTTCGCTTCCACCATCGCAGACCGCCTTCGCTTCCCCCATTGCCGACCGCTTTCGCTTCCGCCACCACCCAATCAATTTTCTCTCTTGAAACGGTTCTCTCTTTCAATGGTTGAGAAAGTGGGATTCCCAGATCTGAAATTGAAAGAATGCATCGATGGAGTTTTGAAGGAGTTGGGGAACACGCGTTTAGACGTTGAAGTGAATTTCTTTTTACAATTTTTTTTAATTTCCTAAATGACGTGGAACAATCTCGGTCTTTTATTTTCCTTACATCAACGACTCAAATTTGTTCACATGATACACGTTAAGGGCTGAGTACATATGATCTATCTCATACACACACACACACACACACACACACACACACACACACACACACACACACACACACACACACACACACACACACACACACACACACACACACACACACACACACACAATTTTATCAATTATTGTACTGACTACGATATATCAGTAGGTATGGATAAATTTTAAGGATTGATTGTCTCTTTACCAACCAACCCACAGGACAAATCCAAGGAAATCTCACTAGAAAACCTTGACATCCCACGTTTTGCATTCCAGAATCAAATGAGGGTTTCATACCTCACGGATATGGGTGATACTATGTTGTGAGCCTAATTCGCCATGTTTTATATTCACTTTTATATCGTTTTCTGCATACATTTCATACATTTGGGCTAGAATAGCACAGAATCTATGTAGTTTATGCTTATTTGCCAAATTACGGAATCTACACCAGTTTTTATTTAATTTCGCAGAAATCGAAGCAATTTACAACAGTTCTGAGAAAAGAAGGAAAAGCTCGAAGTCAACTACAGAAGTCCGAGATCAAGGAGTAGCGGAACCATGACAAATCGAGCTGGAAAGAAGAAAACTGAGTCAAAAAACACAACTCGATATCGAGTAAGGTCAAGTCGATTTCCACTGAGTTGACCAGAATCGAGCAAGCTGGGGAGAGTTGGTCGATATCGACTTCATCTAGTCGATATAGAGTAACCAAAATCGAGTCAAGAAGTTGGGAGCTGAACATGCAAGTCGATATCGAGGAAATCTACTCGATATCGAGTAACCACTTAAGTCGATTTTCACTTCTTGGAGCCGAGATCGACGAAGAAGTTGAAGACGGAGAAAAGTTGGTCGATATCGAGGAAACTACTCGATATCGAGGAAACCCCCAGTGGTCGACGTAGAGTAATCCGGACCCTGTTAAGATTCTATCCCGAATCCAATGGAGATATTTTCGGGATCAAATTCCATCAAGATCTATCAAGTGCTATCAAGTCAAAGAAGAGAAGATATTTACCTACATTAGATATATTTCCTTTTTTGATATAATTATTTATTTCCATGTTTTATCTTTATGTTATTAGATAGATAAAATAAGATATAGATATAGTTTTCTTTCCTAGATTAGCTTGGAATGAAGGTTATAAATAAAGCCTTAGGGGCTGATTTCCATTCATTCAATTCTAGAGAGGGAGAAGAGGTAGTAAGTAGAGATAGTGAGAGAGAGAGCTTGTGGCGAGAGCAAGGTGGAAAGGCGAAAGCGGATTTGGCTTGTTCGGTTGTAAGCTTTCTTTTTAGTTTATTTTAATGCAATTTATTTTCCTGAAATCTTTGATGAGTTTATTCATGACGAAGAGCGAGTAGTCCACCCACTTCTAGGGTCGTGGTGAGCCCAACGGTAGCCATGTGAGGTGATGCGGTAAAGGTTTGAGCTTTTTATGCAATTCGTCTTCTATCCCTGCAAGCATGATTCTTTTGCGAAAGTTGAAGGTGATCATTGTTTGTGTTATTGAAGCGAAAGTGATCTTAATACAACTTGGATTAATTATGTGAAAAGGGTTAGTAACAATTAGGGTTTATGCGAAAGCCTCTATATTTCTATTTGTTAATAACGAAAGTTATTTGATGAAAAGCATGATCTTTTATGCCTTTATGTGTTATTTTGCATGGTTATCGTTGTGGTGTTGAAACCCTGATCTTGGAAGTCTTTAGTTTATTGAGTTAATTTCGTGTTTACATTCTTTCGTTCGAAAAAGTTGTAAATTTCTTTTTCTGTTGTTACTCGATTTCGAGAAGATTTAGTCGACATCGAGGACTTTGGTCGATGTCGAGTTGAGTTGGTCGAAATCGAGTTACTTTGTTTGGTTTTGCTTTCTGTCAGTCGATTTTGAGCATTGTTGGTCGATTTAGTGGTCGATATCGACCAGATTTCTGCCTTTGCTTGGTTTCTGTTTCCAGTCGATATTGACCTACTGTTGGTCGATTTTCTTACTCAATATCGAGTAACAGCGCTCAATATCGACCAGTGATCTGTGCTTTCGTTTCTTTTATGCTTTTCTCTGTTATTTTTGTCTTTCTGTCTATTTTTCTTGTGAGATCTTTCCATTACCTGAGATCGGCTGACACGCTTCATCAAGGATCGATCCTGACTTCCCACTACTGCATCGGGAGGAAGTCTTGTAATCATTTGCGTGGGCACGAATCTGGTTTGATCTATTTCATTATATTTTAAACTCGATTTCCTCCTACAACAAATTGGCGTCGTTGTCGGGGAAGCAATCATTCGCGCCTTAGGTAGTCAGATCTCCCGTTTTCCTTTAAGTTTTGATTTTGCAGGTGTATGCGCCGTTCTGGTCAACCACCTGAGTTTGACGCCTTAGACGATCCGGAATGCCTTATACACATCCATTCTAAACTGAAAAGGATCATGGCGACTGCCGAAACACAAGTTGAGATGATTGAGAGGCTTCAGAGGGAACTAGCCGCCAAGGATACTGCTCTCACCGCTGAGATAGCACGCACTACACAGGAAGCTGAGCGAAGGAGGCAGGTGGAAGCTTAGCTTGCCCAATACCCTACCACTGCAGAGGATTACATGCACCCGACTCTCGTCGTGCCTGAATCGGCCATTCTAATCCCTGAAAATAATTTTGAAATTTGCACTCCTTTCCTTATTGAGATTAAAAATAATGCTTTTTATGGAAGATTTAATGAATGTCATCTTTAACATATTACCAACTTTGCTGACATGTGTCATACTCTTGCTAAAGGTACTACTTTGGAATATGTCATGATGAAGGCTTTTCGTTGGTCCCTGGCCTGTCCAGCATTGAAGTGGCTTGAAGGTCTTCGTCCACGATCCCTAACAACATGGGCTGAAGTAAGGCAGGAATTTCTCAACAAATTCTTTCCTCCTGCCAAGACAGCGCTCCTCCGCCAAAAGATTACAACTTTCAAACAGAAGCCTGTGGAGCCGCTAGCAAAAGCATGGGAACGATATAAGGATCTACTGCGATCCTTCCCGACACATGGACAGCCACCCTACGTCATTCAGGAGATCTTCTTCAATTCTCTTGACCTGGCCGCTAAGGATAGGATCAACCAGTATACTCATTATGAGTATCTGACAATGCCGCCAGCTGAAGCACGAGCCACCCTCGACAAGCTTACCAACTATGACAACAAGTATGGGACTCCAACTAACTATGAGGAGAACGCCTATGCCAGACCAGCCACATCCATGCCCCTCTATGAGCCTTCTAAGGAGATTGACCCAGATGTCAAGGAGCAACACTACAGAGATCAGAATCACAAGCTCCTCAAGCAAGTCAAGTATCTTTCTGTCAACCAGCCATGCATCGAATGCGGCTCACAGCAGCACACTACTACTGAGTGACCAAACGCGGAGCAAGTCAGGATGGCAGAAACTCACGAAGAGGTAGCCTACGCAGGGGGTCCCAATCGCTATATAGGGGACCAGAGGTTCTATCAACCACAATGGAACCAAGGTGCCCGTAGGAACCCCCCGCCATACAGAGCTCTAGGACATCCGAAAAGGGACCAGAAGAAGGATGACCTACAGACCATCCTTGAGGAAATGCGGAGGAACCATTCAGACACCAAGCAATCCTTTAACTCCGTCTACACTAAGATACAGGGTGTCAACTCTAGGCTTGGGGAGATTGATATATGGCGGAAATCAATGGAGACTCAGATTGGCCAGCTAGCAGCAGGCGTCCCCAGACAGTCAGGTACGCTCCCTTGATCTTCTGAGCCCAATCCTAAGGGCAAATCTGTGGGGCAAGTAGTAGCAATGAATCTAAGGAGTGGGCGACAAATGCAAATAGCCGATCAAGATACAGAGGAGAAGGATGCAGCAGACAACTCGACATCGAGCAAACCAGTCGACATCGACCAAAACTTACTCGACGTCGACCAAACTCTCTTCGATATCGACCAGAATGTTGGTCCCAAACCAAAGTCGACTACTGTAGTCGATGTCGACCAGCACCAACTCGATATCGACCAACCTGTAGTCGATGTCGACTACCCTACTGTCCCTGTCGACCGGTCTTCAGCACCTCCAAAGAAGAAAAAGCTGCCTTTCCCGGCAAAATCTCCAAAGGACCCAACAGAGAAGAAATTTCAGCGCTTCATCAAGATGCTTCAGAGGCTCAATGTCACCATACCATTCACATAAGCTCTTAATGAAATGCCATCATATGTCAAGTTCCTCAAGGAGATCCTAAGCAAAAAGCGGTCAATGGCTGAGATCGTAGAGGAGTGCAGCCATATGGACATACTTGAGAAAAGACCAGATCCAGGTAAGTTTGCTATAACCATTGGATTTGGTCAATACAAATTAAATGCTTTATGTGATCTTGGAGCTAGTGTAAGTATAATGCCCATGTCAATATGGTCCAAGATTAAGATAGGTGTCCTAGAGCCTGTGGATGCTAAGGTTTATATGGCAAACAACACGGTGGTCATCCCAACAGGCATGGTGGACAATGTGCCAGTACAAGTAGGTAAGTTCTTCGTCCCTGCTGATTTCTTAGTTATTGATATGGCGGAGGACTCTGCTTGTCCTATTATTCTAGGAAGACCCTTCTTGGCAACGGTGGATGCCAACATAAGCGTACGGAAGGGAGTGCTCACATTCAACATCAGCAATGAGGTAATTGAGTATTCCTTTAATAAAACTGCAAGGCATCAGGTCCTATATATGGAAGAGGTAAAATCTATATCAGCTGGTTACATTACTTGCAGGGAGCCTAAGGTAAGAAATATGACTCCTAAAGAGTTAGAAAAGAGGGATATGGAAGCCCAGGTAGAGAAGATCATGTCCATCCTAAACAAAAAAGATGAGAATCCACTCGACATAGACCAAGGTACATCGATTTGGACTAACTATTTTTCGGATGCCTTGCTAGGTCTTAAGTATGGGGTCAATATCGACCAGGAGAAATCGACAGGCCCAGAAAACAACTCGATATCGAGTACAGCAAGTCGATATCGACCTACCCTTTTCGAGCTGACCCCACTAGGAATCGAGTCATGCAATATCGAGCAGGACAACTCGATATCGACCAAGCCTGGTCGATATCGACCAACTTTTGCTGAGTCGATTCCCCCTGTCGAGCCACCACCAGCCGATTCCGAGAAGGACAACTCGATATCGACCACCTCTGGTCGATATCGACTAACCCAAATCGACAAAACTTCCTCCACATCGATTGTGATTCCACCAGACGAGCACAATTCCTCGACATCGAGAAACCTTGTCGATGTCGACCAAAAACTGCCTTCCTCGACTACACCTTCCTCGACCAACAACCCACCAGAAGAAAGAAACTCCTCAATGTCGAGTAATTTTTCTCGATGTCGAGTAGAATCTGAGGTCCTCGAATCCGATTCTGTGAAGGTAAGCCAAGGTATGGATCCTTCTTCTCCTATTTCCATTAAAGATTTATCGATACATGGGAGAGGTTTGCCTTGGTATGTGCGATTATGTAGGATCTCCAATGATGAGCCTAAGGAGTATGAAGTTGGAGACAAGCTCTATGTTTCCAAATCAAAAGATCATTGGTTCCCTAACAAATTCAACAAAAAGAAGATGGGGCCTTTCATTGTGAACAAGATCCATTCGGACGGACTACAGCTGATGGACAAGAATGGGGTCCTATTTGAAGCCCAAGCTACATGGGCCATGTAGATGCCACCTTGAGCTTAATGGAGAAGTCGGCCTAGCGACTATAAAATCTAGAGCTTGTAAATAGACATTTATTTTTGGGACTTTTGGACATTGTTGCTTTTTGTTTGTTTTTAGTTTTGAACCTTTAGTTTTCCTATTGTGGGTATTTCTCTTCTACATTTTTCAGGTCCACGGGGATAGAAGCAAGCTAAAATCGGACTAGGCCCAACAGCATCGCACTAAAGTCTGGCATCCTGCACACCTGTCTAGTAAGTTTCTTTCTTTACCCTTATTTTTTATACAGTGAGGACACTATAATGTTTAAGTATGGGGTGAGGGAAGGGCTTACTTTATGCATATTTTACCATATTTGACATTATGTTTGCATTTTTAAAGTTTATTTCTTGAATTGCTTATACATGGCTATTTTGGAATTCATTATTGATTTATGTGCTTATATGCATGTTTTCCAAAGTTTGAAAAACATGACCCCCATTGAAAATTATTGAATAAATGTCATGGAAGCTTATATTGAACTCGACGATGCAAAATTGGATTCATTAGAGATATAGCATGAAATTGCCTAGTAAAGGGAAGTCACAATGAAGTGCATATTTTATTGAAAACCATGAAAGGAGGTAAAATTGATGTTGTTTTTGACATGTTGCATGATAAGAGGATGGAGGACTTTATATTTCCATATAATACTCATATTATTATATCCTAGCCATACATATGCTTATGCATCACAAAAGCCATATTATGCCTTATTTCAAATATTGCTCCATATGATCTAAATATGTCCATTCTTTACCTTATTTCCTATCCGGGGATTATGTTGAGAATGATGTCACATTATGGAGATTATTATATGGTGTTTGTGTTGTGGTTATCATTATTGGAGTTTGGTAGGAAATTGTTTGAAATATATGGAAAATTTAATGAGTGAAAGAAAATCCGATCACCTCAGGAGATAAAGGTAGATCGACCCTGCTCGCTGAGATAATAGTTTGGCGAGATGGGACACACAGGTGAGGAGTCCGACGCACTAAGTATCTGGGGCCATTCATTACACCAATGTTTACGACTCGCGAGAAGGCAGTGCTAAATTTAGAGAGGTAAAAGCATTATAATTGGAAAAAAAAAAAGCAATGAGCGATGACAGAAAGGTGATGATTCTTATGAAGAAGGAATGTGGTACGAAAAGTTTGGAAATACTCCATTTCCCCGGATCATTAGCACCACATTGCCAAAAAAATTTCACCTTTAGCCTTTTACCAATTTACTCCTTCATGAGCTTAAATTAAAGTCCTCTTGATTATTAATGCTTTGTTATCTGAATTGTTTTTGCATAACCCTCCTTTTGTGAGTAGATGTTGCTTTTTAATCGCACATGCATGGATTTGTGGCACAAGTACCTTTTCGAGGATGGTAATTGTTTGCAGGGTTATATGGCAATGAATCTAATATGTTGAGAGTTTTAATTTCTTCCCCTGTATGACAATTAAAAGTATTGCTTGAGGACAAGCAAGCTTAAGTATGGAGTGTTTGTTGTGAGCCTAATTCACCATGTTTTATATTCACTTTTATATCGTTTTCTGTATACATTTCATACATTTGGGCTAGAATAGTACATAATCTATGTAGTTTATGCTTATTTGCCAAATTATGGAATATACACCAGTTTCTATTTAATTTCGCAGAAATCGAAGCAATTTACAGCAGTTATGAGAAAAGAAGGAAAAGCTCGAAATCAACTACAGAATTCTGAGGTCAAGGAGTAGCGGAACCAGGACAAATCGAGCTGGAAAGAAGAAAACCGAGCCAAAACACACAACTCGATATCGAGTACTGCAAGTCGATATCGAGTAACCAAAATCGAGTCAACGCCCCGGAATCGAGTCAAGAAGCTGGGACCTGAACATGCAAGTCGATATCGAGGAAATCTACTCGATATCGAGTAACCACTTAAGTCGATTTTCACTTCCTGGAGCCGAGATCGACAAAGAAGCTGAAGACGGAGAAAAGTTGGTCGATATCGAGGAAACTACTCGATAACGAGGAAACCCCCAGTGGCCGACGTCGAGTAATCCGGACCTTGTTAAGATTCTATCCCGAATCCAATGGAGATATTTTCGAGTTCAAATTCTATCAAGATCTATCAAGTGCTATCAAGTCAAAGAGGAGAAGATATTTACCTACATTAGATATATTTCCTTTTTAGATATAATTATTTATTTCCATGTTTTATCTTTATGTTATTAGATAGATAAAATTATATATAGATATAGTTTTCTTTCCTAGATTAGCTTTGAATGAAGGCTATAAATAAAGCCTTAAGGGCTGATTTCCATTCATTCAATTCTAGAGAGAGAGAGAGAGAGAGAGAGAGAGAGAGAGAGAGAGAGAGCTTGTGGCAAGAGCAAGGTGGAAAGGCGAAAGCGGATTTGACTTGTTCGGTTGTAAGCTTTCTTTTTAGTTTATTTTAATGCAATTTATTTTCCTGAAAACTTTGATGAGTTTATTCATGATGAAGAGCGAGTAGTCCACCCATTTCTAGGGTCAGGGTGAGCCCGACGGTAGCCATGTGAGGTGATGCGGTAAAGGTTTGAGCTTTTTAAGCAATTCGTCTTCTATCCCTGCAAGCATGATTCTTTTGCGAAAGTTGAAGGTGATCCTTGTTTGTGTTATTGAAGCGAAAGTGATCTTAATACAACTTGGATTAATTATGTGAAAAGGGTTAGTAACAATTAGGGTTTATGCGAAAGCCTCTATATTCCTATTTGTTAATAACAAAAGTTATTTGATGAAAAGCATGATCTTTTATGCCTTTATGTGTTATTTTGCATGGTTATCATTGTGGTGTTGAAACCCTGATCTTGGAAGTCTTTAGTTTATTGAGTTAATTTCGTGTTTACATTCGTTTTCGTTTGAAAAAGTTGCAAATTTCTGTTTCTGTTGTTACTCGATTTCGAGAAGATTTAGTCGACATCGAGGACTTTGGTCGATGTCGAGTTGAGTTGGTCGAAATCGAGTTACTTTGTCTGGTTTTGCTTTCTGTGAGTCGATTTTGAGCACTGTTGGTCGATTTGCTTAGTCGATATCGAGCAACAGTGGTAGATATCGACCAGATTTCTGCCTTTGCTTGGTTTATGTTTCCAGTCGATATTGACCTACTGTTGGTCGATTTTCTTATTCAATATCGAGTAACAGCACTCAATATCGACCAGTTCTGTGCTTTCGTTTCTTTTATGCTTTTCTCTGTTATTTCCGACTTTCTGTCTATTTTTCTTGTGAGATCTTTCCACTGCTTGAGATCCGATGACACGCTTTCTCGAGGATCGATCCTGACTTCCCACTGCTGCATCAGGAGGAAGTCTTGTAATCATTTGCGTGGGCACGAATCTGGTTTGATCTATTTCATTATATTTTAAACTCGATTTTCTCCTACAACATACTGTCACTTCCACGTATCTCCTAGAGACTAGCACTCATGTCCATATATATATATTTTCCATATCTTGAATAATTGACTAGTCTACAATGAGCTACTATATTTCACATCTATACAAGATAATTAAATTCGATAGTAGCATCAAATAAAGCTCACTTGCCTTGATTAGAAATATGTGATCTAAATAGGACTAACATCACGACTTGCTATGATATTCTATTTTTTCTTAGTCAAGACATATGATATTGTCGCCTTCAAGTATCTGGCAGAGTTCAACACATCGTACATACAGAACAATATCATCCAATTAGCTTATATCCCATAATCATATACATGCTTCTATATAGTCTCCACTTAAAGTGAATCCTTAATTAATATAATAAACTTATACCTCTCACATCATGATAATCCCTTGCATCTCCAACTTTATTTCTAACGTATTCAAACAATATTAGGATTTGAAAACTTAATTTAGGATTAATTCTTTTTCTAAAAAATGGGCATTACAACGACTTAAGAATATCAAAAACTTTAAAATAATTGGGCATTATCTCGTTTAAAAAAGAAATACTCGTCCATTTCATATATATTAATGGCATTATTTAACTTTAGATCTAGATATAATAATTATAATGACTTAAAAACTAGGATAGAAATGCTCAAAATTATATATAGACATTATAACGATATAAACTATCTCAAAATAAATAAAATAAAATTGACTCATACCATAAACGAATGAACCATACGATAACTTCAAAACTAATTGAGAAGACGTTTTAACTCATATACGACTTCAATAGGTTGTATTGCGGCTTACAATTGCCAAATCCAATTTTTATATATATAGGGTGAGGTTAAAGTGAAAATTGGGCTTAAAGTGAAAATAAGGCTTAAAGTGAAAATGGGGTTTTTATTGGTTAGCTGGCGCGGGTTTGGCATTAAAAACTGAACCAGGCCATTTAAAAAAAAAAAAAAAAAACCGAGTCGGCTCAAACAGTGAAAAATGGAGAAAACCCCTTCCTCCTCCTCTCGCCTGGCACTCCTCTTGCTTTCGAATCGACCGACGCTCTAGCACCTCTCCCAATACACGCCGCCGACGCCGATGACCACACCCCTACCGAGCAGTTTCCAGCGATGCCGGACTCATCTCCTGATCCAGGAGCATCGCCTCTTCCGCTCCCCCAGTTTTGTCCCGATTCGAAGAACTTGGCACTGTCAATATGCTTCTCCGTGAAAGAATCATCTTCATCGGCTCTCAGGCATGTTTCCTTTCTCTCACTGCACCTGTTTTCTCTTCTAATGCATTCAATTCAATCCCCTCTACTGTTGTCAAACGTTAATTTTCAGGTTTGTTTAGGGTTATCTTTCCCTGCGATTATTTGCTTAGGTTTCGTTAGAATTGAGATGAAGCCTTCGTTGTAGAGTTGTACTGCCTTCTTCATTTAGAGTGGCATTTTGTCATTGAATGGCTGAATCCATTTCATCTGTCATTGAATTTGGGGATCTTTTGGTGGCGAATGGATTTTGCAGGTACAAGGCTTTTGATGAGTATGAAGGTATAGAAGTAGTTTGGAACTAGGTGAAGTAGTTTGGTTATGGCTGAATTTTGCTGCTCTCTTGAGAGCATGTTCTGATTGATTAGGTAGAAACTTAGGGCTGATTATTTGCTAAATACCGGAATGAGTCAGCCAGTCAGGTACTTGTTTGAACTTGATCTAATCTGATTTTCTAGTTAGATGAACTGGACTAAAGTTGTCAAATGCAATGAACAAGTTTGTTTATAAGTTGGATTACTACTTAGCAGCATACATTGATATCTGGATTATAAGAAGTACAATCTGTCATGGGTTCTTCATATCTAAAGAGGAAAAAAAACAAAAACTTGAGAGATGGAACCAGGAACTCCACTGAAAGACAGATTTCTGTCTGAAGCAACGCCACTGAAAAAAATCAGAAACTTGAGAGATTGAACCGAAAACTCCCCTGAAAGGCTGATTTGTGTTTTGAGCAACTCCACTGAAAAAAATCAGGAACTTAAAAGATCTGAATTTCTCAAACTTTTAGGGATTGTTCAATAACTCCTAAAAGTTACATCTAGGTGAGTGTTTTTGGTGTTATTGGTAAGAGCATGTAACAAGATAAGGTATTAAATTGCTGAAGCCCACCACTTGTTTGATAAGATGCTTCAAAGACAGATTTGTGTTTTGAGCAACTCCATTGATGTTTTTAGCTTGCTACTTTTGTTATGTGCAATTTTAGTTTGAAAAAGTGCAAATATAAAACTAAAAAGTGCATTTTTAGAACTCAAATGTTCTTAGCTTGTCCATATTTTGGATTAGCTTTTTAATTGTATTAAGATCCAAAAGCTCAATTAGGAATGAGCGCCTGAACAATTGTTGTTCAGGAGGTTGGTGGTTCGACTCCACCGGGATCTATCTATTGTTTCAATGTCCAAATTTTAGATCTATTGTTATTTGTCCACCTAATCATTTTATTTATGAACTTATTTTCTCTTATTTGTGCACTTTAATTCTAGAAGCTCAAATAGAAGGTTTTAAAGAAATTTACTTAGCCTTTTTAGTCTCAATAAATCTTGTGTTAGATTTGATTGCATATTTCGCTTGTTTATGTTGTTGTGCAGATTCCAACAACACTCGCAACTGCAAGATCATGTGTAGGTTCCATAGATGCCTCACTTTGGATGTAAATTATGTTTTTGGCTAATTTTTCATATGCTTTACATTGAGCTTATGCAATCTATAATTAATATAATTCTTGCACTCTGTGATATTATTCATGCACTTCATCACTTTATTCTTGCACTTTGTAGTCTTAATTGTGCACTTCAGAATCTTATTCATTCACTTCATCATTTTATTCTTGCACTTCAGAATCTTATTCATGTACTTCAGAATCTTATTCATGCACTTCATAATCTTATTCATGCACTTCAGAATCTTATTCTTGCACTTCAGAATCTTATTCATGCACTTCATAATCTTATTCATAGACTTCATCATATTATTCTTGCACTTTATCATTTTATTTATGCACTTCATAATCTTATCAATGCACTTCATATTATTATTCATCCACTTCATCATTTTATTCTTGCACGTTATCACCTTATTTATGCACTTTATCAAACTAAAATTGCACATTATATTAGATAGGAATTTTGCTCTACCTAGGTTCCAAGGACTAGGGGTGTGCATAACCGGGTACCCGACACGAACCGGTTAATCGTGCCGGGTACCCGAAACCGTTTAGCACAAAGTCCCCGAACCGTATCCGAACCGTTTAAACCCGGGTATCCGACACGGTTAGGGTATTCGGTTCCGTGTTATCCGACACGAACCGTTAGGTTTTCTTTTTTTCCCTTCTGTTCTGCAGTTCTGGTGGCGTTGTCATTGTGGTGGCTGGCTGCAGCAACAAGTGCCGGTGGGAGGAGGGAGGCTTCGCAAATCAGGCTCGGTAATGGAAGACGAGGTGTTCATCGGCTTTGCCCTCTGTTGTTGTTGTTGGTCAGTGCACGAGATGGGACAGCGCCGGCGGTCATCGAGGTGTGGGGAAGCCATATCTGAGAGAGAGAGAGAGGCAGGGGGTTGCGGCGCTGGTTGGCTTCGACTTCGATAGGCGTAGGTACGGTCATGGCTTCAGGAGATGGAAGGAGGGCAGCCATGGCTTCAGATCTGAGCGAGGCCGAGCTGAGAAATGGAAGGAGGGCGGCCATGGCTTCAGGAGATGGAAGGAGGGCGGTCATGGCTTCAGGAGATGGAAGGAGGGCGGCCAGGCGAGGATTAAAAGGGTTGAGCGTTGAGGGTATTGATTTAGGGTTAGGGATTTATTCAATTTAACTCATTTAAAAGGTAAAAAGAGAGTGAGAGATGGAAGGAGGGCAGCCATGGCTTCAGATCTGATCGAGGCCAAGCTGAGAGATGGAAGGAGGGCGGCCATGGCTTCAGGAGATGGAAGGAGGGCGGCCAGGCGAAGATTAAAAGGGTTGAGCGTTGAGGGTATTGATTTAGGGTTAGGGATTTATTCAATTTAACTCATTTAAAAGGTAAAAAAGTGAAAAAATAAAAAGTAGCTAGGGGATTCGAACCTGTTATCTGTTGGCACTTATCTTCATCCGTGAGCCTGCCTTAACCAAGTGAGCCATCTAAGCATCTTGTTACCTAAAGGATCTTATATATACAAGTATTAATACCACCAAGATCTAAAATTAAAAAAAAAAAAAATTAAACGGTTCGTGTCGGGTACCCGACAAAGCGATTTCCCCGATCCGAACACGAACCGTTTAAAGCCGTGTTTTCTCGGTTCGTGTCATTATCGTGTCGTGTTTTTTCGGTTTCGGGTTTTTTCGGGTCGTGTTGTCGTGTTTTCGTGTCGTGTTTTCGGTTTCGGGTTTTTCTGCACACCCCTACCAAGGACGGCCCACAGGTTCTCGAAAGCACCTATGATTTCGCACCTTGCAATGCAATAGGCTAAACAATGGTAAATTATATGAAAGCTTCCTCTAATCCAGCCCTTGAAATCATGTCGTTGAAGTGGAAAATTCAGCATAAAATCCCTCCTTGACAGCTCCACAACTATTATTATTTTTGCACATCTATTAATATTAATTATGCACTATGTATTATTATTTTTGCAATTTATAAGGTTATTTGTGCACTTTATGATCTTATATTTGCACATTACAATTTTATTTTTGCACTTTATTAATGAAGAGAAAGATAGTAAGAGATAAACATAGATAGCCTATGCGGGATTTGAACCCGCATCTTTGTGCGTGGGCACATTGCTCTACCATTTTGAGCTAATAGGCTTTTAATAACATATCGCGTATATTAATGCGATTTTAGATGCTAATTGTGCAACCTGAACTATATTAAGTGTAAAAATAAGACGTTTTTGTGCACTTTTAGATCACAATTGTGCAATATGGTACAAGAGAGCACACTTGAAAAAACTTGACTTTATAACTTTGCATTTCAAGGGACTTCAAAGCCTGGTTAGTGATTGAGTTTTGCACAATCAATATCAGTCCAGCCAAACTCTCTCTATTCACAATCGACTTAAAATCCCCCGGATTACATACACTTTGATCATTGCAAGACCACAACAAACGACCAACGTCTACATTTGCCAAAAACAGCATCATATCCCACAAAACAGTCATTCACCATATCTCTCAGCAATAAGCAGTAGGCATATCAAATAAAAATGCAGTGTATCTGTGACCTTATTATTTGCTGGTTGATTTATCCTGATCCTCAAACTCACCAAGGAACTACCATCTCTTTGCTCCCAGATGACAATGTATCTGTGTAGTGTAATAGTTTATGTGCACAAAAAGGTCAAAACCTGAAAATTTGAAAAGAACAGTAGAAAAAAATCAACCAGCAAATCTCAGAAGTACATCACATGACAACAAGGTAGGAAATTAAACAAGAGATCAAAATTCAAAGAAATTGAAAATAACAAAATAGAGCAAGAATCCAGTACCAAACGAGTCTTGAAGAGATAGAACCTCTCCAGAAATTCATAAAAGTCAGTAGCAATTACTAAGGCTTTCAAATTCAAAGAAGGCTTAGGTATAAAGGCTTTGCATTGCTTAGGTAGTGACCAACATCAATCAAGAATCTTAGAATGAAAATTGACAGGATGAATGAGCATCTAAATTTAACAAGAGTGCTAGGCAATGGTTCAAATTACCTGGAGACTTTCGTATTATGCAATAAACTGTGACAGGATTACCGCAATTGCAATCAGAGTAAGGGGACAAAAACCCACGGTCAAATTACCCCACTTTTTTTAAGAGCATCAAATATCATGTTTCCCACTACATTATCATTTCTTGCACTAACTACAGCTACATATGCAATTTTATTATCCTTAATCTGAAAATCAATTTATACAATACTCCAGAAACATATTTTTTTAACTTGCAAGCTTCCCAAAAAACAGAAAAATATTTATTGCAGATAATCTTAGGTTTTCAGAAGGTCCAATTCAGCCTAAAGAATAGTGTGAAGTGTTGCACACATGCAGATGGAAATTGGTCTTTAGAACCAAGAACCAAGATTTGATTTACCTTATAGACATTAATTTAAGCTCGGAAACAAGGGCTTTTGCAGTCTTTTCAATTCCACCAGAAGTTTGATTTGGATTTCTACCAGTTGCAATGACCAAATAGATATCTCAGGTGTAAGGAGCTCAAAATTTTGCAACCCTCTCTAAATGCGAGTTCACTCTTCATCTGATTCTCATTATGACTAGTGCATTTAGTAGTCGCTCCCCTTGAAAGCATAAAAACCATGTGAAGTTTAAGGCAAGAAATCAGTATCTGGTCCAAGTGCAAGTAAACGTGATAAAATGTGTAAACAAACAGTATAATTCGGGCGGCCTGCATTAAATAGTTGTTCTTACTAAGATTGTAGCAAAAGAGCACGAGAAACTATACCACAGAAAATTCTAAAGAATAGCTACTGAAAATATGCTCACTCACTAGCCAATTGTCTTATTATTTTGCAACCGCTCTCATCTTGTGCTCTAATTTCTACAATCTGCACCCCCTATGAGAGAGAATCCACACCAAACGCATCATGTATATCCTCAACAGTAGCCTCCTTACAATTCAGATCCTCCCCCACCCCATCACATATATATAATTTTCAGCAGCACAAACATCAAATATCTTTGTTGGTAAGGAAGAATCGAGCAATGAACTGAAATCGCCCCTGGTGCGAGGAAGTTTAGCTACAAAAACATCAAATAGACTCTCGAACCTATTTGTTCAATACAAACTCGTGCAGTATTAACTATTAAGATATCAAACCTTTGTTCAATACAAACTAACAAATAGACTCTCAAAGGCCGAAATGATTATGTCAAAACAGCTTACAAAATAGCCAATGGGGTCAATTATGAATCGAAAAGAGTATTCCAGGAATACATTCCTAATTCAGACCTGTTGGATTAAAATTAGCATTTGAATTCCAATTGTTCAAGAATTGATTCAATTTGATTAACCTGGCAATAGGTTTGATATTCCTGGAGTACTTTTTTTCAAACATTCAATGGTTTCTGTCTTTCTGAATCCGATTTGCATATTCATTTTGCACTGCGTCGTAATCAAATAGTTAAAAACAAGGATTTTGACTTACCTCTTCATTAGGATCGATATTGCCAAATTGAAGCAGTAAGCAGAGCGAAGGTGGAGTAGCCGCCATGGAAATGCAGGGAGACGAGCTTGTGCAGGGCAGAAGAGAAGCTAATTAGAAGCCGGAGAGCATGGAGGTAACAAGAGAAGTACATAGCCAAGCAAATCAAACAAAGAGGGAGAATCCCTAATTTTTGAAAAAACCCCAACTGATAATCATACCTGTGAGCTATCACCGGCATCATCCCCTGGCATCACCCCCCAGTTACCGGAAACGTGCTCTTCATCGTCTTTCCGTTGGCCGGAAATGTCCTCTTCATCGTCTTTCATAGGTCACCAATCGTCGACAACCACCAGTAATCGGAAAACCCTGAGAAATAGGTTGAAATAACTCGCAAAGTTAAGGGGTGCGTTTCGGCCCAGTCTTTTTTTTAATCAGCCCGCGCCCCAACCCGATAAATAAGCCCATTTTCACTTTAAGAGAGATTTTCATCTTAAGGCCCCATTTTCATTTGAACCTTTACATATATATATATATACATATACTAAAACCGATGCATTGGTGCCTGCGTGGCGGCACGTGAGTGAATCTGCCTACGTGGCGGCGCGTGAATGCGTCTCACAAAACTTTCTCCCGTCAAAAAGGAAATCTAATAAAAAATAATTATTTTATTTTATCATTAACACATAATTGGATAGATGGAATATCTTATAAAAGAGTAAATATTATATAAGGAAAAAACTATATCAATATAATTAAACGTAGTAGTAGTAATAATAAAAATAATTAATTAAACTATTTTTCATAGTCATACTTACCAAAAATATTAATAGATAAATATGTAATATTTGATATGTGCTATTTTATTTATATTTAGATTATTTTTTGGTGGAAAGAATTATTTATACCAAAATAAATCATTTAATAATTGTTACTTTATATCTATCTATATTATTTTTTGAGGCCAAAATAAATAATTAAATTATTATATAGCCATATATGTAGCCACAATCCATCGGTACATAGATATTTTAGTAACTAATGTAATAAATATATACTACATATTTAATAAAAAATAATATTAAAATATTTTTAAAAATCAACTATCTAATTAAATTGCATGAGATTTAATTAACCATAGATTAAAAAAAAATTACGTAGTACCTTATAAACGTGAATTTCATTTATATTTTGAGAGAATCTAATTAAAATATATTTAGATTATATATAACCTGTCGAACTAATTTTATTTATATTTATATTATTTTTTGAAGGAAAAAATAATTTATATTTAGATTTAACGTACTCCCCGTACACGGGACGGGATCTACACTAGTATATATATATATATATGGATTGATTCCGGTGAGGACCATTTCTTACAGTAAAAACCAAAAGGACGATTCCTATTGGCTGTTTTTTAACAGTGGACCCCTCCACTTTTCAACTAAAATCCAACCAAAAACCCAAAATTACATAGAATAGCCACTATTTTAGAACTTTAATTTGTGTATTATGTTAAGTTATCTTTAATATTCCGTATTTATCTTATTATTATTTTGGAAAAATGGGCAAAAATAATACCAAGTATCAACTTTTGGCCAAAAATAATACGAACTTTAAAATTGACAGTTTCATATACGAACTATCGCCCTATTAACCGAAAATAATACATATGTGTATTCCGGTGAACTTTCCGACCAAATACGCCACGTAGACACCGGAAAACACACATGACATAAATTTTTGCCACCTCACCAAACTTGTAAGTTTTGCCATGTCATAAATTTATTTTTTATTTTTTATTTTAAAAGAAAAATTAAACAAATAGGCAAGTAGCTACATTACGTACCTTTCGATGCTTATAGACGATTGCGCTTTCCGAGGATGGAAATATTTAAAGAAGTTGTGATGGATGTAGACGATTTATAAGCATCGAAAAGGTACGTATTGTAGCTATTTGCCTATTTGTTTAATTTTTCTTTATTTTTTAAAAAAAAGAAAAATAAATTTATGAAATGGCAAAACTTACAAGTTTGGTGACGTGGCAAAAATTTATGCCATGTGTGTTTTCCGGCGTCCATGTGGCGTATTTGGTCGGAAAGTTAACCGGAATACACATATGTATTATTTTTTGTTAATAGGGGGATAATTCGTATATGAAACTGTCAATTTCAAAGTTCGTATTATTTTTGGCAAAAAGTTGATACTTGGTATTATTTTTGTCCATTTTTCCTATTATTTTTTATCCTGCAATTTGGTATCAGAGCCAAGTTAATTAAAAATAATTTGTATTTATCTATAAGACAATCTGGAGGTGTCTACTAATTGCCCCCATAAGACTTATCCTCATGCTTTACATTTAGATGTAAGTGATAAGCATTTTGGAGCAATTTTGAATTCCATTTCAGACCAACTTATAGATCTAAAACTCGAGGTTAAAAAATTAGAACAGTTATATATCGAGATTAGCAGTAAAATATTTAAGAGTGTACAAGAAACAAGCGAAGTACATCACTCAACAAATCTAAAAGTCATTAACGAAATTAACCATCAAATAAGCCTAACATTAGGTGGTGAAATCAAGAAAGGAGATCCTTTTAAATACAGTTATCCATTTAAAAAAACCAAAAAGAAGTTTTCTACTAAATTAGATAATATAACAAAAAAAGCGACTATAGAAGAAGAAGACCAAGACGAAAATCAAAATCCTAAAAATGAATCAACATCCAATTTGGCAAATAAAGAGATTTAACACTAAGTTGGATAACCCAGAATGGAAGCTGAAATTACAGAAACAAAAAGCCATTGAAACCAACTTCATGAACCAAGAAGTTATGAACTAGCAAATGGGATTAATTAACCTAAAAGACATGGAAAACATTCCCATATCTAAAGTCCAACAAAGGTTAAATGAAATTTTAAGACAAAAAAAGGTCGAGGGAGAATGAACCAGTAGAACAAAATGAAGCTAGAAGACATAACAGACGATATGAACATGGTTCAACTAGTAATTACAGACCTAGGTTAAAGCCTAAAGAATTTCTGGGAAAGAAGGAAAGATTTGGAGTAAGCATTATGCCAACCATAGACCAAATCAAAGAGAAATTAATCTAGAACTCATAAGTGAAACAGGTTATAAATTAAACCTAGATGGTGTAAGGAATAGGCGTGAAATCATAGAGTTTTCAAAGAAAAGTATGATGAGTGTATTAAACATGAACGTAGGATGGAACTCTTCTCAATTCCTTAATTACATAGAACATAGTTTCTATGGATGTATTGCCGACTAGTATGGAGCTATTGGCGATGAACCAAAACAAGACCTTAGGAATTTAACAAGCCCAGTGACGATGTTGTAAAGACCGGGAAATTTTATAATATTAAATTATTAAAATAGTGATTTATAATCATTCCGATTTTTAAGATTTGGGAGGTTTGGAATTTCCGTCATTGAGCTATTGATGTTATTATAAATATTTCAAAACGAGTTCCGGCATTATTGAATTGGAAATTTAAAATATGTTATACTCTACTTTTATATACCGAAAATTTATTAAATTCGGAATCAAAAATTTGAAAATCTTTTTTAGACACGTCGGGATAAGGTCGAGTGAGCGACTTCCAGGTTATATTTCGGGTATTTAAAATTTGGGACTTTGGGACCATCCTAATTTGTATTCCTTTTCCTTAGCCCCCTTCAATTTCTACAAGTAACAGCTCGCCATTCTGTTCCCTTGCCTGCAACTCTCAAGCCAAGTAGCACTCCCTCCTGATTTCATTTGTTTGTCTTGATGCTAAAAACTCAATGGTCATTGACTCATTGCCCCAATTCAGGACCCACGCCAATCAACATTTCAGGTAATAGCAACATCCCCTTTATTTTGTTTCTTAAATCAGTTCAACCCCATCCCCCTTTTACATGAAAAACACAAGACTCACCTTTCTATGTGAAACCCATAACCCATCAGCAATCCCTCTTGATATGAACAAACATCAGCACCAACACTCAGCGCCTCCACCTCCCTCCGTTTTGATTCCGAGAGCTCCACCGAGCCATCACCATCACCGTTCCCAGTTGCCACCGTCGGTCACCTCCGTTCTCTTCCGCGTCGACGTCGCCAACAACCCCTAGAGGCTCCTCTGTTTCAGCAAGAAGAGCAACCAAGGCTTTCTCCCTCTTCCTACTCGACCAGTAGATCACCCAGGAGCCACCCGAAGCAGCTCCGAGAGCCTCCAGCGCCGAGCAGCTGCTCCAGGCGCCGAGTAGCAGCCCCCGTCGCCCCGAGCACCTCCCTGTAAGCCTACGAGCGCTGTCCGAGCACCTTTACCTGGCTTCCCGAGTGCCCCCAACAAAGCCCAAACCGCCAAGAGCCCGCATCCCCAGTTGCCAGTCGCCGACCGCCGAGCCTCCTTGCTCCCCTGTCTCCCTTGTTTTCCTTCCAATACAATCGGTAAGGTTCATTCTCCTTCCACTCGACTTCAAGCTGCGAAAAGCTTCGCCTTTTGACATCCTTTTGTCAACCCAGGAAAGCTCGTACGGTTCCGTCTCCAATGAGCCACATCGAGCCCCGACGAACCCATCCCGGCGAGACGAAATCGCGCCTCGGTGAGCCTATTCTCTTCTCCTTCTTCCTTTCCTTCTTGTTATGTGTGTGTGCCTTGTGTTCGGAGTCTGGGAATGTCGTCGGCGGCGAGCTCCTTTCCTCCTCCGTTTTTTTTTTCTTCTGAACTCAAAAGGAGCCCCGCCTCTGTTCTCTTTCGCACAGCAAAAAGGAAGAGGAAGGCTAGTGGGACCCTGTTCCACATCACTTGCCATCTCACCTGCCAACTAGGTGTGGGGCCCCTTTCTTTTTCTAACTTGTTTTACAAAATGGGAGATTTGTAAATTTCTGGGCCTAATTCCTTGTATGGGCCGAATCTTGTTATAGAAAGGGATCAACACTTTTGGGCCTAATTTGCTTTAAAGACAAATATTCAAAAGCTTTGGGGCCTATTCTCCCAACTGATTTCGGTTTTGGTGGATGGGAAAACAAATAGGTTCGGTTTGGGGGTTTCCAAAATAGGAGGGTCGGTTTTGGTATTTAATATTATAAAGGGATCGGATTTATTTTGGTGTTTAAACTAGATAGATATTTTGTTAAATTATTTAAAAAGGGATTTAAGGTTTTAAATAAAATGCCGGAATTATTTCTATAATATGATTTTGAAGAGATTGGTTAAGGATTTAAATGATTAATATCGGAACTTGGTCAAGTATGATGTGAAAAATTATTTTGAATATGAGTTGATTTAATTTGGGATTTACGAGTTTGGGAAAATATAGTTGGTACGATTTTATCAATGGGGTTGATTGAAAGTAAATGATTTTGGTTGATGTTGATAGTACCGGAAAGGTTTTGAAAAACGGTTTTACTATCGGTTGGTTTTGAGTAGGTTGAGGCCTTGGGTTCGTGTGTATGAATGATGGATCGGTAGCTTATGGAAATGGTTTGATGATAGGTGTGTATTGCGGTTGGATTGATTTTGGACTTGCATTTGGACCCTTGCTTGTATTATCCTCCTGTTCTGCATCTTGAGTTAAGTTCCGTAGGGGCTTACTCAGGTTGGACATTCATGTCTGTTGTTGCATTTTATGTTAGGTGTTGCATATGCATAAAAGCATGTCATGTAGTATCCTGTTTAGGCTGCACTAATTGAATGAGCATCTGCTTACTTTATGCGTTTGAAACAGAACGGCCGTTATCTGTGATAGTCCTAGAGTCTTTGCTAGGATCATAGGGTAGACCAGCCTCATCGGGTACCCTGAGTCAATCGAGTCATGAACTTTCTTATATTATGAGATGCTTGTGGGCTTTATTGTGGAGCGGGTTAGGCATGCGCGCCGCCCGATTATGATGGAATGCATTCACGAGTTGGCCAGTCTCCGCCCTATCGGAAGGGGGTGGAGGTAGGAGAGGTATATACCACTTGGAATTGTCTTGGGCCCTTATAGTATTTTTACACATTATTATGACTAGGAGCATGCTAGTGTGTTTGACTTTCGTATTGCATTAGAGCATCTTTATTAGGTATAGCACATACTATGTGGCCTCAGCGAGGACTGCCGGTCCCGCATGAGTGGCTCGATCTGACTCCTTTCCCCGTTCTTCTTATAAAGGTATTTTCTGCAGATTTTGAGTGCTCGGTGTCTATATGACGGGGTTCCCTTTTGGCGAATCAAAGAATCTGGCTAATATCCTAACTTAGTAAAATGGTAATTACCCACTCATGATTTAGTTTTCTCGTGGTACTTGTATCTTTACTTTACTCCCGCTTTACTTCCGTTTGAAATGGATTCCGCGACATGGTCTTAGGACAGGTTAAGGGTACCCAACGACCCTTCGAGATTTTAGGGTTTCAAATCCCCATTTATTATTGACCTTAAAATTGAATTTGAAACCTCGACCCGTACCTGTATTGCAAGATCCGAACAAGGGGTTTTATTCCTTGAAACGTAACCCGGAAATCATAATTCTGGGCCGTTACAAAGATGGTATCAGAGCGGAGGTTGTGCAATTCGGGTACATAAGGATCGAGTATATGTTTTGGAAAACCGCCCATGAATTTCAAATGATTTGAAAGTGTTTTAAAGGGGCAAAATGAAGTTAAGATGCCTAACCGAAATTGGACTAAGTAATGAACTCGACTTGTAATAAAAGGAGAATACCGACCAAAAGGGGAACGAGAGGGTAGTAAAGGCGTTAGACCACCCCATTGGGTGTAGTCGGAAATAGGTAGGCAAAATACTAGCTTGCTCTTTACAGATGGGTTCGGAAGTTTCCAAGGAGATGATTATGAGTGTCATTAACTGATTCTATGCTGAGTGCTTGCTATGCTAGGGATCTGATTTGGATGCCTAACAATGAAATGTGTACTGACTTGTCTGTGCAAACGGGATAGTAGGAGTACCTTTATTTCTATATGGTCAAACCCAGCTTGTGTGGAACGGCCTCTTCTACTATGTGAAACCTGTTGGAGGGTAAATTTTCGTGAATTAATCTAATTCATGACTTCATAAAAAAATATGCTCACATTTATCCTATGGAAGATATGTGACAATTCATGATAGAATTAAGCATAAGCTTAGTATTTTGGAATTGGGCCTTAAAACAAAAATGTTTGACAAGCCCACATTAAATCAGCCCATCAACAAGCAGTTACAAATTACAACTGTAATCTTATATTACAGTTAAAAGAAACTGTACAGGTTTTTCAAAAAAAAATAAAATGTGAGGCAATTGTCAGAACGTGGCCTAGAGGGAGATAACTTCCCCAATTCCTCTATAAAGTGCTTTGCTACAGTTTCTTCTGCTTTTGGACCGGCTGGCTTCTTCTTTCCTGGAGAGCCTGCAAACAACAAACACAAGCAAAAGAAAACTCTTTTTATTACTGCAGAGAGAAAAAAGAGAGAAAGAGAGCACAACATCTCAGCAATCAACAAGAAAGAAGAGAAGGTAGTCCTTTGCCTGGGTCTTGTTCATATAGAGGATTCTTGAAACCCCCTCTTATAAAGCATTGAGCTTTAAGAAAGGGGTTTGGGTTTCAGAATCATCAAACAGCCCTAAATCAAGGGAAAATGCTGCTGATTTTTGCTCACAAGAAACTCGATCGCTGCAGGAAGTCGATCCTCGGAATCCCCTCTTATAAAGCATTGAGCTTTAAGAAAGGGTTTGGGTTCCGGGATCATCAAATCGCTCTAAAGGAGGGCGAAATGCTGCCCAATTTTCCTAAACAGGCCAACTAGCCATCTTAGACAAGGAATTCCATGGCAACTAGACATGGAAATGACAAAATTGAACTCTAAGAAAAATTTCTGAGAAACAGATTGCCAGGAGGTTGAGAACAGATGTTCTGGACAAACCAAATCAATTCAGATAAACTAAGGGCCTGTAAAAACAAGCCACGCAGGACATTCTATCTCTCGGCTGTCTTAAACAAAACACATATCATGTGCAGTCCCAAAATTTATTAAAAAAGGGCACTGAACCAAATTGCAACTAACTGGATCCTAAGCACTACAAATTCAGCCAGCCAACAAAATTGAAATACAATGGGGAGCCCTGATCAGTTACCCATTAAACAAATTTAGAGGCTGGAATTAATTAACATGTTCGAACTAAATCAATTGGAATGAATCGAACAAAACCCAAACTGGTTTTATGCCAAGCACAAAGCTAAACCAAATCAGTAGGCTCAGCAAATTGGCGCTACTGAGAAACCAAGGGTGTCAAATCTTGGAAGGAGGAAAAGGAGAAGGTGAACGTACCTAGTTGATCGGAAAAGCCATGGTCGCCACTTCCTGAGTTGCAGTGAGACTCATCAAAGGTTTAGACTGATCCCTGCTGCACTGATTTTCCCCAGGTGCCCTCATCCGCCTCTCTCAAAATCGAGACTTCTCGAGCTCCAGTTCTCCTGCTCCTTTGGTTTCTGCCTACCGAAACCGAAAGCCCTAAAAGGCTCAAATTGCAAATCTGAAAATTGCAAATTGCAGACAGAAATCAGCTAAGAAATTGGGCATTCAATTGGAGGTGAACGCGAGGGGAAATCTAAACGATGAACCAAATATCGAATTGGAGATTTTCGGGAAAGATTAAGCATACCTAATTAACTGGAGTTGCATCCTCTTCCCGTATCTCCTTGCAGCGACATCCCTGAAGACGCTAACGTGTCTGCCACCCTCTCTTCCGATCGTCCAAGAAATCTCTCCTCAAGCTGTCCCTAATTGTGCGGCGTTGATGCGCTTGACTCCAATCGAATTCGGCGTCTCCCGTCATTGCCCTGTTCAGACCTAAATTAATGGGGGAGGTGACCTAATCTGTGAAGATACCTGCACATAAATTTTTGGGGCTGAACTAAAGAAACAAAAATGGGCTTTGACTTGTTATTAGACATATCCGAAATGAAGTTGGGCTTTAAATGTGGCCACAAGTCCACATATACATATCATACGTATTCATAGGTGTGATTTGAAAAAAGATGGGCATGCTTTGTTAAGCAAGACAAAAAGAATGTGTTTAATTACACAATTCACCCATTAAAATACAAAAATTATAATTGGCATAAATTAAAAAATCGAGTTTGATCAAAACATAAACTCGTCAAATATTCTTTGCCAATTAATTCTAGTGGGTCAATCTCAAACCGGCTTCAATAAAAAAACGGGGTCAAAATCTCAAATCAAGTTTCACTAAATATAAAATTTGTTCTCATGTAGAACTACGTAAAGACTTGACGCCGTAAAAACGGCTACGTAGGTAACCCGATATTAAATCCTAAAAATATATCGGGTACAGTCGTCCACCTCTAAATTCACCTTTAAATGAATATGAGGTCAAAACCAAACAAATTAAATTGGTTCGTTAAAGAACTACGAGTGATTTGATTCTCTTCCAAGAGATACGTAGGAAACCCGGTACAAAGCTATAGCTCATCGGGTTCAATCACACGGTCTTCAAACGATCAAAATTGGTTCTCTAAAAGAACTACATAAGATTTGATCCCGTTCAAATGGGTATGTAGGAAGCTTGACATAAAGCTACGAGCTCGTCGAGTTCAATCCCGATCTTCAAACGATCACACTTTTAAAACCAAATCAAACTTGGTTTCTAAAAAGAACTACGTAAAGACTTGACGCCGTAAAAACGGCTACGTAGGTAACCCGATATTAAATCTCAAAATATGTCGGGTACAGTCGCTAATCCCTAAATTCACTTTTAAAATGAAAATGGGGTTAAAATTACATCTAAATTAAATACACGTGATTTTCCGTGTAAGTGATAGCCGTTAAGTCGAGAAACCCTTCCAAGAAGGTGTGCTCGATTTATTCGGATGATACACGAGAAAATCTCATGCATATGATAGTGTGATTTATGTTAGGGCTACCCTTCCGAGAAGGTGGGTCCCAATACGATCCAATGATGCATGAAAACCTTTAAAGGGGTAAAACACACAAACCCAACCACTATGAACTACGTGAGGCTTGATTCTCTTCCAAGAGATACGTAGGCAACCCGTTAAAATTCGGGTGCAGCCCAAATCACCAAAAACACCAAAATCTTGGTATCGATATGACTTCGAATCAAGAGGATAACCAAAAGGGGGCGAACTCAAATATTATAAATTAAATAAAATGTGTTGTACAATTATATCGCGCATTTTTGTTCAACAAAACCCTTTCCGGTTCTACCAAATCTTTCTCCTGGCTATCAGTGTCTTTCACGGGGAATCGGGTTGGTAAACACATTTTGTCGGAAACTCATGTATGTACATGAAGGTGGTTTGAGTGAGTATTGGAAGGTAGTTCCTGATGTCATTTTGAGTCAAGAGTAAGGTGTTTTTGAGGTTGTCTTTCTCAATCCTTATGATGATCGACCAGTGTCTTCTTGCCATAAAGAGTCATGTCGGAGTCCCACGGGAAAGAGAGGTGATGAGTTAGTTGGGAAGGTCAATGGGTGCTCTTAGGGATCTCTGTCCGGTTGTAATGGTGCCTCTCTCTGAATTGAATGACATGATTTTGTGATCGATCTCACGCATGTACCTTGTAAATGATCATTAGTAAGAAGTTGCTCATGTTATGTCTTGCCTTCTGTCATGGTTTATTTGATTAAGTTCATGTTGTGGTTAGTTACCTTGCTCAAGTCTCATGTTGTGTCTTACCTTATATCATGACTGTTTGTTGTTATAGCATGTTCATCTGGCTTGTTGATGGTATGATCGATTGGAAGCATGAACCACATGATATAAACCTACATGATCGTTATCTCCTCTTGAATTAGGTTCATGATAGTGCGATCAATTCCTCTTTGTATGAATGTTGATAGATGATCATCTTAGCATGTTGGATGATGACGTGTCAATGCCTACTATTCTTTTTGTGACAAGAATCAATAGCATGCCCATTTGTTATGTATACATCAGGTTAGTTATAGTTGCTTACTCTGCAATTTATATTGTTGTGTGATACTTGCACTGAATTGGGATTATGTTGGTGTAAATGAGTCTTGATAAATGCATATTTTATCCTAGTATGTGTTGATTTGAGCTCATGTCCCCGTATTCTAGCCATATTGCCCAATACTTGGAGTCGTATTATACATCGTTACACCTTCCTCATGCTTCTATATTGTTGGAATGTGATTGAATTGATTTCTTACGTGACGGCATGATTAGCTGGATGCATGTATCGTATGTTATGTTGAACCTTTAGTATCATGTAGGATCCTTGGTGGCGACTCGTGTGAATTGTATATTGCCTGCATTATTGCTTATTCTCTCTCGAGCTAGGTTCCTGACAGTGTGGTTCTTCCCTCTTTCTATTACCATAACATGTCTTACTCATGCAAGTTAGTTGATGTTGAATTCGATGATCGATTGCTTTCGGTGATGGTTTATCATAGCATGCTTACATGTTATCACTCGGTAGTGTTTCCCTATTACGTTATGAATTTCTCTTGTGCTGGCATAGATGTATGACTTGGCACCTCGCATGATCATACACCACGTTATATCATTTCGCATATTCATGACGCATGAATGTTAGAATGACTTTAGTCGAGTTACCTTGATTGTGGTCATGATTCGATATGTGCTAGTAGTATCATGTAGGGCTTATGATTTCCAATATGACTCGCTAAATGATTACATGTTGTACATGTTCTATGATGTGATAACTATTGTACATTTATATGTGTCCTATGATGTAGACTTATGTTTGATGATTTTCATAATTGCTTCTTCCTTCAACCTATGGGTGAGGTCATTTGGTAGCGTGGTTGGAGAGTGGTGAAAGAATTTTGGGGCGGTGATTGAGAAATTTTCTAGAGAAGGTATGACTAACGGGGCATGATACTTGTGATACCTTGGGAAGTGGGGAAAGTGTAAGAAATGACCTTAAGAGAATTGAGGATATAGTATGAGAGGGTGCTCGAGTGTGATGTTAGAGGTATGAGTTGGATTCTTAGAGGTGGATGGTGTGTGTGAGTGTTTGGTGGAATGAGGGCGAGATTGAGCATTAGGATGAATTGGGATTTCTTTAGGGAATTTTGTCTAAGTTGATGTTGGTGAGTCTAGAAGAAGATTGGTCTTGGCTTGAGAGTGGAGGTGGGTGAGTGGGGATTGCGTTTTATTTTGACTAGTATGATGTGCATATCTTCTTGATTATGTGATTATTAAAATGTACTGACACGATGTTAGATAGCAACCATGATGAACCAGATATAGACTGATATTACATGTTTTTATGCAAATACTGAAATCTAATTGGTAGTGACTAGTGTTATCATGATATATTGAAGCATTACTACCATGTTATGCGTTTTAGAAGCATGTTACGATGTGTTATATGAATCATGAGATAATGACATGTTGCTATGTAAAAACATGATATTATATTATGGGGTGATAAAGCATGATGTTACGTTATATGATCGTTAAGCATGATTGTGGGTATGTTATATGATGAATACGACTTTGAGGATGAACATGACTTGCAGGGGCGGAGCCAGAAAATAATCGAGGGGGGGGCTCGGGAATTTTTTTTAAAAAAAAATATGTATAAGATATAATTTTGTTGTAACGAATATAGTAGAAAACACATTAAATGTATGATTTTAATAGCTATTTTAAGTTTAAAAATTTAAAAGGGAGAAAAATCCATTAAATGAAGCTATGGGGATTCGAACTCAAGACGAAATCATTCAAATTCCCACCCCTTACCAACTGAGCTAACCACATTACTTGATTTTTCTTTCAAATTAACTTGTTTTAACCCTTAAATTATCAAAAATTACCAAAAAAATACATATTTTAAATTTTTTTTTACGTTTTTCCTCCGACCCAGGGGGGGCTCGAGCCACCCCATGCCCCCCCTCCCTCCGCCCCTGATGACTTGTATATATGAGGTAATGATGCGTGATTTCTAAATGATTGCCATTTGGCATTGTGATGAGTCAAGATGATATTTCGTGAAAATGCTGACATTCGATGACTGATATACTGTTTGACTTCCCTTTACAAGGAATAGAATTCGGATAGGTTGATAAGATGTTTAGGTGAGTTATGTGTTCATTAAGAGAAAAACCCATGCTATGACTGGTTCTACTAGTGTTGCGATGAGAGATGCGATCGTGAGATTGACTTGTAGTGGCGTGCTGACTCCATGACACCTAACCTCTTTGATCTCTTGACATGTTTGCTTGCGTGATAAGTTATGAGAATTCGATGATGCACTTGTGTTGCCTTCTGTATGAGGTAGATATACCCTATGACTCGTGATATGATGTTGAGATTTTATTATTGCTTTTGGCGTGATAGTATGATTTATGTTATGGGAAAACATGTTATGTTGTTGAGATGTCGAATGGGTAAGATTATCATGATTGATGTTGAGATTTCCATATTGAGTTGAGAAAACATGCTTTTGGCTGATGATGTTATGAGTTGATGAGTTGATTTACTTATGTGCATATTGAGTTGAGAATGATGAGAAAATGATTTTGGAACCTAGGAAGAGAATATGGGATTAGCCCTTAGAGGTGGATGATTCCACCTCCGAGCTTCTGAATTTGATTGACTGTTATGCGTGAGACTGAATTAGTTTTGGAGGATTTGACAAAATTTTGATTGAAAGGATTTGACTTGTTTGGTGTAAAATTGATTGGTTAAACGTTGGATTTGAATATTTTGAGCGGTTTGAAAGTGATCAATTTGGATTTTAAAAGAATAAACGATGCTAAAAAAAATTTCAATGATTTTAAGGCCAATCTTTTTCAATTGCGAAATCCTTTTTTAAACTTTTCAAACCCGGTATTATATTATAACGCCTCACGAAGTGGATACAAGCATTTTATAGGGGCGCATATAGAATGCTTGCTAAGACCTAGTAGGGACGTTATGATTGCTTTTCGAGTTATGATGTGACCGAAAGATCGGGGTAAGGGTGTGATAGGGGCCCATATCGCATACTTGCTGCGACCAATTGGTAATATTATGATCGCGTCGAGGGTACTGTAAGGATCTCATACGGGCCCTTATGAGGTGCTTACGGGATCAGTGGCATGATTCTTGGACTCAAAAATTTCAAACTTCATCCCCTAGTTTTAGAATGATTTTAGTCTCGGGGACAACACTTGTTTTTAGAGGTGGATGATGTAAAGACCGGGAAATTTTATAATATTAAATTATTAAAATAGTGATTTATAATCATTCCGATTTCTAAGATTTGGGAGGTTTGGAATTTCCGTCATTGAGCTATTGATGTTATTATAAATATTTCAAAACGATTTCCGGCATTATTTAATTGGAAATTTAAAATATGTTATACTCTACTTTTATATAACGAAAATTTATTAAATTCGGAATCAAAAATTTGAAAATCTTTTTGAGACGCGTCGGGATAAGGTCGAGTGAGCGACTTCCAACTTATATTTCGGGTATTTGAAATTTGGAACTTTGGAACCATCCTAATTTGTCTTCCTTTTCCCTAGCCCCCTTCAATTTCTACAAGTAACAGCTCACCATTCTGTTCCCTTGCCTGCAAATCTCAAGCCAAGTAGCACTCCCTCCTGATTTCATTTGTTTGTCTTGATGCTAAAAACTCAATGGTCATTGCCCCAATTCAGGACCCAGGCCAATCAACATTTCAGGTAATAGCAGCATCCCCTTTATTTTGTTTCTTAAATCAGTTCAACCCCATCCCTCTTTTACATGAAAAACACAAGACTCACCTTTCTATATGAAACCCATAACCCATCAGCAATCCCTCTTGATATGAAAAAACATCAGCACCAACACTCAGTGCCTCCACCTCCCTCCGTTTTGATTCTGAGAGCTCCACCGAGCCGTCACCATCACCGTTCCCAGTCGCCACCGCCGGTCACCTCCGTTCTCTTCCGCGTCGACGTCGCCAACAGCCCCTAGAGGCTCCTCTGTTTCAGCAAGAAGATCAACCAAGGCTTTCTCCCTCTTCCAACTCGACCAGTAGATCATTCAAGAGCCACCTGAAGCAACTCCGAGAGCCTCCAGCGCCGAGCAGCTGCTCCAGGCGCCGAGTAGCAGCCCCCGTCGCCCCGAGCACCTCCCTGTGCGCCTACGAGCGCTGTCCGAGCACCTTTACCTGGCTTCCCGAGTGCCCCCGACGAAGCCCGAACCGCCAAGAGCCCGCATCCCCAGCTGCCAGTCGTCGACCGCCGAGCCTCCTTGCTCCCCTGTCTCCCTTGTTTTCCTTCTAATACAATCGGTAAGGTTCATTCTCCTTCCACTCGACTTCAAGCTGCAAAAAGCTTCGCCTTTTGACATCCCTTTGTCAACCCAGGAAAGCTCGTACGGTTCCGTCTCCGGTGAGCCCCATCGAGCCCCGACGAACCCATCCCGGCGAGACGAAACCGCGCCTCGGTGAGCCTATTCTCTTCTCCTTCTTCCTTTCCTTCTTGTCATGTGTGTGTGCCTTGTGTTCGGAGTCTGGGAATGTCGTCGCCGACGAGCTCCCTTCCTCCTCTTCCTCCTCCGTTTTTTTTTCTCAACTCAAAAGGAGCCCCGCCTCTGTTCTCTTTCGCACAGCAAAAAGGAAGAGGAAGGCTAGTGGGACCCTGTTCCACATCACTTGCCATCTCACCTGCCAACTAGGTGTGGGGCCCCTTTCTTTTTCTAACTTGTTTTACAGAATGGGAGATTTGTAAATTTTTGGGCCTAATTCCTTGTATGGGCCGAATCTTGTTATAGAAAGGGATCAACACTTTTGGGCCTAATTTGCTTTAAAGACAAAAATTCAAAAGCTTTGGGGCCTATTCTCCCAACTGATTTCGGTTTTGGAGGATGGGAGAACAAATAGGTTTGGTTTGGGGGTTTCCAAAATAGGAGGGTCGGTTTTGGTATTTAATATTATAAGGGGATCGGATTTATTTTGGTGTTTAAACTAGATAGATATTTTGTTAAATTATTTAAAAAGGGATTTAAGGTTTTGAAATAAAATGCCGGAATTATTTCTATAATATGATTTTGAAGAGATTGGTTAAGGATTTAAATGATTAATATCGGAACTTGGTCAAGTATGATGTGAAAAATTATTTTGAGTATGAGTTGATTTAATTTGGGATTTACGAGTTTGGGAAAATATAGTTGGTACGATTTTATCAATGGGGTTGATTGGAAGTAAATGATTTTGGTTGATGTTTATAGTACCGGAAAGGTTTTGAAAAACGGTTTTACTATCGGTTGGTTTTTAGTAGGTTGAGGCCTTGGGTTCGTGTGTATGAATGATGGATCGGTAGCTTATGGAAATGGTTTGATGATAGGTGTGTATTGCGGTTGGATTGCTTTTGGACTTGCATTTGGACCCTTGCTTGTATTATCCTGTTGTTCTACATCTTCAGGTAAGTTCCCTAGGGGCTTACTCGGGTTGGACATTCATGCATGTTGTTGCATTTTATGTTAGGTGTTACATATGCATAAAAGCATGCCATGTAGTATCCTGTTTAGGCTGCACTAATTGAATGAGCATCTGCTTACTTTATGCGTTTGAAACAGAACGGCCGTTATCTGTGATAGTCCTAGAGTCTTTGCTAGGGTCATAGGGTAGCCCAGCCTCATCGGGTACCCTGAGTCAATCGAGTCATGAACTTCCTTATATTATGAGATGCCTGCGGGCTTTATTGTGGAGCGGGTTAGGCATGCGTGCCGCCCGATTATGATGGAATGCATTCACGAGTTGGCCAGTCTCCGCCCTATCGGAAGGGGGTGGAGGTAAGAGAGGGATATGCCACTTGGCATTGTCTTGGGCCCTTATAGTATTTTTTACACATTATTATGACTAGGAGCATGCTAGTGTGTTTGACTTTCGTATTGCATTAGAGCATCTTTATTAGGTATAGTACATACTATGTGGCCTCGGCGAGGACTGCCGGTCCCGCATGAGTGGCTCGATCTGACTCCTTTCCCCGTTCTTCTTTTAAAGGTATTTTCTGCAGATTTTGAGTGCTCGATGTCTATATGACGGGGTTCCCTTTTGGTGAATCGAAGAATCTGGCTAATATCCTAACTTAGTAAAATGGTAATTACCCACTCATGATTTGGTTTTGTCGTGATACTTGTATCTTTACTTTACTCCCGCTTTACTTCCGTTTGAAATGGATTCCGCGACATGGTCTTAGGACAGGTTAAGGGTACCCAACGGCCCTTCGAGATTTCAGGGTTTGAAATCCCCATTTATTATTGACCTTAAAATTGAATTTGAAACCTCGACTCGTACCTGGATTGCAAGATCCGAACAAGGGGTTTTATCCCTTGAAACGTAACCCAGAAATCATAATTCTGGGCCGTTACAGATGTTCACATTAATAGGTGAGTTAATAGAAGACGAATTCATTGGAGAAAAAGAAGATGAAGATAAGGAAATTTTAAAATGGCAAAGAACCTTAAACAACCTTGAAATCTGTAACATGAAATATGTTGATAATTACATAACAGAATTCGAGAAGTATTACTATAAGATCGGGAAAAACAGCACTAATCTGCAAATGTTCTTTGATAAACTTCCCGCCCCAATTAATGAACAAATAAGTGAAGAGTATCGAGAGTTAATTAAAAATGGAGATAAAGATACTATTGGTAACAAAATTTCCTATGTTAAGAAATGGGTCGAGAAAAAATGTCGAGACGTGAGAAGCACCCAAAGAATGAAAACACAATTCTTAACTTGTTGGGAGACGCCAACAGAGTGAGGATGTAACAACAGAGATTACCAAGGGAAAAGAATCTATAAAAGAAAAGGTTTCAATAAACAAAGAGGTGAAAAATATTATAAAAAAGTATTATAAAAAACTACAAATGTTGGACATGTGAAGAATCCGGTCATTATGCTAATGAATGCAAAACTAAGAAAAACAATAGGCTGGCAGAAGCCTTAGGAAGTTTGGATTATATCGAGCTATCTAAAGATGAAGCAATAGATCTAGCCCTAAGAAATAACAAAGGGATAGTAGAAATAATAGAAGAAAAGCTTGAAGAAGATATAGAATCTGAAACTGAGTCAATAGAAGATGAAGAAATTAATGAAATGATGGAAGGAGAATCTCCTAGTGAGTTCTCCGATGAATATGAAATGACCACCTTAGCTCAACTTCAACAAACTAAAACCTCTATAGATGAGGAACAAGTTGAAGAAATGACTAGATCATGGGTTGATTTCCCGATCATCGCCAAAGAACAATTTGTTAAAAAATTATTATTCTCTAAATATGCTAAATATGTTTGCGAAGGAATGTCTGGAGATATAACTGTCAAGAATAATGAAAATCAAGCAACTGAAGCAAACTTAATCAATTGGGCAAACATTAAAAAACATAACAAAGATAAAAAAAATTAAATATATTTTCATATGTGGCATCCAAGTAATTATAAATCCATTACAAGACTATGGAAAAGATGTGCAATGCATTAATTTTGTTTGTGATATTAGGCATAAAAAGTTTAGTGATGAATGCATTAGTGGAATAGTCTTTAATTTGAGTCAAAGAGCATTTTCTTGGATCCGTAGACCTAACTATTATGTTAGTCTAGAAGATCATTATGCATCTAAGTTCTTAGCTATAAAATTGTTAACAAAAGGTATTAGTATGCATAAGGGAACTTGTCATTTACAATTAAAGTGGAAGGTAGTTTATAAACTTGAGAATACTACAAATCCTCCACGAAAATGCCATATAGTAAAAGCTGAGAAACACGAGGTTGTAGGTCCAAGCAAAGAGGTTGTGCCTGTTAAGCTAAGACCTAATCAAATAAGACTCAAAACCATTTGGGTAAATGAATTTGAAAATTCTATAACCACTAGCAGTGACAAAGTTTTAAACATAGACGAGGAAGGTAGAATCCATACGAATGCTAAACCACCAGTCAGTCTCTCTAGATGTCCAAGCTTATCCAGAAACACTAGTTTTAGGTTCAATCCTAATCTTAGTATTACTCCAAGGAATCAGGGAGCTACTACAAGCAAAAAAAAAAAAAAAGATAAATCGTTTATGGTAGATGAAGACATAGCGAGCATGATAGCAGCATTAAACAAGAGGTTATAAAATAAAATTTTGAAAGAACCAGCCAGACATAGTCTAGACTTAGGTTCTAGCCTGTTTAAGGAATCAATAACATCAATTCCTCCAATAGTTCAAAAGGTTAGAGAAAATCAAGAAGGATCATTTAGTTCTAAGCCAAAAGGAAAGCTAATAGGGTATTCCACTAAAACCATTAGTGAACCTATCTATGAAAATGATCCAAGGGCTAAGGAGTTTAAAGAATCTCTCACAGATTCTTTATTTGAAGACGAATTAGCAATGATAATGGAAGTACTAGATCTCAGACATCTCTATGAAGATAATATGAAAGTAGAAGAAAGTCTTGAACATGTCAGCAAAGAGTCACTAAAGAAAGATTATAGAATTACCAACCCCAATAGCATTTATATCCCAATAAGTATTTGCTTAGAAGGGTTCAATAAATATGAGTTATGTGCCTTTGTAGACAGCGGATGTTCAGTATGCTTTGGTAAGAAGGCATTATTTCCTGATTTTATTTGGCAGAAATCCCGTAAACCAATTCAAGTTAGAATAGCTGATGATAGTATCATGGTTCATTTAGAATTAGCTTCTGATGTACCTGTCATGATAGGAGGAGTCCAATGTGTAATTCCTACACTCTGGGCAACTGATCAGCCATCACATGATATGTTAATTGGAAATAATTTCCAAAGACTCCATGTTCCGGTAACTCAGCACCTAGACATGATGGTCTTCAACATCAATGGAGAAGATGCTTGGGTTAAAAAGATTAAACAAGCTTATACACACCAAGCAATAGTATTTACGCGCACTAAGTGTGGTGAGGAATATATTCTTCCTAACCATTCCGGAATAGCTCACTGGAATGGATTTGTGGGTAGTACCCATAGGTCCTCGGTTCGAACCCCGGAATGGCCGCTCTTTATTTACCAATTCAAGGAATATATTCTTTATGCACAAAGAGAATTTGCACTCTCTATATGCAAGGTAACACTAAAAGAAAAAAATCCTTAAGCAACAAGAAAAAATGTGTAAGGAGTTATATTATGAAAATCCTTTAAAATTTTGGGGAAAAGATAAACCATTTGCTACCATAGAACTAATAGATCCAAAAGCTATCATTAGAGTAAAACAAATGGTTTACACTTATAAGGATCAACAAGAATTTAAAGAACAAATTGATGAACTCTTAAAGAAAGGTTTAATTCGAGAAAGAATTTAAAGAACAAATTGATGAACTCTTATGATCAGGAATCATGCTGAAGAAAAAAGAGGAAAAGCTAGAATGGTTATATATTATAAGAAGCTTGATGATAATATTGTTTTTTATGGATATTATATCCATAATAAGACAGTTTTATTTTATAGAATACAGAGAGCCACTTGGTTCTCTAAAATGGATTGTAAAAGTGGTTATTGGCAGGTAAGAATGGATGAAAAAAAGTATTCCACTTACTGCATTTAGTGCTCCACAAGGTCACTATGAAGGGGTAGTCATGCCCTTTGGTTTAAAAAATGCACCACGGATATTTCAAAGAAGGATGGATAATGTATTCAAAGAATTTAAACATTATTGTCTAGTTTACATTGATGATATCTTAATCTTCTCTAAAACTATAGAACAACATAAGCATGACTTGAAAGTTATAACTCAAAAATGTATTGACCATGGAATCATTTTAGGACAGAAAAAATGCATTTATGCTGAGCCTGAAATTGAGTTCCTAGGATTGAAGATTAAAGCAGATCAAATTGTCTTACAAGAACATATCTTAGAAAAGGTAGAAAAATTTCCTGATGAAATCAAAGACAGGAAACAACTAGAAAGATTTCTAGGATGTCTTACTTACGCTTCTGATTTTATTAAAGATCTAGCCAAACTAAGAAAACATCTACAGGTTAAATTAAAGAAAGATCAATTAAGTTTGGAACTGGACTCATTTAGATACTAAAATAGTCCAAGAACTGAAAAGAAGATGTGAAAAACTTCCTATATTAACTTTACCTAATGAAGATGATGAGTTAGTTTTTGAAACAGAAGCTAGTGATTATTAGGGATGGACACGGGACGGGACTCGTCCCTCGAAATTTTTACGGGACGGGATTGACACTTTTTTTTCGGGACGGGATGGTGTCTAGACGGGACGGGACGGGCCTTGTCCCGCAAATAAAAATAATAAAATATTATATAAATTTGCAAAGTGAAAAATACTTTCATAATTCATTAATTTGTATAATATGTTGAATACGCTATTCTTCTCAACTATATTATTCAATAATAATAATAATAATAATAATAATAATAATAATAATAATAATAATAATAATAATAATAATAATAATAATAATAATAATCCCTATTATTAATTTATACAATGATTGTATAATTAATTATAATGTTCAACATATTTGGCTACATTATCTTACTAGATCGGGACGGAAAGGGAATGAGACGAGATTCACCAAATAGGCAAATACTGTCTCATTATTGATTGATAGTTGGAAAGAATACCGTATTTAGCTATTTGCCTCTTGTAGCTCTAAATGGGTATAATAATAATAATAATAATAATAATAATAATAATAATAATGCCACGTTATAATTAAAAATAATAATAATAATAATATTACTTATTTTTATTGTTATTATTATAAAATAATTATACTTTACAATAAAAATATAATATGATATAATAATAATAATAATAATAATAATAATTTTATTATAAAGTAATATTATTATTAAATAATATTATAATATAATAATATTATTATTATAATCAATTATTATTATAAATTGAAAATTATTATTATAATTATAAATAATATTTGCTCAAATAATAATAATATTATTATTATAAACAAATATTATTATTATTATTATTATTATAAATGGAAGATTATGATTATAATTATAATTATAATATTTGCTAAAAATAATAATACTAATAATATATTATTATTATTATTCTATAATATTATAATATTATTATTATTATTATTATAAAAATCATTATTATTATTATTATATGCAGGACGAGACGGGATTTGCGGGATCCCACCGGGATCGTCCCGCGTTTCGTCCCGCATAATTTTTTGCGGGGGCGGGATTTACTATTTTGTCCTAAATCCCACCGGGATCGGGATGGGATTTGCGGGATTTGTGCCCACCCCTAGTGATTATCATTGGGAAGCTATTTTGAAGCTAAAGAAAGATAATAAGCTTTGCAGGTATAGAAGTGGCAACTTCAACAAATCTGAATATAATTACACTGTCATGGAAAAGGAGATTCTTGCAATTTATCGAGGAATCTAGAAGTTTATAATCTTCTTAGCTCCTAAACCTTTTACAGTTAGAACAGATTGTAAAGGAATATTGGGTTTCATAAATAATAATTATGATAATATGAAAGCACATGGGAGACTCCTGTGTTGGCAATTAGCCCTTAATCAATTCACTTTTACCATTGAACATGTGCAGGGATCAAAAAATTCTCTAGCTGCTAGGTTAACGAGAGAGTTAGCCGATAGATCAGAGAAATCAAACTCGGTGGGAAAATCAGCAGTGGGTGTTCCACCCATACGATATTGATCTCTTAGGAGAAATACGAGGATACCATGGATGGGTTTCCCCTCCAAGTTTTTATATTTCTGTTGATTTTGGAAGATTTACTGAAAATAGATTCCGTTGTGGACTCTTACAAACGAGACACAGAGCAGTGATACAAATGTTAACCCTAGAGATAATAATAAAAGTTCTCCAACTACCTATTGAACTCTAGGAAGGCATCTGTAGAAGATGGAGAATGAGAGATTTCGAAAACTTCTACTGGATGGTAACTTTGAGAGATCACGATACTCCAGCAAGGATGAGAGAATGGTGTAACCATTTTTGTGTAAGCAATGGCGCCATTTGGGAGGATTATCATTACCCATCGTGCCAGACAAAGATGCAGACTACTTAAAATCATGGAAATAGGGAATATGTAATGGACTCTACAATTACAAGCGACCATGGCCAAAAGAAGAGGAACATAACGTCTTGTACAAATACTTCACTAAATCCCAGAAGGAGGTCTTCCTCAGAGCAATAAAGTTCGAGAAGATAGAGGAAATAAATTATTGTCGTGTTATTAGTGCTTGCATGGATGTTAACCAGGGAAAAACCCGGCTACCACATTACTTAATCCTCCTACTATTAAGTGAAGAATACTGGTAAGTGAAAGATCCAGCAGTGGAGAGAAGAATCGATGTAGTAAGGTATTCACGGGAGGCAAGAGCAAAAGGATTCTTTTACATCTACTACAACATCACCAAGTATAGACACACTCACTGTGGGATATTCAAAGTTGGAAATACAATCTTCATCTTAACCCCACAACTCAATCCATTAATGAAGCAAGCCATAAACAGGTATGAATCCATCGAGCTCTACTTAGCACAAATAGAAGTCGGTCACTTTTTAGATAAAAGAGGCCACGAGAGAATGATTGAATATTTACTAATTGCATGAGATCGAGAATACACTGAAGGATTAATGCTTGTTCTCGATTTAGACAACGATCAAGATCTAAAGTTTGATAATACTCTAGATCTAGTTCAAGATTACAATGATGATGACCTAGAAGCCAATATGGGAGAGGAAGGGGTCCAAAACTTAGACGACTGAAAGCCATCATCAAGCACCAACACAATTATTGTATTTTCTGATTTGCTTTTACTTTTAACATGTGAACATGTAAAATAATGGGTGTATTGTATGCTTTTACTGTTTGCTTTATTAGGCCAGCCCATAGGCCACTTGATTTAGTCGTTGGAGAGGCATCTAATGCCCTTCAAGTAGCTCTATATAAAGAGCTCTCCTCAGACTTCTCAAGGCACCGAATTCCAAAGAGAGAAAAACCATATGAGAAGAGAAGGAAACGAAACAAAATCATATCAGACTTCTCAAGGCACCGAATTCCAGAGAGAGAAAAACCATATGAGAAGAGAAACTACTTAATTGAACACTATGTTATGAATACTTTATTTTCTTGATTCAAATCCCTTCACTCTCTCAAAATCAAACCCAAAAGCTAGAGACTACGATCTGAGATATGAAACGAAACAGATCTGTGCTGAGTCTGAACTAAGGGAGGCCTGGTTGAAGGTTAGCCACCTCTAGAAAGTCGGAAGGTAAGGAACGTCGGTGGTCTAGAGTAACTACGTTCAGATATGGGTCAAACCACTTTAGCTTATGTTAGTTGAGAGCGTGGTGGGCTTAAAAGCATAGAAAACTTATTATTCATAATATAGTTAGTAGATTATGGTAGTTAGTACCACTAAAAGTCATTTATAATTCTTCGTTATTTCACTTTGATAAAATTATAAAAAGTTTGAACAAATTCGTAATTTTTATAAAGTTTGGGTAAAGTTGCAATTTGCTATCAAAATAGCCCCACCTGTGAGCCTCACAGTGTCAACCAATCAAAACGCTCCTCACGGTTTCTACCACAATATTGGTTTTCACCGGAGCGCCCCTATATATATAGGGGGTGGTTCTAGAATGCACACCCCTTAGAGTATACTCTGTGCACAAATCCTGATCGTTAATGGAGAAGAGATAGAAGGTCGTGATAACCATTCCGGAATGACTCACTAGAAAGGACTTGTGGGTAGTTCCCAAAGGTCACCAGTTCGAACCCCGGATATGACCGCTCTTTATTTACAAATTTAAGGAATGCCATGATTAAAAGGGATTTTATTTTTCTTTTTCTTTTTAATGCAGTGGGACCCATTTGCCCAAAAAAATCTTACTCCCTTGTTTTGTGCGTCTAACCCACCCCACCTGGACCATGTTTGGCATACCGGGGTGGTAGACTACCACCCCTGCCACGTCATCAAAATCTATACTATATATATAAAGTTGGGTGAAGCCCAATTAATTGCAAATATTAAATGCTTCAAAATTTATCTAATATATATTTAAAATTAGAATTAAATATCACAAAGTTGTTGTAGCTTAATGGTTTGTGGTGTTGTTCTTATTTGTTAGATCTAGGGTTCAAATCCCCCTAATTACACCATTTTTCATGTCTTTTATCTACTCCTTTTGTCCCATTTTTTTTAACAATTTCTTATATATAAAAAAAAAAAACAATTTCTTATATAAGTGCAATAGATAAAAAATAATAGAGAACATGAAAGCATGTATTTCTTATGTTTAATGTTATTTAATGGTTTCTTATATAAGTGCAATTAAATAAATAAAAAATAGATATAGCTTATTGCTTTTAGGTATTAGCTCTAACCTTTTATGTCAATTGATCAAATCTCCTTAACGAAATCATTTTAACTTTTGTTATTTTTCGTACATTTCATCTACTCCCTTCATCACATTTTATTTATTGTTACATTAAAAATTTAACAGTGGGGCAATTTGTAAAGGCTCGGATTTTTAAATCATAATTTTCAAGAAAAGAAAAAAAAATGAATTTAAAATGGGTTTATTTCGGTTATTTCAAAGAAAACTCGTCCTAAATTTAATAAATCGAACTTGAAATTCTTAAACCGAATTCCGTCCCCTATCACCAATTCTTATCCAATTATAACATCCAACTCATCTTCTCCTCTTTTGGGTAAATTCTATCTTCTCCTCTCCTCCCTCTTTTCTTTGGTTCTCCTACTTTTGACAAACAAACAACACCTTTCATTTTCTGAATTGGTCAAAAGACCCTACCTACCTACTCCATCTCTTCAAGAAAGTCAGAACCTAACCCATTCTTCCCACATTTCATTTTCAATTTCACCCCCTCCTCAGTCTAATCAACACCATATCCGGATCCAAAAACCTCCCTCTCTCTAATTTCATTTGAAATCTCCCACCTCTTCTCTTTCATTTTGTCCCAGCCCCTCTCAAACCCTCACTGATTGACCACACGCCAGAACCACCACAAGTCGCCTCCACCACCAGCAACCACCGTCACCCCCATTCTCCTCCTCCATCCTGGCCCGTCAGCAGCAGCAGCAGCAGCGCCACCTCTTCCCCCTCTTGTTGAATCACACCTTGCTTTCGAGCAACCCGGAGAGCCCGGAGCAGCCCAGCCGCCGCCTCTCACCGTCTCTCCCTTGTTTTCCGGGTTCAAGTGTGGTAAGGCCCCCTTCCTCCCTCCTTTCACTTCGAAACCGCACAAAGCTACACCCTTTGACCTGCTACCTCCGTCCTAGGTCATCTCTAGAAAGGATTCGACTCCGTCGAGCCAACCCGAGCCCAATCGAACCCCGACGGCGTTTTTCGGCGAAGTTCGAAGGCTCTCTCAGTGAGCACTCCTCTCGATCTCGTTTTTCCTAGATTCTAGATCCTTTCTGTTATCTTGATTCCGGGGAGGGGAGAGTGTGTTCGAGAGGCAAGAATGAGAGTGGAGAGAGAGCGCGAGCCGACCTCTGTTTTCTTCTTCTTCGAACAGATGAAGAGGATGGGTTCGGCGCCTCCCTTCTCTTTCCTTATTTAGAACCGGTTCGGCTATAAAAAGGAAAAAAAAAGAGAAAACCGGTCCGGTTTAGGGCAATTAAACATCAGATTTTTAAAGAGGAATTGGGCCTATTTTCTTGGGCCTGTTTTTTTTTTAAATGGAGATCCGGTTTTGGATTTGTAAAAAGGGCTGATTTTGGAGCTTTATAAAATAAAAGGAGGTTTTGAGAATTAAAATAAATGGTTGGTTTTTATAAAATAAAATGGTTGAGGCTAATTTTGATAAAATATATATTAAGAGTATTTTAAAATATAGGGAAATTTCGCCTGGTAGCCACGAGGTTTGATCTTTTTCACATGGTGCCCAAACCTTTCACGAATTTCGCATGGTAACCACGAGGTTTCGATGAATTTCTTGTGATAACCAAACTTATTAAAAATCATATAGAAATTATATAAAATAACAAATATATTATAATTCATTCACATAATCACTCAATTTTGGTTTTTTATGTTTAGAAATCCATCAACAACCCTTTTAATATTTAAAGAGACTAAATTATTTACATAAATAACGATAAAATTATAAAAAAAATTCACCTAAAAAATAAATAAAATAAGTACATAAAGAATGAGTAAATTGTTTAAATTATGTACTTCGTTTATTTTCAAATCCAAAAATTAAGTACATATTTTAAATTACCATTCATTCATATTTGTTCTAAAATATCCTAAAATATTTTGGTTAAAATAAACTTTGTATTATACATATATTAAGTAATCTTTTTAAAACATTAGAAAGGTTACTATAATGACTCTTTGAAAATAATCAATTACTACATTGGGTAATTATGTATACTTTTTCCAAATTTTTAAGTTTCTTTTTTGAAAAAAAAAACTACCATTATTTTTTGTTGTTTTGTATAATTTATTCATTTATCATGCAATTAATGTGTAGCACTATAAAAAATTTAAATGGTTGTAGTTAACTTTTTAAAAATAAAAAACCAAAATTGGGTTGTTGTGTGAAAAAAAATATATTTTTATAATTATCTTGTGATTTTGCCTAAATTCTAAAATATTTTTAACCGATTGGGTTATCATAAGAAATTTGTCCAAACCTCATGGCTACCACACAAAATTAGTCGAAACCTCGTGGTTACCATGCGAAATTCTTAAAAAGTTTGGGCACCATGCGAAAAAAGTCATAACTCGTGGCTACCAGGCGAAATTTCCCTAAAATATATTATGGACTTTGGAAAAATTATATGGAAATTTAAGATGAATTATTAGAGTTGAATTGAAAAGAGAATTGGAAAATATTTTCAAGAGTCGGAAATTGATTTAATAACTTTAAAGAGGATTTTTGGGGAAATATCCTAACTTTGTCAGGTTGTTTTAGAATACTTGTCTTGAAGATTGGAGCTTGGTTTTGCAAGGGAATTTGACGAACATTTTCCAATGACGGAATTTCTAACTAGTTATAACTGTTTTCGAGACTAACTTGGGAATTATATGATTAATGCCTAACTAGCATGATGATATGAATGGTTGACTAATATCGTGATTGGTGTGTACTCATGGCGTGATTGATTGACTAATGGCATGATGAAGTGTTAGACTTGTGTATCGTTAATTTATACTTTCGAGATATGATGAACTTGATATATGTGATATGCGGATTATTACTGCGGATATATTGTGGTGAATACATGAATGTGGTTGAATGGAATGATGAGAATGATATGGTCTCGTGGAATGTGGCAATATGATGAATGGTTGAACTTGATGGAATGATGATTGGGATATGGTTGCTATTCCTGTTGGATGATATGCTTGAGTGCTTGGATGGTTAGACGTAAACTTATACAAATATGTTCTGATGTGTATCTAGGTGATACTTTCTGATTATGAATGATGTATGCCGGAACTTCTATTATGCCGTTCTGCATAGCCAGGTGAGTTCCTATATGAGCTCACTCAGATTCGAAAAGAGAGATCTCCCTACTTGTAGTCATGTGCATACTAGGTGTTTGCATTCATAATAAACATGTCATGTAGTATCCTGGTAGGATTGCACTCATGATTGAGCATTCGTTTACTCATTGCTTTTGTAAACAGAACGGTCGTTATCTGTGAAGTAACTAGAGTCATTGCTATGGTTATAGGACAACCTAGTCTCATCGGGTCCCGTCTCGAGTCAATCGAGTCATGAACTTCCTTATATTATGAGATGCCTGCGAGCTTTATTGTGGATACGGGTTGGGCATGGGTGCCACCCGATGATAATGGATTGCAAAGAAATGGTCTAACCTTATATTTCAGCAAATACGCTTATTGATTTGGTTTTGACCCGGCTCTGTCGTGGCACCCTCTTGTATTACACCTTGATTCTACTATTTGCATGACTGTTGGTTTTCCACGCTTAGACTTATGACAGGTACAGGGGACTTCCCCGGGGATTCTAACGATCCCTTCGAATTTTGGGTATGAAATCCCACTTGAAACGTTAGAGTAGAATTTCAAACCTTCAACCTGTACTCGGGGCGCAAGATCCTAACAAGGGGTTTCATCCCTCGAAACGTAACCCGGGAATCATAATCCCGGGCCGTTACACAATTAAAGAAAAATATTTTTAAAAAACACAAAATATATATTTTTATGTTTAATATTATTTTACGGTTTCTTATATAAGTGAAATTAAAAAAAAATACATATAAGTTCAGTTAAATAAAAAGACCAGAGAGCACAAAAACATGTATATTATTTATGTTTAATATTATTGGATGAATACAAATACTCAGTACCTAACTTTGTATTCATCTAAAACATTCATCTAATGTGGGACATAAATTTTACTCTTCTTATATTTCTTTTCTCCTTTTTGTAGGCAGATTTTGTTTCAATTGATTTAAGCTTTAATATAAGGAATATGCTAATAGAATCTATACTTATATGTTACCTTTCTTTTTCATTATTTACAAAATAAATATTATTTACATATTTTTTATGTTTAATATTATTTAACGGTTTCTTATATAAGTTAAATAAAAAAAAATAGATATAAGTGCAATTAAATAAAAAGATTAGAGAGCACAAAAAATGTATTATTTATGTTTAATATTATTGGATGATTACAAATATTGAGTACCTAACTTTGTAGTCATCTAAAAACATTCATCTAACGGGACATAAATTTTACCTCTTTTATATTTCTTTTCTCCTTTTCATAGGTATGTTTTGTTTCAATTGATCAAAGCTTTAATATAAGGAACATGCTAATAGAATCTATAATTATATGTTACTTTTTCTTTTTCATTATTTACAAAAAAATACATGTAGTTGTGATTAGATTAATGTTGTTAGAAGTAATATATATAAAACTTTATGCATATTAATTTAGTTGTCATCAATTCAATTAATTTAAGTTTTTATATAAGCAACACGATAATAGAATCTATAATTATATCTTACTTTTCTTTTTCATTATTTAAATTTTATTTTTAAAATAAAGACATGTCATTGTGACTATATTAATGTTGTTACAATTAAGAAAAATATATAATTCTATGCACATTAATTTAGTGATCATCAATTGCCAGAATAAAATTTATATTTTTCAGAAGATTACAAAATATATTTGAAATTTTCATAAATTGATTAATTCTTTTAAATAAAGTATAAAAATAAATTTGGGTAATATTAAACATTATAAATCATTGATTAGTTAACTTACCTATTAAAACTAATATTGGTATATCAAATATTATAAACTAGGTCTAATAAAATGAATCAGTATAAAAAACAATGTCCCGCGCGTAGCGCGGGATTGCCCATCTAGTTTTTTTAAAAAAAGAGTAATGAGTCATTAGTTAAAAAATGTAATTAATGTAAGCTGCTATTTTACCCATTGTAATTACTACTCCCAAGTCCCAAATCAAGCAAAGAATGTGTCTATGAGAAACTCTCTCTCCTCTCTCTAGTTTCTAGAGAGAGGGAGTCAGTAATCCTCCTCCTCGGAGGTCGGAGATAGAAGTCGGAAACCCTCCCCGGAGGCTGAAAACCCCCTCTCCAGAGGCCAGAAACCCTCCTTCGGGAGTCTTAAATCTCTCCTTTGGGAGTCTCGATTCTCTTTTTTCTCTATAACTCCGATTTGGGGCTTTTGTCTATCGTTGGTGAATCGGGAGGGGAGAGGTGCGCTTTCGTTGTCCGAGGGCTGGTGACCCGCCTCCTTCTTCCCTATCGCATATCTCAGTGCCTCCTTCGGTAGTCTCGACCTTCATCGGGCCTTTATTCTCTGATTCACATTTATCTCCGTGATGTTTCGACAGATCTGTGGACGAGGTTCCTCTCTCGTTCTTCGTCTTCATCGACTTTAATCTTGCTCGCCTTCGATCCGGTGGTCTTGCGTCTGTCGCCGATCATCTTCTGTTCTGGGCGGTTCTGATTTGCTCGCTCCGTTTGTGTTGGGCGATTCCTGTTCGGCCGTTATTGGCGGCGTCCCGGCCCGGCCCTGGTGCCGATTTACAATCCCCTCCTTACCGGTGTCCCGTCCTCTGGTGGTGGGTGGTGGTCACCGGACTGGTTTGCTCGGTCTGCAAATTGTCGTCCCTGCTTCCATTCTCCTTGGCCGCTACTACCGCTTCCTTTTGCCCTCGGACTTGGGAGGCTCGTAGGTGGGCCTTTGTGTTGTTTCTTTGGGCCCAAGGTTAATCCTTGGGCCCAAAGCAGGCCTAAAAAAATGCATATTAAACAAAAATCTCGAGAAAGTTATACATTATATACAAATTCCGATAGGGTTTGATTAAATCCCGAAAGGGTTACAATTAAATCCCGAAAGGGTCTCTTGGTGTGTCGTATAAGGGTGGTTTTCGGCTGCGAGTCTTGTTGTTCGTGGCGTTCTTCGTTCGAGTTGGAGTTCTGGCGTCCGGTGTCGGGTATGATTGGGGTCGAGGAGTGTGTATCGAGGCGACTCCGCGTTTCGGAAATTTCCTTGGAGGATCGTCTTCACTGTCCACATGGACTCCTGTCGTACCGCTGGCTATCGGTATCACTACTTGGCGGTGCTTGGCATCGGCTCTTAGTCTACGTTATCTCCAGCATGGTCAGGCCTAGTTCGCTTATTCGACTACACTTGTGTGCTTCCCTTCATTTGTAATGCACCTTTTTTCTGCTTCTATGATGTATTTTCTGGTTCTTATTGTACAACGGCTAGCCGTCTTCCGACTCTGTCGGCCTCTCGAGATTCCGGGTTTGTCCGGTCTCGAATTATTTCCTAATAAAAAAAACTACTTCCAAGTCCCAACTAATGTAATTTCTAAATCCACGGGAACTTTTAAACCCTTAATTAATTATCTTCCCATCCCCCAACTAATCCCCTTAGCCCTGTTTCTACTTTCTTCAATTCGTTAACCTCGCACAAAGTTCCTTCTCTACTTGAATCATCCGAATCCGACATCCTGACTTCGAGTTTATGGGAGGAGCAATGCAACGCAAGCGTAATCAATCACTGAATGCGGGTGAGGGGATATAAATTGTGGATGTTTAAGGATGGCTGGAGAACGGATGTCAATTTGGGAGTTCATCTTGAACGTACAATTTAATCAATGTAATCCGACGATGCTAATTCACTATCCTTGTGTCTGAATTTTGCCCAATCGGGATTCAATGATGCTCTTTATACAACTAGAAGTAAATGATGCAATGAAAAGCCAATGGCCCTCCTCGGCCCACCGGTTTCACATACATCCCACTAAAGCAACTGTTATGGTTCGAACCTCCAAATGGGAAGGTTTAGTGATAGTTTTTTGAAATTTGTCCTTAATTATAATTCCATCAATGTCTCGATGTTTTTATTTTTTACTTATGTTATTGTGCACCTATGCTTATTAAGATTCCTTTATGTCATTTAATTTCATTGTAAATGTAATAACTTAATTTTCATATAGTTCACTTATACTTGTTAGGATGTAATAACTATTTTTCCTTATATTATGGTTCACCTATACTTATTAGGATAACTCCTCTCCAAAGTTCAATTATATTTACTAAATTATAAAAAAATAAATTCACTTAATTTCATTATAAATGTAATTAATCACTTAATTTTGTTACAATTCACTTGTACTTGTTACAATGTAATACCTAATTTGATCTTATATTATAGTTCACCTAAAAAAAGATAAAATCACTTAATTTCATTATAAATGTAATTAATCACTTAATTTTCTTATAGTTCACTTATACTTACGATGTAATACCTAATTCAATCTCATATTATAGTTGACCTATACTTATTAGGATAACTCCACTTTAAAGTTCATTATACTTGTTATGATCAAGGGTCATGAAGGCTAAAGTTGCCTTGTAAAAGTTGGTCATTCTAAATATCCCCGATATATCACTGATATTGACCCGATATATCGGCGTTGATCCGATATATCGCCGATATTGACCTGATATATGACGTTGATCGATATTTGATCAATTGGTATGCCGATATCGTAGCGGATTCTAAATATCCCCGATATATCGGTCGATATATCCGATATTTAGAACACTGGTTACGATGTAATAACTAGTTAAGTTATACCAAAATTCACTTATATGCACTAAATTAAATAAATCATACCTGTTAGGATGTAATAACTATTTAACTAATATCCAAAGTTCTACTTATCTAAAAAGATTATTATACTCATCTAAAAATTAACTCATACTTTTGTTTTTCCTTGCATTATGGTTCATTATACTTGTTACGATGTAATAACTAGTTAACTTATAACCAAAGTTCACTTATACTATAACTAAATTGTACAAAAATGAAATCACTTAATTTCATTGTAAATGTAATCACTTAATTTTCATATAGTTCATTTACACTTGTATAATTCATGTAGCTAGGGTGCCATTTCCTTCAAGTCACAAAAATTGTGGATGTTTTGTATAGTCATAGGGTGCTCATTCTGTACCCAAAGAAAAAAAATAGGTATTTTTATTTCTGAATGGTGTAAGTAGTTTGAACCCACTAATTTTGTATCCCTCTATTATTAATATTGTGGTATTTGCATTTATGCAATGATGATTCTAAATTTGTTAGTGAATTCGATTACAATTTGTTTTACATCTTAATTTGATTACATTTGCATTTTTACACCTGAATTTACATCTAAATTTTTTTACAGTTGTTGTCTGGTTTTTGGGGCTGATTTCTTACAGTTTCTTACAGTTTTTTTGGGGCTGATTTCTTACTAATTTTACAGATTTCTTACAGATTCTGAATAATTTACCGAATAATGAATCAAAATTATGCATATCGAAAACCCTACCCGCCTAGCCCCACCACCCACCCACCGACCCCTCCCCACCCAACCACACCCCTCCCCCACTCCCCCACCCCACCCTACCCTCACCCCATCGTTGAATTCTCAATTTTGTTTGGTACTTTCCCAATCGGTCGCCCTCTGCCACCCCAACCATGCCCCCTCCCAAACCCCCACCCCCTCCACTCCACCCCAGCCCCACCCACAAAATAAGAAAAGAAAATATAGATGAAAGCCAAGGAGGAGTGAGATCCGAAGATCGAACCGAAGGCCAAGCATCGCCCGCCTTGGAGCTCGATTTCGATCTCCGACTGCACAGTATTGCCTCCGTCAATGGAAGAAGAACGAATCCTTCGAATTGTGTCCCGTCGATGGAATAAGGAGGAGATTCGTGGCCAATGGAAACCACCAATCGCCGCTATCCATCCATTGGAGTCCGATTTGGATCGCCGGCTCCACAGTACCGCCTCCGCCGATGGAAAAAGAATCAATATTGATCTCCGACTGCATAGTTCCGCTGATTGAAGAAGCCCCATCCATGGATTCCGATTTGGATATCTCTAGCCGCTCAAACGAAGAAGAAGAAAATAAATAGGGATTTAGGGTTTCTTTCCACACAACACAACACATGCGTCAGTTGAAGCGCTGGACATTAGGTTTTAATGGGTCCCACATTTTTTTAATTAAAAATAAAAGAAAGAATTCCTTTTAATCTAGGTCATCCATCACAATATGATCAATGCCCACAATTATGCACAAAATACACCCTAAAGGGTGTGCACAATTGATCCATACTCTCTTTCTTTATATATATAGAGAGAGATGAAGCCCTCCAATTATAAACAAGCAGATGACCTCCCATTTGTCACTTTATTAAGAAAAAATAGGTCTTAGCTTGTCCTACTCAACACAACCAAAACCAATCCACTATGCTTTCCAAATAATTACACTCTCACCCTATTTGTTTATATAGCGAATTGTATGAGCATTTATTTAGGGACTAAGGAGTTGCTAAGCTCTTTTGGGTGCATGTGGGCGTGCCTAGGCAGGATGGTGAGTTCTTCATGCTTTCTTTCGCTGCCTGGTTATGCAATGTGCTCGCAAGAGAGAGTGCGGAGGGCGGCATCAAATGGAGTTCGTTCTTTGCTATAGCTCTTTAGTTGCTTTGGTCTCGGAGAAATGATGTTGTATTTTGTAGAAATAAAGCTACAAGAGTCACAAATGGAATATGGCCTCCATAAGACTCAGGAGTACAAGGCAACTAGGAGGAATCGGCTAGGAACCCATACGGCGGTGGAAAGAGCACCCAAGAAATTAGGGTTGCTGGAGGGGGGGGGGGGGGGGGTTTGCGCTAAGGAATGACTAGGGCGAGTGGGTGAGCGGATTCGTCCATAACATCGGATCTTGCTCAATTGTTGTTGCTGAACATAAGGCATTATGAGTAGACCCGGGCAAATATGGGCGTGAGTCGAGATAAGTTCGCTTAACGGGCTAGATGTCGTGTCCAAGCCCGTTCTGTATTGCGCGCACGAACTACCCACAAACTTAACCACCATTGTGTACATTCGACCCTAAAAATAAAATTTTGTGTGATGTTGTTGATGTATGCCTATACTTCAACACTCCTCCCCCCCACCACCCCCCCAAATAAATAAATAAAAATAAAATAAAATAAAATTGTGCACTGTTGTGTACACTGGCTTGTTGCACTTAAGCTAGAGATTCATTTGTTTTCATTTTTAAAGTCTGTTTTTCAAATAGTCTATCCATTGTATATAATGGATATACTATATTGGAGAGGAGAAAAATATGGATGGTTCAACACAACCAATGCGCTTCGACACATTACAGAAAACAACAAAATCACATCACCTAAAACAGCATGGATCTAGCCAATAGACATAGCCCCGAAAAAGGAGGCTCGTGGGAGTGCTACGTCATACCAAAAAAAAAAGGAAAAAGAAAAAGCACATGAACCCGGCCAGAGAGGTTCGCGCAAATGAACTTGAAAAAGTTGGGTTGGGAACACATGGCCCAATCAAAGAGAAGGAAGGTTGGGGTGAGTTGCAAATGAGGAGGGAGTATATTGTGTTGTCACGTGGCCCAACAAGAGGGCGCCATGTGGCAGCGGGTATGTTTAAAAAAACGATTTTCTAATATTTTTTGAAATCTAAAAAAATAAAAAAAAATATTTTTTGAAAATGTAATTTAATTTTATCTATCCATAGACACCAATATTGCATATATTTGAGAAACCTTTTTTTTCGAATAAATAATACCCATATGTTCTTTTTCAAATATTAAAAAGTTATTTTTTAACACATATTATTGTTAAATAAGTAGATAAATAAATAAACAAATAAGTACTAATTGAATAACTTATTAAATACAAGGGAAATAAATAAAAAATAAACGAGGGTGAAAAAAAAAAAGTTGAAATAGAACTCATAAGTTGAGGTGAGAGAGAAAAAGTAAGTTAAGAGTTCGAGGTTGGACTCACGAATGCGGATGACCTAATAATGGAGTCCTAACAAAGACTAGACTAAACAGCAAAGGAGTGGCCCTCTCTTCCGCATGCGAACTATGTGATGCCTGTGACGAAACCTATCTCATTTATTCACTCAGTGCTACATTAGTATAAACCTCACACGAAAATTGACCCTGAAATAGAAAAACGACTAGACGAAGACATAAAGAGAATCATGTCAATAATTTTTAAAACAATAACTCCATAGCAAAGGAAGAAACTAACAACTGCTGGTGGTGCCTTTGGATATCCAGAAATAAGAAAATCTTCGACAATGAAAACAACGTGACAATCCAAAACATAAAAAATATGATAAGACAAACAATCATAAAGTGGGAAAAAATTGGATAAACCAAACATTAATGCTACCCAAAAAAGATCAAGAATCTGAAAGAAACGACACATGCGATGGAATAAACTACCTAAAGAAACATTCAAAATAAATTTTGATGTTAGCTACAACTATCCTGGTACTTCTAGTACACATGTTTCATCATTCGCAACCACATGGGCTCACTGGTCGGCTGTGGAGGCAAGCAGGTTACACTCGGGTCGCCGATCAAGGGATGTTGGTCTCACTATGGGACTTCTTTTGGGCATCCAGATAGCGAGGAAGGAGTGGAGTTTGTCTAGCATCCACATTGAAGGTGATAGTCTTACGATAATCAACGCAATCAAGGGATGTTGGTCTTGTTCATGGGAAATCAAGATGCTCACTATACATTCTCCCACTTCTCTGGCCTTTGAGCATGTTAGCATCTCACATTGCTTTCGATAGATTAAAAGATGTGCCGACCACATCTCTCGCCTCTTCCAGTCGGACGCATCTCCAATTGCTTGAGTTGATATACACCTCTGTATTATCATCCACAAGGATGTTCTTGGGTGGTGGTCTAGTAGGGATCAGCCCCACCCACCCGTATAAAAACAAACTATCCATTATATATAAGTCTATGGAAGCCAACATTTATAAGTCTACAAAAATTAATAGAGTAATTAATATTATCTTATATATACTCCCTCTATTTTAAAATAAAAGTCACTTCACTTTTCAACACGCATTTTAAAGAGGTAAAAAATTTATAAAATATAATTTTTTTAATGAATTTATTTATATAAATTCATACTTATTACTAACAAGTATGAAATTATTAAAAAATACTGATTAAAGAAATAACATTTTATGACTAACAAACAAATTTTATTTTGAAACAGATGGAGTATATATTAATAAAAAAAATAGCGATGCGCAAGGTATACACAATATGAAAGAAGACGTGCTTTGAATGGGAATTCTAGAGAGAAGGGCTATCCCTTCTCTCTAGAATTTTGAGAAATCCCCAAATTGTGTAAACTAAATTCCCAATTGTAAAATTCAATTGAGAACCCTAGCCTTTTAATGGCTGATCTATCCTCTTCAATTCACCTTCCTTGTGCTTCAATCGACCTTCCGTTTTGGTTGATTTTGAGTTCCCGTTCCTCGTTCTCTCCGATTCGATTGTCGTGTTGGTGTTTGGGGTGTGTTTCGGTCGTCGATTTGGGGTCTGGGGGTTCGTCGCTGCCTCGACGGGGCCGTTTCTGGGCTCGCCGACGTTGTGGCCTCTTCCCGCCTCAGTTGATCTCGTCCTCCTCTGTCGTTCTGGTCTCGCTGCTTGCGTTGTGCCTTGGTTCCGTCCTCCTCTCTGCTCGTGGGTTCCTCTCGGTCTGTGTAGTTTCGCCGCCGACGTCCCTTGGTCTCCTCCCTCCGGGTCTGGTCCTGGCCGTGCCCGCCTCCATCCTCCGGTGCTGCTGGTGTGCTGGCGTCGGTTCGGCTGCGTGTGCTGATCGACTGTTGTCGTCTTTTCCCTGCAAATCGGCCTTCAGTGTCTTCTGGGCCCGTGTGGCCCGATGATTGGGCCCGATCACTTCCTTTGGGCCCAAGGCTTATCCTTGGGTCCAAAGCTTGGAAAAAAAAAGGAAAAATGAAAGAAATTTGATAAAATCTCGTAAGGGCTTGTCGATACTTTGTAGGTGAAAGTTTGTAGGCGTTTTGTTTCGAGCAGTTTGCGGATCTGCTACCGATGTTTCTAGGAGATCTTCTACTTGGTTGAGGGGGCGTGGAGTCTGTAGTCGGGTCTGGCTGGGGTTGTAGTGGTGCGCTCAGGGCGACTCTGTATCCGGGATAGAGTTTCCTTGAAGTTCGTCTGCACTACCCACAGGAGTTAAGGTCCTGCGATACTACTGTTCGGTGGTGCTTGGTTGCGTTCTTCGGTGACTTCTTCAACTTTTCGGGTTTTTGTTCTTCTTGGAATGTTTTGTCGTAGAGTTAATTCCTGCTTGGTTCATTTGACTTGTTATTTGTATTTCTGTTTGTAGGTTGCTATGTTACTTCGGCCGGCCTCTCGATGCCTCTCGATGAGTCAGACCTGTCTCACATTCGAATTTTTACCTAATAAACGGATACCCGCAATTTTTTTTATTTAATTTAATTTTTTTTTTGATTAGGTAAAAATTCGAATGTGAATTGGACGCTTCCCAATCCCGCAATTTTCTAATTTTGGATTAAACGGATTCCGTTTAATCCAAAATTAGAAAAATGTCAATTGGACGCTTCCCAATCCCGTGCCCACTGCGGGCACGGGCCGGGCTTAGCAGCCCCTCTCCTCGGTCGGCTCCAACTCTCAAAGTACTATAGAGCGAAAGAGGAGCTCAAAACTCTCTCTATTCGCCATGGACGCCTACGCCCCTCTCCTCGACCGAACCCGCCTCCCTCAGCCATCTCTTCAACGCTTCGCCGTCACCCAAATCTTCGACAAGCTCCGATCCGCCCCGGCCGATCTCGGACCGGACTCCGACCCTGGAAGAGAATCCATCACCCTTTGCCTCCACTCTCCCTCCCCCGCCGTCGTCGATCAGTCTGTTCGCGAACTCTGCAAGCTCGTCAAATGCTCCACTTTGGACCTCTCCCGCGGCCTACTGGAGCTCCAGTCTGCCCTCGAAGGCTCCGACCCGCGCGTCGTCGATGTTTTCGTCAAAGGGATCGGCTTTCTTGTGCGCTTCGGGTTCCGGCACAAACGGTGCAGTGGTATTGGGTGGGAATTCGATCGCCACCCCTTCGTTAAGGTGAGTAGTGGGAGGTTTTTGCAGTCTTATTCCCTTGGAAATTGATCGAATTAGGGGGTAACTTCATCCGAAGAGAAGAGATTCATCTCTGACTGCTGAGGGAAGATCGATGTTCAAGAATTTAGAGCATTTAGGGTTTAGGGTTTAGTGTCTAATGCACGCTTGTACCTAAATATGCTTTGAGCCTTGTAGAAGAACGGCAATATAGTTCATAGCAATCGACAGTTTGGCTGTTTTTGTAGAGTAATTCTGCTTATTGGAATTCGATACGGCTTCTTTTTGGCTTACAGCGATTATTGGCTCACTGCAGGTTCTTTTATGCGGAACAGAGGTTCAAAATGAGCTCATACGGCAAGTTGCATTGTTTATAGTTCAGAGCAAACAATTTGGGATGGTGGAAGCATGTACATTCTTAAAACCATTTTTGGATTTTTCCGTACTGAGGAAACCCTTCTCTGATCCATCTTCAGCTTCTTTCCTGACGCTTTTAGTATCATCGCTGACATCACTTTGTTGTTCTTTCCCATCCGAGACAATGCCCATTTTCAACCTTTTGATTTGTACCCTCAGACTTTTTCAGTGTAAAAGTGACGAGGTTAGTTAATCGTTGCTAAGTGAAGTTCTTCGGCCTCGGGCTCTCACCTGTGATTTATTAGTTAGACATATGAGTTCTGTAACTTCTGTTAGCCTTAAAGATTCTGTTTCTTTGCAGGATTTCAAGAATCTCTGTAGTCTTTTAGAATTTCTGGTTGATTCTCATGTCGTCGCTTTGAGGAATCTGGTCAGGATGGGATTGGTATGACTTCACTCTTCTCTATATTTTCGGATTGATTTATTTGTTCCTCATTAATTTTCTACACTTGTGTTGTGTGTTTATACTTTTTTTTTATTACTGGTTTCCATTCAATCTTTCCTCCTTCCTATCATGCTACTGATTGACGATGATGACCTATTAGGCAGTTAAAGAGGCACAATTGAGTGGAGTCAAATTGCTTGAGGCCCTCCTTTCACCATGTTCACATTTTGAGAATCCATTTGCGATTGAACCCATATTTGATCTTTCGAGACGGTTACTGGGTGTCCAGAAAGAGCTTGACCTGCCCTACCTGCAAGAGTTATTATCACCCATGCTTTCTCTTTTTGTTATTCTCAATAGGCTGGAGCTTGAGCATGAACAATTGTCTATGTTAAAACTCCTTGCACTCCTATTCAATTGGAGAATTAAAGATGGTATGATCACTGGTTCCTTTTCATCTTTTGAGCGTCCATTTATGTGGTAGGAATTTTATATTTGCTCTTATTATATTTTTCATCTAGAGTATTTCCTGCAGTGTCAGATTAGTGGAGGCATGGTTGCTGACGGTTTCAGTTTAAGCAGGACCTGTGCCATGTTGCCTTAACTTGCCTATTGGACTTAAAAGTCAATTTAGTAATGCTGAATACTTATGGAGGACATATGTTGGTTCCTTATAATCCTCAAACATAATGTGCCGATTAGTAAGCACTCATTTATATAAGCTTAGTGAAGATGAATGCCTCAACGGCTCAACCTAATATAAACAGATTTTTTTTTTCAAGGTTGAATCGGGATTTGCACATTAGATTTAAAAAAAAATGTGGAAGATTTAAAAAAAAATGTGGAGGGGAGGTGACCAAAGTTATCATTGACTGCACTACTCTAATCTAGATGAATATTGAACAAGTTTTTTAGGTTGTATTTTGGAGTGTTGGATACCTTATAAATATAATTTTTATATGCATGTGGATGATTTCATACTCGGAAGTACAATATGTCTTGATTTTTCTTGAAATAATCATCTTAGATCTTGGTTCAGAAGTGTCAGATTTGTATTTTGGATTTTTTTCTGTGGATGATCATGCTTTCCCTTTGTTTTTTTTATAAAAATGATTAAGGGTGTACGCCTATTATTCTAGGTGATATAAATGTTCACTTTTTCTCTGTTTTTTTAAATTACAGATAGCTGATAAGTAATATTCCGTGCTGTTCATCTTACTCAGGGGATGGACTTGCAAGGGATATGCCTGAAATGCTTCTTTTCATTTTCCCATTTATCAACTTGATGTCATCTGCCTCTAAATCTGTTAAGGGAGCTGCAGCCGATTTGCTATTGATATTGGAGAAGTTGCCTGTAAAAGTGTTGGTAATAGAAAGAGCAATGCAAAATATTAACGGGGGTTCTCAATTTGTCAGCAGGCCTGAAATGATTGTATCTAGGCTTTTACAATGTTTATGGCTCAAGGTTAGATTTTGGAGGTGACATCTATGTGTCCTTTTTCTATTTTGTCTATGATATTTGCTTACTTGCAAACGTTTCACACTGGCAATGGCTATGTACACTGCATAGACCTAATTGTCCTTGTTATATCTACTTTTGCGTTGCATGACCTATAATAACTAGTTCCATTGCTTCTGGTTGACGAGGCACTTATCACAAATATGATATAAGTTCTATTATCATAAGAAAAGCAGTTATAGCTGTTGGTTTTATTACCACATGTTATCCAGACATATTTCAATTCCCTAACATGGCAGTAAGATGTTCCTGAGTCACGTTACTTGCTGATATAGTGATATACATGTCACTTGAATGCTGATAGGGATTTAACTTGTATACATGTCACATGAATGCTGATTAGGATTTCACTTTCTAGTTTCACATTTTTGCTCTATCCCATGTGTTTCCTGCTTAAGTTCTGGTGTGATGTTTCTTTGAGGCATGTGTCCCTTATTTTTATTACTCCCTCCGTCCTAAAATACATGGCCTTTTAGCATTTTGCACAAGTTTTAATAAAACACTTTACTTTTAAAAAACATCATCATTACACTAACTTTTACATAAATTTTATTATTTTTTAACACCCACTACACATTTTAACCAATCAAATTATTTTAAAAAGTCAACAGCATACAAACCAATACAAATCATTACAACTTCCTATCTAGAAAACATAAAAGCCCATCTATTTTTGGACAAAATTTTACATCTAAAAACCCATGTATTGTTGGACGGAGGGAGTATTATGTAATATGTGCTTTGGTTATTGTATACTCGAACATGGAGGGTGATGGAATGATTTGCACTATCTGTAGGAGAGAATAACAGATTTCATTCAATAAGGAATCACTTGGATTTGAGATATGCCCTCTCTGTTGTTTTATTACCTGCTCAGAAGTTTTATTAATATGCAGATATGGAAGGCCCAATGTATATATCAATCATATTTGGATCTCTGTTTCAGGAATTGTCTTCAAGTTCTTTCTTTTTAAACATAGCTTTCACTGGCAATACTGCTGTCAAAATCAAGCATATAGAGGCTGGAACAATATCTTGGATTTCCCAACTGGGAGAACATGCCTTGTGCACTGCTGAGAGACAGAAAATAATTGGTAATATACTTTGGCACCTATACTTTTAGTTAACTCAGTTCTTTAATAACTCGAGGGAAAATTATTAGTGTTAACGATTGTGTTTTCTTTCCTTTATCCATCTAGAGACTCCCCTGTTGCTGAGTGCATTAGTTGGCAGTCTACTTTTGCATCAATCTCTTGCACCCTTTGCTGTGGATACTTTGGCTGCATTTGGAACTATAGAACCTAAACTTGGTTTTACACTACTCCTATGTATCTTATACTACAATAACTATCTAAGGCACAAAAGTCTTGGTTGCCCCGATTTGCTGGTCAGTATTCGTGATAGTGGATTTGAGTGCATATGTGCTACTTCATAGATTGTTCAAAGCCTCTAAAATTCTTTTGACCATGGCTGCAGTTAAAGCTTATGAGAATGCTTCCATCACTTGCTTCTCATAATGCCATGATGCCGATTGTAATTCAGACCATCATGCCGATGCTTCAGAAGAATGGTGACTTGTGAGTTCTTTTGCTACCTGGTGAATGTATATATATATATATATATATATATATATATATATATATAATCCCTCTGATCTAAAATAGATGTTTTTTTAGCGAATGACACGAGTTTTAAGAAAATATTTCACTTCTCTAAAAAATCATCATTCTGTTTACTTTTTCATAAAGTTTGCTATTTTTATAATACCCGCTACACATTTGAACCAATCAAAAGATTTGAACACAAATCAATACAAATTATTACAATCCACCAAGGGGCTTCATCCTGGCAGATTTCAGTGGCTCATATCCAAGCTTGGCATGGATCATCTGTAGGCCAAGCTTGCGAGGGAGTGTTATACAGTACAACCATTAGATGACTCCCTAGATTTATTAATTACTGCTGCATTTATTTACTGTCACTAGTGGTATGTATTTAATGTTTTCTGTGAGTATCTAGGAGTATGGTGGAGGGTCTATTCCTATATTGTAATTTTAAATATCAGGCTAAGCCTGAGAATAATATTAAGCCTTTCATCTTCAATCTTTCTCAGTACTAACTTGTTCTCATTCTTGAGCTATATATTTGAATGCAATGCTCTTTAGTATCCTTGATCAGAGCATTCAAGCAAAACTTGCAACCTTTTTAAAAAGACATACATAAGTTGCAGCAATTGTTACTCTAGGAATTTTCATATTTAAAATTTCATGATTTAGGATGCATGCTTTTGTTGTTTTTATCATTGAATATGGCAGTGCTAATAGTTGTCATTTTCTGTCTATAGAGTACTTCATGCTACAGCAATACGTTTGATGTGTAAGACATGGGAGATCAATGATAGGGTATTTGGTTCTTTAGAGGTAAGAATCACTTCATGCTCCTACTTTTTGATGATGCATCTTTTTTATTTGCTTTAGTTGAAGTTCTCAGGTGAAGAAAAAGGATAGAGAACTCAAGTCCAAAAGAATATTATGCTATATTTTATGGGCCCTAAGCTTGCAATATATCCATGCTAATTATTGCCAACAGTTCTTCTCACCCTCCTATTCTTGGTTGAGTATAGAAAGAGGGTAGAATGTTTTTTCACCTTAACATGCCTAGCAAGTTAGATGCTTAACATCTAGAGTCCAGACCTAAAACTGTAACAGAAACGGCTGTATGAAATGTGTGCCTCAAAATATAGAGCTACTAAAACATACTAACTTTGTTTATTGACGGCTAGAAGTAAGTCTCCATCAATCCTGAGGAATAGGTACTTGTCGCTGCATGCTGTGAGAGATTTGATTAAAGTGAGACTTATTCTGAAATCCCTGGAGTTTGAGGAGCCATATTATTAACTGCTTTTTTTTTGGGGTGTGTGGGGTGGGGGGGGGGGGGGGTTGATGGTTTGAATTGCATACGCATTAGAAATTTAGAATATCTATTAATAAATTGTTGTTTTTGTCTCTAAGAATTTGTGAAAGCAGTAAAAGTACCCAGTAGGTGAGTGTCAGGTGTATTTTGGCCTTAAAGTTTTAGTAATGTGTTTACGGCGTATTATTGCCTGAAACTCTGTGAATCCATTCTTTTAGTTACATTATATATGTGCTTTTCTTTCCTCTCTGACGTGTGTTTTTCTTCCCCTTTCTCTTTAGAGTGTATTATCACCTGAAAGATTCAGTGAGTTTGCCTCCGAGAGAACAATATGTATAAGCATGGCAGCTTCTTTGCGGGACATATGTAGAAAAAATCCGGATAGGGGCGTGGATCTCATTCTCTCGGTTTCAGTATGTATCTTCTTGACTGTGATCCATTTATCTTGCTGAAATTGACTTATATTATTATTCTTACTCAGATCATTCCGTTCTAGAAATAAACACCTGCCTTCAAATCTGTCAGGCTTGTATTGAGAGCTTTGATCCTGTAGTTCAAGTCCTTGGATTTCATAGCCTTGGTCATCTTTGTGAAGCAGATGTAGTTGGTAAGTTTCTTCCTCAAAAGGTTTTATAGGGACTTGGCCATACTACCAAAATTGGAGTGTATATCGAGTACGTTGAGTTTTTTCTAGCTGCAACTTCAACTGCTGTACTTTTTGCAGATTTTTATACTGCTTGGTCTGTCATTTCAAACAGTGTGCTAGACTACACTGCAGATCCTTTGGTTGCATGTGGGTAAGCATGACCTATTAAATGCTATTTTTAGGTTTTTTTCCTTCATATTATTGTTATTTTAGATTAGATTACTGTAAAGCTTTATCTTTCCAAATATAGTTTAAGATCAGTTTACTAACCTTTACCCTATCTATTAATTGGTGTTTTCAGGGAGCTCTTCTTCTCCTTTTCTAATATATCTCCAATATAATTTTTTTACTACATTGAAAAATAAAATATACATGTCATAACTAATGAAGTTGACACTCTTTCCATTTGTAACTTCCGTAATAACCGTGAGAATTTCTAAAACGACATTTATTTGTGAACATAAGGAGTAGTTTATTCTGAATTATAGAAGTTTCAACTTTCATGTGATATAAATCTTAATTTCACAATGTCTTTTTGGTTGTATTTTTCTTATGGTTTACACATTAAAATTTTTGAGATAAAAATGACAATGTTATGGCTCAAAATTTGGTTAGTAGGCTATCAGTTGACCAGGTTGCAAGACATTTTCTTTTCACTATGCAACTTTTAGGCACGCCTTCTCGTCATGTGTCAAGCCTTCTAGACACCCATAATGGGCTAAGGATTAAGAGAAAATAAGGAAGAATATCCCAATTCTGCAGAAAGAACTCTCTGTCTCTATTACTCTTGTGTACACTTGAACTCTTCTATCTTTCGATGGTACAAATTGGGAGGGGGTGAGACCTAAATATACTTGAGGGAGTCAAGGCATCTTGCTTGGAAAAGAAGCTATGATTATTCTAGAGAAATACAAGTCTAGGGGATCCTAGACCCTTCCCATCTACAAGCATCCAGAAGAATACAATATTCTAGAAAATTCCACAAGGATCTATGCTACTTTACAGGACCCTCATGCAGCACTAGAAGATTCTAAATGTGCTCGGCTCGTATTCTTCGGCATTGGGTCTGTGGTTCGTGTCATTGTCATAAGAGCATCCTTTCCTTTACATTTGTATGCAAATGCAACTTGGGTTTTTTTAGTCTAATTTCAGTATTGCTAGTTACTAGTTGCGCTAGTGTGCAATAGAACTCATGCCTCTGATCTATCTCCCTTGGTAATGTTGTTTGAGCCTTATGTGCCACAAGGCAGTTTGTAGTTTGACATTATTTTAATGTTATTATCATGCCGTGTAAGAATCATGCTTAGCCAATTGCAGTTATTAAAATGACTCGCTGTTACCCTCCTCTTTCCTACTTCTTTCTGATGCCGTACTAGTTTAGGCATTTACACCTTGATTTAAAATCTGTATGCCCTTCCATTTTCATGCATATTCTTGAATCTGCATCATGGAGGTCAGTATTCTTGGTCTAAATATATGTGGAAGCCATGCTTGCTTTCTTCTATCCATGACACATCTACTTTTTATATCCTCAGTTTGTACTGGGTTAAGTAGGATTAGGGCTATACATCTCTGTAGAGAACACAAAACACTATATCTGATAGTTCCATGCTGTTTTGATATGATAACCTTTGTTCTAAACTTTTGCATACATGATTAGATACTTGTGCCTTTGACCACCCAAACTTACATGCACACTGTGCATATATATATATTGTTATTGATTGAGCTCAAAGGGCAGCAAAAGTGCTATTTCGTTGCATTTTTTTTTCATTTTGTTTTGCCTTCATCATATATTTATTACTTGATGGGGTTGTCTTATCATTTTGTTTTGCCCCTCTTGCTGCAGTGTATGCTCACTCTTACGATGGGGTGCTATGGATGCTGAAGCATATCCAGAATCTTCAAAAAGCATTATGCAAATTTTATGGGCAGTTGCAAATTTTGGTCATGCTAATGTGGATATTATGTGGACAAAAGCACGTAAATCTGCTTTTGAGGCTTTGTACCATTTTGAGGTGTGTGCAAAGTCTTGATTGTAATGACACATGGGACTTGGTTGATCTATCTGATAGTCCAGCAATATTTGCATTAACAGTTGATGCAAATTGAAGATGCTATTGAGGGTTACAAGAGGAGGATCTTTGAGTTGCTGATTTCCGAGTCCAATCTTGATGTTCTTAGCACCATGGAGCAAATTGAGGACAAGATAATAGCGCATGAGCACAAGTAAAGCTCAATATTTCTTATTTGTGTGTTGTGTCTGAGTTGCTGATGCCTGATTGTGGATTTTTTAACGTATTAACTATTTTTTGTAACTTATAGGAATAGAAGAAGGTTGGTCAAGGAGAAAAGAGTCCCTGCAAATAAGATTGAGAAATTGCTCGATGTAGTTCCTCAGGCCATCTCTTCCTCAGGTATGAAATTGGATGTAGGTTGGAAAGAAAGTATGAAAGTAAAAATTGCACAAAATCATTACTTCATTATCCTTTTTTAAAAGAACTTTCATTAGTCTTGTTCTGTTCAACCCAAATGATTGTGAGAGAAGATTTGTGCTTACATATTTGTTTTGGTGGTAGGACATTTTTTTCCTTATTTGAGGGGTAGTAAGGGACTAGCAGAAAAGATTGGAGGCATACACGTGAGTAAATCTGTCATTAGCATGGACGGAAAATGGGACATGTTATGATTTTGTTGGTGGAATAACATAAATGGTGGTTTGGTGAGAAAAAACATACAACAAGTGGTTTTGGTAAAGTGCTCTACAGTCTACAACAAAGGGTTGATTTTATAATTTCCCCAAGTAATATGATGGCGTAGTTATATACACCCTTCGTTTCTCAATACTTATCTTCCTAGCAAATTGCATACTTTATAAGGACACCATCAATCACATACACACCTATACCCCTAATTATTACTCTACATTTTCACTTTATTGAAAACTGCAACTAACTATTTATAATCAAAATTTTAAAGTAAATTTAAAAAGTCCTAGAAATACAAGAATTTAAGAAAAAAAATTAAGAAGCCTAGAAAGACAACTATTACGAAACGGGGGGAGTATATTATTTATTTATTTGTAATTAAAGAAGTAGCAGTTGATTCTCCACAAATCATATGTATCGCCTTCTGAGATTCGTATTAGTTATTAAGTCTTTGAACTATTGTAACTTGTAAGTGGGCTTCTTCCCTCTATTTGAGGCATTTCTTGGGCCATTGAAATTTCTCATGATTTCAAAATGGTGGGTTTTAGGCCATTTTTTATTCAAAAATCCTTCTACAAGAGCAGTGTTGTAATCCTGATCGGAGAAGACAAGTTACTAACTTACTCCAACAGCTGAAGCTGTTCAAATAGGACTGTTCACATAAAAGGAACTTCACCTCATAAGCATAAATGCTTAAATTGTCCCTGAAAATAAAAAATGTGTAAGAATATTTGCATCTGGATATTATTACATCAGCTGACCAAAAGTAGACCTGAATCCCTTATACTTCTGATTCGCCACGTTAGTTTTCTCTCTTTTATCCCTCTCTCATGTTTTAGTAGTTGCCCCCCACCCCCCACCCCACCCCCCAAATATCCAGAAAAAATACTCGGGTGGTTTTATCCAATCAAAGACAGCCATGCTCGCTACCAGGGGGGCCATTTCAGATAGATAGAATTATTGAATTGGTTGTCTGGATAAAAGAAAATAGAATTGGTGAAGTGTGTTGTATACAATGAGAAACTTCTTTGTATTGTACAGAGGCATCAGGCAGTTACATTTTTAGACCATTTTTTCTCTTTCCCATTGGAGTATGCGCCTGAGCCTCTTTCCTAGACATTCCTGGCTGCTTTATCATGGTTTGAGTCTACTGAAATCATTCTTTATGAGGATTCCAGTGGATGTAAAAGGAAGATAATTTGCATCTTGTACTCTCATCTTGCCTCTTTCCTAGACATTCCTGGGCTTTATAATGGTCTGGGCCTACTTAAATAACTCTTTATGAGGATTCCTTTGGATGTAGAAGGAGAGCACTACATCTTTATTATGTACTTACCTTGGTAATGTGCTCTTGCTTTGCAGTTAAAATGAGTTTTCCCCAAGAGTTGCCTGGTGCAGCTCTTTTATGCATTTCATTTATTCCAAAAGAAGTCGTTCAGCGAGGACAATCCAGAGTAAGAGCATTAGTATGCTACATAACCTTTGCATATGTCATTTCCTGATTATAATGCATTTGCTTTTGTAAATCCAGAGTGAGATGGATGTAGTTGCCCAGTATGTAGTTGCAATGAAGGAAATAGTGGCATCTCTTCATCTCTCAAGAAATATTATTTTTGCAATTCTTTCACTCGAGTCATGGAAGCCTTTCATGCAACGCTGGTTGAAGGCATATGTTACTTTCCTGGACGCAAAAGCATCATCTGCTGTCTTAGATAAGACCTCAAAAGCCGCCAATGATATTTTAAAGGTCGTGTCAGCTTTCATTGTTATATGAACGCACTGGACGCATCTTTCTGAGACCTGAACATAACATATGCTATTTATCTTATTTCCATGCAGAACATGCTCAAAATGGCAGAAAATGCAATTCCTAGATCTGCTGAAAATATTGCACTTGCTTTGGGAGCATTTTGTACGGTAAGGATCTGGGTTTTTTTCTTAATAAAAAGATACGGAGTAGAAAGTAAATAGCTTAGCATTTTCTTATGTAGAAAAAATATCTATTCATATTTATTTGCTGGCATGGTACCAATGTCATTGTCAGTTAAATGTCTCCTATTTGGTCTGTTATCTTTAAAAGTCATGTTCACATAATCACATCGAATTACCTTTTTTCTGTATAAAGACAACAAACATTAACAACCATCTCCATTATCACAAATTCACAATGAGGAATTTTTGAGGGAAACTCTTCCCACAACTCTTTTCTATTGATTAACAAAAGCTGACTACAAAAGACTCCGAAATCTGCTTAAATAGACTTTCGACGAGGTTCTAACAGTCTGACCACTAACGCACTAACTGGAAATAAGGACAGCAACTGTGACTACTAATTAAGTGTAGACAGGATTAAAATAGGAATTTAGGAAATAGCATGAAACAATTATGACAACAAAATAATACTATAAACCAAGTACATATTTACTCATCAATCATTCTTGGCCTCTTCCTCCTTTCATAAGTAATCCATGACTTATGTTCAGCAGGAATTGTATCAAAATCTGATTACAACATGCTTAGTTTGACAATATTGCTTTGATGGAATTCGATTATTCTGTTCTCAGTTTGCTTGTTTATTTGAAATAATCTACTTTGTAAATCCCTTACTACTTTAGCAATATGTTGTTTGTAGGTCGTGCCAACATCTGCTCATGCTGTGAAAGTAGCTGCGTTGAAATTCCTGCTTAACTGGCTGTATCAGCCAGAACATGAGTGCCGACAGTGGTCAGCTGCGATTTCTATTGGTTTGATTTCAAGCACATTACATATAACAGATCACAAGCAAAAACTTCAAAATATTGATGCACTTATCAAGGTAGACCAAGTTGTTTCTTATTGCCATTGTTGTCTGTTTTCTTCTTTTTTGGATGAATGGAAAACGTTTAAACGCAAAAAAAGAAGAAAGAGAACAGTTTACTCTTTTTGTTTGTTACTTGTACATATCCTTGTTTTACTCTTTCTTCTCACTGGATCATAAAAGCTGCCACCTTTGCTTGAATATGCTGTCTGTCGCTGTCAGATGAGCATGTTCAAATTTGTTCACACATCAATGACTTATTTGTTTTGACGTTCACTCTTGAGATTTCAAGGATACTATAAAGAGCCCCTTTTGTTTCTTCAGTAGGTATTTATCACGCTTTGGTTGATCTGTCCATTTTTTTCCGGGAAGAAACACTATTGAAAGAAATAAAAAGAAAACGATTCAATGTTTATGCGACTCGTGTGGCTTCTTTGGGTTGAATGGGTCTTCACCTGAATGAGAAATTTTGACATTACTCATTATACTGTACGAGTTGGCTTTATCAGCTTAGAGATTGGATAAGTATTAGTATTACAGTATTCACAAACACATGGAAAGAATGTAGGGGTGCTCTTGGAAAGTTTATGCTTCTCATACTGTCCTGGTTCATTTCTTTAATGTACTTACAGGTTGCATGGGGTAGCAAAAGCAGCATTGTTAAAGGGGCATGTGGTGTTGGATTGGGATTTGCATCTCAAGATCTTCTTTTAAGGTTTGTAGCTGCAGGAAGCAATTCAGATGATGAGCCATCCAGTGAGCAGGAATTGAACTTACTAGGAAAGACTGTTAGGAGTTTAACTTTGATGATATGTCAGCTTACACAAAGCTCGTCGGATCTTCTACAGAAGCTTTCTGAGTACTATCCTCCTGGTTCAGAAGGTATGGACAGTGATATGCCTGCTAAATGGGTGCAGGAGAATTACGATGGAACTGAGGCAGATATATGGGGTGTTGCGGGGCTCATCATGGGTCTCGGGAGTGTTGTGAACGTGCTTTATAGAGCTGGTTCCAATGAGACAGTGCTCAATGTCAAATCTCTTTTCATGTCTTGGATTTCTTGTTCCAAATCCCTTGCTCAAATGTCTGAGGACTCTGATGTATTGTCATCAGTTGGGGCCTGCCTTGCAATTCCTGCGGTCATCTCCTTTTGCTGGAAAGTAGAATTGATGCATGATGATGAGTTGGATTGTTTGGTAGTTAGCTACAAGCAACTCATTTCCACGTTACTTTCAAGGAAAGTATTCCCATCTCTCCATCAGAGTCAGCTTATGGCTTCATGTATTGGAGCAGGGAACCTACTTGCTTGCATCCTGTTGGAAGGAGTTCATGCTTTAGAAGTCGAATGTGTAAAAGAGCTGCTTTTTTTGTTTAAGAAAGCTTACTCTAGTACTTATCCTCATATTATTCATTTTGGTGGAATGCTTGGATTTGTCAATGCGATGGGTGCTGGTGCAGGGACTTTGGTCCGTCTTCATCATTCTAAAACCTCTTTGAAGGAGTACGAGAGGAAGGTATCATTTGTGAATAAGATGCAGGGATGCTCGCATACTTTTTAGTAATTTCATTCTTACCCTTTTATATTTTCCCCTTTACATGTGAACAGGAGTCTTTTAACATCAAGGGTTCGCTACTCTCAAGTTTGTCTTTTGAGCCCCTCTTGACTTCGATGATGCAAGACATGTTTCTTGTTGCACAAAGTTCCAATGACCACCAGCTGCAACAATATGCATCATGGTCAGTGTCATTTCTTAGGCATTCTCTGAATTCCAGCGAGCTTCAAAATTATGATGGCAACAGCAAGAATGACATGGCTAGTTCTAAGCCCACTTCCCAAAGCTTTCCTGAGGACAGCGCAGTTATGAAGCTTTCATTGTGGCTTATGAACTTGGACCACTCAGTGGTAGGTTTTATCCTAGATTATTTAAACGATATTCAGAAATAAATTGAGATTAGAAAATGGCTTTATCTGACTAGAATTATAGGAATGACCAGTATTATATGATTGAGATTCAAGGATTGAATTGTCGAGGGCCATCATGGTCGGATCTTAATGTCAGATCATATGAGCTGATGATCATAAAATTGTACAAGTAACTAAAAATATTATAGTAATAGGTCAATATTTTTTTCAAGTTTCTTATATATAAAGTGAAATTATTAAAAAGTCATTAGATATTTGGGACTAATCTTACAAGATAAATGGAATTAATAATAGTAATAATCTGTAATAGTCAATTACATTTGGGAAACAAAAACTAAAACATGTTAACAGTCTTTCAATACAGAAGCGCTATCTTTTCCACAATGTTTTTTAGTTTCCTTGTCAAGTGATTGCACCTCCTCATTTAACGCTTCTAACAGAAGAAGAAACGACCAATTTGGAGAGAACTTTGAATGGTTTGGCTTGTCCAATCTGTAAAATTTCAAAATACCCTTAAAACAATTAGATTCAATTCATTGATATTGTCAATTACCTAAATTTTTTTATAAATTGGAATAAAATAATATTTCAGTGATATTTTGATAATTATACTAATTAATTGAATCTATTGGCACAAAATAGGATAGGGAGTCAACTTTTAACGAAGAAGGTATGGTACAGGGTACCTTGTGCTGGATTCCAAAGTTGAATATTCATGACTTAATTTATGGTTATAGTTACTCTTTGATCTTTGACATTTTAAGTTGCTGACAAATTTCTGTTGCTCTTTATGATTATTTTTATCTAGGCTGCAGGTAGTTTACATGTTAAGACAGCTGCTACAGTCCTGAGGTGCCTTTCACGGGCTCCCAGGCTACCAGCATTGGACTGGTTAGCTGCTGTCAAAGGCTGCATGAGATATGGATCTCAAGTTGTTGAGTTGCCATCGGCAGGATCATTGTCTGATGGAGGAGTCCTTCGTGAAGAATGTCTTTGTTTTTCACTTGCCCATGCTGACAATTTTGATCCACTGCTCTGTTTCCTTGATGAACTATCTGACTTGGCCAGGTTCAGGGCACTCGATCTGAATTTGCAGTGTTGCATTCTTTCTCATCTGTTAGATCTGTTGCGAGTTTTCTCCAGTAACAGGCTTAGGAAACTGTTCAGTGATATAACCGAGTACTTCTCATCCTCGGTGTCTTCATATCAAAGTCTTGATACTGATCAGAGGAGCTTGGTACGTATTTCGTGCTGGAAGGGGCTTGGTGTTTGTCTGGATGAAACTTCGCTTGAGACATCTGAGTATATTTCTTCCATGGAAAATTGCATGGAAGTGCTTTTCCTAGCATTGCCTAGATTATCAACAACTGTAGGACAAGAAAAAATATCCTTCACTGAGGAGTGGATGCAGTTGATTCAGTGCTTGGGAAAAGGTCGAGTTGCATGGCTTTTGAGCCTTTTGAAGGTAATACTAATTGCTGGGAACATATTTCATGCCTTTTTGACTCCTACATTTTGATAATACCTTATGTTTGGAGAAACATTTACTATTTGTGACAATCTACATTTTGCACACTTTTTACGCTTAAATCCCATATCCTCCTATATATATATTCCAAATAAAAAACCACGGTATTTTAACTTGAGTGAAAACAATGAAAAATATGAAGTGAAAGCCTTAAGCAGCCCGTCCTCGTTTACTTTACATGGCCTAACTGCTCCCCTATGTGTGGCACACGAGAGGCCCATGTTGCCCACAGTAGTGCCACATACGGGTATTATATCTTCTTCTTCTTCTTTCTCCGGGCAATTCCATGTGGTGCCCAAGATTTTTTGAAAATCCAAGGGTTCTTTTACTTTGCCATCATGTTCTCCTTAATAATTGATTTCATGTACTCATTTTAAACAAGTTTAGGCTTATTCTATTTAGTGAAATACCCTTGAGTCTTTTCGATTTATATTGTAAGTATGAATAAAATAGTACATTGCTGCTTGGGTAAGTGAAGTGATAATAAAGCATTTTGATTGGATGGGATGGGACGTACTAGAAATAGTGATAATAAAGCATTAAGTAGTAGCCAAATAAATTTAGGCCCAGATTTTCTAGAAAATTTGGGCACTGTATGAGAAAAGGTCGAAACTACAGGGGTTGCATGAATTTCCTTTTTTTTTTCTTTTCCTTAAATTTAACAACATTTCATCATTTCATGTCATCGTAAGGTAAAATGTGATGCAACATAAATAAAGTGCGACGAACAAAAAAAAGTTGTGACATTTGTTAGTTCTTTCTGTGTGAAGCTCCAGAGAAGAGGATGATCTTGTTCTTCTGTTGGCAATTAGTTTAACTTTGGCGTTTTGTTGCTTGTATATTTTGTAGTTATATGTTCTACTTTTGGTGTTTGTTGACTTTCCATCAATTAAGTCACTTTTTTCTTGTATAGCAGGTCTCAGAGGTTGATTTAGCTGAACGGAACGAGCATTTCTTGATAACAGAGAGGAGGATTCGCGTAAGAGCACAGCTTGTAAGACATGGTTTTCTCCCATTGACTGAACTCGGGAAGCTTAAAGTTTGTGTATTTAGCGCTGAATCAAGAGGTGGGTGTACGCTCTGGTTACCTCATTATGATGGTTCTAGTTCCAAAATCAAGAGGTGGGTGTATGTTAATTTATTTTCCTTAACAGATAACAATGTCCTTTATGCAGGTTTGTGGGATGCTATTGTTGAAGTTGTAGCAGCACTTCAACGTGCGGAAGGAAGTGTCAAAAGACAGTGGCTTCTCGACATTCTGGAAATTAGCTGCATAACAAAGCATCCATCAACTGTAAGAAAGCTATTTGTAGTATAAGTTTTGCCTTTGTAAGATTCCATTTTCATTGTAGTATGTCTTCGAACTTAATCACGTTTATACAATGCACGTTATATATCCTCATGTCGATTTCATGATAATGCAGTTGGATGTAGCATTCAACTGCTTAAAATAGTTAGTTTATACACTAGTTGACGTTAATAGAAGAAGACCCTGCAGTATCAAATTGTGGATGAAATTGATCATTTAAACAATCAATATGTGCTGTTTACGGAAATTTGAATCTGATTCCTCGTTATTTGTCGCGAGTTAATGAATTTGGTGTTACCGTTGTCCCTCCAGGCACTGCAGTTCGTTGCGCTGTTATCTGGTAGCTGCTGCAAGTACATGCCTCTTCTGGTCATGGACCCGAGCACCGTGTTGCAGGACCTTCCGGTTTGCCTTAACTCCCTTCTCCACAACGAGAACTGGGTCAGCATTGCTGATTCGGCAGCTTCGTACATCTGGAAATCAACAGAGCGGGTTTACGACTGGGCTACTTCTCTAGCAGGAGAGGGCACCAAACCAGTAGGCCTGCACCCGATAGCTGAAAGCGAGAACGCGGTAGCTGATCATCTCATGCATGTGTTGCTAGAGACCTGTGTTTCTCTCAAAGACATCTTGCCTTTTGAAAAGCAACTCAGGCTCGCGAGTATGCTCCCCGACTTTCGACAAGCCTGCAACAACTGCCCTTAGGACGATAGTGTTGTCTTGAAATGTACTATATATAGTTTCAAATTGGAAAAGATAAATTCTACATTTTGATGCTAATCTTAGGGTTTTTTCATGTGATAGACGTTGTTTAATTTTTGGTTGAGGGCTTTGTGGTTCCTCTTGAAAAGTTTGCCTCACTCGAGGTGAATTCTATATAGAAGTGACATTGCGTAATGCAAAGTTGATTCTCCACAACCCCCATTTGAAAGTCTTTATGCTTGCAGGATTGATGAACAAAATCAAAGCACTCTTAAATCAATTGGAAAGCTTTGAATGCGTAGGCATCAATATTTATGTTGAATTCATTGATGGTGATGGTGGGAGTGTTTGCGTTGGCACATGATTATGTTGTTTGTCCAGTTTGATAGACTCAGTCGCTCTACTTTTGGAAGGATATCATGAGGCAATTCATGAGTTGTTGGGTATGGGTCTGAATCTATCGTTAATGGCTAATGCACTTTTGTCTTGCTTCGAATGTCACAACTCAACAGCTAGTTGATTACATAATAGATGAGTGAAGGATATCTCTGTCTGGTTGCAGGACATTGCAAGAAACAAGGGTTTAAACTTGTGGGTAGTACCCATAGGTCCCCAGTTCAAACCCCGGTCGCTCTTTATTTACAAATTCAAGGAAAAGGAGCCTGAATTGAGATAGTAGTGTAATTTGACTAAATTGTCATTTTTTTACGAGTTTAAAAGTGGTGGTGAGAGGCGTGGCTACGGATCACGGCTAACCCGTGAATTGTTGGGTCTTGGTCGACGGATAAGCGGGTTGGGCAGGTAGATGGGTTCGAGTTAGGGTCGAGGTTGAGGTAAGATAACCCGTCGACCCGCTAGGTCAACCTATCTAAAAAAACAAATTTGACAATTGGGTTCAAATGCAACCATTGGTTGGAGCCTATAGTTCGGTCTATAAATACTCCTACATAATTTTGTTATCTCCACTCGTCTCCATTCCTACAATCCTACTAAAATTTCTTCAATTTGTCAAACGTTATGGACTTCTAATGGCGGAACAAACAAGCTCCATGTAAAGACGTTGATATTCTCCGAGAAAATATATTCACGTGGCATTTCGAAAGAGAAGAAAACGAGCATGTCTATTTTGAAGTTGTTTATGCCATGTTTATCAAGGGATACTATGGATGCTAAAAATAATAATATTTTATTCTTCTCTTTCAACCACATCCATTGTTATTAGAATCCCGATCCGGATCTTTAGAATCTTAAGATCCTACGATCCTACCTTGGGACTCGATAAAGAACAATTTGAGCTACAACTATTTGAAGAGGCATATTAGGACCAAACACATTGAGAAGATCCGAAGACCGGCTAATTAGAACAAGCAGAATGAGGCGAGTGATTTTTATTTATTTATTTTATGGTTAACATATATTGAAAATAACTAGAAATATTTACAAACATGGAGTTCAGGAGCCATAGTGCAGTAGAACATGGACCGTAGATCGGACTAGAATCAGAAGTTACGGTCTCAGGTTTTTCTAGTTCGCAAAAAACCTTATTACTAAAAAAAGGTTTCAGTCCCAGTCGGGGTGGCTCACTGGTGGGGAGGAAGGGGGATGTCAGGAGGTCTCGGGTTCGATCCCTACCTCCGCCCCTTTCCTTGGATTAAATCAAAGGTTTGCCTTGTTCCTTTCCGGTGGGTCGATGCGCCCCCTGGTGCGTGGCTCTTGCCGACTGGGTCACGTGCTCGGGGTTTGCCACAAAGAGGTGGGTTCCTCGTCATCAAAAAAAAAAGTTTCAACTTAGTAAATGAAGTCATAATGCTCTAGAAAGTAGAGAGTCATTGCTCACGGAATAAGACACAAAAATAAATTAATTAAATGAAAACCTCATAATTATTTTATTTTAAATTTTAACACAGTTGGATTCACCCTGTCCAGACTGTAATTTATGATTCGATTCCAGTCGTGGATAGGAACATGAAATTGGTTTTTTTATGGATTGATGATTGGACTAAATTATTGCGGTTTGATCCTTGATCCACAAAAAATTAAATATCGTATTCCAGTCATAAGGTTGGGGATTGAGTACGCACTGACTAAGTTGAGAGGATGCTTTTGAATGACCTATTAGTGTTAGAAAAATAGATATAGATTGGCGCAAACGAGGAACAAATAACATGCAAATAGATACACGTAACGTAACCACGACATTGTAGGGAAGGCTAATGGGAAATAGCAAGCACTGGTTTTGTGATTCTTTCCCCTTCTGACATGGAAGACAAACACTAAAGAATACAACTCTGTATGACATAAACTAATCCTCCTTAACATGCACAACACTTCCAATTTGCCCTATCCATTGTTATATCTTCTATAAGGTCCAAATGGGTTATAGACCTTGCCTAATAACCTCCATCCAGCTTTTCTTAGTTTGTTCTCAACTACGTCAAGCCCTGTCGTCGCTCTCAATATCCAAATTGTTGCACCTAGCTTTTCTTAGTTTATTCTCAACTACATCAAGCCTTGTCGTCGCTCTCAATATCCAAATTGTTGCACCTACTTACTGCCCGACAGTTGCACACTCAAGTCTCTCCTCCACACTTAACCAAACCAATGCAATCTAGACTCCAAGTGTTTTTTTTTCCGACTTTCATTCGTTTATAGAGAGCTATGTCCTTTCTCACTCCCTATTGACGGACATTTGGACATACCCTCTTTACCGGTTTATTTTCCCATCCCCAGGTCTACATGAAAACTTACCTTAATCAGACATCAAGATAAACGTATGATTTGAATTTCAGTGAAAGGAAACTGTGTTTATCATCATGTATTCATGTGTGACTTGAATATATGCGTTTATGTTCAGTTGACATGGACAGAAACGTGAAAACTATGAACTCAACTCCATCATGCAGTCTTAAAACACTGACCCGGAAGACAAAACCTAACTACAGAGTACAAAGAAAGAAAACCCAACACGTTTACCCATTTCCTAACCCTTTGATAGCATGGCCTTCATTATACTATAAACATGAACTACAACATAATTCAACACTCTGTAGATCAGCCAACTGAGATTTCATACCACCATATAGCTTATGTGGGAGATCCAATCAATGACTGCAAAATGACACAAGAAAATCATATCAGATACTGTTTTTTTTAAACTCATCAAAGACAACAACTTGGACAATGGTAGGCTCATATTGGAAGAACCCATTTGCGCGTATCAAATTGAACTTGCCATATTAAGCAACCGGATAGCAGCAGGGCGGGTGAATTTTCTTGCGAAAAGGAAGCATGTGGATGGTATCCCCTTGCTGCTGCACCACTCCCTTCTATATTCAGTCTCATAGTAGATGTTATCAATGTCCTGCAATGACAGATAAATGGCTTAGACATTCCTGGATGCCCATCCTCGATTTCGAAGGTTGTAAATCTTCTTATCATCTAAACCTCAGATGAGGTCTTTGGTGATTTTAGCCCCACTACTGATCCAAGGCCCCACTTAAGCTAGTTACATCCTCCTCGTGAAACTTATAGACAATCCTCCGAGCCCACCGCACTTTCAACTAGAGTTGGGTCTCAAAGCATTTGTGTGGGCCCCAACCTTAAAGAGTCACTAACCTTAAGAGTCATAACTCACCCCCCAGTCTTAGACCATCCGCAACCATGGGGTAACCTCTTTCCCCTTTTCTTCCCCATCTTCCTATCACAACTTTACAACTCATTTATTTTTTTTGTTAAAAATAATTTTCACTTTTTCTACCTCTTTCTAAAAGTTTTACTCTACAACCATGGGAAACCCCTTTTACCTCTTTCCAAATTTATTTTCACTTTTTCTTTTCCTTTATATCTTTCACTTTATTATATGTGTATCATCATATATTACTGTGAATTATTTTTATTTATAATTTTATAAATAAATAAAAATAGCAAGTAATTAATACTAGTATAAAAATATATTTTATTACATCTAGATTAAAATAAAAAAAGTTAAAAACATTATAACATACGTAAATACTAATAGAACTACCTATAAATTCGGATCATAGCCTTGAAATTGGTTCCACGAGTGGCACTCCCTTGAACACCCGGAGAATGCTCAAAATGTTGTTGGTTTGGAAAAAAAAAAGATGATTGTACACATTGGTAGAATTATGTGGGGTATAATTTGGATATTCGGGTGTTGAAGAATTGTTAAACATTTGCAACATCACTTGAAATTGAGGATTTTTGAGAAGATTTGGACCAAAAGACATATTTGGAATGGGTGGAGTATTTGGATTATTGTGATCCATGGTTAAGAAAATATGTGCAACTACAATAGATCAAGATGGGGTTATATATAGGATAAAATTGGACTCAAATTATAGAAAAAAATAAAATTAAACCAATGGGATATTTTATTTTAAAAAATAATGAAATATAAATATATTTTTATTTCATTTTAAATCCTATTATAACTAATAAATCTAAATATAAAATATATCAACCTACTTTATCATGAAAAAAAAAAGAAAAAAAAATTAGAAAAGGGAAGAGGTTACCTCTCTCTACCAAGGTAACCCCTTCCCACCTCTTACATTAAGGTAAAGGCCACAACCATGGGCTTACCTTTTAACAACCTTAAGGTTGCTAAAACCCATGGTTGCTCATGCTCTTAGTCTTATGGTGTTATAATCAACCTTTACATTCGACAATATCTTTTTTATCTTTTCATCTTGCCTACTGCCTATATTTAGCAAGTTGCTGTAGACGGCATAGATATGTTTGAAAGCATAGAAGAACAAAACAATTGGAGAAAGCGCACAGAATACAAAAAGATGTCTAGCCACAACATGAACCATCACTAAACTCTTGAGGAAATGTATGGCAAAGAAACTTGCAAGGGCCGGTTGCATATATCTTAAATCAGAATACCTCTATAGTCATAACATAATAAAAGCAACCTTTATACATGCATTGGCTAAGAAAATCAGATCACTATCCTTTGGGTATTCATCATTCATATTGTGCATTTCGATTAACTACTGAATCCTGCCTTGGTAAACTAAGAGAGAGGAGCATAGAAGTTTACTCAGAAGTGTAAAGCAGCAATTTATATACCTTTATTGATTGAATAAGCTGAGGAGTAGCATCGGAGAATTTGTAGGTCACTGGATGCCAACCTTGTCTTTGGGTATCTTTAGAGGCTGAAAGATCCCACGCAGAATGTGTGAGGGATCTTCTTGTGATCTCACCTTCAAGACCTTCTAGCTGAAATTAGAGGGATTTTTTTTTTAGAATTTCAAAGGAAACAAAAGAGCCAAGCAAGTCCTTTACTCTTTAGTCAACTACGGAGTACAATCTAATACATCTAGTTACCTATCCCAATAATTGATTCTTTCTTGGGAAAGAAACCACTTTCTACAGAATGTCAGAAGGACTATAACATAATAATAAGCTTGCTCCATCCATCTGTCTTTCTATTAACTTCCCTTTTTCATAACAGAAGGCTGTTCTCTCTTAACAGAAACCCTTTTAAGGCTGTTTGGTATGATTCCCTGGGAAATTAGGAATGGGTTTGCATGAAAAAGATGACATCTTAATGTCTCACTGACATACTAGTATTTGTTCACGATCTCACCGTGTGCTAGATAAATACTCTAGATTGTGGAGAATGGAAAGGATTGAAAAAAAAAATGACTTACAGCTAAAAGTGTCTGCACATAATGTTCATCTGGTATGCAGTTATGCTCCTTGGCAGGATCTACTGGCTGTAAGAAGAGAAATTGCAGAGTAATATGTCATTCTCATTTGCTGCTTATTTTCCCAAATATAAAATTGTAACATCGTTCTTTCTGAGGAAAATACTAGAGCACTTTTACAGGCTATGCATCTAAATTACGAGGCAACAACAACGATAAGAATGTCGTATTTACAAATCAAAACTTTGAGGTGAAAGGAGAATTGAGAAAGGTTGAGAAAACGTACTAAGGATTGATGCCGCCAAAACTCTGGCAAAGATTTTCTCTGAAAGGATGGGAAACAAAGTAAACAATGTAAGACACAAGTATCCAGTATCCACCTTCAAAGGATGGGAAACAAAAGGAATTTCAGTGTATAACAATTTCAATTTGTGCAAGAACTGAGTATTTTCAGGTCATTACTAAATAGCAACACAAAAATTATGCAAGAAATTCAGGTCTTGGCAACTATTGTGATTTTCATTGCTTCCAAATCTGTCTGATAGCTAGTGTAGTTGGTTAAAATTTGGTTTCAATGTATATTTTAAGATTTGAACAAAAATTCAAAAGTACATGACATTTGACCTTCAAAACTTGATCTCATATGGAACTTTGGTACAGTAGCCCAATGGAAACCCATTTAAAGGGTATACATATCAGTGATAATAAGAAGATACTGAAGATAGTTTGTAGTATGCACAACTTAAAATTAATGGAACTTGCCTTACAATTCTGCTGGAATACAGGGAACACACTTTCATCCTTCACAACCACCTGTGCATGTTTTCTAGTCAACACAACCCACTACAAGAACAGAAGACAATATTATAAGAAGATGCAGGGAATGGCTCATCACACTGATTAAGTGGTTTACAAACATCAATTTTCTGATCAGGGATGAATAGCATATTACCTGTGACCCTTTTCGCCAATTCTGGACTGGGATAAGAGGAAGCATCTTAGGGTTATAGCGCCCCTCTTTTGTGTCGGCAAAACTAATCCAAAGTTCAGAACAATAATATAGTTAAAAGAAACTCTATAAAACAGATAAGAAAAGATTTCACAGTTTTGTTCACTTTTTCAGAATATGGGGTGAGACTATGAGATGGAAATAATTTGCAGATTGCACAACACCTAAGTGAAGGTGGGAAACTGAAACAAAGAGAAAAATGATCATTTGTTCTACTTTCTTGATCTCATAAGTCCTAAGTGATATCACTAACATAATCAGGAAAAGATATTTTCCCAACCCCTAAGTAGTAGAAATTAAAATTGTAGAAAAAAGTGATATTTACACAAGGAAAGAGACATGATAAATGATAACTGCAATCTAACCTGTCCACAAAGCTGGTAGACGTTGACATGATATAATTGTAAGTATAGCTGAAGTTGTACAAGGGTACACAGCTGAAATTCGACAAACACATGAGATATTGTTATGAAAAGAAATCAAGTCACAACATACATGCAATTAGAAAATGAACAATTGTCTCACATAACCCAATTCAACTTTCTCGAATGTCAAAAAGAAAGGAATGTAGAACATTTTGCTTTTAAGAAGATCACAGCTCACCTATCTGAGAGAAAAACAAATCGTTCATTAGAAGAATCAGTAAGTGCATTTTCAAGCAAGATACGCTCTGCCTGGATCATGCTAGCTTCTCCCCAGTCTACCTGAAAAGAACACAGAAATAGGTACATTAAAGCAAGTACTACTACTCATGCCAGAAGTTTCAGTAAAAATATGTTATTTTAAAGTGTTATTTTTGTTCAAAAAAAAAGATGTCATTGTAGGTATTTTAGTTTTTACTTAAAAGAAATACCCTTGTTATTATTAGTGATGGTTAGTTGTAGTTTTCGAGAAAGTAAAAAATTAGTTTAATAAATAAGGGCAACGGGTATATTTGTTGGTTTCCTTAAAAAATGTGCATGAAGGTAAAATGACATGTTTTAGCGGATGGAGGGACTATTAATTAAATCTAAAAGTTATATACGCGTATCATAGGATTCAGGCAGCAGGCAAAATGAAAAAACAAGAATATTGCATAAAGTGAAATTGGTCATATTTATCTAAAACAAGCTTCTAGAAACAGACCCTCCAGGAAAAGAGCTTACCGGGGCAAGAACGAGAACAATAGTTGACAAAAATTCATTCATATCTATAACTTGTGCCTAAATGCTACTCAAACTAGGCAAAGAACAATAGTTCATGGACTCATAAATTGGTCAGGCGGGTGAAATTTGGTAGTTTATAAGGATAGTTTCTGATAAGTGTCATAAGGTGGCCAGTCCGTCCGACTCCGAACATCAGATAAATCCAACAGGCTAAGAGCACCATTTACTATTCCTTTTCTGTTACTATACTAAGTTAATTTAGCAGTCACATTAAACTAAAAAATGAACTAGGAATAATTGAAAAAGTTAATTTAGCAATCACTTTAACGCATGTGTACTAACAGAATTAGCTGGGTGTCCGATGGGCCATTGAGATGACACACACGACAGTAATACAAATCAAATATGCACGGATAAAATGATTATATAAGACATCACTACATAAAATTGGTTGTTGGATCAGCATTATAAAAAATGAAAACATCGCATAATGCATCTTAGAACTATTATTTTGAACTGTTTTATGTTATCTATCATTGATCAAAAGGTTAAGGACATTTTCTAAATAATTGTGTTTTCCAATTTCCAACAACAAAAGAAAACAGAAAAGAAACAAAGGAATTACAGTAAATAGATCCCTTCTCCAAAGCAGCGAGCTGATAAATGCTACACATAGAATTGTGCTCAAATACAGTAACTCAAACTAATACTACTGTAAATACTAGTACAACTCAAGCTAATAAATACTACAAATAGTAGTAGTATGCCAATACAGTACCTGTACACTATTATTGACTTGGCGGTTAAGGAAGTACACTGATTTTGTTGTAACTGTGCTAAACAAAAATCCAGGCCTTGAATGAACATAAATTGAAAATTTATTTTCCTTTTCTGCCTGCACATAATTCAAGAAACTCATTAATACTTTACGTATTCTGAAAGGGGGAAGAAACAAAAGAAGGATTAAAATCAAGACTACTACTTTCACGTATCAACACCATACAGGGAAACTAGGAGTACAATCCACAAGATGGATGTTGCTCTTTCAAAGAATCATTTCATCGTCCTTGAAATTGTACATAAATAAGGTTTGATGTCAGCTCAATAACTAGATTATATAATATTCATGGCACAGCAATTATGTATCAACTTTCAATTTTCAGTAAGCCCACTCTGGAACACATATCGCAATCGGATGAAATGGAATAACCTGAAGGGAAAAAAAATGCTTCATTGCTCCAAAGACAACAACAAGATTCCTTATGTCTGCAGAGAGCTAACACTACACCCACATTATGATATCTAAATCCAATCATTTCGCAAGAGAAAACAAAGCAAATATTTCTTCAAACAGCTCAACTTTCTTTCCTATAACAGTGGCAACTGCATACTTTGTACAGTATTATTTTTCACCCTAGAGCAGCTGGTCCACTGGTTACAGAAAGCATTTTAGTTGAGCTCAGTAGTGGGGGCTTGTGAACCAAGTGAGGACATTAAGGTGTTGGGACAAGGTCTTTGGCTAGTCTGGGTCAGGTCTGAAGTGTGGTAATCACTGGAGCTGAGCCTTCTGGCTCAGTTCACATGGGCTCCAATAGTGGAGTGCACACTGTGTGACGCCGATGCTGGCTTTACAGGACCTTCAAATTTTTCTTGTGTGTGTGTGTTCTTTCTTTTTATTTTTTTTCCATTTTTGTGTCATAGATGACAGACTAAAATCTCTACTAACTAGCCCAGGTTCGATGTGAAATTTACACATGGGTAAAAATCTTGATTCAAGCACAGCATTAGCCAGTACACTGTACACAAATTACTGGCCACTTTGATTTCCTCTCTTTCTACCCTAGCACCTCAAATTGAAGCCCAATTGCTTCCTACTGTTCACTAACAAAGCAATCAAACAGCAATCATGAACATCTGATTATGGAATTGGAAATGCAAGGAGATAGAAGAAAAAAAAGTAAGGAATGCAAATCACTGTGACATACACGAAAGAACGAATCCCAGACGGAATCAAGGGGAAGCCGGTTGCGAGCGATGAACAAGAAAGCAACTTTAGGACTCTGAACGAACGGATTGGGGATAGACATAAGCAAGCTAATCCGACTATACTTAGCATGCACGAAAACAAAGATTCCAAAGCAGAGGGAGAGCAACAGCGTAAAGAAGATCTTTGTCCTCCATTTGTAGCGAGATTTTGGCTGGAAACTAGCTCTCCGCTTCGTCATCTTCAGGCGAATCCCAAGTTAGTTCAAAGTTCCAGCAGGAAACAGCCACTATCTTCCGGCTTCGTTCTGGCTAACAGCGAAGTCCAGCATTTGATGAAGACGGTGCGGCGCGGTGCGCAGCCAGAAATGAAAATTGGTCGGCGAATTTGAGAGATTGACGGTGGAGATTGGAGGTATGCGGCGAGAGATGGAGAGAAGTGTAGTTTCGAGAAGAGTAGATGGCTTCGTTGCGTAGAGAGTGGGGATCAGAGATGCTTTCCCTTTCCCAACCCCATGATTGACTGGGACGACTTCCACTCTCTCTCTCTTCTTGCCCTCTGCATTCCGCCATTCAGTCATTCATGTGACACTCCCTCTCTACCCTCTCTCACCTGTTTTTTCCTTTTCTTTTTTTCCTTTCTTTGGGTTGGGTTGTGACTTGTGAGGGAGGGAAGATGATTCGATGACTTGATTAAGAGTGACAATAGGGTATTTGACGGTATTTGGAGGTCAGTTTGAAAATATATTTAAAAAAATAAAAAATAAAAATAGGTTAGCTTTTTTTAAAAGGCCATATACTCTAGACTAGGTTCTCCTTTTTTTTTTTTGGCTGTTACTAGGCTCCCCTTTCTAATTCATCTATTCTTTTCTTTTTGGGTTAAGTTATAATTCAACTTTATTTTTTTTTTACAATTCTTTAGTAATTTGTAACTTATTAGTGTTCATTTATAATTCTGTTTATATAATAAAATCAGTCTTATAATTCACATTTTTATTAAGCACAGTGTAAAGTTATTTATTTGACCTTTATTTAAACCGGATCGAATTATTATAACATCCCGAGTTTGCTTGATAATAATACTCCCTCCTTGAATTTGTAAATAAAGAGCGGTCATATCCGGGGTTCGAATAATAATACTCCATCCGTTAATTAATAAATGTCGTTTGACTTTTCGACACATTTGCTAAAAACTATACTCCGTATAAAATATTAATTGCAACTCTCGTTTTATAAATTCTAGAATCCTTTTTCCATATAATTACCCATTTTATAAATTCTACAAATTAGTACTAATGGAAATATAATCAAGCTTTAGTTTTAATATGAAAACATTGAACAAAAATAAAATAACAGGCATCAGATTGCCGATAGGCCTACGGAAATGTTAGTGTGTATATATAAAGTTTATTTGCTAAAAAAAAAGTTTATAATCGATTCTTACAAAATATCGTTTTTATATGTTCTTTAAAATTTATTTACCTGTTTTTAATAAATTAATAACTACACTAATCTCGTTTTTCCACAAATGTATACTACCTCCGTTCGGAAAAACTTGACACTTTACTATTCATGCACGCTTTTTTAGGAGATAAAAACTATATAAAATATCGAGTTTTTTTAATAATTTTTTTAACAACTTCGTAGTTATTATTAATAAGTACAAACTTGTTAAAAAAAAATTATAAAAAAATGAATATTTTATATAGTTTTTATCGTTGTAAAAAAGCGTGCATGAATAGTAAACGACAAGTTTTGCCGAACGGAGGGAGTATTATGTATTTATTTTTTATACGAAAATAAGACATGGCGGATTGCCGATAAGCTTGCGGGCAGTTATAATGAGAGGAAGCGGATTGCCGATAAGCCTGCGGGCAGTTATAATGAGAGGAAGCAGATCTCCGACCATGCATTTTCGAATTCCGCAATACTTAGTGAATCGTTTAGAGCCGCTCGGAGTGTACTGCGTATGCCATTCTCCCCCTTCCACTGGGGTTTGCTGTTAAGATGTTTTCGCGCATTTTGCATCACATGACATATGCACCACCGATGTGGAGTGTTCGGAAACACCTGCCCCACTGCGTTTCCTGCACACAAACGCCACAGATCGAAGTTGTAAGGTTGCTACAAGCCTACAATAGCTAAAAGCCTACATTATAGTAACTAATGACATGCTGCAATGTATTGATATAACAAACTAACAAAGAACACGCCTACAATGTATTAAGAAATAACTGGACGGAGGAACGTACAACATACCGATGGATTGACATTGGTCTGTTAAGATTGCGGTTGGCATCTTTTCGGACATACACCTGAGCCAAGTACGAAACAACCATACGAAGTTCTCTATTTCTTCCCCGATAAGTAAAGCACATCCTAGCAACATGTTCTGGCCGTGGTGGTTAACCCCGATGAACGGTGCAAAGGGCATATTGTATCTATTCGATACGTACGTCGTATCGAAGGAGACGACGTCACCAAACTCTGCATACGCTGCTCGACTCCTTCCGTCTGCCCAAAACACATTCTTCAATGTGTTTTTTTCATCGACATCGTATGCGTAGAAAAAATTCGAGTTGCTTGAACACATTTCTTCAAAATGTTTCCTCATCGCATTGAAGTCACCTTGAGCCATGTCTTTTCTTCGGGCCTTGCCAACTAGGTTTCTAAGGTCCCACTCATTGAAATCAACATTCCCGTGGTGCCCGCTTGCAATTATAAACGATGTGTAGTTCTTAGCTATAAGCACACCCGCCCTATCCATGTCTAAGATCCGTCTCTTGTTCCCTTCGGTGATGATCCTATAATTTGGAAGGAATCTTGAATTCGTCGTGACGCAGTCGTGGTTATGCTCAAGCGAAACTGAAGTTATCTTCCACACCCCCGGTTTCTCACGGACAACATAAACCCCGAACTTACACCCTGTAATAGCCGACGTGGGCCCCTTCCTCAGGTCCCTTGACCTCGTTTGAAACTTACCCCCTTTAGAACATATTATCCTCAACATCTTGTGCCTATCATTCATACCTAGCACACAAGTGCCTCTTTCATCATCCTTTAACAAGGTGGAAGTCCGAATTCTTGTTTGAAATCCTTGTCGTTTAGCATAACTATTGATGAATGCGAACACATCGTATTCGTGTTCCAAAATCAGCCCGACTTTTGGACAATTAACATCAGCTTCAACACCATGATCCGGCGGTGGCACATCGACACCCTCTCCTTCATTTGCAGCAATGTCAACGTGATCTCCACTCATTGACGTACCCTCTGCGGCGTCATCATCCGAACTCACGACAATGGTGTCTTGCGATTCCAACCCAACTGTACGTATTATTCGCAAATGAATGCAACATATGGTATGTCATGGAATTGATTCATATGCATCCATTGTTAATGGAATATTAATTGATAGAGTAAGATATACCTGAGCCGTTGTCGGACCCAATGTCCTCGTATCCGATGTTAAGATCAAATCCTCGTTCTTGACTCATCAGTGATGATAAGATCAAACAATCGTCCCAGTTTGGAGGAACCCGGCTGTTATTGAAAGATGAAACCAAGTTAAGACAAAAAACGTAATGAATGTATGATTAAATGTGTTTTTATCCAATGCCCGCGGGCCCATCGGCAAGCCGCGTCCAGTTATACTATTTTTTCTTGTGAGAAAATAAAATAAAGATTTGTTGATTAAATGTGTTCTTATTTAAAATAAATATATAATATCATTGAGCTTCATAGTGACACTGTCTTATTTCTCACTTTTATTTTCTCCAAATTATATTTTTGTGGCTTCGGACCAATGCCCGCAGGCCCATCGGCAAGCCGCGGGAAGTTATACTATTGCCACAAATCAACTTATATACAGCTCTTCTTAGCTATATTGCCACATTAATCGATCACTAATCTTCAATCAACTTGTATTCGAATGCACCCTAACCTCAGGTTTTCGATTTCGGAAAATAAGAGGCTAATCGGTTTGTTTATACCCTAATCTTCAATCAACTTGTCACATCCGTGAACCCTAATACACGATCAATGTTAATCAAGTGTTTCTCACATCCTTCAAGATTCAAAGGCAACATGCAAACTTCGTTGAAGATTCAAACAAATGAAAACGCCTCCATTGAAGATTCAAAAGCAACATGCAGACTTCAAATTAACTGATAAAGAATAGTATACCTTAAATCGGCAGCGAGTTCGGTGATCAGAAACCTTGAATCCGACGATCCACCACAAATTTCGGCGAGTTAACTCCCTATTCCGGCCAAAATGTGTGAGGAGAAGTCGGAGAGATAGAGAGTTTGAATATTGAGAGTTTGTAATTGAATATAAGGTGAATTTACAATTCAAATATTTGATAGGAAAAGTAGGGTACTCATTAACCTAGGCTAGAATAAGGTACTCATTACTTACTTTTCAGATTTTATTTTCCTTTTATCCATTTGAATTTTTTTGTGGAATTTACATAATTACCCCCATTGTCACCCTTATAGGAGTCATCCAAGTATTTTCCGTGAGGGAAGAGATTTCGACTTGGACTACCCTTTCTTTTCACTTTTCAGATCGGTTTTTGTGGTCCTTTGGATAACAATTAGTCATTACTACTGTACAGTACAATAATCAAATGGCAGTGCACATCGGTTATAGAGAAACCCTAGTACTCAAAAGGTAGTTTTCTCTATGTCATATGGTCGTGGGAGTTTAGATATCCGATATCCCAATATCATGGGCTTCACTTATTTTAAAATTGTTGCTTAGATTTGTATGCAAGAGTGACTAAGGGTGAGAGATGGAAAAAGAAAAATGATTTTAAATAATACGAATTATCCTCACTAAACCAAAAATAATACGAACTTTGAAAATGATGATTTGATATATGAACTATGCTCACGTTAACTAAAAATAATACAGTTTTAATTTCTACACAAACTTCAACCGAAATTTTAAATTTGGACTCAAAATGTAATAAATGAGAAAATTGCATAAAAAATTACTCCCTCCGATTTTTATTATTAGATGTGAAAGAGTTTGTATAGTATTTAAGAAAGTGATTTTGCATTACTAGAGCGAAATCCTATATCCCCCCTCACAAACTCCCCATTAAAATTAAAAATAAATTAAATTAAATACTAAAAGAAAAAAAAGTGAAAAAGATGTGAGGAGTGACATGGTAAGGGGACAAATCCGATGACAGAGGATTTATACCCTATTATGGATAGTACATGTCCCGAGTTTAGCATTAATTACCCCATAGTCCACAATGATTGCTTATTCTTTTTTTTTTTAATAACTCCACCCATTTGAAGTGAAAAATAAAAAGTGGGTAATTTATTTATTCTAAAAATGCAAGTGGAAAATGAAAGGTTGTGGAGGGAGGAGTCCAAAGCATCTAAGCATATCCGTGTTTGGCAACGGGGTGGGAGTAGGTGGATGGGGATGGATTTTTGGGGGTGGACGTGATGTGGATGGAATCTCGGGGTGGACGAGGTGGAGTTTTTAATCCCTTTTCATCCCATTTCGTGTTTGGTTGGATTTTAAAGTTTTGGTGGATGGAGACACTCAAAAAGACCTAATTGCCCCCACTAAACCACATGAAATGACGATTATGCCCCTCCTAATTGCCCTCACCCCAAACCCATCTTTTCCGGTTCACTTCGCAGAAGAGCCAGCTCATCCAAAGAGAACCTCCCCAACCAGGCCTCAATTGGAAAGCCAGAGCTTCTCAAGGCCCACCAAATCGGCAACGGCGGGGCTGAGCGGGGCCGCTTGGAACGAATTGAAGGTGAGGTTAAGCTCTCAGAGAGAGGAGACATTGAAGAGGGAAGAAGGGAAGGGCCCGTCGAGGAGATTACTAACGAGAGAAAGCGCTTCAAGGGAAGGAAATTCAGCGAAGGATTTGGGGACGGGGCCGGAGAAATTATTGCCAGAGAGATCGAGGAAGCGGAGAACGGGGAGGGCTGAGAGGAATTCCGGGAGAGGGCCGGTGAGGAGATTCTGGGAGAGGTCGAGGTGGGTGAGGGAGGAGCAAGAAGATAACGAAGAGGGGAGGGTGGAGTTGATTGAATTATTGGAGAGGACGAGGGAGGAGAGGCGGGGGAGTGTTGTAGGAGGAAATCGAGTTCAAAATATAGAAATATAATTCAAACCAGATTATGCCCACGCAAATAATTACAAGACCTCCTCCTGATGCAGCAGCGGGAAGTCAGGATCGATCCACGAGGAAGCGTGTCAGCGGATCCTAGGCAGCGATGTAATCTCACGGACAGAGGTCGACAACAGGGGTCCTCGAGCTCGACAAAGGTTTAGTCGACAGAAGCTCGGACAGTCGAACACAGCAGCACTGCTCGGCACAGGTCTAGTCGATCTCGACGGGGGTCTACTCGAGATCGAGTACGGCTCTCGTCGACTTCGGCTCGTCTTGTCGAGTTCCTGCACAGGTAAGCAACAGCGACACTAGGTCGAGAATCAGCAACTCGAGGTCGACCACAGTTGGTCGAGATCGAGTAGACAGGGGACGAAAAACGAATGAAAATAAAGAAAATAAAGAACAAATGCTTTTTAGGGTTTCGACTAAACTTAATGTAAAAGAACTTCCAAGATTGGGGTTTGCAACGACAATAACCAAGCATGCATAAGGTAGAACCAAACAGATAATCATGTGAATCGCATTAAAGGATTAAGCTTTCGCCTTTTCCAACAATTAGACAACTCTCTCAAGAAACCCTAATTGTCTATACCGATTTTATGTTTATAATCCAAGTTGTTAGCATGGATCTCCATTAGACGGGCAATAAACACATCAACAAGTAGGAAAATGCTCAAAACATGATAAAGGTCGGATCTTTACCTCAAATATGCATGGCTATCGTCGGGCTCGCCCCAACCCTAGAAGTGGGTGGACTACTCGCTCTTCATCGCAAACTCAGACATCTTTGATTGAAAGAAAACTAATTGCATTAAAATAAACCAAAGTTTACAACCGCTCGAAGCCAACTCCACTCTCGCTTCACAACTCCAATCGGCTGCTCACTTTCTCTCTCTCTCTCTACTTCTCCTACTTACTTCTCTCTGAAATTGAATGAATAAAACGGAGCCCCATGGGCTTTATTTACAGCCTTCATTCCCTAGTTATTCTAGGAAAGAAGATATCTATCTATATCTAAAACTTTATCTAAATTGCTTAAGGATAAATAAAAGACATAAAAGAATTAAATCTAAAATAGGAATTATATCTAAATGTCTTTAATGGATAGAATCTTTCTCTTCATGGTAGATCTTGATAGTTTTGGATAGAATCGGATAGACTTTGCTCCTCCTCAGCTCCTGGTGGTCTACATCGAGTAGAACTGCAATCAACGCGTCATGCGGCTTCGGGCAATCCTCGTCGACCTCGACAAGGCGTGGTCGATCTCGACAAGGAAAGTCATCGACTGGGCCAACTTCGTCGTCTCGGCTAGCTGGTGCTCGACAAACTCGGACTCTGGCTCACGGTGCTTCGTCGACCTCGACAAGCCCTACTCGACCTCGAGTAGACTGGCTTCGCCGACTAGGTCTTCTCGGGTAGATCTCCTCGATGTGGCTCGGACATGGATTCCTGGGCTTGTCGATCTCGACAAAGCCTTGTCGATCTCGACCAGGGTGGCTCTGTCGACTAGGCTTCGTCGGGTTGCTCTACTCGACAAGCCTGGATCCGGACTCAGGGGCTTGTCGATCTCGACCAAGCTTCGTCGAGATCGAGTAGACATGATCTTCTCTTGTCGAGCAAGCTTCCCCTCGGCAAGGACTCGGACTGGCTTGGTGGGTCTTGTCGATCTCGACAAAGGCTCGTCGAGATCGAGTAGGGCTGTCCTTGTCCTCGGCTTCTCGATCAGTCCTCTTCTCGACTCCGGGTGTGGTGTCTGGGCTTCGTCGATCTCGACTAGGGCTTGTCGAGATCGAGTTGGGTCCGGAGCCGGGTTGGTCTGGCTTGCTCGATCAGGCTCCGTTGACAAGGCTGCTCGGACATGCTCGTCTATGTCGACTAGGGTCAACTCGAGATCGAGTTACCCTGACTTTCAGATTGGTTCCGCTGCTTTGATATTGGACTTCTGTAGCGGTTTTCTGAGCTTTTCCGACCTTCTGTAAAATTGCTGTAAAATGCCTCGATTTCTGCAAATTAAACAGAAACTGGTGTAGATTCCATAATTTTGCAAATAAACATAAACTACATAAGTTATGTACTATCTAAACCCAAATGAATGCAATGTATACAGAAATCGATATAAAAGTTACTGTAAAACATGGCAGATTCAGCTCACAACAAACACCCCATACTTAAGCTTGCTTGTCCTCAAGCAATACTTTTATTTGTCATTCAGGGGAAGAATTCAAACTCTCAACATCTTAGATTCATTTTTATATGTCCCTGCAATCGATTACCATCCTCGTAAAGGTACTAGTGTCACAGATTCATGCATGTGCAAATATGTAAAAGCAACATCTACTCACAAAAGGAGGGTTATGCAAAAACAATTCATATGACAAAGCATTGATAATCAAGAAGACTTTAATTTAAGCTCATGAAGGAGTAGATAGGTAAAAGGCTAAAAGGTGGGCAATTTTTGGCAATGTGGTGCTTTTGATCCGGGGAAATGGAGTACTTTCCAAATTGAATTTCCACATTCCTTCTCCATTTGATTCATCACCTTTCATAATGCTTTTATTCATAATAATGCTTTTACCTCTCTAACCTCAGCACTGCCTTCTCGCGAGTCGCAAACATGGGTGTCATGAATGGCCCCGGATACTTAGTGCGTCGGACTCCTCACAATGTGTCCCATCTCTCCAAACTATTATCTTAGAGAGCAGGGTCAATCTACCTTTATCTCCTGAGGTGATTGGATTTTCTTTCACTCATTAAATTTTCCATATATTTCAAATAATTTCCTTCCAAACTCCAAATATGATAATAACACAAACACCATATGATAATCTCCATAATGTAACATCATTCTCAACATAATCCCCGGATAAGGTAAAGAATGGCAAATATTTAGATCATGTGGAGCAATGTTTGAAATAAGACATATTATGACTTTTATGATGCATAGGCATAGGTAAGGCTAGGATTTAAACAATGAGCATTATATGGAAATTTAAAGTCCTCCATCATCTTATCATGCAACATGTCAAAAGCAACTTCAAATTTTACCTCCTTTCATGGTTTTCAAGAAAATAATGCACTTCATTGTGACTTCCCTTTACTAGGCAATTTCATGCTATATCTCTAATGAATCTAATTTTGCATCGTCGAGTTCAATATAAGCTTCCATGACATTATCCAAAAATTTCAATGGGGGTCATTTTTCTTAAATTTTGGAAAACATGCATATAAACACATAAATCAATAATGCATTCCAAAATAGCCATGTAGCAATTCAAAGAAATAATGCACATATATATAAAATATGATCAAATATAGCAAATATGCACAAAGTAAGCCCTTTCCCCACCCCCATACTTAAAATTTACAGTGTCCTCACTGTATAAAATAAAAAACAAGAGTAGAGGAAGGAACTCACAGGATAATGCATCGAGGAAGACCGATCAGTGTAGGTCGAGTAGAGGTTGCTCGTCGATCTCGAGTACGGTGTACTCGATCTCGAGTAGGTTCGCCTGCGTCTGGTGGTTTCTGAAGTCGAGGAGTGTCTGGTGCTTGTCGAGGTCGAGTACGTCTACTCGAGGTCGAGTAGCTCCTGGCTTCTCCTCCTCGTCGTCGTCGACTTGGCCTTCGTCGATTCTGACTGGTTTTTCAGGGACTTCTTCCTCCACTTTTCGCGATCCTTGTATGCTTGCCGACCTACAATTGTTAGATTCCATACCAAAAACAAGACTATCCATATAAAGTTCTTAAAAAGACATAAAACCAAAAACAAAACAAGAACCAAAAACCAAAAAGCAAAATCAAATAAAAGTCCCAAAAATTCATAAAGTCTATATACATGCTCTAGATTTTAGAGTCGCTAGGCCGACTTCTCCGTTTGCTCTCAAGGACCATTATTGTGAGGCCCGCTCATGTTTGGCCCTTCTCCTGGATCATCTAGGTCCTGATAGTAGTATGCAAGCTCAGCTGACCGGTTGTTTGCATCACCCCCTTTCTCTTTCTTCTTTTTCTTTGTAGCCCTCAGTTTCTGCAAATTTTCTCGCCACGGTGTTTTAGCTCCCTTTAAATCATTAAAAATTTTATTTATGGACTGAGGAGGAGTAGAATTCATACCTGAACTTACCTGTTCGGACCCAAAACAGAAATTTTTGGGCTTGGGTCTACTCGATGTCGAGTACAGCTGGTCGACCTCGAGTACAAGGACCCCATACTTAGACTCTGGGCAAGTCTCTGGCTCAGCAGTGGTGGTCGAGATCGACAAAGATTTGTCGACGTCGAGTACAGTTCTTGTCGAGGTCGAGTAGGGCTTGTCGACCTCGAGTACAGGTTTGGTGCTTTCCTCCGCTATTTGCTTGGTCCCGTCGATGCTGATGCTTTTCACCTCCAGCCAAGAAATCTCCTCTTTTGCAGGGCCAAAAGAGAAATCCAAAACCTCATCGCCTATGGTGAAGGTAAGCGAGCGATTTTTAACACTAATCCTGGCATCTGCAGTAGCTAAGAATGGTCTACCAAGAATAATAGGGCTAGTAGGATTTTCAGCACAGTCAATAATAAGGAAATCAGTTGGAACAAAGAATTTACCAACCTGGACAGGGACGTTCTCAACTATACCTGTAGGGATGACTACAGTATTGTTTGCCATGTATAATTTAGCATCCACAGGTTCTATGCATCCTATTTTTACTTTCCGCCAGATTGATAAAGACATGATGCTCACACTTGCTCCTAAACCGCATAGAGAATTATATTTATATTGTCCAAAACCCACAGTAACAGAAAACTTACCAGGTTCAGGCCTCTTTTCAGGGAAGTGGAGTACTTTGCATTCGCCTGCGGTCTCTGAGATGGATCGCTTCTTGCTCAGGATTTCCTTCAGGAATTTGACATATCCAGACATCTCTTGCAGGGCTTCTGTAAAAGGAATAGAAACATTCAGTTCTTGCAGCATATTAACAAATCTGGTAAACCTACATGCAGTGGGATCTTTCTGTGTTTTTGAAGGGAACGGCAGTGGCTTTTTCTGCTTCGGAGCCAGATCAGTTGTCGGAGATGCTGCAGAGTCGTCGACCTCAGCTTGCTGCTCCTCGACATCGACTAGAGGCTTGTCGAGATCGACCAGAGGCTTGTCGGCCTCGAGTTGACTTGTCGACCTCGGGTTGCTGGTCTGCACAGTGGAGTCCGAGCTCAGATTCTGGTCTTGGTCGAGTACGGGCTTGTCGAGATCGACCATGGGCTCCTCGAGATCGACCAGTGTCTGCTCAGTCTCGAGTTGCTATTTTCCGACCTCTGGCTCGTGTAGTTGATGCCCACTCCTGAGTTTGATAGCTGCGACATGTCCGGTTTTCCCCTTAGGATTTGGTTCTGTCTGCCCAGGGAGCTGTCCGGATGGTCGTGGGATCTGTGCAGCGATCTGTCCCATCTGAGTTTCAATGCCCTTTTTCCAGATGTCCAGTTCTACAAATTTTGTGTTGACATGCTGGAGCTGATTGTTGATGGTGTTGGTAGCCTGCAGGTTCTGAGCGTGATTTCGGCGCATCTCATCAAGGATCACCTGCAGATCGTCCTTCTTTTGATCCCTTTCTGGATGTCCTGGAGCTCTGTAGGGTGGGGGATTCCTAGGGGGGCCTTGTTTCCATTGCGGTTGATAGGGCCTTTGATCTCCCATATAGCGATTGGGACCCCCAGCATATGCTGCCTCCTCATGTGTTTCTGCCATCTTGACTTGCTCTGTGTGTGGGCACTCAGTAGTGGTGTGCCTCTGTGATCCGCATTCGATGCAAGGCTGATTGACAGACAGATATTTGACTTGCTTGAGGAGCTTGCGATTCTGGTCTCTGTAGAATTGCTCCCTGACATCCGGGTCTATCTCCTTTGTTGGCTCATAGAGTGGCATAGATGGTGCTGGCCTGGCGTAGGAGTTCTCCTCATAGTTTACAGTAGATCCATACTTGTTGTCGTAGGTAGTGAGCTTCTCTAGCACACCCCATGCGTTACTTGGCGGCATTGTCAGATACTCGTAGCGAGTATAATTGTTGATTCTGTCCTTAGTGACTTGGTCAAGAGAGTTGAAGAAGATCTCCTGAATTATGTAGGGTGGCTGTCCATGAGTAGGGCAAGATCGCAGAAGTTCCTTGTAGCGCTCCTATGCCTTTGCCAGTGGTTCTCCTTTCTGCTGTTTAAAGGCGGTGATTTTCTGGAGGAGAAGTGCTGTCTTGGCAGGTGGGAAGAATTTGTTGAGAAACTCTTGCTCTACTTGGGCCCATGTTGTGAGTGATTTTGGTTTCAGCCCTTCTACAGGTCCAGCGAGCGACCAACGGAAAGGTTTCATCTTGACATATTCCAGAGTTGTACCTTCTGCAAGAGTACGTCACATATCATGAAAATTAGTAATATGTTCAAGAGGACACTCATTAAATCTGCCATAAAAGGCATTATTTTTAAGCTCTATAAGAAACTGAGTGCGAATTTCAAAAGAGTTTTCAGGGATTAGAATCGCCGATTCAGGCACGACGAGAGTTGGGTGCATGTAGTCCTCTGCCGTGGTTGGATACTGGGCAAGCTCAGCCTGTGCTTGTTCCCTTGCTGCTCTCTCAGCGGTGATAGCAGCATCCTTTGCGGCCAATTCCCTGGTAAGCCTAGCGATCAGCTGTTCATGTGTTTCAGCGGCCGCCATGATCCTTTTGAGTTTGGAGTGGATGTGTAAGTAGCGCTCCGGTTCGTCTAAGCTGTCAAACTCAGGTGTTTGACCAGAACGACGCATACACCTGCAAATTCACTCAAGAGAAAAGTGAGAACTGACTACCTAAGGCGCGATTGATAGCTTCCCCGGCAACGACGCCAATTTGTTGTAGGAGGAAATCGAGTTCAAAATATAGAAATATAATTCAAACCAGATTATGCCCAAGCAAATAATTACAAGACCTCCTCCTGATGCAGCAGCGGGAAGTCAGGATCGATCCACGAGGAAGCGTGTCAGCGGATCCTAGGCAACGGTGTAATCTCACGGACAGAGGTCGACAACAGGGGTCCTCGAGCTCGACAAAGGTTTAGTCGACAGAAGCTCGGACAGTCGAACACAGCAGCACTGCTCGGCACAGGTCTAGTCGATCTCGACGGGGGTCTACTCGAGATCGAGTACGGCTCTCGTCGACTTCGGCTCGTCTTGTCGAGTTCCTGCACAGGTAAGCAACAACGACACTAGGTCGAGAATCAGCAACTCGAGGTCGACCACAGTTGGTCGAGATCGAGTAGACATGGGACGAAAAACGAATGAAAATAAAGAAAATAAAGAAGATATCTATCTATATCTAAAACTTTATCTAAATTGCTTAAGGATAAATAAAAGACATAAAAGAATTAAATCTAAAATAGGAATTATATCTAAATGTCTTTAATGGATAGAATCTTTCTCTTCATGGTAGATCTTGATAGTTTTGGATAGAATCGGATAGACTTTGCTCCTCCTCGGCTCCTGGTGGTCTACATCGAGTAGAACTGCAATCAACGCGTCACGCGGCTTCGGGCAATCCTCGTCGACCTCGACAAGGCGTGGTCGATCTCGACAAGGAAAGTCATCGACTGGGCCAACTTCGTCGTCTCGGCTAGCTGGTGCTCGACAAACTCGGACTCTGGCTCACGGTGCTTCGTCGACCTCGACAAGCCCTACTCAACCTCGAGTAGACTGGCTTCGCCGACTAGGTCTTCTCGGGTAGATCTCCTCGATGTGGCTCGGACATGGCTTCCTGGGCTTGTCGATCTCGACAAAGCCTTGTCGATCTCGACCAGGGTGGCTCTGTCGACTAGGCTTCGTCGGGTTGCTCTACTCGACAAGCCTGGATCCGGACTCAGGGGCTTGTCGATCTCGACCAAGCTTCGTCGAGATCGAGTAGACATGATCTTCTCTTGTCGAGCAAGCTTCCCCTCGGCAAGGACTCGGACTGGCTTGGTGGGTCTTGTCGATCTCGACAAAGGCTCGTCGAGATCGAGTAGGACTGTCCTTGTCCTCGGCTTCTCGATCAGTCCTCTTCTCGACTCCGGGTGTGGTGTCTGGGCTTCGTCGATCTCGACTAGGGCTTGTCGAGATCGAGTTGTGTCCGGAGCCGGGTTGGTCTGGCTTGCTCGATCAGGCTCCGTTGACAAGGCTGCTCGGACATGCTCATCTATGTCGACTAGGGTCAACTCGAGATCGAGTTACCCTGACTTTCAGATTGGTTCCGCTGCTTTGATATTGGACTTCTGTAGCGGTTTTCCGAGCTTTTCCGACCTTCTGTAAAATTGCTGTAAAATACCTCGATTTCTGCAAATTAAACAGAAACTGGTGTAGATTCCATAATTTTGCAAATAAACATAAACTACATAAGTTCTGTACTATCTAAACCCAAATGAATGCAATGTATACAGAAATCGATATAAAAGTTACTGTAAAACATGACAGATTCAACTCACAACAGGGAGGCGGTAGAGGGAGGAGGGTAATTGGTCGGAGAGGCTGGAAGAGGTGAGGTGGACGGAGACAACGAATGCGTGGGCGTCGGGGGAGCAGGAAACCCCAGGCTAGTGGCAGGGGGAGGGTCGTGGGGTTTCCAGGCATGGAGGACGCCGACGGGGTCGTCGAGGGAGAGCTCTGCTTCGTGGAGATAGACACCTGACCCTCCTAATTAAGAGGCAATTCGAGGCGTTTCCCCTCCCCACTCCCTCCCACCTCCCTCGAATGAGGTGGAGAAATCTCCCCATCCACCCGTCCCACCCCCTACTTCGCACCCAGCCCACCCCGTCCCACCCCCTTGCCAAACACCGAGGTGCAAAAATCGAAAGCCCATCCCCACCCCAGCGCACCCCATCCACCCTCTTCTACACACCTGCCAAACACGGCCAAAATTGACCCAAAAGTGGGTAGATGATGTAGACAAATAATTATTATAAGTTTTTTTTAAAACAAAAAAAAAATTGTACACAACCTTCCCCACCCTATAATATGAGTCAAACAAAAAAACATTCCATGCCTAATAATAAAAATGGGAGGGAGTATAATTTTGGCAAAAAGAATCCATGTTTCATCTTCCTCTTGCTTTGCTTCACTGTTCATCTTCTTCACAAGTTCACATCACTAGTCGCCATTGACCATCTTCAATCCGCCTATATGAACTAGGAGCAGCACACAAGAGGAGCAAATTTAAGTAAAGGAGGGGGGCCAAATCTGGGTATATTTACCCTTTATAATTTGCTGAATTGAATTACTTGTTCTGGGTTGTGGACCAATAGTGAACGAGGAGGGCTCGATGAAGAGTTTCAGAGGTAACTCTCTTTCATTCCCAATTCGGCCCAACTCGCCCCACTTCTCGATCTCTTTATCTAGTTCCCATTTCAATAATTATTCATGTCCAATTCGAACCGAACCCCCAATTTTCAGATCTAGGGTTTAAAATTTACATAGTCTAAAAAACCCCTAATTCCCCCAGTTGATATATGTATGAATTTGTCAAACTGAATTGACACATGTATTGATAATAATTAACAAAATGAAGCAAACTGAAGAAGATGCGATAAAGAATAAGATGGTGCAGTGAAGGTGAAACAATGGGAGACAAAGAACACGCAACTGAATTTCTTGAAATATTAAAATTTATTTTTTATAATTTTTTTAACCTAACTTTACTATTTATTGCATTTTGATCCCAAAATTATTTTTTCGGTTGAAGTTTGCCCAGAAATTGGAACGGTATTGTTTTTTGTTAATGTGAGCATAGTTCGTACATGAAATCATCATTTTCAAAGTTCGTATTATTTTTTATTCACAGATGATAGTTCGTATTATTTAAAGTCATTTTTTCGATGGAAAAATGACTATATGAGGAGAGGAACATGAAATTCGAGGGAATAGGAAGTAGAGGTAAAGATAGGAGAGAGACGAAGCGCAAATGGTCAGGAAAAGCATTGTCTCAACTGTGGGATTAGTGTTGTCATTAAGGTCGTTTAACATCTATGCCCTCTAGGCAAAGTTGAAGAGAGTGTGGCGATTGAAAAATGGATTAATGTTTCGAGAGATAAGGAGAATTTGTAAAGACTCATAAATTTAAAATATTATTTTTTCTAAATTAAGATTTAGATTATGATTTAATATTGATTTAGATCCTATTTAATTTATAAGATTCAATTTTGTTTTGATAATCTCTGCCCTCGAACAATTTTATTTTATTTTAATTATTTCGAAGCGAAATCTGACATAATTTTGAACTAGATTTAAAAACGGATTTTATTCCGCTTTCTTATACTGAGACTTGAAGATATTATGCAGATTTTATTTTCTTTCTTTTGAATTTAAAAGTTTATTTTAAATCGATTCGGGATAAGGACGAGTGAGCGAGTTTCATGATTTATATTCAGGTATTTCTTGGGACCACTTCTATTTCTCTACCCTCCCATTTTTGTCTTCTTCCTTCTTACTTTCTTGATTGCAACTCAGCCAACCTTCTCTCTCCCATGGCCGATCAGAGCCACCTCAAGCCACACCTCTTTAGCTTGATCTTTCCTATTCTAGCTATACACCCACATTACTCACATTCTCTCTCACCGTACTGATTCTTCATTTTGGGGGCAAAAAGACAACTCAACCCACTCCTCTTTGTATACCCGATAATGCACCCAAGTTGTCCATTTCTTTTCTACTCATTTAAAAAACCCCAAACCCAACCTTATCTCTCCCCGATTCAACACCCTTCACCACCATCCCATTCTCATGTCTTTTTCCTTTGGGCGCAGCAGCACAAACTGAGCCCCCTTCCAAGTTCACTCCCAAATTGCTTCCCCATCTTGTTGCTATAGCGAGAATGATAAAAGTGAAAAAATACACAAAGATTTAACGTGATTCGGCAACGGTGTGTTACCTACGTCCACGGGCAGAGAACCAGTTTTGTATTAAAGGAGACGAAAACATATTAGGGTTACAAGGGGTCGGCGTTTCATGAGTATATGAAGAGACTCATGAAACCTTAAACAGAAAATGGACTGAAAGCCCAAAATAGACAAACAATTGGCCCGTTTACAATAAACATCGCAACCGCTGGGGGGCAGACCCCCCGATGCGTCGTTGGTCAACGATGATTCAAGGCACATTAGCACTTGTAATTCCTCCTTTCTCTCTTGCCTTCTTCTCCTCCAACAACAAAAATAAAATGAGCCCATCTGTCTTCTTCCCCTAATTGCAAGCAAACAAACACCAACGCTTTCCTTTTTTTTTTTTTTCTATTTAAACACACACCAATGCAGCCACCAAATCGCCACCACCAGGCCCCTTGTTTCTCTTTACATATTCTCCGAGCTCCGACCCCGCCCCTGACGACCCTAGCAACTCCCCGGCCAAGCGATGCCCCCGTAAGGTTCCGATCAAGGAAGGATCGAGCACGAACGAGCCACCGAAGAGCGAAACATTGACATCCCGATCTTTTGGTAACTTGTGACCCGATTGGATATGCTTGTTATATTGTTGTGTTGTTGTTGAATTTTTCTCTTCTCCAAGTAAGTCATCCGTGGCTTGCTCAAGTGATCGGACCTCATGCTTGATGTGTCATATAGTATGTTAGGTGCAACCATCCTGCATTTCATGTAGTATCCTGCTTAGGTTTTGCATAAGTGTGTGAGCATCTGTACTATCCAACCGTTTGGTAGAAACGGTCGTATGTTGTGAGTCTAGAGTCATTGCTAGGGTCATAGGACGACCCAGTCTTATCGGGTTCGTACTTATCGAGTCGAGTCATACGAGTCTGATTATACGAGCATGATATGGAGATGATATGATTTCGGATATGACCTGGTCTCTACGTCTAGGTATGGGCGTAGAGTGGTCTCTATACCTAGGTAGCGGTATAGAGTGGTCTTCATCCTAGGTATGCGCGCGGAGTGGTCTTCATGCCTAGGTAGCGGTATGAAGTGGTCTCCATACCTAGGTAGGGGTATGGAGTGATATCCACCCTAGGAAGCGGCGTGGATGAGTTGCCCCTTGGTCCGTGCATGATTTTGAGTGGGATACGCCGCTTGACATTCTTTGGGCCATTTACCGTATTTCAACATATATTATATCCCGATCAGCATGCTTGTGTGTTTGAATTTCCGCACTGCATTGGAGCATCCTTTATTTAGGTATATGATACATATTATATGTTCTCAGCGAGGTCTGCCAGACCCACGTGAATGGCTCGACCTTGACTTTTTGTTGTATGGTGTCAGGTACCCACTCCCTTGTGTGGTGACTTGCTGCTTGACTGGGATGGCTTATGGTGTAGCTAGCTAGGTGAGAGAGACTGACTATGACTTATATACTTCTGCCATTTTTCCTATACTCGTGATTTGGTTTTGACCCGGCTCTGTCGTGGCACCTTGTATATCAGATTACTTCGTTTGCTTAGTTTTGAACTTAAAAACCATTTTGCATGACTTAGAAAATAGGACATGATTCGGTCCCAATGGACCTATCGTGGATTTAGGGTATGAAATCCCTCGTTTTAAATTTAACATTTTGTTTTCAAAACTCAACCCGTACTTGAATTGCAAGATCCAAACGAAGGTGTCTAATCATTCGAAACATAACCCGAGTTTTATACTTTTATAACTCGGGTCGTTACAGAAATATATTAATCTTTCAATTCACAAGTGAATCGAACAAAGAGAGGATTCTAAGGGGAGGACCGTAGATGTTCAACAAGGCATAAATAGTGCTAAAGGAATTAGGTATGGAACAATCGAAAATTATTTTCGACAGTGTATTGTTCTTGATTATGGTCTGCGATCTTCCTTTTCAAATGATGTCGGGGAATAAAACTAGGGCTATAAGTGATACATTTGGGATACCCGATCCTTCGCCTATGGGCTCAACATCAAGAACCACGCCGTATATTTGCCCGATCTTGCAATGCTCTTTGATATCTCCTGAATTTGGAACAATTAACAAGTGATTAAAATTCTAGAATAGCGACAGTTTTATACTTGATAAAATTCCAGCAAAATCCAACTAGGGATAGCGACAGAAAATAAGCAAGGAAGGGGCGAGAGAGAAGCGAGGCCGAGTGCACGGGAACAGGGACGTCTCAGGGGCCTCACTCGCTGGGAGCGAAGGCTAGACGCGGTCACGAAAGCACTTCACTGGGAGCGAGGGTGCTGGCGAGTGGGAGCGGGAGCGCAAGCGCGAGAGCGAGAACGCGGGAGCGAGCGCTGGTGATGCTGGGGATGCCGGGACGTCTGCGCACGCGAAGCTGAGGCTTCCGCGCTCGCTGGGAGCGAGCCTGGTTGTGGCCGGCACCAAGGGCCTGTTGTCCTTCTTCTTGCAGCGATTTAAGGGTTAGGGTTGTGTTTGGTTTTCTTGATGTCAAAGGAATCAAGATGGTGATGGTGTTGGCCGAATGTAATAGAGAACACAAGAGCTTTTGGGATTGATAATCGAAGAACTCTTAATCCATAAAGGGTTTCTCCAATTCTATTCAATCTAATTAATTCAAAGTGCATAAACATGAATAAATAGAAAAGTTATGGGAGATCTAACCAATCCTTCCTTGCAAAGGAAAGGGGTTTGGATAGATCTATTATATCTAAAGATAAATAAAATAAATCTAAGATAAATGTTTCCTAATAAAGATATAAGTTTAATAACTTGGTGGCCAAGGATTATATCTAGAAGAGATATAATTAATTCCATCTTATTAATCTAAATTGCATAAAATAATAATTTAATTAATTAACTATAAAATTCGGCCCATGCACAAGAGTAACTCGGCCCATCTCTTCGACAAGGATCTAGGCCCACTGGGCTAGGGTGATGTCGAGTGATCCAAGACAGTGTCGAGTATGGTTGAATCATGGTGGGTGCTGACGAGTCTTCATGAGCTCCGTGTGTGGACGCAAGCTCACTTCTTGTGCTGGTGGTGTAACCTTGAGCCAAGTGATCCAGGGGGGCCTGAACCCTTGCTCCATAGTTCCTTGGTAACGGAAAATAAGGTCTTTGGTTGCATCTTGAATCTTCTTGGCCCTTGAAGGAGTGATAGGACCATCGAACGGAACCTTCATATTGTCCTCAATGTCACCAGGAGTCATCGATAATTGTACTGCATCATTCTCCTCCACTTGACTTTGATTTGTCCTCAAATCGTCGTCAAAGTCATCGTCAGGCACGAACAAGGATAGATCGGGGACGTTGAATGTAGAATGGACGCTGTACTTATCGACAAGGAGATCCAGCTTGTAAGCATTATGACCTATCTTCTGAACCACTTTGAATGGTCCATCTCCCCTGGGGTCCAGCTTAGATTTCCGTTGTTGCGGAAACCTTTCCTTCCTGAGATGCAGCCATACAAGATCACCAACGTTGAACTGCACATCTTTGCGATGCTTGTCCTTCGCGGCCTTGTATTGCGCAGTTTTCCTTTCCAGCTGCGCCTTGGTACGCTCATGCAAGCGCTTGATGAAGTCCACTTGCTTAGCTGCACCCGAGCTCTCCTTCTCCTTATATGGCCGAGGCATCATGTCCACAGGAGTGAGTGGATTTCGGCCATATACCACTTCGAAGGGGGTAAGCGTTGTTGCAGAGTGCCTAGACCTGTTATATGCAAATTCTACAAATGGTAGGCAGTCTTCCCACCTCCGGAGGTTAGTTCGCAGCATGACTCTAAGGAGAGCCCCAAGAGTTCTATTTGTGACCTCAGTTTGGCCATCAGTTTGTGGGCGACAAGAAGTATAAAATAGCAATTTTGTACCCAACTTAGACCATAAAGTTTTCCAAAAAGAGCTAAAGAATTTAGAGTCACGATAAAAAACTATAGATAATGGCAATCCATGTAAGCGAACAACATCTTTGAAGAATAAATTAGCAACATGAATAGCATCATTAGTTTTGTGACATGGAATGAAATGAGCCATTTTGGAAAATCTGTCTACAACAACAAAGATAGAATCACGACCCTTAGAAATTCTAGGCAAACCTACAATAAAATCCATAGAAACATCTTCCCAGGGGGCATTAGCAATAGGCAAAGGTTGATATAGACCATTAGCATTGGATTTCGATTTTGCCTTAGCACATGTGACACAACTTTTGACAAATCTCAGCACATAATTAGACATTTTAGGCCATAAGTAATGTTCCTTAAGTCCTGCTAAGGTCTTGTCGAAACCTCCATGTCCCCTAGATTCATGAATTTCTTGAGTTAACAATCGGCGAATAGAAGAAGATGGGATACAAAGCTTGCCCATCTTAAACAAATAACCATTATCAAGAAAATATGAATCAACTTCACCTTTAGACACACAATGAGCATATATAGTCTTAAAGAAACTATCAGAAGCATAGAGTTCCTTTATCAAAGCAAAACCCAAAACATGTGCATCCATATGGTTTAGGAGGACATACCTGCGTGATAGCGCATCAGCTACCACATTATCCTTTCCCTTTTTGTGGTGAACCACATAGGAAAATGTCTCTACAAACTCCACCCATCGAGCAAGTCGCCTGCTGAGCACTGCTTGTCCTTTGAGGTACTTAAGAGCTTCATGATCCGAATGAATCACAAACTCCTTAGGCCATAGATAATGTTGCCATGTCTGTAAGCAGCGAACTAGTGCAAATAGCTCCTTGTCGTAGGTAGAATAGTTGAGCTCTGCGGGGCCCAACTTCTCGCTGAAGTAGGCGATGAGACGCTTGTTTTGAAGCAGAACCCCACCAATGCCAGTGCCAAAAGCGTCACACTCGAGCTCAAAAGGTTGAGCAAAGTCAGGTAACTGCAACACTGAGGCATGGGTGAGACGATCCTTGAGGGCGTCGAAAGCCTTTTGATGTGAGTCTGACCAGCGAAATGTCACATCTTTCTTTGTCAGCTCATGTAGGGGGCGACAATGAGGCTGAAATCTTTGACAAAGCGTCGATAGAATCCAGTAAGGCCCAAGAATGAGCGGACATGAGTGGGTGTATGCGGCTGAGCCCACTCTTGTATAGCACGAATCTTCTCCTCGTCCACCTTCAATCCAGATGCAGTCACTACAAAACCAAGGAAAAGGGTAGACTCGGATGCAAAAGAACACTTCTTTAAATTGGTATATAACTTTTCTTTCCTAAGACAATCAAAGACCAATTTCAAGTGACTTAAGTGATCATGCATATTCTTGCTATAGATTAAGATATCGTCAAAATAGACAATGATAAATTTTCCTAAGTGTTTTCTAAGCACATGGTTCATAAGCCTCATAAAAGTAGAAGGTGCATTTGTTAATCCAAAAGGCATTACTAACTATTCATATAAGCCATACTTAGTTTTAAAAGCCGTTTTCCATTCATCTCCCTGTTTCATCCTAATTTGATGATATCCACTTCTAAGGTCAATTTTAGAAAAAATACAAGCACCATGAAGTTAATCAAGCATATCATCTAAACGAGTAATAGGGTGACGATACTTAACTGTTATTTGGTTGATTGCACGACAATCAACACACATGCGCCAGAAGCCATCCTTCTTTGGAACCAAAATGACAGGCACGGCACAGGGGGACATGCTTTCTCGCACAAAGCCCTTATCCATCAACTCCGTGACTTGGCGTTGGAGCTCCTTTGTCTCCTCAGGACTAGCTCTATAAGCGGCGCGATTAGGCAAGGCTGCCCCAGGCACAAAGTCAATCTGGTGCTCAATACCTTTAATAGGAGGCAAGCCTTGGGGTAGTTCAGCTAAAAGCACATCTAAATAATCCTGCAGAAGAGCAGCAATAGGCGCAGGAATATGACTCAAATCAACATTAAGCAATACCTGTTTCATTACCAGGAGAATATGAGGTCGATGAGCATTCCATGTGACGGTCTCTTTCTGAGGTTGAGAGACCAGTTATCGACGTTCTACAGAGCCCTTTAGTGAAGAGGAAGAAGGCTGAGTGGACGCCGAGTGGGAAGGAGGTGATGCCGAGGGGGCTGCGGGTGCGGGTGCGGGTGGGGTGGCCGCGGGCGCGGTAGTCCGAGTTGCGGGGGCGGCCTGCTGGGCCGAGCTCCCTTGGAGCTTCTCCTTCATTTGGGCTTCCTTCTGAGCGTCATGCTGTTGTTTCTTGTGAACCTGGTCCTTCAGAATAGTTTGAGGCGAAAGGGGTAGAAGAGTAACTCTCCTCCCATCAAAGGTGAAGGCATATGTATTCACACGACCATCATGAAGAACAGAACGATCATATAACCAAGGACGACCTAACAAGATATGACTACAATCCATGCGAGCAACATCACATAATACTTTATCATGATATGATCCAATAGAAAATGAAACTAAACATTGTTTGGTGACCATTATATCAGATCCATCATCAGTAATGCCATTTAACCCATAGTGAGTAGCTCTAGGAGTAGTAGCTAAATGGAGGAAATCCACTACCTTTTCATTGATGAGATTGCAGCAACTCCCACCGTCTATGATAACGCTTAAGGTAGCCTCGCAAACCACACACCTGGTGTGGAAGATGTTCTCCCTTTGATAAGCCATGGGAGATTCTTGAATGTGTAGGACCCGCCGATTGACAAGGCAAAGTAAATTTTCGCACTCTGTAGCGTCGATCTCCTCAATAGGCTCAAACGGCTGGTCCTCCTCCACTTCACTCGAAATTACATGGTCCTCGACAGTCTCCTCCTCATAGTAATGGTCTCCCAAATCATTGAGAAGAACCTTCCTTTTCTGAGGGCAATTGCGAGAGACATGCCCGGAACCACCACAAGTGAAGCAACGGATATCCTTATTGCGATCTGTAGAGGGTGCAGTAACTCTTCTAGTTTCAACCTAATAACCCTGTTGAGGTGAGTTGAAAACTCCCTTTTGCTGCATAGAATGGTTAGAAGTAGAAGGTTTGGATTGACTAGAAGGGTTAAAGGGAACAAACCTGCGACCTTGAGAGGTCTGGTCGAATCTAGCCCTCTGGCGAAGCTGCTGTTACTGCTGCTTCTGTTGGTCATACAGAAGCTGTGCTTTATGATATAAAGTGTTAATATCTCTAATGGAATGGATAAACAAAGAGTTTTTAATAGAAACATTAAGGCCAGCAAGAAATTGAGTACATAAAGCACGTTCAGTAAGATAAACATTAGCCTGATGAGAGAGCAGTTCAAGTTCATCTCTGAAATCATTAGGAGAATGATTCCCTTGGTGACAGGAAGCGAGCTGCATCCTCGTGGACTCTGTATATTCCTCAGGCACATGTCTCTTCTTGAAGAGATAGCGAAGTTGTGGCCAGGTCTCAACAGGTTGCTTATCCTGACGACGGCGCATCTCACGAGTGCGGAACAACCAGGTGCGAGCTTTACCTACCAAATGCAATATAACAACTTCCAACTTCTCCGTTTCCTCATAGCGCAAATGTTCAAGCAAATAGTCAGTATGATTTTCCCAAACAAGATAAGCTTCAGGATCAGTGTTACCATCAAAGGTTTCTAACTTAAGCTTAACATCACGCCTTTGTATAGCTTGAGCATTATCAAATCTAGGACGACCAAAGTTAGGAGGAGGTAAATCATCAAAGGTAGGGTTTACCTCATGGTAAGCGTCCTCCAAATGGGGCGTCTCATATAGATCAGCGTTGCTGCGACTGTCATCCCAGTTAGATCGGATGATCAGCTGATGCGGGGACTGCTGATGACGCTGGTTCGACCTCCCTTACTGTTGATGCCGTGGGGGTGTGTGCTCACGACGATCTTGGTTGCCATTGAAGCCCGCTAAATGATCGTTATCATTCTCTCCATTGAAAGGGTTAGGAGTAGCAGACTTAAGCTTAAAATGCAATTGACCAGAAGGGGGAGGTTGAACAGAATAAGAAGGGTTCCCTGTAGGTGGTGTATTACCTGTAGGAGGAGCATTACCAGTAGGAGTCGCAGAGCACCATTGATAGCGCGAGTAGTAATCAGGTTTGCTTGTTGAACCAATTGATCGTGGAAGCGCTTGTTCCAACGTTCATCATAAGCATCGAGGAGTGCTTTATGTTCAGCCATCGAAGCTTTAGTAGCGGCTTGAATAATATGCTCCAAGGTAGCCTCCGAAATAGGGCTAGGGGTGGGAGGGGGATCACTATCGTTTGACATGTTCCTACAATATCAAAAGAGCAACAAGTAAACGAAGCAAAGACCAGAAACCAAGTAATGCAAGCTCTAGTGATTCCTAAGAGCGATTCAGGTTTTAGAAATCAAAGAGCGAGAAAAACAAGGCACTATATTCAAGCAATTCCCCTGGACACATAATTTTGCAATATTGAAGATAGCAAGTAAGAATCAAAATTGCAAATTAAATCAGCCACAAGTCGGATATCAAGGATAGCAAGTATAAACAAGCGGCTAATGTGTCTAGAATAAGATATACAATGTGATGCTCGAAAAGTATGAATATGTAGCAATCGACAATAGCAATCACAAGGGCAATCAAGTGCACACACTCCGTCAACTATTATCTGACGGTTGCAACACGGTTCAGAAAAAGAGGGGTGTGACCAAGGCTCTTGTGTCGGCACAACACAAAATCACACAAGTATAGGGTTCTTTATAATGCTTGAAACCAATTAGATCATCTAACAAGTAGCAAGGAGAAGTCAAAGAACAATATGGTATGAGTTACTAACTCAACTATGCAAGGTAAGATGAAAGAATGCTCTTTTGTGTGTTTTTTTTTGAAGCTCTCGGCTTTACTGTTTTTTTTTTTGGCTAAGAACTAGCTACTGTAAAGGCTGGAATGTGACTGAAATAAAGAGCAAAGAAAAATAGAAAAATAAATAACAAAGCTACGATGATTTAAAAGTAAGCAAAAATAAAGAAATAAGGGAATTAGGCTAGAAACTGGAGAAATTAGGGTTCTTTAGTGGTGCAAGTTTATATAATGCTTTTAATCCAAGAATCACAGTCATAGGCATGATATGTAGCAAAAAGGAATAAAAGATCAAAACTTGCAATCAAGAACTCAATATCTTCCAAATTAAAGATCCAAACAAGAAATAACTAAAATAAAGTGCCTATTTTATGGGTGAATAATAAAGATTTAACTTTTATGCAGTGGAATTGTGAAAAATAAGGCACAAAAAATAAATCACTCAATTACAAAATTGTTGTGAGCCTAATTCGCCATGTTTTACATCTACTTTTATATCGATTTCTGCATGCATTTCATACATTTGGGTTAAAATAATATAAAATATGTGTAGCATATGTTTATTTTCAATATATGGAGGTCTACACAAGTTTTGGTTATATTTCGCAGAAATCGGACGCACTTTTGAGCTTAAAAGAAACTCATGGAGAAGCTAAGAATGGTGCAGCTGGAGAAAAGGCCATTTTTCACCATTCTTCGTTCTGAATCAAGCTTTGATCTCTTCATGAGAGTTGTAGCCCTCGGAAAGAGCTTTCCAACACATGGTCATATGCGTCAATCCGACGAACGAGGACTCGGTAAAGGGCATTTTAAGAACAGAGCAGAAAGCTGAGAGATTTACTCGATTTCGAGTACCTTTACTCGAGATCGACCAAAAATGTCCAAAGAGTGCCTGGTCGAGGAGGAGCTGATCGAGAAGCCGAAGACGAAGACATGCCGGGTTACACTCTACTCGAGATCGAGTAAACCTACTCGAGATCGACGAACCCGAGAGCCCACATCCGAGCATGTCGACAAGAGGCTACCCGATGCACCAAGCCGGCCAAGACGACGAACCACCTTACTCGAGATCGAGTGGTTCTCCTCGATATCGAATACACCTGTGACCCAAGTCCGAGCCTGTCGAGGACCAGCAACCCGAGACGCCGAGCCAAGCCCAGTCGACTACAATTCTACTCGAGATCGAGTAGCCTTACTCGAGATCGAGGAGCCCTCCAGAAGCCGCGTAACGCATTTTGATCTATCCTACTCGGATTGGGATTCCTTGGGGCCGAAGGTTGCCAAGTTCTATCCGATCTATCAAGTTCTATCATGATGAAGAGAGATCTATCCACTTGAAGACACTTTAGATATATTTCCCTTATTTAGATTTAATTCCTTTGTTGCTTTTATTTATCATTAAGCCTTTTAGATATAGTTTTAGATATAGATAGATGTTTCTATCCTTGAGTAGCAAGGTTTAGAAGCCTATAAATAAAGCCCATGGGGCTGATTTTAGATTCATTCAATTTCAGTAGGAGAAGTAGTGGTAGAGAAAGAAAGTGAGGCCGAGTGAAGCAAAGGAGCGAGAGCAAGTTGGCTTTGTTCGGTTGTACTTTCTTCAGTTTGATTCAATGCAAGTTTCTTTTCATCAATCAATGTCTGAAGTTGCAATGAAGCGCGAGTAGTCCATCCACATCTAGGGTTGGGGCGAGCCCGACGATAGCCCTGCGTGTTTGAGGTAAAGATCCGACTTTTATCATGTGTTGAGCATCTACTACTTGTTTATGTGTTTATTACCCATCTAATGGAAGTCCATGCTAACAACTTGGATTGTAAACATAAAATCAGTAGACACAATTAGGGTTTCTTGAAAGAGTTGTCTAATTGTTGGAAAAGGCGAAAGCTTGTCCTTTGATGCAATTCACATGATTATCTGTTTTATTCTTGCCTTATGCATGCTTAGTTATCGTTGTTGCAAACCCCAATCTTGGAAGTCCTTTTTATACAGTTTAGTTCAAATCCCCAAAGCCTTTGCATTTATTTTCTTTCATTTTATTCTCTGTCTTCCTCGAGATCGAATAGCACTCCTCAATCTCGACTACTGATCTTCGACCCAAAGTCGTTGTAGCTTCTGTGTGCAGGTACTCGACCAAGACAAGCCGACGTCGACCAGGACCCTACTCGATCTCGAGTAAGGGCTTGTCGAGATCGACCACCGGTGCCTGTGCTTGCTGCTGCGTTGTTCGACTGTCCGATCTTCTGTCGAGTTGCTGTACTCGAGATCTAGGACCCTGTTGTCGACTTCTCTGAGATTTCTTCGCTGCCTAGGATCCGCTGACACACGCTTCCTCGTGGATCGATCCTGACTTCGCGTTGCTACATCAGGAGGAGGTCTTGTAATTATTTGCAAGGGACGGAATCTGGTTTGCTGTGATTTATTTATATTTAATTTTGCATACTCGATTTCCTCCTACAACAAGAATCAAGAGAGTAAAGAACTTGCATACACCTGAAGCTCTGATACCACTTGATACGTTTGGGATACCCGATCCTTCGTCTGTGGGCTCAAGATCAAGAACCACGCCATATATTTGCCCGATCTTGCAATGCTCTTTGATATCTCCTGAATTTGGAACAATTAACAAGTGATTAAAATTCTGGAATAGCGACAGTTTTATACTTAATAAAATTCCAGCAAAATCCAACTAGGGATAGCGACAGAAAATAAGCAAGGAAAGGCGAGAGAGAAGCGAGGCCGAGCGCGCGGGAACAGGGACGTCTTAGGGGCCTCATTCGCTGGGAGCGAAGGCCAGACGCGGTCACGGAAGCGCTTCGCTAGGAGCGAGGGTGCTGGTGAGTGGGAGCGGGAGCGCAAGCGCGAGAGTGAGAACGCGGGAGCGAGCGCTGGTGATGCTGGGGATGTCGGGACGTCTGCGCACGCGAAGCTGAGGCTTCCGCGCTCGCTGGGAGTGAGCCTGGTTGCGGCCGACACCAAGGGCCCGTTGTCCTTCTTCTTGCAGTGATTTAAGGGTTAGGGTTGTGTTTGGTTTTCTTGATGTCAAAGGAATCAAGATGGTAATGGTAATGGTGTTGGCCGAATGTAATAGAGAACAAAAGAGCTTTTGGGATTGATAATCGAAGAACCCTTAATCCATAAAGGGTTTCTCCAATTCTATTCAATCTAATTAATTCAAAGTGCATAAACATGAATAAATAGAAAAGCTATGGGATATATAACCAATCCTTCCTTGCAAAGGAAAGGGGTTTGGATAGATCTATTATATCTAAAGATAAATAAAATAAATCTAAGATAAATATTTCCTAATAAAGATATAAGTTTAATAACTTGGTTGCCAAGGATTATATCTAGAAGAGATATAATTAATTCCACCTTATTAATCTAAATTGCATAAAATAATAATTTAATTAATTAACTATAAAATTCGGCCCATGCACAAGAGTAACTCGACCCATCTCTTCGACAAGGATCTAGGCCCACTGGGCTAGTGGTGATGTCGAGTGATCCAAGACAGTGTCGAGTATGGTTGAATCATGGTGGGTGCTGACGAGTCTTCATGAGCTCCGTGTGTGGACGCAAGCTTACTTCTTGTGCTGGTGGTGTAACCTTGAGCCAAGTGATCCAGGGTGGCCTGAACCCTTGCTCTATAGTTCCTCGGTAACGGACAATAAGGGCTTTGGTTGCATCTTGAATCTTCTTGGCCCTTGCACGAGTGATAGGACCATCGAACGGAACCTTCATATTGTCCTCAATGTCACTGGGAGTCATCGATAATTGTACTGCATCAATAAGCAACATCAACATGCCAACATGTATATGGGATTGCTGGATTTTGATGGAGAAGATATGCAGGGGTGGAAAGTCTCTGCATGTATGGGTGAATGTGAAGTTTTAAAAAACATTATGTAGGGGAGTTGTGTTAAATGTGAAATGAAGAAAGATGTGGATGGATATAAAATATGAGTGTATATCGAACTTTGGCTACTTGTGTGGTTGCTTGGATCACGTGGACAAGGATTGTGATGTAGAAGGGCGATTGGATTAACATGATCAGTATGGAGAGTGGCTTAGGGCTTCCCCATCAAGGCGGAACTAGGATAAGGGAGTGTAGAGAAGGCAATAAGAGAGAGGAATGGTTCTAAGGAAAGAAGGTGTATAAGTATGAATGAATGAGTTGGTAAAACAATGAGAGAATTTTGGGCTAGGAGAAAGTTCGCGGACATTCTAGATGATGGAGATGAAACGACAAGAGTAGCAGCCGATGACATCGACGACGGAGGCGACCAGAACTAGCCCCGACCCCATCGACAACTCAACACCAACCACCACGGGCGGAAGAAGGTATACACAAGATCCAGGCAGGCACCTATCAACACCAGGGTAGGGCGAAGATCTCTAAAATGGAGGGTGAAACCGGGAACACGGGATCCTGGAACCCAAAAGCATCCGGAAACCAGACCAAGAGTGGAGGAGGAATACGAGATTAGGGCAAGGGGTACATGGTTAGGATTACACAAATCGCCTGAAAAAGAGACTGAACCCAAATCAAAGGCAAGTCTTCCAACTACCATCGACCAAGAACGATAGCAAGAAGGGGTGAATAGGTCGGACATGGCGCTTGAGGGGAAGGATTTGCAGGACAGAGGTTGAAGACAAGCTAAAACTAGGGGTGTGTGGCCTCGAAGGGCTGACACATTCTTTAAGCCCCGGACAGGCCCGTGCCAGCAGCATGTGCAAGTGAAATGAATCAGGGCCCTAAAATTTTGGGGCCCAATATGGTATATGTTTTGTATATATAAATTTGGGTAAATTACACATAACCACCCATAAATTAGGTTGGTTTACACATAACCACCCATAAAATTATAAATTATAGAAAACCACCCATAAATTTGGTTTGTTTTTAAAAGACCACCCATTTGTTAAATGTCCATTTGTTTCATTTGTAAAGATGAAAATGCCTCCATATTTTAGTTTTTTAAAAGTAATAATTTAGGGTTTTTTAAGTACTCAATTTGTTCGTCAAAATATGTCGTTTACTATTTACACACGTTTTTTTTAAGATGATAAAAACTATATAAAATATTTATTTTTTAATAAATTTTTTATAATAATTTTATACTAGTCTATTCCCTTTGCTATGCACGGATTTAATATAAAAATATTACTACATATTAAATTATAATGATTATTTTCAAATAATAAATTTAAGGGTTTTTTAAAATTATTTTTGTAATATTCCTTGTCATATATGGGTATACAGAAAAATAATTTTTATAAAAATTGAGTCTCCCTTTTAAAACAATTCCTAACTCTATCATTGTTGTACAGGCTCACAATTGTTATCATCCTTTACGTTTTTTTTAAGTAACAATTGAGGAAGAGCTCAGTTGAATATCCTTTATGTTAAATAATTGAGGTATAACATCTTTTCTTTAACACCCCCCATCCCACTTCGGATATCATAAGGATGTTGGAAGTGATTTATAAGTGATTCAAGCCCTACCCATTGAACGTTCGATAACGTATAACAAAGTAGAATAAAGATACTCTAGAAGAGGGGTTGAATAGAGTATGTCAAATTTTCGCTGATAATCTCAAGACTTTTGAAACGCTTGCAAAACCCTTTGAGATTAGACTTAATTATTTCCTCTGGAAAACCTGAATCACAAAAGAGTTATACAATTCGAAACAAGTGCGGAAATATGGTAAAGCAACAAGTAAAAGACACAACGAATTGTTAACGAGGTTCGGCTCCTTAAAGGCTTAGTCCCCGCATAGGGTTCTTTCACAACCCTAGGATTCAACCGACTTTATTGATTCACAAGACTTAGGATCCTAATAGATCACCGAGAAGCCTCTCTCCTATATAATTGCAATCTAGTCAACTCACGTTCCCTTGGAGTCCTATACCAATCTAGAAGAGCCCCACCTCTCTCAGCTATCTAGTACAATCCTCTTACACTTCGTGAACCAATCGCCTAGTGTCCACTTCCTGAGTTATAAACTCTCGAGTATAACACTCTCTCGAAATATATCCTATAAGCTCACTGTGTAACTCTCAAATGCTTTGAAACAAAAGATACGAATCTTAACACCTAGCAGAGAGTACACGAAGAAGACAGATTGACTTGAGGGCTTGTATGCGGTGTAGATCAATGAGGTTTTCGTTCAATGCTTGTAATATCTTCTGTTTTTCTTCTCCTTTTTATACTAGATCAAATTGGCGCCTCTATTCAAATAAGGATCTTCTCTCAACGGCTAGACCAGATCACGACAATCTTCACAATCTTCTATTCTGGGAAACTCTGAAGCCATGATCCACCATATTTGATCTTCTCGTCTTTAAGCTTTAAGGTAGGAGATTTTCTTTCGAAATACTTGTTGCATTGTTAGTACATAATATAATAATATATGAAAATATATAATAACATCCGGAAATAATATGCACATAATACAGGTTTTGTGTTTCATCAACACAAATGTAGCTTCAAGACCTTTGACACAAGCTATGTGTCAAAGCCTTTGAAACCATTTCCGATTTTCATCAAAGGAGTGGAGTTATCAATCTCCCCCTTGATGAAAGACAAAACCTGTGCATCCCTGTAACTTAGTCAAGCAGATATATTATAAGGCAAAATCGGACTAAGTACCTGCATGGGTTAGACAAATGTTGGATCATAAGTTTTTAAAGCCAATGAAAGACATCCAACAAAATAAAACAAAGTAAGGTCTTCCAAGACCATGGTTCACAACAGTTTTAAAGTCTAAACCATCAAACCATCTCCCCATTTTTGTCTTTCAACAAAGGGAGGAGGATAAAAACAATAACCAAAAGTTTTGAAAAAACCAACAAAACCAGCAGTGTATAGATCATGGGCTAGGGTAGGGGTTTAGGATTCATCATCTTGAGCACCATCCGTGAACAACAACTTCAGCTCATTCGGCAACTTAGCCACCCCGCCCATCTCGAGCAACAACTCTCAATGCAGCTCCTTGACGTCCAGACGAACTTCCTCCAAACCCAACTCCAGATTTTCCATGCGCTCATCGATGGCAGAGGCAGTGGGAAGAGTTTTTGAGGGAGAGGCAAGACTCCAAGTCCCTTGGGGGGACTGAGTGATACCAATCTTCTCAAAGCTCTTGGAGTCGAATTTACCCATATGATGTTGTTGTTCTTCAGTTTCAAAATCAATTTTAGAAGCTTTGAAGACATGGGTCAAAAGGTTTGCGAAAGAGGAGGGGAGTTCCTTTTCTGGCTTTGCGGGTGTGAGCCATGGATCCTAAAATGGTATTGGCTAGATCAAAATCATGACCATTCAAAATTCGGTATAGGAGGACCATAACGTTGTCAGTGAGGAGGGAGCCAGAGTTGATATGGGGTAAGAGACATCTCACAATGATGTTAATGATGATTTTGGCTTCGAGTGTGAGGGACGAGTGGGTAAGCTGTTTGGTGGTGGTGTTAGATGCTTCGGGGAGCAGGTATTTGGATCGGGCAAGAGCAACACACTGATCTTTTGTGGGGGTTTCAGGAGAGGGTGGACAAGGTTTAGGAAGGCCAACCCGGGTTAGGGTCGAGCATATTTCAACCCGGCAACCCGGCGGGTCATGACCCGCCGGGTCGACCCTCAACCCGTGAAAAAAAAAAAAACTGAAATATACATTTATATTTATAACAACAACAACAACAACAACAACAACAACAACAACAACAACAACAACAACAACAACAATAATAATAATAATAATAATTGTTATAAATATAAATTATAAACAAAAAACTGGAATTTATATTTATAATTATATTATAATTATAAATTATAAATATAAATTATAAAAAAAACTAGAATTCATACTTATATACTTATAAAATATATAAATATGAACTCATATTCATATTGCATTCATATGCAATATATATGAGCCCTGACGAAGAAAACAGTATTCGAGAAAAACTTGACCGGGTGTTGGTCCAGCACCAGATTATTGAAAAATTCCCTAATCTAATTACTTTTAATGAAGCCTTTTCTTCCTCCGATCACTGTCCGATATTTTTATCCCTCGATAGTGGTTCGGTCTTTAAAGCTCCTCCCTTCAAATTCGAGAATGCATGGCTTCAGCGGAAGGACTTCCGGAACGTAGTTGGACAATCATGGCGAGCTTCGTGCCCGGGCTCGTATTTTTTTCAACTAATGTTCAAACAAAAAATTCTCAAGAAAAAAGCTAAGGATTGGAATAAGCATACTTTTGGAAATATTTTTCGTCAACTACATGATGTTGAAAACGAACTGATTCATATTCAATCTACCAATGATGGGGACAATATCCGAACAATGAATAATAAGGAAAAGAACTTGATTATAAGAAAGGAAAAACTGCTACACTTCCAAAAAACCTTTTGGAACCAAAGAGCCAAAACTAAGCATCTTAAGTTATCTGATTCTAACACAACATATTTCCATCGGATTGCGTCCGGTCGTAGGCATAGGAAACAAATCCGAAATATTACTACGGCAGAAGGAACTTTGATAATAGGGGAAGAAAATGTGAGAAATGAGATTAAAACTGATTTTGAAAAAATATTTAAAAAATAATCGATTGATGAAAACCTGTTAAATGAAATGCTACTTCTAATCAACCCCTCCATAACGCATGAAGAGAACGATTTTCTGATTCACAACCCATCCAACGCCGAAATTAAATCGGTTGTGTTCAACCTGGGAAGCAATAAATCACCGGGACCTGACGGCTTCACAACAGAATTTTATAAAACATATCGGGACATTGTCGGAACATCGGTTATCAAAGCGGTTAAGGGTTTTTTCCACTCAGGCAAACTTCCAAGACAAATAAACCATACATTTATCTCTCTTCTTACGAAGCGTGATAACCCCACCAATACTAGTCATTACCGACCAATCAGTCTGTGCTCCTCATTATACAAGATAATATCAAAAATACTTACCGAAAGACTTAAATCTATTATTGGCAAGGTTATTCACCCTCTCCAAGGGGCGTTTGTGTCCGACAGGGCAATTCAAGATAATGTGTTGGCAGCACATGAAATCTTCCACTCTTTTAGGTCTCGAAAGGGACGTGAGGGATGGTTATCAGTAAAATTAGATATGGAGAAAGCATATGATAGAGTTGATTGGAATTTTACTAAAAATGTGCTAAAAAGATTTGGATTCCACAACACTTTCATCTCTTGGGTGATGGAATGTGTTACGACAGTGTCCTTCTTGGTTCTTGTTAACAATGGACCCACCGACATGTTTTTCCCAACCCGTGGACTTAGGCAAGGGGATCCCCTTTCTCCCTTCCTGTTTATTGTTGAAGCTGAAATTCTGGCTAGGCGACTCTCCGCTGAATCATGTGCTCCCAACAACCCGATTGGCTTCTCCTTCGGCAGAAACGGCCCCAGAATTCCCTTCCTCTCCTTTGCGGATGACATTATTGTTTTCTGCATGGGGAGTGTGGAGGCAGGACAGAAAGTTAGAACAATAATCGATGCATACTGCAAAATTTCCGGACAAAAAGTTAATTATCAAAAGTCCAGCTTTCAACCAACAAAAGGAATCTCAACCGCTAGAATTGCTGAGCTACGAAACTGCTTGAATATTACAAGTGAAATCTCACTGGAAAAATACCTCGGCTGCCCTATTATTAACGGTAGGGTTAACAAAAAAACATTTGAAGATGTTGTCTGCAAGTCCAAAGAACAACTTAGTAAGTGGCGGGCGACCGCTTTATCCCAACAAGGTCGAGCTGTCCTTATTAGTTCAAACCTTGCCGCAAAACCGATGTATGTTATGCAGAACTTTATGCTACCAAGCTCGGTTCATAAAGAACTGGATCAGATTAATAGACAATTTTTCTGGAATAAAGATCTCTAGTCTCGGCCCCCCATTAGTTGGGTCAGAATCTGTAGACCATAAAAGTGTGGAGGTCTAGGTATTCGAAAAGCCAAAGAGATGAATGAAGCCCTCCAAATGAAATTACTATGGAAGATTCCGGCTGAATCAAATAACGTGTGGGTTTCTCTGGTTAAACATAAGTACTTACGAGCGGTTTCAATCTTAGAATATAAAAAGGGTACGGACATGTCCTGCAGTGGGCAAAACTAACCTCTCTAGTTGACAAATTTAAGACCGGACTTATTTGGTCGGTCGGAAATGGTAGATCCATTAAATTCTGGACAGATAATTGGATCACAACGTCCACACTGCAGTCTAGGGAAAGCTGCCCTCAAATTGATAACATAGAGGAAACGGTAAGAGCATCCCCCACCATAGGCTAAAAAATGGTTTTAGCCTTTTTTTCTCTTCCATCATAGGCCAAAACCTATTTTGGGATTTTAGAAGGCCAAATGTGAATTCCACAATTTTTTTTATTTATTTTTAATTGTTCATTATTAATATAAATTTAGAAATCACAAAATTAATTGTATATAAACTATAAAATTATAATTTTTATCAAAACTAAAAGTAATAGTTTGTAAAGATATTGATGAGTTCTTTGATATGACTATAATATTTAATATGTTTGGATTATATTTGCATAAATAATTAATATCTTTAGAAAAACATATTCATTTTATATTATTACATCTTCATCGAAATCATATCTCGTAAATAAATATCGAGTTGCATAAATTACTATATTTGAAAATAATAATAAAAAATCTCAAAACACATCAAAACCATAATATGAAGTAAATTTATAAATAATACAATTATAAATCTATATATTATATAGTTATGATTTCCAATTTAAAATAAAATTTGTAGTATTGTTAAGATATTCAAGAGTTCTTCGATATGACAATAATATTTGACATATTTAAATTATTATTGCATACATAATATTTTTAGAAAATGACATTAATATTCTTTTATTATAGATTCATCAAAATTATAATAAAAAATAAATATTAAGTTGCTTAAAGTACTAAAGAAGAAAAATCAAATATAAAATGAAACAACCAACTTTTGGATCATGGTCACATTTAATATTCTGTTAGATCCGCATTACTCTCTTCATAACCATTTCCTGTTCCGAAGCCATCATATTGATCATCTTCATGCATATATTTGTCATTACATGAGTTTTTATAGAAAATTTGCCTACCAAATTTGGCCTACGATGGGAACAACAAAAACATTTAATAGGCCAAAAGAGAATATTCTATAGAATATTCTCTTTTGGTAGGCTATTTCCCTTGGCTATTCTAGCCTACGGGGGAAGATGCTCTAAGTGATTATATTTTGGGTGGTAAGTGGTGGGCGGAGAAACTTCACTACGTTTTACCCACGGACATCGTCAATGAAATTTTGGACATCCCACTACCCACATCCTCCTTTGATGACCGTTTGTACTGGTGGCCTGACAGAGCGGGTTGGTTTACAACTTCAAGTGCGTATAAGTTGATCACTTTGCCTTCGGCAAGTCATGATAACATAAATGTCTGGATTTGGCATATTAATGCTCCGCCAAAAATACAAAACTTTTTTATGGAAAGTAAGTCAAGATGGTCTGCCCATTGCAACAAGGCTTGCTTCTAGGGGTGTGGTCGTGCCGTCTACCTATAGCCTTTGTAATGGTGCGGATGAGGACGAGGTTCACCTACTCATAGAATGCCCTTATGCCCGCTCTTTATATCAATTTCCTCAACGACTTGACTTAATCTTAGCTAATTTGATACGTCAAGGTCGGGATATAAAACCGATTCTCTCCATCTTAGGGCAAAACCTCAATTCTGAGGCTAAGATGAAACTCGCTTTCACCTGGTGGAGTACGTGGTATACTCGGAACCAATTTATTTTTAGACAAATTCTTGTCCCACGTCGGGACACGGCACTACAATTCATTAAAAATCAAATACACAATTGGGAAAAAACTTATCAGTTAGATGTTGATCTTGACAAGGGTACCACTCATCTTACCAGAAAACACGTGCAACAAATCGAAGGAAAAAACTTAAAATATACTAAATGGCGCAAACCTCCTTGGGGCTCATTTAAATTAAATTTTGATGGCTCATCGCTATCTAATTATGACAGCACTGGTGGTGCCATTATCCGGGACTGGGAGGGTAAGCCTATATCCATAAATTATCAGAAACTGGGTTCGCAAAGTCCACTAATGGCTGAAGCGCTTGCTCTAAAACTAGGTATCCAACAGATCGTCCACCTCCGTATTGAGAAACTCCATATCCAGGGAGACTCCTCAATAGTCATAAATTATTTCAACAAAAACACTACATGCCCTTGGGAAATCGAGCTAGTACTGTCTGATGTAAAACTTTTACTATCGACTTTGAAAGAAGTATCCTTCTTTCATGTTCCCCGTTTGGGCAATAGAGTGGCGGATAAGGTTGCACACCTTTTCCACTCTGCCATGGGTGTCGATATTTATAACAATTCTGGTCTTCTTGACCTCATCTACAAGGATGCTGTCGGGTAGAGCTCGATCGCCCGAATTCTTTTCTAATCAAAAAAAAAAAAAATGCAATATATATATATGCAATATATGTAATATGTAATGCATGATAAGTTGTACATGGGTTGAACTCCTTTTTATAGAGTTAGGGTACCACTTACCATCTCATTTCCAATGTGGGACAAAAAACCTCCCATTTTCAATGTGGGACAAAGAAGATGGAACTTACATACTAACACTCTTTTCATGTGATCATGTCACATACTCACTTAATTTTTTTTGTTGAAGTATATTAACATTAAAGTTATTGTTAAAGATAATAAAAGTGATTGTTAAAGATAATAAAATAGCTATTGTTAAGGTTATTGATTCATAACGAGTTAGATAGGCATGAATGTTTTGCCTCTTTCGAAATCGTGAACAACTCCAACAATTTCAATTGTTCTTTTTCACCTATCAATTTCTTGTTTCTTATCAAAGCATCTTGCCTCCCCAAATTACCCATGATTTAAGTAATGTACATTTTGTTCTATGTTTTGTGGGCTATATTTGACGACTTAGCCACCGATCACAACTATTGTATCCAACATATGTAGACTTCAAATGTGTAATTTTAATTCGAATTGTGTGAATTAATTAATCATTATATATCATAACTAATTAATCTTCAAAGATAATTCTACAAATATATCAATATAGTAGGCAAAAAAGGAGATAAACAAGTGATGAACAAGTTCCATGTTTTTTGTCCCACATTGAAAATGAGAGATTTTTTGTCCCACGTCGGAAATGAGAGAATAGGTGGGTGCGAGTATCCTACTCTATAAAAGAAGATAAGCAAGAGATGAATCTTACCATGCATTACACATTGCATATTGCATATGAGTTGCATATTAATATGAATTTATATTTATATTTTACAGATATGAATTGTAGTTTTGTTTATAATTTATGTTTATATTTATAATATTTATAATTATAATTTAATAATTATAATATAATTATAATTATGAATATGAATTATAAATATATATTCTAGTTTATATTTATATTAAATATAAATATATTATAGTATAATTTTTTAAAAAGTTTTGTTTTTATTTTGTTGGGTTGACCCGTTGACCCGGCGGGTCGACCCGTGACCTGCCGGGTCAGCTGACCCGTCGACCCGGCTATTTCCCGAGTTTGGGTGCGGGTCGTCCCTATCCCGACCCGTGGACATGCCTGGGTTCAGAAGGGTCCAGGCAGAGGTTTGTTTGAGGAGAGAGATGCAGGGTAGGTTCAAAGCTTCTAAAAAATCAAGACCAATAAAATCAGAACAACACATCTTACGAGTTCTAAACTCGTCTACCCACTTTCCAGCCATCTCGGCATTCTCAAACCAGGAGGAGGGTAAGGATTGGTTTACCTGGATAAGTGCAGGTGGATCGGCGTTCTTCCTTCGAGCTTTTGTGGGAGCAGTCGTCTTGATAGGCGCGTCAAAGCTTCTGAGAGTAGCTTTCCTTGAGCGCTTGGGAGGTGGAGACTTCTTTGCTTTAGTGCTTTGCGCTTCTTCGGAGACGGGGGGAGGATGAGGAGGAGTAGGAGAGGGAACAAGTTCTGGCTCCTCTTCCTCTTCTTCCTTAGACCCCGAGTCCTCAGCAGACACTTCAGCATCATCTCCCTCGGCCTCCTCATCATCATCACCAGTCTCGTCGTCCTCCTCTTCTTCTTCCTCTGGTTCCTCTACAGCGGGAACCTCTTTCTCTGCTACTCTTTGGGCCTCTTCCTCGGCCTCTTTCCTTACTTTCTCAGCCTCTTCCTCGACCTCTTTCCTTGCTTTCTCAGCCTCTTCCTTGGCCTTTCTCTTTCTCTGGGCCTCTTCCTCGACCTCTTTTGCAGCAACTCGCTCTAGAATCTCATCAAGATCCTCCTCTTCCTCAGCAATGATCTTTCTCTTTCCCTTTAGCTTTGCACTGAGTGACTTCTTCGTTGGGCGCTTCAGGGACCGCTTGATTTCGGCAATGGTGCTCTCAGGGATGGTGCTCGGGACAATTGCTTGAGGAGTAGGTTTGGGTTGAGGGGAAATCACAAGAGGGGTCTGACGTCCTTTGGGGGTAGCGCCAAGGCGTTTGGGTGTGGAGATCTTCTTGGATTTGGGTGCCATGGATGGGATTCGGTGAAGCTTTCAGAAAAAGGTTGAAGGAGAAGGTTAAAAGACGGAGGGTTTAGGTAGTTCTGGAGAGGTGGTGAATAGTTAGGGTAAGAGTATGTGGTTTAAAAATGGGCAAGAGGGTAAGTCGATGGGACGGGTTTATGGTTCCAATGGAGATAATCATAACACTACTGCCATAATTAAAAGATCTGATTTGCCAAAAATTCAAAATTCAAACCATCCTTTCACATTTTAAAAGAAAGAGATAATATATCCGAAAAAAAATTATTTCCATTAAATAAAATATACTCGGATATAAGGTTTTTGGAAAATAAAATCGGTAACAAATAAAGAAGGTTAAAAATCCATTAAAACTATATTTGATCAAATATCTAATAAGATATCAACCAAACATATGATCCGTTATATGTGCTCTACCATTTAGTTCACAAACTTTGACATGAATCTCAAAGGTCTTGACACTGAGTAGAAGTTTTCTTTCGTAAAGGGAAAACTCCCCCTACGAAAGTGCATCCCTGTTAAGCATTTCGATCTCACGTCTAATGAAGGTTAACCTGTCCTCTACCAAAGGCTTAGTAAAAATGTCAGCCCATTGATAATCAGTTGAAATAAAGGATATGGAGACATCACCTTTTTCGACATGGTCTCTGATGAAATGATGCCTTACATCAATATGTTTGGTCCTTGAATGATGAACAAGGTTCTTTGTAATGGAGATGGCACTTGTGTTGTCACATTTAATGGGAATGTCTTTGAGGTTGATGCCAAGATCTCTCATTTGTTGAGCTATCCAAAGGATTTGGGAGCAACATGCTCCAACTGCTATGTATTTGGCTTCGGCAGTGGAAAGAGCAACTGAGTTTTGTTTCTTTGAGTGCCAAATAATCAAAGATGCCCCTAAGAATTGGCAACATCCCGACGTGCTCTTCCTATCCACCTTATAGCCTGCAAAGTCTGCATCAGAATACCCAATTAGTGTAAAATCTATTTGCTTCGGGTACCACAAGCCAAGCTCCTTAGTGCCAATGAGGTATCGAAAGATCCTCTTCACAACCACGAGCTGAGATTCCTTAGGGTCAGCTTGAAACCTAGCACAAATGCAAACACTAAATATGATGTCAGGTCTACTAGCAGTAAGATATAATAAAGATTCAATCATCCCTCGATACTCCTTTTGATTGACACTCTTTCCGGTCTTGTCTAGATCTAGAGACAAGGTTGAGCAACTTGAGCTCATGGGTGTCTTGGCTGCTTTGGATTGATCCATCTTAAACTTCTTCAAGAGATCCTTAGTGTACTTGCTTTGGTTGACAAAGATCCCTTTCTTAGATTGATGAACTTGCAACCCCAAAAAGAAGTTGAGTTCACCCATCAAGCTCATCTCAAATTCACTGCACATAATGTCAGAAAATTCCTTGCACAAAGATGTGTTAGTAGCCCCAAACAATATATCATCAACATATATTTGAATAACCAAAATGTCCTTTCCTTTTATCTTGATAAAAAAGAGTCTTGTCGATCAACCCCCTTTTAAAATTGTTTTCTAACAGATATTTTGACAAGCGCTCAAACCAAGCTCATGAGGCTTGTTTCAAACCATATAGCGCTTTGTCTAGTTTGTAAACATGATTAGGAAATTCCGAACTTTCAAAACCTGAGGGTTGAGCCACATAGACTTCTTCCTTTAAGAAACCATTAAGAAAAACACACTTGACATCCATTTGATATAATTTAATGCCCATAAACGATGCAAATGCTAGTAAAATGCGAACGGCTTCAAGCCTGGCTACGGGAGCAAAAGTCTCCTCGTAGTCAATACCTTCCTCTTGATTGTAGCCTTGAGCAACAAGCCTGGCTACGGGAGGAAAAGTCTCCTCTAGCTTGAAAGGAACAAAGTCCAGACTTTGTTCCTTTCAAATTCGTTAAGCCCACTTTGCATAGCAATGATCCAGTCTGGCTCTTGAAGGGCCTCATCTACCTTCTTTGGTTCTATAAGAGAAACAAAAGTGTGAAAAGCACAGAGATCTTTAAGTTTAGAACGAGTATGAACACTAGATGTAGGGTCAGAGATGATATCCTTTAATGAGTGTGATGAGGAGTATTTGAACTTTCTCTTGCTAGTCTCAGCTCCCTGGTTTGTCACATCAACATGATTAATTTGTGGTACATCTGACTCCATGGATATGTTGTGCTCAGTTACTGCAGTTTCTGAAGTCTCAACACTTTTGGATTGGTCGCCAAGGGCTTTGGACTGAGCTTCAACACCTTGGGCTAATTCTTCAGTGTTAAGAATATGATCCTGCATGTTTCTTTTCTTTGTGTTCTTGGTAGCAATATCATCACCATCTTCATTCTCTGTATGACTGTTAAGATGTAGATCTACAAGACTTTCACTTAAAGAACCGTCATTGCATTTATCAAATATAACATGTATACTTTCCTCAACCGTCTTGGTCCTCTTGTTGAAGATTCTATATGCTTTGCTACTTGTGGAGTAGCCAAGAAATATACCTTCATCACTACGCGCATCAAATTTCCCAAGGTTATCTTTTCCATTGTTATGAACAAAACAAGTACATCCAAAGGGTTTAAAATACGATATAAGGGGTTTGCGGCCATTGAAAAGTTCATAAGGAGTTTTCTTTAAGACGGAACGAATAAGACAACGATTCAAAATATAGTTAGTTGTGTTAACAGCTTCAGCCCAATAGGTTTTAGGTAATGCATTTTCTAAAAGCATAGTCATGGCCATATCCTCTAGGGTGCGGTTCTTTCGTTCCACAACCCCATTTTGTTGAGGTGTCCTAGGAGCATAAAAATTGCGGGAGATGCCATATTTAGCACAAAACAAATCAAACTGAAGTTGATCAAACTCCCTACCATGATCACTTTGAATTGACACTATGGGCTCGTTTCTTAAAGTTTGCAACTCCTTACAAAGTTTTGAAAACTCAAATAAGGCCTCTGATTTTTCTTTAAAAAATGCAACCCAAGTATATCTCGAAAAATCATCAACAACAACAAGCATGTACTTTTTACCATTGGGAGATTTGACTCGCATAGGACCACATAAATCCATATGTAAAAGTTCAAGGGGTCTAGATGTACTTACAACCTTTTTGGGTTTGAAAGAGCTACGTGTTTGTTTACCTCGTGTGCATGCTTTGCACATATCAATACATTTGAAGTCCATCTCAGGTAGTCCTCTTACAAGCTCTTTGGACACAAGCTTCTGTAGTGTATGTGGACTTACATGACCGAGTCTCCTGTGCCAGAGCTTTGGATCGTCCGTCAAAGCCTTTAGACAAGTTAAGCTTCCTTGTGCCACTTGCTCAGCATTCACAGCATAGATGTTGTTATAGCGATATGCAGTTAGAACTATTTCACCTGTATCTTCTCTGCGCACTAGACATCTTTTCTTGTTAAATCCAACATCATTACCACTATCACATAGTTGAGAAACACTAAGCAAATTATACTTCAAACCATTAACAAGATAAACATTTTTAATACTATGGTTAGGATCACTCCCAACACTACCGATACCAACGATGTCACACTTTCCTTTGTCACCAAGAGTGATTGTTCCAGTGGATTGCTTCTTTAGCTCTTTCACCTTGGTAATAGAGCATCCACTATCAATAAGAAAATTTAGATCCATTATTGGGATAAACCATATGTCTAGAGCATCCACTATCAATGATCCACTTTTGCTCTTTCACCTTGGTGATCTTCTGTAAGACAAAAATCAACCTTTGTGGCTAGACCAATAAGCAAATTTAGATCCATTATTGGGATAAATCATATTTGGTAAAATAGTGCCTTTGGGACCCAACCTTGCGTTATCCGTTCTTTTCTCAAGTGAATAGGAAATGTATTGTGAATGATATGTGGATCCTTTCTTCTATATGGGCAAGTCTCTCTTACATGTCCCTTTCTTGCACATTGGTGACATATAGGAGAGGTTCTGCTTCCTTTTGCCTTTACAAAAGTGGTAATGTGTTGCTTCTTTAAAAACCTTGGATTGTAACCAATACAAATTTTGTAACTTTGTTGCTCACCCAACATCCTATCAAGAGTGCCTTTGGACTTCGTAAAACTTATGAGGGTTGTCTGTTGGTCTTGAATCTTCTTATTCAGGGAGATATTCTCGTTCTCTAAGTCATGATGTTCATTTCTTAGAGACGAGAGATCTTGATTGAGTTCAGATTTCTCTGAGTCAAGAGTCTTGACTTTAATGTCAAGACCTGAATAAGAGGTTTCAAGACTTTTAACCCTCATAGACAGTTCCTCAATAGTTCTTTCATGGTCCACATTTTTCTTAATAAGAGTGTTGGTTTGGGCAATAAGTTTCTCTTCATTGGCAATCATATTAGAAAGGAATTCCGATAGTACCTCTTTTGGACTTGCCATAAGCTCTCTTACAGTTACCTCAAGTTGCTCATCGTGGGATTCATCTCCTGAGGCCATGAGACAAAGGTTGGCCTTTTCATCATCGGAGTCCGAGTCATCTGAGTCGGAATCACTCCAAGCTGCCACCATGGCTTTCTTTTTCCATCTATCACCTTTCTTGAACTGCTCTTCTTCTTTTGAGGGCAATCTTTCACTAGATGGTCTGTTTCACCACATTCAAAACAAGACAAAGGTTTAGTCTTCTTGTCATATTTATTGTATTGAGACTTACCTCGAAATTTAGAAGACTTTGATCCATCTTTGTTATTGAATTGCTTCTTCATTTTAAGGATTCGAGAAAGACCCCTTGTAATAAGAGCAAAGGGATCGTTCTCATCATCATCCTCGTCTTCAGAATCAGACACATCTTTGGGATCATCCTTCTTAGACTTGAGTGCCAAGTTCTTAGTGCTTGTTGGAAGTTCTCCATCGTCTTCATTGAGAATCATCTCATGTCTGATCAGCTTCCCAAGCAAGTCATCAAGGGGTAGAGTGGTGAGATTCTGGGCTTCTTCTATGACTGTCACTTTCGGATCCCATTTGTCTTTTGGGAGGCACCTCAATATCTTCCTCACTTTCTCAACATTCTCAAAGATCTTGCCGAGAGAGTCAAGGTTGTTCGTGATTTCCGTGAACCGTGTGAACATGGCCTTAATAGACTCACCAGGCTTCATTTTGAAGAGTTCATACTTTCGAAGGAAGATGCTGATCTTGGTGTCCTTCACTTGACTGGTTCCTTCATAGGTGACAACCAGCTTGTCCCAAATCTCTTTAGCCGACCTACAAGATGAAATACGGTTAAACTCATCAGTACTAAGACCACAGTATAGTAAGTTGATAGCCTTGTAGTTCTTGGCAGTGTTCTAAAAGGCGCTAGGCGGTTAGGCGGGCGCCTAGGTGGTGCCTAGGCGGACTTAGAAAAAACTTGATTATTTTATTATATTTTAATATTTCATACATGTCTAAAATTCATATAATATAATAATAATCCATAATAATGCCCATAAACTCAAATTTAGGGTCCCTACTTGACACTACGGTAAATAAACACAAAAGCTCGCATCCGATTGAGTCGATTGCCAACTTTAAACCACCTAAAATACTTGAATACATCATCTAAAACTAAAAGTCTAAAACCATAAGTTCAAGGTTTCAAGTCAAAAGAAAATACTTAAATAGTTAATACATACATCATCTAATCTTCTAGGTTCACATACACAACATCATCACATTCCCTATCCGACTCTAAATCAAACTCCTCCACATCACCCCCCTCATCCTCCGGCTCCGTTCCATCGGATACAAAGTCATCTTCTTCGGGTTCTCTCATTTCTTCCAAACGACGAGCACTCCATCTTGGTTGCAACTCTTCGGGCTCCACGAGTGTGACCTCATCCTCATCCTCTTCATTGTCAACTACTCCATCCATCATCCATGATTGTGCACGACAAGACTCTTTCGCTAAAAGCACATCAACTTTATCATTCCTCTTCTTTTTCTTTACCAACAACCTTGCATTGAATTGAACATAGACTAACTTGTTCATCTGATCGGTATCTAGTCTATTTCTTTTCTTCGTATGAATCTATGTAGAAAAATAAATCTTATGATTAATAAATTATCATTCACAGATCATAACATATTACACAAACAAAATGCTAAATTAGATATTTAGATAAAGAGAATTTTATTACCCCTTCAAAGATACTCCAATTCCTTTCACAAACGGATGAACTTGTTGTCAAAGAAAGAATCCTCTTTGCAATCTTTTGAAGATTAGGCGTGTCATGACCGTAGTTAGACCACCATCCAACTATGATTTCAAATATACAATTAATATTAAAAAAAGAGTTGAATAACATCACTTTTTAAAATGGAAGAATAACGTAGCAAGCTCACTTCACAATTATAAGTAGCAAGCTATGTCACTTCACAATTAACTATAGAACAAATAATAAAGTGTTAATGATGCGATAATCATACCCGGATCATATCTCTCGTTGTTTGTTTGACATCCTCTTTGGGCCATGGTGCTTCCAAATTTTCCTTCTCGCATCTTGTACTTCACTAGCTCAACATTCACCACTTCATCTTCCACATCCAAATTCGGAAACATACGCTCCATACAATTAAGGACTCCATCTCCAATTTTTGAACTCTCATCACTAGACCAAGAAGACCCACAACCGCTACTCCAATAGTAGTAGTAGGGATTCAACATATAAGCCGTCAAGTGAAGCGGAGTATCAATGCGTCCTTTTCCTTTTGCATCTATTATTGCAAGTATGGGATTGTATTTCTCCTCTCTATTATTCAAAGATTCTTTGATTTCTTCTTTTGCCTTTTGTAGCTCACCATACACAAAGCCCATGGCCGGCTTCTTGTCTCCATCAACAAGCCTAAGCACCTTCACCAATGGAGTAAATACCTTCACACGTATTGATACTACCCAAAAAATGTGCTTGTGACATGATTGTCGCGGCGGCTTTTCCCTTCTTACTCTTCGACCACTTCGATTCATCCCACTCCTTAGAGAAAAACATTTGCCTTAACTCTACTTTATTCTCAAGAATACTTTGCAATGTTAAGAAAGCGGTGGCAAATCTAGTAACCCCGGGATGAACTATTTCTCTTCTTGTGCACTTCCTCATCAATGCCAAAGTTTTACGATGAGAGTAAATAAAGATGGTAAAGTTTTTCGCCTTTGTAATTGGATTCATGAACATAGGAAGCTTACCGATTCCTTCAAGCATAAGGTTCAAAGAGTGAGTGGCACATGGAGTCCAAAAGATGCGAGGTCTCTTCTCAAGTAACAAGTTTGCGGCCTCCATATTGTTTGAAGCATTGTCGGTTACCACTTGCACAACCTTTTCTTCACCAATATTTTCAATGCAATCATCCACATACTCAAATATGTATTGACCGGTATGTGAATCGGAAGAGGCCTCCTTAGAACCAAGAAAAACCGTGGAACCAAGCGCATTCACACACAAATTCATAATGCTTCTTCTATTTCTATCACTCCAAGCATCGGTCATGATAGAACACCCACTTCTCTCCCATTGTTCCTCTTCAACCTTAATTGATGCCTTTGTTTTTTCCACCTCTCCTTTCAAAAGCGGTTCTCGAAGTTGATATTGGCTTGGTGGAACATAACCCGAACCATATTGCCCAACCGCCTCTACAAATCTCTTGAAGCTATCATTATCAATCGCATGAAAAGGGATTACGACGTGCTCGGACCCGGGCTCGAGCAAAAGGACCGGCGACGAGAGTTCCGAGAAGTCGGGAAGTTGTTGGCAGTTCTGGAGCAGCAGATCAGTCGGAAAAGAATGCCGATTTCCCGTCGATTGGCTAGGCTTCTGGAAACGTGCGAGTACTACTTTTGTAGATCTTGAAGTCATGGTCGTGGATTGAGGCAGATCTCGTCAATCGGATGTCAGACGAAGCGGGAAATCGCATTTTACCGAGACGTCGTCTGTGCAGAGATGATTCCGAAAGTGGGTTCGTTTGAGAGGTATTGAGGGCTGTTTTGGGAGTGACGTTTTGGGTATGATTGAGGGTGATAATGGGGCTGTGGAAGGCCTTAGAATGGTGGTAAAGAAGGGTATGGGGTTGAGGGATATGTGATGCAAGATCGCTCTCGGCCTCGCACTCCGAGCTCTCTCCAACACTCGATCTTCCACACTCTCGGCCTCGCACTCCGAGTGTTTCCGACCCTTTGATTCCGTCGTCTCTCACTAAGGAATCTCCTTCAGCCTCTCACCGAAGGTTTTGTTCCCGGCCTCTCACCTAAGAACGAGATTCTTAACCCGAATCACAGGAAGCTAAAAGGCTCACTTTTTCTCAAAATTCAACTTGTTTTCAAATGAAAAAGAGTTTACACATATATAGGAGTTTATTGGCATCCCCATGTGTTTTTAATTGGTGTGGGATAAAAAAAAAAGACTTCAAATTTCGCTCAGCTTAGAGTTGCTACAAGGAACGAGATTTTTGACCATCTTCGGAGTAGAACTGGTGGGAGACGTCTTCAACAATGTCATAGCCCTCGAAATCAGCTTTCCAACGAGTCCTCTTGCGTCTTCTTCGGACAAACACAACTCCAGTTAGAGCCAAAATAGCGAGCAGATGTCGGTTCATCAAGTTATAAGACTTTGATGTCTTCTTCTTCCCGAAATATGATGTCGTCCAAGGTAAGAGCTTCTGAGGCTGCCTTGTCAAGGCTAAGATCACATGTTCATCCCTCCAAGATCCAGAAACGGTGTCATATTCTCCTCCAGGTTCATCGACCAAGCTACCATCGTCGAGGATCACATCATCCTCCCCCCCTTTAAAAGGATTCGACCTCGAATCCGGTGGGTCGCCTAGCAAACATATACCTGCATGAATCCCAAGAAAACTCATAGAAGAAGCAACAAAGAACACTTGACAAATCAAAACATCACTAAAAGAGTAAGAAACACCACTCCGCTGGGTAACTCTGCTAACATCCTGCAAACGAGTGACTAGTTGATTCCCAAGGTCCTTTGAGGGCCCTAAAACTAGTTTCAGTGGCTCTACAACCTTCCAAGCATTTCCCTTGTCTCGCATGCAATATTCCCTAGCAACCAAATTCGCCATATAAGATGAGGACAACAAAAATAAATCACTAGGAAGTATAATAAGTACACAAACTCGACTCCCATGTATAACATCTCGTCTGTCGCAAGAATTGTCGACCTTAGGTAAGAATTGTCTCTCTACGGGGGAATAAGTGTACATCTCCCTCTTCCTTGTAGCTTTATATAACTCTCCAGCAAGGTGCGGTGTAATCTCTAGCCCATCCTCCTTTACAAGGGGGTCGATGGCCTCCAATTTTGAGCTAGGTGGGCGGTTCTCATAAACACCACTAGACTTGGGTCTAACAACATGTGTTGTAGGGATCGTTGGGGCCATAGGGACAAAATTCATAGCGGTAGCCAACAATGTCTTTGTTCGTTGTGAATTAAGGCCACAAGGTTGCTTGGTGGCACTATCTCGACTAGAGCAATGTCGAGAAGGAGGGGCCACGATAGTCTTCTTAAGAACTTTCTCATAGACATGAGTAGCATGGTTCAAAGCATCAATAACATGGGTATGACGAAAGCGCAAGACAATGGAAATCTCTCTCTCACTTTGGTGGATGCTCACACGCTCTCACACACTCCGCTCGTGTGTTTAAAGTGTTTGCCTCACTATAATGTATTCCAGAAAAGAATGAGACTCCAGAACCTACAAAATCAGCAAACAGAAGATATAATAGCAGTTAGTAATAATAGATCTCCTCGGTGTTTGGCTCTCCGCTCCTTACTCTGGATGGTTCTCTCCTCTCACTCACCTTTTCCAACACTACTCAGTGTTGCTCTCACCTCTCCTTTTTCTGTTGCAGCAGGCAACACTCTCAATTCTCTTTTTCCCAGTGCAGGGTCTCTTTTTCCCAGTGCAGGGGCAAGACACTCAAGAACATGAATAATCGCTAGCGGCAACTAGCACCAACAATAGAAACCAACCACCTGAAATCAACCCTTGAACAAAAGCAAACTAGTAGTGGCACTCGTGACAGAATGATCAATAACACCCAACGAACACCACACACAATAGCAAGCACAAATAAGCATAACGAGCAACTTTCGAGCACTCAGCAAGGGCCTTTCGACGAGTATTTACCAAAACCCGCTATGGTCCTTAGGCAATGCAAAACAAGTGATCTAGCCCGAATAAAAATTGAGATTGCAATGTAAAGATTGCATGGAAGCAAGTGTGTTCAATAGCTCAAACGATGGAAATGGAGTAGCTAGAATATGTAACCAAATTACTTGCCAAACAATAAAAATGGAGCAACTAGAACATTTAACCAAATGGCTTGCCAAAATTGTCGAACAGGAGACAACAAACAAACTCATATTTCTCTTTGTTTTTTTTTTTTGAAACAAACTGCACTCTTTTCTTCTTTTTTTTTTGCCTTTTTTTTTTCTTTTCTTTTCTTTTTCTTTTTTTGAACAAACAGTTTTTTTTTTTATTTTCAAGCTACGGACTACAGCCCCTTCCTATTGGAACACTTCCTTTCTTCTATTAATTCAAATGACAGTTCCAGCACATTAGTAATGTGGCCAGCTCAATCAATCAAAAAACCAATGAAATTCCCTCAACCGTTGTCATAGAAGCTAGGGCAACAAAAGACACTTTCGATCAACGGAGATTCCACAGAGACCAGCACAAGAATAATGGATAGATAGAAATGATCTATGATGGTAGAACTGGATGAACAAATTGCAATCTCTCGGGCCTAATTGAACAAATTTTGCATAGACTAAAGATTAAGTGAAAGAGATAGTAATTCGTACCCCGAAAGCTTGAGGAACCCTTGTCGTTGCTCTGATACCACTTGACGTGCTCGGACCCGGGCTCGAGCAAAAGGACCGGCGACGAGAGTTCCGAGAAGTCGGGAAGTTGTTGGCAGTTCTGGAGCAGCAGATCAGTCGGCAAAGAATGCCGATTTCCCGTCGATTGGCTAGGCTTCTGGAAACGTGCGAGAACTACTTTTGTAGATCTTGAAGTCGCGGTCGTGGATTGGGGCAGATCTCGTCAATCGGATGTCAGACGAAGCGGGAAATCGCGTTTTACCGAGACGTCGCCTGTGCAGAGATGATTCCGAAAGTGGGTTCGTTTGAGAGGTATTGAGGGCTGTTTTGGGAGTGACGTTTTGGGTATGATTGAGGGTGATAATGGGGCTGTGGAAGGCCTTAGAATGGTGGTAAAGAAGGGTATGGGGTTGAGGGATATGTGATGCAAGATCGCTCTCGGCCTCGCACTCCGAGCTCTCTCCAACACTCGATCTTCCACACTCTCGGCCTCGCATTCCGAGTGTTTCCGACCCTTTGATTCCGTCGTCTCTCACTAAGGAATCTCCTTCAACCTCTCACCGAAGGTTTTGTTCCCGGCCTCTCACCTAAGAACGAGATTCTTAACCCGAATCACAGGAAGCTAAAAGGCTCACTTTTTCTCAAAATTCAACTTGTTTTCAAATGAAAAAGAGTTTACACATATATAGGAGTTTATTGGCATCCCCATGTGTTTTTAATTGGTGTGGGATAAAAAAAAAAGACTTCAAATTTCGCTCAGCTTAGAGTTGCTACAAGGAACGAGATTTTTGACCATCTTCGGAGTAGAACTGGTGGGAGACGTCTTCAACAATGTCATAGCCCTCGAAATCAGCTTTCCAACGAGTCCTCTTGCGTCTTCTTCGGACAAACACAACTCCAGTTAGAGCCAAAATAGCGAGCAGATGTCGGTTCATCAAGTTATAAGACTTTGATGTCTTCTTCTTCCGGAAATATGATGTCGTCCAAGGTAAGAGCTTCTGAGGCTGCCTTGTCAAGGCTAAGATCACATGTTCATCCCTTCAAGATCCAGAAACGGTGTCATATTCTCCTCCAGGTACATCGATCAAGCTACCATCGTCGAGGATCACATCAGGACTCATATACCCATCTAGCCAAGTATTGGTGCACTTGAAGTGCTCTCTCTTTGGAAATAGCATCATTGAGGTTTTGTTGCCTTCTACTTTTTTCGTTGGTATTAATATTTGAGACGAATTTATCCATAGAGCCAATCGTACGAGGAGGTTTTTTGGACCCTCCAACTTCTATGACTTCCTCTTCCATTTCTTCACCTTTTCGAACATCAACTTCGCTTCTAACACTTTCATCATCTCTTCTTTGCAACATCTTTTTTTTTCTTAACATTCTCAAGTGCTTCCTTGCATCATTTCTTGTCTTCATCGGGTGCTTGTAAACACTTAGCAACACTCCCCGGAATGCCGGCAATGTGAAGCTTGGCTCGGTAAATTCCTCCACTAAAACATTTCCCACACAAGAGACATTTCCATTTGTCTTGATTCATTGGATTACATAGCACAACATAGTCCCATCCAACATCACCACTATTTCTCTTCAATTGCGAAGTACTAGATGTTGTTGAAACGTTAGAGTTCTTTGAAGAAGGTTTATCACCGCCACTTGACATGACCTAAACAATAACAAGTAACAAAACATTTCAATAAATTCCATTTAATATTTTAATTAATTGTGCACAATCACAATGACAACTCAATCTTACAAATTTCTAAATAGAAAAGGCCAAAAAGCCAACATTGCAAGTTTGCAACACAATTACTAGAGTCTAAAGGGAAAAAAAACAGTACCTGCCTAGCCTGCCTGTCGTGATCACAATTGCATAAAAACAAGAATATAGCCATATAGGACACCACTTACACACACACTTCCATACACAATCACAGATTCACAATGAAATAGAGAGATGATGGTGAGCTGCTGCACATTCAACCGATGTACACATTCACAGATTCACAAATTAGTTACACAATACACAAATAGAGAGGCAAAAATCAATCGGTGAGTTGCTGCACATCCAACCGAAGTACACAGTCACAATTTAGACTTCATATAGAGAGAGAGAGAGAGAGAGGAGAGTACCTGGCTACCCGCCGATGACGATGTGAGGATTGCGGATTTAACAGAAATTCAAGAGCAGCGCCAGCGAGGATTGCGGAGGAGAGAATGCCGTGAGGAATGAGGAGAAAGAGAGTAGGAGATAACAGATTAACAAAAGTATAAGGTTCATACTGTTGTTGCAGGAGTAAGTCAAGTATAGAATAGAATATGGTTTAGAACGACTCCCCTGTCTCAGCAAATAATACAAGACTTCCTCCCGTTGTAGTAAGAGAAAAGTCAGGATCGAATCCACGAGGAAGCACGTCAGCAGTTCTCAGGTAGTTATCAGATTCTCACAACAGCAGCAGAAAAGCACAAAAACACAAGCAGAAGCAGAAATAAAATAGAAACAAATAATCCCGGCAAGGGCAACTAAAGCAAAAGCAAAGAACAAGTAAAAGACAGAAATAAAAGCAGCAAATAAAGGCAAGGCAACACACTGGTCGATCTCGACGACAACAACTCGAGATAGACAAAGACAGTCGACAACAGTAACTCAGAATCGAAAACGAAGCAACTCGACAAAACAAGCCAACTCGATCTCGACCACTACTACTCGACTTCGACAAAGGAAAGCAAAGACAGAAACTTTAAATCGACAAAAGCAGAAGAAAAGACAACTCGACTAAGACAACCCCTCCTCGATCTCGACCAAATGCTCCTCGAGATCGACGAGAGACTCCTCTATGTCGACTAAAACAGTAAAAGACAGAAACTTAAATTCGCAGAATTCGAACTAAAACGCAGATTTCGACAGAAATAAATTCAATATATTAAAAGACCTCCAAGGCTAGGGTTTCAACACCACAACGATAACCATGCAAAACAACACATAAAGGCATAAAAGATCATGCTTTCCATCAAATAACTTTCGTCATTAACAAATAGGCATATAGAGGCTCTCGCATAAACCCTAATTGTTACTAACCCTTTTTCACATAATTAATCCAAGTTGCATTAAGATCACTTTCGCTTCAATAAAACAAACAAGGATCACCTTCAACTCTCGCAAAAGAATCATGCTTATAGGGATAGAAGATGAATCGCACAAAAGATCTGACCTTTATTGCATCGCCTCACATGGCCACCGTCGGGCTCACCCCAGCCCCAGAAGTGGGTGGACTACTCACGCCTCATCGTAATTGCAGACATTGATTGATGAAAAGAAACTGAATTGCATAAACTAAATTCAAAGCCTTTACAATCTTGGCAATCAACTTTCGCAGAAAGCCAAAACCCTAAAAACCTTAAACTCCTAAACTACTCTACTTGAATGGAATTGTGTGTAACTTGGAATGAATCAAAAACCAGCCCCATGGGCTTTATTTATAGTGATCTATTCCTTGCTAGTCAAGGATTAAATCTTCTATCTCTATCTAAAATTATATCTAAAAGCATAAAAAGATAAATAAATGTTTAATGGAAATAAATCCATAAGGAAAAGATAATTCTAAATAAGGTAGTATGTCTTCATCTTGATAGATTCCGCCTTCCATAGATAGAACTTGATAGATCCGAATAGATTTCAGCAACTTCGGATAGAATTTTCCGCCTTCGGCATCAAGGAACTCCAATCCTACTCGGACAAGGATTCGTCGAGCAGCTTCTGGAAGCTGGGTCTAGTCGACCTCGACAAGGTCTCCTCGACCTCGAGTTGGGTGGCTCGGCTTGGCTTGACTCTGCTCGATGTGGCTCGGACATGCTCGGACCTGGGCTCCTGGGTGCTTGTCGACCTCGACTAGTCGTAGTCGATCTCGACTAAGATGGCTCTGTCGACTAGCCTTGCTCGGACATGTCTAGTCGACTGGCTCGGACAAGGAGTCAGGTTCTCGTCGACCTCGACAAGTGCTCCTTGAGGTCGAGTTGGGTGTTGCTCCCGCTTCCGCGAGCTGGCTCTTCCGCTGGCAGCGAGTGGCTTGGTCCGCGGCAGCGAGTCCCCCTTTCCGCGGCAGCGAGTGGTATCGCTGGCAGCGAGTCCTCCTGGTCGTCCTCGGCTTCGTCCTCGGCCAGCTCTCCTCGTCGACTCCGGGAGTGGCCGTCTGGGCTTCGTCGACCTCGACAAGGGCTTGTCGAGGTCGAGTAGGGTCCGGAGCTCGGTTTGGCTGGCTCGCTCGATCATGGTCTGCTCGACCAAGGCCGCTCGGCCATGGCTCGTCTAGGTCGAGTAAGCCTACTCGAGATCGAGTAGCCTCGTCTCTTGGACTTGTTCCGCTGCTTTGACCTTGGACTTCTGTAGTGTTTTTTCGAGCTTTTCCGACCTTCTGTAGAATTGCTGTAAATGCCTCGATTTCTGCGATTTAAACAGAAACCGGTGTAGATTCCATAATTTTGGCAAATAAACATAAACTACCTAGATTCTGTACTATTTAAACCCAAATGAATGCAATGTATACAGAAATCGATATAAAAGTTACTGTAAAACATGACAGATTCCGCTCACAACAAACACCCCATACTTAAGCTTGCTTGTCCTCAAGCAATACTTTTATTTGTCATTCAGGGGAAGAATTCAAACTCTCAACATCTTATATTCATTTTCATATAACCCTACAATCAATTACCATCCTCGAAAAGGTACTAGTGTCACAGATTCATGCATGTGTAAATTTGTAAAAGCAACATCTACTCACAAAAGGAGGGTTATGCACAAATATTCATAAGTGACAAAGCATTGATAATCAAGAAGACTTTAATTTAAGCTCATGAAGGAGTAGATTGGTAAAAGGCTAAAAGGTGGGCAATTTTTGGCAATGTGGTGCTTTTGATCCGGGGAAATGGATCACTTTCAAACTTTTGATTTTCATTCCACATTCTTTCTCCATACAATTCATCACCTTTCATAATGCTTTTTTCAATAATAATGCTTTTACCTCTCTGACCTTAGCAATGCCTTCTCGCGAGTCGCAAACATGGGTGTCATGAATGGCCCCGGATACTTAGTGCTTTGGACTCCTCACAATGTGTCCCATCTCTCCAAACTATTATCTCAGAGAGCAGGGTCAATCTACCTTTATCTCCTGAGGTGATTGGATTTTCTTTCACTCATTAAATTTTCCATATATTTCAAACAATTTCCTTCCAAACTCCAATAATGATAACAATCACAACAACCATATAACATCTCCATAATGTAACATCATTCTCAACATAATCCCTGGATAAGGTAAAGAATGGCAAATATTTAGGTCATGTGGAGCGACATATGAAATAAGGCATATTATGGCTTTTGTGATGCATAAGCATAGGTATGGCTAGGATTGTAAACATATGAGCATTATATGGAAATATAAAGTCCTCCATCATCTTATCATGCAACATGTCAAAAACAACTTCAAATTTTACCTCCTTTCATGGTTTTCAAGCAAATATGCACTTCATTGTGACTTCCCTTTACTAGGCAATTTCATGCTATATCTTTAATGAATCCAATTTTGCATCGTCGAGTTCAATATAAGCTTCCATGACATTAATCAAAATTTTCAATGGGGGTCATTTTTTCAAATTTTGGAAAACATGCATATTAAGCACATAAAGCAGTAATGCATTCCAAAATAGCCATGTAGCAATTCCAAGAAATAATGCACACATAATGTCAAGTATGGAAAATATGCATAATGTAAGCCCTTCCCCCACCCCATACTTAAACATTACAGTGTCCTCACTGTATAAAAAAAACAATGTAAAGGGTAAAGAAAGAAACTCACAAGACATGTGTGCAGAGCTGCAAAATTTCGAATGGAGCACCTCTTAGTCCGAGTAAGCTTTGGTTCTATCCATTGACCTGAAAAAGTAGAAGACATATACCCATAATAGCAAAAACAAAAACAAAGTCTCAAATGTCCTAAAAAGTCTATGTACATGCTCTAGATTTTATAGTCGCTAGGCCGACTTTCATTAATGCTCAAGGTGGCATCTGCAGGGCCCATGTAGCTTGGGCCTCAAATAAGACTCCATTCTTGTCCATCAGCTGTAATCCTCCAGAATGGATCTTGTTCACCACGAACGGTCCCATCCGCTTCTTGTTGAATTTGTTGGGAAACCAATGATCCTTTGATTTAGAGACATAGAGCTTGTCTCCAACTTCATACTCCTTAGGCTCATCATTGGAAATCCTGCACAATCGCACATACCAAGGCAGACCTCTCCCATGTATAGATAAATCTTTGATGGAAATAGGAGAAGAAAGATCCATACCTTGACTTACCTTTGCGGAAACGGAATCGGGCACCACGGTGTTTGGTCGATCTCGACTAGGGCTCCTCGAGATCGACGAGACTGCAGGCTCTGGTGGTGTCCTGGTCGAAGAGGCAGAAGTTGACGAAGAAGTCTTGTCGACCTCGACAAGCCTACTCGAGGTCGAGTAGGGCTCTGGCTCTGGTGGCTTGCTCCTCGAGAAAACAGGGTCTGGTGGCGCCGCTTGGTGGTCGACCTCGACAAGCCTACTCGAGGTCGAGTAGGGCTTTGGTCCTGGAGTCACCATCGTCGAGGAAGGTGCAGTCGAGGAAGATGGCTCTGGTGGTGCTGAGTGCTGGTCGATCTCGACAAGCCTTGTCGAGATCGACGAGGGTTGTCCGTCTGGTTGCTGCGGCGTCGAGGAAGCAGGATCTGGGCTCCTCGATCGGTGGTCGAGATCGATGAGGGTGTGGTCGACCTCGAGTAGACTCGGCTTGTCTGGTTCGCTGCTTGACGAAGCCGGCTTCGGTGGAGTCTCCTTGGTCTGGTCGAGATCGACTAGGGTTTGGTCGATCTTGACCCCATACTTAGTCCTTGTGTTCTCTTTGAGGATTGCCATGATCTCCTCCACCTGGGCCTCCATGTCCCTCTTTTCTAGCTCCTTGGGGGTCATATTCCTGACCTTAGGTTCCCCGCAGGTGATGTAGCCAGCTGAGATAGATTTGACCTCTTCCATTGGACCTGTATGCCTTTCAGTTTTATTAAAAGAATACTCAATTACCTCATCGCTGATGTTGAAGGTGAGCACTCCTTTCCGTATGCTTATGTTGGCATCTACCGTCGCCAAGAATGGTCTCCCTAGAATAATTGGACAAGCAGGATCTTCTTGCATATCAACAATTAAGAAATCAGCAGGAATGAAGAATTTACCTACTTGTACTGGGACATTTTCCACCATGCCTGTTGGAATGACCACCGTGTTGTTGGCCATGTAAAGTCTAGCATCCACAGGCTCCAGGGCACCTATCTTAATCTTGGACCAAATTGTTAAAGGCATAATACTAACACTAGCTCCAAGATCACATAGGGCATTAATTTTGTATGGACCAAATCCAATAGTTATAGCAAACTTACCTGGATCCGGCCTCTTCTCCAATATGTCCAGATGGCTGCACTCCTCTGTGATTTCCGCCATCGATCGCTTTTTGCTCAGAATCTCCTTCAGGAACTTGACATAGGACGGCATTTCATTGAGAGCTTTTGTGAAGGGGATGGTGACGTTGAACTTCTGAAGCATCTTAATGAAGTGCTGAAACTTTTTCTCCGCTGGGTCCTTTAGGGATTTTGTGGGGAAAGGCAGCTTCTTTTTCTGAGTCGGAGCCAGAACAGACGTAGGAGTTGCTGCAGATTTCTCGACCAAGGGCTCCTCGATATCGACAAGGGTCTCGTCAAGATCGACTGGATTGGGTGCAGTCGAGGATTCTGGAATTTTCTCCTCGAGGTCGACGAAGGCTTTGTCGAGATCGACCACGGCCTTGTCGAGATCGACCACGGTCTCGTCGAGGTCGACTTGCTGTTCCTCGTCGTTCTGCTGCTTTCCAAACTCTGGCTCTTGCAGTTGATGGCTGCTTCTGAGTTTTACAGCAGCGACGTGTCCAGTCTTTCCCTTAGGATTTGGTTCTGAAGATCCAGGGAGTGCTCCTGACTGTCTGGGGATTCCCGCTGCTAGCTGACCAATCTGTGTATCAACTGTTTTCCGCCAGATATCAATTTCCCCAAGCCTAGAGTTGACACATTGCATTTGAGTATAGACGGAGTTGAAAGATTGCCTAGTTTCTAAGTGGTTCCTCCGTATCTCCTCCAGGACTAGCTGTATATCATCCTTTTTCTGGTCTCTTTCTGGATGTCCTGGAGCTCTGTAGGGCGGGGGATTCCTAGGGGCTCCTTGGTTCCATTGTGGTTGCTGAAACCTTTGGTCTCCCATGTAGCGATTGGGTCCCCCTGCGTAAGCTGCATCCTCATGGTGCTCTGCCAATCTGACTTGCTCTGTGTGTGGGCACTCAGGAGTGGTGTGCCTTTGCGATCCGCATTCTATGCAAGGCTGGTTGACAGAGAGATATTTGACTTGCTTGATGAGCTTCCTATTCTGGTCTCTGTAGTATTGCTCCTTGACATCTGGATCGATCTCCTTTGATGGCTCATAGAGGGGCATGGATGGTGCTGGCCTGGCGTATGGGTTCTCTTCATAAGTTGCAGTAGACCCATACTTGTTGTCGTAGGTAGTGAGCTTCTCCAGCACTCCCCATGCCTCACTGGGCGGCATTGTCAGATACTCATAGCGAGTATAATTGTTGATTCTGTCCTTAGTGAGTTGATCAAGAGAGTTGAAGAAGATCTCCTGAATGATGTAGGGTGGCTGTCCATGAGTAGGGCAAGATCGCAACAGTTCCTTGTAGTGCTCCCATGCCCTTGCCAGCGGTTCCCCTTTCTGCTGTTTAAAGGCGGTGATTTTCTGGCGGAGATGTGCTGTTTTGGCAGGTGGGAAGAATTTGTTCAGAAAATCTTGCTCTACTTGGGCCCAGGTTGTGAGCGATTTTGCTTTCAGCCCTTCCAGCCATTTCAGTGCAAGTCCAGCGAGCGACCAACGGAAAGATTTCATCTTGACATATTCTAGAGTTGTACCTTCTACAAGAGTACGGCACATATCATGAAAGTTAGTAATATGTTCAAGAGGACACTCATTAAATCTGCCGTAAAAGGCATTATTTTTAAGCTCTATAAGAAATTGAGTGCGAATTTCAAAAGAGTTTTCAGGGATTAGAATCGTCGATTCAGGCACGACGAGAGTTGGGTGCATGTAGTCCTCTGTCGTGGTTGGATACTGGGCAAGCTCAGCTTGTGCTTGTTCCCTTGCTGCTCTCTCAGCGGCGATAGCAGCATCTTTAGCGTTGATAGCGGCATCCCTTGCGGCTAGTTCCCTGGTAAGCCTAGCGATCAGCTGTTCCTGTATTTCAGCGGCCGACATGATCCTTTTGAGTTTGGAGTGGATGTGTAGGTAGCGCTCCGGTTCGTCTAAGCTGTCAAACTCAGGTGTTTGACCAGAACGACGCATACACCTGCAATCTAACTCAAAGAAACAGTGGGAACTGACTACCTAAGGCGCGATTGATTGCTTCCCCAGCAACGGCGCCAATTTGTTGTTGAAGGAGTAAGTCAAGTATAGAATAGAATGTGGTTTAGAACGACTCCCCTGTCTCAGCAAATAATACAAGACTTCCTCCCGTTGTAGTAAGAGAAAAGTCAGGATCGAATCCACGAGGAAGCACGTCAGCAGTTCTCAGGTAGTTATCAGATTCTCACAACAGCAGCAGAAAAGCACAAAAACACAAGCAGAAGCAGAAATAAAATAGAAACAAATAATCCCGGCAAGGGCAACTAAAGCAAAAGCAAAGAACAAGTAAAAGACAGAAATAAAAGCAGCAAATAAAGGCAAGGCAACACACTGGTCGATCTCGACGACAACAACTCGAGATAGACAAAGACAGTCGACAACAGTAACTCAGAATCGAAAACGAAGTAACTCGACAAAACAAGCCAACTCGATCTCGACCACTACTACTCGACTTCGACAAAGGAAAGCAAAGACAGAAACTTTAAATCGACAAAAGCAGAAGAAAAGACAACTCGACTAAGACAACCCCTCCTCGATCTCGACCAAATGCTCCTCGAGATCGACGAGAGACTCCTCTATGTCGACTAAAACAGTAAAAGACAGAAACTTAAATTCGCAGAATTCGAACTAAAACGCAGATTTCGACAGAAATAAATTCAATATATTAAAAGACCTCCAAGGCTAGGGTTTCAACACCACAACGATAACCATGCAAAACAACACATAAAGGCATAAAAGATCATGCTTTCCATCAAATAACTTTCGTCATTAACAAATAGGCATATAGAGGCTCTCGCATAAACCCTAATTGTTACTAACCCTTTTTCACATAATTAATCCAAGTTTCATTAAGATCACTTTCGCTTCAATAATACAAACAAGGATCACCTTCAACTCTCGCAAAGATCTGACCTTTATTGCATCGCCTCACATGGCCACCGTCGGGCTCACCCCAGCCCCAGAAGTGGGTGGACTACTCACGCCTCATCGTAATTGCAGACATTGATTGATGAAAAGAAACTGAATTGCATAAACTAAATTCAAAGCCTTTACAATCTTGGCAATCAACTTTCGCAGAAAGCCAAAAACCTAAAAACCTTAAACTCCTAAACTACTCTACTTGAATGGAATTGTGTGTAACTTGGAATGAATCAAAAACCAACCCCATGGGCTTTATTTATAGTGATCTATTCCTTGCTAGTCAAGGATTAAATCTTCTATCTCTATCTAAAATTATATCTAAAAGCATAAAAAGATAAATAAATGTTTAATGGAAATAAATCCATAAGGAAAAGATAATTCTAAATAAGGTAGTATGTCTTCATCTTGATAGATTCCGCCTTCCATAGATAGAACTTGATAGATCCGGATAGATTTCAGCAACTTCGGATAGAATTTTCCGCCTTCGGCATCAAGGAACTCCAATCCTACTCGGACAAGGCTTCGTCGAGCAGCTTCTGGAAGCTAGGTCTAGTCGACCTCGACAAGGTCTCCTCGACCTCGAGTTGGGTGGCTCGGCTTGGCTTGACTCTGCTCGATGTGGCTCGGACATGCTCGGACCTGGGCTCTTGGGTGCTTGTCGACCTCGACTAGTCGTAGTCGATCTCGACTAAGATGGCTCTGTCGACTAGCCTTGCTCGGACATGTCTAGTCGACTGGCTCGGACAAGGAGTCAGGTTCTCGTCGACCTCGACAAGTGCTCCTTGAGGTCGAGTTGGGTGTTGCTCCCGCTTCCGCGAGCTGGCTCTTCCGCTGGCAGCAAGTGGCTTGGTTCGCGGCAGCGAGTCCCCCTTTCCGCGGCAGCGAGTGGTATCGCTGGCAGCGAGTCCTCCTGGTCGTCCTCGGCTTCGTCCTCGGCCAGCTCTCCTCGTCGACTCCGGGAGTGGCCGTCTGGGCTTCGTCGACCTCGACAAGGGCTTGTCGAGGTCGAGTAGGGTCCGGAGCTCGGTTTGGCTGGCTCGCTCGATCATGGTCTGCTCGACCAAGGCCGCTCGACCATGGCTCATCTAGGTCGAGTAAGCCTACTCGAGATCGAGTAGCCTCGTCTCTTGGACTTGTTCCGCTGCTTTGACCTTGGACTTCTGTAGTGTTTTTCCGAGCTTTTCCGACCTTCTGTAGAATTGCTGTAAATGCCTCGATTTCTGCGATTTAAACAGAAACTGGTGTAGATTCCATAATTTTGGCAAATAAACATAAACTACCTAGATTCTGTACTATTTAAACCCAAATGAATGCAATGTATACAGAAATCGAGATAAAAGTTACTGTAAAACATGGCAGATTCCGTTCACAACACATACCTGTGGGTTGTGGTCTGTGGAAGGCTCGACGCTCAAACAGGATGTCGGAGGAGGAACAATATAAGAGCAGAGAGATGAAGAGGACTAGAGGAGTTGTTGCCGATTCGCGGGTCGCCAACCATGGAACTATCGCCGACGACGGTGTCAAAGTAGAGCAAGTCTGGAACGTCGAGTAATCGATTGAGGTGAGCGGCCGTGGAACTGTGGAAGTAAAAAATCTGAGTTGAAATTGGAGATAGTGAAACAATTTGGGGTAAAATTAAAACCCTAGCCCGCCTAGGCGGCCCGACCCGCCTAGTTCCTACCTCTACCTAGCTACCCGCCCAGAGCAAATAATTCCGAGGAGGTGCGACGCCTAGCGCCTAGGCGCGATTTTTAGAACACTGTTCTTGGAGACGAGTTCAAGATCCGCTTGGATGAACTCAACTTCGGTCTTCACGCGTTTGCTTCCATTTGGTCCGTCTTTCACAAGAATCTTCGGACCATTCTCAATAATGTTCCAAAGTTCCAGATCTTGATCTATAATGAATAGTTTCATTAAGGACCTCTAGTGGACGAAGTTGTTTCCTACAAAAATTGGTGGTCTACTGGTAGACCTTCCTTGTGCAAATCCTCCGCTTGCTTCACCAGACATGATCAAAAACTCACAAGATTGTTAGATCAAAAGCAGTGAGTAAAGCTTTGATACTAATTGAAGGTTCGATAATGTATAACAAAGTAGAATAAAGATACTCTAGAAGGGGGGTTAAATAGAGTATGTCAACTTTTCGCTGATAATCTCAAGACTTTTGAAATGCTTGCAAAACCCTTTGAGATTAGACTTAATTCTTTCCTCAGGAAAACTTGAATCACAAAAGAGTTATACAATTCGAAACAAGTGCGGAAATATGGTAAAGCAATAAGTAAAGGACGCAACAAATTGTTAACGAGGTTCGGCTCCTTAAAGGTTTAATCCCCGCCTAGGGTTCTTCCACAACCCTAGGATTCAACCGGCTTTATTGATTCACAAGACTTAGGATCCTAATAGCTCACCGAGATGCCTCTCTCCTATACAATTGCAATCTAGTCATCTCACGTTCTCTTGGAGTCCTAGACCAATCTAGAAGAGCCCCACCTCTCTCAGCTATCTAGTACAATCCTCTTACACTTCATGAACCAATCGTCTAGTGTCCACTTCCTGAGTTATAAACTCTCGAGTATAACACTCTCTCGAAATATATCATATAATCTCACTGTGTAACTCTCAAATGTTTTGAAACAAAAGATACGACTCTTAACACCTAGCAGAGAGTACACGAAGAAGACAGATTGACATGAGGGCTTGTGTGCGATGTAGATCAATGAGGTTTTCGTTCAATGCTTGTACTGTCTTCTCTTCTTCTTCTCCTTTTTATACTAGATCAAATCGGCGCCTCTATTCAACGAAGGATCTTCTCTCAACGGCTAGAACAGATCACGGCAATCTTCACAATCTTCTATTCTGGGAAACTCCGAAGCCATGATCCACCAGATTTGACCTTCTCGTCTTTAAGCTTTAAGGTATGAGATTTTCTTTCGAAATACTTACTGCATTGTTAGTACATAATATAATAATATCTGAAAATATATAATAACATCCGAAAATAATATGCACATAATACAGGTTTTGTGTTTCATCAACACAGATGTAGCTAGCTTCAAGACCTTTGATAAGAGCTATGTGTCAAAGCCTTTGAAACCATTTCCGATTTTCATCAAGGGAGTGGAGTTATCACCCATGACACAAGAGCTCTTCCTTTTCAGGCTCCAAGTGAGGACAGCGGACCTGAGAGGGCTATGTGGCATGGGTTGGCGCCTCTTAAAACCCCGGGACTTACAGATGGTATCAGAGCCGACTCCGGGCACTACAAAAAATATTAAATTTGTCACCCTTGGTAGCTTCGGCAGATGTGTGCCGTAGCAATTGGTACCCTTTTGCTACGGTAGGCATTGCATTAGGAAAAAAAATCAAAACAGTAGCTTCGGGGTGATGTTGCCGTAGCTAAACACACAAAAAAAACCAGAATTTGCTACGGATGGTAGCAACGGCAAGGCTCGATCGTCGCAAAAAAGAGGCGGTTTTGTAAAATTTTCCACGGCTCCGTTGTCTCCGTAGCTAAAGAACTTTTTTTATTCGATTCGGTGACAAAAAAAAAAAAAAAACACACACACACAATTAGAAAACAAGTTACTTACGAGTTCCGATTCCATCTCGACCTCTCAGTATCTCCCTACCAGAAGAAAAGAGAGGGAACGCTGCTCCCACCATCATCCCTAACCCTAACTAGCTCAAAGATCGGCGTCATTCGCCGGAGACTGTTGATCCAAGGTGCCGGTCTCGGTCTCGGTAGCGGAAAAGTCTATAGAGCCAAGGTGCCGGTCTCGGTCGCCGGAGACTCTAATGCAGCAGGTACTCATCCCCCGTTCTTTGTTCGATTTTGTGTCGAAGTAAGGGTTAGTGGAATATGTTGGTTATGGTTTAATGTGGGGAAAGGGTTTGTTCGATTTTGTGTCAAATTACTAGGTAATCTCTCGATTTTTTCCGAATTTGTGTAATCTCTCTCCATCTAGGGTTTTTCAAATTTGTTCCGAATGTGGGGAATGAAATAGGGTTTTGATTTGCCAGTTTTTGTCCACTTCGCAGACATCAATTGCAGAATATGAGATTTTCTTTTTCCTCTTCCATCCGGAAATCTTCGTCCTAATACCTATGTTCTCTTTTCTTTTTGCAGAATGTGAGATTGCGATATCCTTATGCTTGTCGATCATCTCCTGTTGAGAATCTAAAGTACGTACATTAGCTTCTGAGTTGAGATGATTACTCTCCTCTTTTCCCTCTTTGTTCTCAGTTCCTGAGCTTTGATTTGGTTTTTATTTAATAATTTTCACTGAGCTTTTGCACAAAAAATGTGCAAGCATAAAACCATTAGTTTGATAGCTTCAATATTAGGTGTTAGCATGTGTACGGAGACTAAGAAAATGAACGAGAGAGAAGCTTACTCTAATTGTGTTTATCACTCTTCAACCTTGAATTGTTATGCTCAAGTGTCATCTCCTTGTGAATAACCAAGTGGCTACCTTTAGCGTTTAGGAAGGATTTTGCTGTGTGATTTAGGGTTGCTCCTATGACATGGTATATTGCTTGCAGACTTTCAATATGTGATTATGGTGAAACCAAAAAGACTTGTACTATGAAATGAGACAGTAAGAATTGTTATATGGGGAAGGGGGGAAGGACTGATGACTTTACATCTCTACCTAGGATGATGATTAATGAACAATGCTCATCTCTACCTATGACATGGTATATTGCTTGCAGACTTTCAGTATGTTATTATGGTGAAACTAAAAGACTTATACTATAAATATGAGACAGTAAGGATTGTTATATGGGGGAGAGGGGAAGGAGTGAAGGACCGATGAGTTTATATCTACCTAGGCTGATGATTAATGAACAATGCTCATGGTATTTCTTAGAAAGGTTGAGGCTTTTGCAGCTTTTTCTTGTTGCATTAGCATGTATATAACATTTCATTAATCATTTGATGACCACAACTCTAAGTAAGTTTGACCCCATCATACTTTTTTACGCAACCTTTGTTTCTCCGATGATCTTCTCCAATACTTTTTTACATTCTTATATTTACTTTTGATCTTAGTGTTTTTACATTCTTATATTTACTTTTTATCTTAGTTTTTATACTTGAATGTTTCATAAGTCCTAGTCTCCTAGATGTCTTAGTGTGTTTTTACATTCTTATATTTACTTTTGATCTTCTCCAACACTTTTTTGATGCTGAGTTTACCTCCCTTGAAACATGATAAGTCAGATAGTATTCATATTTCTTATCTTAATCAAAATTAATTGTGAGATCACGAGGAGAACATACAAATATGTGATTACAGTGATTGTGTGAACTATCAAGAGATCTCAAATGTGTGTATTTTGGCATGCTTATTGAAGGTCCTTGTTGCTTTGAGGATAGGTACTCAGTTGATCGAGTATAGCAGGAAACTAAGGAAAGGGAAACCCATGTTCAGCTTTTAAAGACTTTCCACGATGAGTTCATTTTCCTTTTACTCATGTTTGTCATGTCCAAGTTTTCTATTCATCTGTTAATGTTTTCCTCACATTTGAAGCATGAATTGTTAACAAGGCTTCAAGTCACATTAGCTTAAAAATATTATATTTATGGAACTAACCATCCTAACAACTTAGTGTACTGCGTAGTGCATAAAGTCTTATCAATTTTCTTGTCCTTGCTTCTAAAACTTAGTGTAACTGTATATATTTTTAACGTGATAGAAAAACTTGAATCAATTTGTTTGAAAGTTGGGGCTGGAAAGTTGAATTGGTTTTAGAACCCTTGAACCCTATTGTATCCATTGTTATTCTAATTAGCCTAGTTGGCTTCAAAATTACAAAGCTAGCTACTATTATGCTTTTTTTATAATGAAGATTTCCTGTGTTTGTGTGCTAAAAGTGCATTTTGAAGGAACATGTTCATATGGTTTAATCCATTGTTATTCTAATGAAGATTTCCTGTGTTTGTGTGTTAAAAGCTAGCTACTATTATGCTTTTTTATAATGATATTCTCTTTTAGATTCACCGTGAACATGTTCATATGGTTTAATCTGATCTTTATCCCATTTATCATTGGTAACATGTCAAGGGTTGGGTTTCTACCTCTTATTTGAGGACATGACACCAACACAAGAAGAGAGATAGCTAGGACAAAGGGATAAGTTTAAGAAGTCAATAATTGTTAAAGAATAAATGTACAAATAATATAATCAAAGAGAAGCAAGTGGGGTGAAAACAGTAGGTAACAGTTGAAGTAAGCACAAAAAGTGTGAATAAGATAAGATCACCAATAAAATTCCTTAAGAAAACTACCCAACACACAAGTTGTAATCTTAGTTTAATTTCAAGTATTAATTAATGGTCATATTTTCTCAAGTGTAAACTGAAAGAAGATTATCTTCAAACATTAAAACCATTTCTTTTAAGAAATCGACAATAATGGGTCATAATCCAACATTAATAGATCAACATTAACCAAACAATCAATAGCAAAATACCATAGGATTACACAACAACGACATAAACATTTAAAATCCTCCAACAAACAAGGAAGCCCATAAAACACGGTACGAATAAACCAATACAACACATTCAAATAGAAGTATATCGTAGCAAGTAGCGAAAATGGGGTTGTGTGGTCCATCTGGTTCCATTCCACTCGAAACGTGGGCGTATCTCATGGGCACGATAATCATGTGTATCCCCGATCAACGGGAAGTGGACACTGTAAGTTCGAATATTCTCAAACCATTGACCCTGCCTAACGACCTTACATGTCCAATACCCATCGAGGGCGCGGCAATCGACGCGGTCATCGATCGTGTAAACCAACCGATACCTAACCCGAGGTGGTTGTGGACGTAGTCGTCCAGCCTGCACTACTTCCACAAGTGGCTCATCGTTGCCGTTTGTGAGGGTGATGTACTCCACTTCATAGTGGCTTGGATCCACTCTCCTTAGAACGGTCGCCTCGTACAATGATCCTAGCATCCCGCCTTTTGCCCCTATGACCTCCACTCTCTGATTTGGCAGGTATGGCCCCGGTATTGGTGATGCATACAAACCAAACACAAGCTAATTTAGGGATACATGTAAAAAAAATGAATACTAAACCGATAAAATCAGTGACTAACCTATGTAATCATACCCTTCGTCCGAGCTATCGGACGATATATTGATGGGCACAGGGCGGGGAGGGAGGCCAGATGAGGAGCTGTGGTGTTATAAAGAGGATTCCATATCGTTGAAAGGGAGAGGTTATGAATGGGTAGAAATCTGTAGGGGAGAGGTTATGAAGTGGTAGGATATATATATACATTGTAAATTTATGGTTTGTCCCAATGTTCAGCATGTGACTTTCTTTCACTTGGGTATTGTAGCAATCAGGTGCATTTTTTTAGGTCCTCGGTTTCTGTTTCTTTTTTGTGGCTTTTTTGTTGCTTTTTTTATGCTTTGTAGTTGCTTTTTATAGCATGTCATTTGTTTTTTTACAGCTGTCTCCATATGCTTGCTTGTTTCCATGTCTTTGTTTTTAATGCACTGATTGAGTAAACATACAGAGACAAGAAGACAAAAATGAAACATTACCAATGATGTACACCCTCACTATTTTCGATGGCCACTATTGGAGTTTCCTTTTTCTGTTTTTGTTTTACTGTTATGTATTCAGAAAAGGACTTAGAGCATGTCACAGTTTTTCCTTTTTCTGGTTTTTCCTTTTTTTGGTTTTTCCTTTTTCTATTATTTTATGACTGTTGTGACTGTTATGTACTCAAAAAAGGTCCTTTTCTGTTTTTCCTATTTCTGGTATTTTCTTTTTCTGTACACCCTCAATATTTTCGATGACCACTAATGTGTTTCCTTTTTCTGTTTTCTTATGACTGTTATGTACTTAGAAAACAGTAGCATGCTTACACAAATACCTTCTTAATGAGTGTATATTACAGAAAAATGAAATTACATAAAGTATATATTAAAGAAATATATACTTTCCCGTTCATACTTTGGTTTATTATGTGGTTCTGATTGGTATTCATTGATGCAAAGTGAGTTGTGTTTGTTTGTAGATTATTAGTTACTAAATTGTATAACTCTAATAGCATGCCTTCACTTGATTTCCCGTTCATACTTCTATTGCACGAAAAATTAAAGGTGATCTATTTTTTAAAGACATGGATGAATAGACTTCATGCTAGCCTTATCAAATCTCGTCTTTCTCGATGTTCATTAAGAAGGAGAATCTTCCTCCTTCTGACCTGGAAAGTTTGTCTTTCTCGGTCTTCATTCATATTATTCCTTCTGTAAGCATTTTAGTTACTTACTAGAATGTTTATCGTGTTCGATGTAGGTTTCCTTAATTAGTGCCTCTATAGGTCATGACAATGCGTATCGACAAGTCGTGGATTGATTGGAAAACTAGGATTTCTGAGGCATATTTTGCAAAGCTAGATGAATTTTTAGACTTTGCATATGCCAACAAGGAGGTTGGGAGTTGCATATACTGCCCTTATAGAAAATGCAAGAATAGGTTATTCTTTGTTAGAAAAGTTGTGCGGAAGCATCTTCAAGACAATGGATTTTTGGTTAGTTATAAGTTATGGACTAAACACGGAGAGACCATTCATGATCTGATCGAGGAACCACGGGAGAGGAATGAAGTGCCACTTGAGTTAGATGGGTATTGGATGTGGGTATGGAGAGAATGGTGGAAGATACTTTAGGAAGGACTAACGTACCGACGTCGAAAAATCTAGATGATGATGGTGACCGTGGGGGTGTTACTCCTGGTCCAACTGAGTGCACTGGCCAGTTTATGAAGCTAATGGAAGCCGCTAATCTTCCTCTATATCCGGTTTCTAAGAAGCACATGTCATTGCCCTTCGCTGCCCGTCTCTTACAAGCAAAGAGTTTACACGGATGGACCAACCGGATGGACCAACCACTCATTCAAAGAGTTGCTAGAGATATTTTTTGAAGTATTACCAGATGGGGTTCACCTTCCGAAATCTTATTATCAAGCGCAGAAGTTAGTGGACGATTTAGGCTTCACTTTCACAATTATGGACGCATGTCCTAATAGTTGTATGCTCTTTCGAAATGAAGATGCAAGCCTAGATGCTTGTGCAATATGCAATGAATCGCGCTGGAGGCAAACCGTTGATGGTTGTCAATCAGGCACACGAAAAGGTGCATAACAAGCTAGGTATTTTCCCTTGAAACCACAATTGCAAAGGTTGTTTGCAACAATGGAGTCTGCCATCCGTATGAAATGGCATTACTTAAACTGTGTTGATGATGGTGTGTACCGGTGACAGGCCTAAAGTCATTATGCCAAATCAAAGTAAATTCCTAAGATGCAAACTATAACAAGTATAGTAGGTAAGTTAGGGTCGAACCCACAGGGAAACATAATCAATTGTAAGAGCAAGTATTATTACCCAAAAGTAACCAATTCAAGGGGGAGTTTTGTGTGTAAGCGATAGTGACCGAACAAGTTGCAATAAGAGGTTGCGAATATATGATGGAAAAGTATCACACCAGGTAATTATCCGCACAACAATTGAGATGGTTCATCATCGCATTTTATGAGTCTCAAGTTCTAATGTCCAGTAATTGTTCTCAATTCAGATCGTGTAATAGCTTTTAGTCCTACCAGTCCTAAAAGCACTTATCACCAAATTACAAGGGAAAACCTTCACCGAATAATAAAGCGATAGCATTCAAACATGAATTATAATGAGATACAAGCGATTCTAACAACCCGTTAAAATAGCCTGTAATCGAATCTCCTTCACAATCTACCACAAGCAACCTGCGTATGATGATTGTGTTTGCTACAATGAATCTACAACCCCAAACCTGGAATTGGGAACCCTAGCAATATGACTAGTATCGATAAACCTAGGTGATCAATCCAGATTAACCAATAATAAGCAATCAAGCAATAAGCTCAGGAGATCGAAACAATTAACAAAGGACGAACAAGAGTAGAATACTCACAACCAAATCAATCGAAGGCTTCTGATAATGCATATTTTAGATAGGCATTATAGATATTTTTAGTTTAGTTAGGTTGCATTTCTTGCTTACTTTGTTGTTAAATTGCATCTTATGTTTATTTTAGAAGAGTTCGGATTCTGCGCAATTTTGTGTTTATCTCGCAGATTGAATCGGAACACATTTGGGAGATGCAATATCTCGAAGAGGAACACAAGATACATGGGAAGGAACAAGGAAGAAAAGAAGCAAGAAAAGAAGAAAAGGCCGCAAAGAAAGCAAAGACCACAGCAAAAACTACGTGCTGCGGGCGCAGCAGATGTGCCGCGGGCACGGCAGAGCCCGCCGCAGCGGGGTATGAAGAAAACACTTGCGGCGGGCGCGACAGTCAGCGCGCAGCGCATTTTGGGAAAAAACCCTAGTTTCTATTATGTTGTTTTGAGGCCGACTTGGATGTTTTTATTAGGCCCTTTTATGTTATTATTCATTACCACTCATTATATTCTTGAAACCATTAGACACTTTAGAGATTTTGAGCCATGTCTTCCATGAGGAACTAAACTCATCTATTCTGCCTGCAATTTGAAGCTTTATTCGGATTGATTGTGAGTTTCTAATTCTCGCTCCTGGTTTCCTATTTGTGAATGCTTCAAATTCTTTGTGCTTGATTGTTCATTGTTTTATTCTATCTTGACTGATCAACTTGATAGAATCAATTCAATCGCTAAGGTTTTGTAGATTCCTGGTTGTGAACCTTAACCTAAGTGGCAAACTTATTCCTTTAGGGCTGGTTGAACTAATTGAATAAGTAGGAAGTTGAATGTGTTGTTAAATCCTTTTTTAGGGACTGCAAATACCTTGGCTAATCTCTGAACATAAGGCTATCAATTGGGTTAAATCCTTCTTTAGGGACTGTTCGATTGATAAGGGTTGCTAGGACTGGTTGGACTAGTAACTATATTAGGTCGGGACAAGGGCATTCATAGGAAACGTAATAGGACGAGAAGAAGTTACAATGATCGCTTCAATCCAATAAAGTGGAAAATTGTAGGTGGAATTGTTTCTCTTAATTGTTTAAATCAAAATCACTTACTCTGCGTTCGTTACTTTGCTTCAAAACTTTCACACAAAAACCCCCCAATCTGGTTACTCTTATTGACACTCGAATCACACTTGAATCATAAATTTCCCTGTGGGATCGACCTCTTGCTTATTACTATACTAGTTATAGGTTTGAGTTTACTTTGGCGGATCAACGACAGGTTTCCCCTCCGTCAGCTTCAAAGAACCAAGTGCAACAAAGGAGAGTTAGTTCTCCATAGGGTTTGTGAGATGAAGGAAAAGAAAAATACGTCTCTGGAAAATAACCTAAAACAACTGGCTTCCTTCTCCGAAAATAATATAACCTAATAAAAAGGGTTTAACATCCCGTAAAAATATAATATTAAAACTAATAAGATAGGGAAAAATCGGATAAAAATCCGTCTTCAGGGACTGACGCGGGCGCGCCAGTAGCAGCGCGGGCGTGTCAGTGAATTGTCTTGCTACTTCTCTCTGATGTAACGACGCAGGTCCTCCCTCCTAGCAGCGCGGGCGCGTCAGTAGCAGCGCGGCCGCGCCATGCTCACCAGCTCCCAGCTGCTTCCGAACTTCTTCACTTCAACTCTTCTATAACTTGCATGATCCTATGATTTCTTCAACTTCTTCAACAGGTTCCGAATCACCAAGTTCATACAAATATCTCTCACAATGACATGTAAATGATGACAAAAACTACTAAATGCGCTATAGAATATATCGCATATCAAATTCCCCCATACTTAAACCTTTACTCGTCCCGAGTAAGCATAGAAGTTAAGCCTACTCTTGCCATAAATCTCAAAGGTTCACAGACAGTACAAGGAAAATGAACACTAAGTACTAGTAGTTTTCACCATCTCAACAATCAGCACAAAAGACAATCAAAATAGGAAATGAGACTTACAATTGTATGTCAACCATCTACACCTTATAGCTCCCAGTGGCCTACCCGAAAACCTCCTTATCACTCCACTTCTTATGTCGCCTTCGCCAAGAGATCAATCCTAAACACTCAAAGTAAACGCTCATCTTTCCAAGGCGCCCTTTCGGGTTTTCACCAAGCCACTCATTTTTTTTTCCAAAGATGGTACTCACATAAACATTCTCACTTCCGTCAAGTCTCATATTGCCAAAGCCTAAGGCTCGCCAGACTACCTGCTTTTTGCCTGAGCCGCCCTTTCGGGTTTTCAACTCATCCCAGGATTTTGATTGCTTTTTTTTTTCATTTTTTTTTTAGAATAACAATAACAAGTGCAGAATCTGTACAAACATAATGCGGAAATGAAATATGTACAAGATATGTAAATCCTTTCCCTCCCGCATACTTGAATGAAGCATTGTCCTCAATGTGAAAGAAGACAGAAATAAGTAGGGAGAAAGAGAACAGAAGGATTCACTGAGGGGGTGGATAGTGGCGAGAGTAATCCTCTCGCATGCGGCGCAGCTTGTTGTGAGCTGAATCTGCCATGTTTTATAGTAACTTTTATATCGATTTCTGTATACATTGCATTCATTTGGGTTTAAATAGTACAGAATCTACGTAGTTTATGTTTATTTGCCAAATTATAGAATCTACACCAGTTTCTGTTTAATTCGCAGAAATCGAGGCGCTTTACAGCAATTCTACAGAAGGTCGGAAAAGCTCGGAAAACCACTACAGAAGTCCAAGGTCAAAGCAGCGGAACAAGTTTGAGAGTCAAGTCTACTCGATCTCGAGTAGGCTTACTCGACCTAGACGAGCCATGGCCGAGCGGCCTTGGTCGAGCAGACCATGATCGAGCGAGCCAGCCAAACCGAGCTCCCGACCCTACTCGACCTCGACAAGCCCTCGTCGAGGTCGACGAAGCCCAGACGCCCACGTCCGGAGTCGACGAGGAGAAGCCGAGAACATAGCCGAGGACGACCAGGCGAGACTCGCTGCCGCGGAAAGGACCAGTCGCTGCCGCGGACCCAGCCACTCGCTGCCAGCGGAAGAGCCAGCTCGAGAAGCCGAGTCACCTCTACTCGATCTCGACTAACCTTTGTCGAGATCGACGAGCCGCCCTGAGCCATGTCCGAGCAACCCGAGGAGATCTACCCGAGGAGGTCCAGTCGATGACTCAACTCTACTCGAGATCGACTAGGCTAACTCGAGATCGACAAGAGCCCAGTGAGCCAACTCCGAGCCACATCGAGCAGAGTCAAGCAGAGCCGAGAAGCCGTACTCGAGGTCGAGTAGACCTACTCGAGGTCGAGTAAGGCAGTGTCCAGAATCTTCTCGACTAGCCTAGTCCGAGTAGAGTTGACGTTGCTTGGTCGCGAAGGCGGAAAATTCTATCCCGATCTATCAAGTTCTATCTATGGAAGGCGATCTATCAACATGAAGACATATTTCCCTATTTAGTTTTATCTATTCCTTATGGATTTATTTCCATTAAACATTTATTTATCTTTTAAGCAATTTAGATATAGATAGATATCTTCTTTCCTAGATTAGCTAGGGAATGAAGGCTATAAATAAAGCCCATGGGGCTGGTTTTTCATTCATTCCAGTTCAGATTCAATTTTGAGAGAAAGAGAAGTAGTTAGTTCCATTCAGAGATACAGTTTAGGAGTTCTAAGGTTTTTAAGGTTTTGGCTTACAACGAAAGTTGATTCCCAAGATTGTAAAGGCTTTGAATTTAGTTTTAATGCAAGTTTCTTTCATCAATTCAATGTCTGTTATTGCGATGAGGCGTGAGTAGTCCACCCACTTCTGGGGCTGGGGTGAGCCCGACGGTGGCCATGTGAGGCGATGCGATAAAGGTCATATCTTTTGTGCGATTCATCTTCTTTCCCTATGAGCATGATTCTTTTGCGAGAGTCGAAGGTGATCCTTGTTTGTGTTATTGAAGCGAAAGTGATCTTAATGCAACTTGGATTAATTATGTGAAAAAGGGTTAGTAACAATTAGGGTTTATGCGAGAGCCTCTATATGCCTATTTGTTAATGACGAAAGTTATTTGATGGAAAGCATGATCTTTTATGCCTTTATGTGTTGTTTTGCATGGTTATCGTTGTGGTGTTGATACCCTGGCCTTGGAAGTCTTTTAATATATTGAGTTTATTTCTGTCGAAAATCTGTGTTTGTCTTTAATTTTGCGATTTTTAAAGTTTCTGTCTTTACTTTTCTTTGTCGAGATCGAGTACCTTATGTCGAGGTCGAGTACGCTTTGTTCATCGAGTTGATTGCCTTTGTTTTCTGTTTTCTGTTTTCGTTACTGTTCTTGTCGAGATAGAGGACAGCTACTCAAGGTCGAGTAGCTTCTGTGTCCTTGCTTTTTGTTTCTGTTTTGCTTTGTTCTTTACTTCCTTTGCTTTACTTTCTATCTTTAGTTAGATCTTTGCTTTTGTTTTAGTTGCCCTTGCCGGGTTTATTTGTGTCTTTTCTGTGTTCCTGTCTTTTCTGCTTTTCTGCTTCTGTGAGAATTTACAGCTACCTAAGAACTGCTGACATGCTTCCTCGTGGATTCGATCCTGACTATTCTCTTACTACAACGGGAGGAAGTCTTGTATTATTTGTTGAGACAGGGAAGTCAGTCTGAACTTCATTTTACATTTATTTCATACTTGACCATCCTCCTGCAACAATAAATTGGCGTCGTTGTCGGGGAGGCAATCAATCGCGCCTTAGGTAGTCAGTTCTCACTGTCTCTTTGAGTTAGATTGCAGGTGTATGCGTCGTTCTGGTCAAACACCTGAGTTTGACAGCTTAGAAGAACCGGGGCGCTACCTACACATCCACTCCAAACTCAAAAGGATCATGTCGGCCGCTGAAACACAGGAACAGCTGATCGCTAGGCTTACCAGGGAACTAGCCGCAAGGGATGCTGCTATCAACGCTAAAGATGCTGCTATCGCCGCTGAGAGAGCAGCAAGGGAACAAGCACAGGCTGAGCTTGCCCAGTATCCAACCACGGCAGAGGACTACATGCACCCAACTCTCGTCGTGCCTGAATCGGCGATTCTAATCCCTGAAAACTCTTTTGAAATTCACACTCAATTTCTTATAGAGCTTAAAAATAATGCCTTTTACGGCAGATTTAATGAGTGTCCTCTTGAACATATTACTAACTTTCATGATATGTGTCGTACTCTTGCAGAAGGCACAACTCTGGAATATGTCAAGATGAAAGCTTTCCGCTGGTCGCTCGCTAGGCCTGCACTGAAATGGCTGGAAGGGCTGAAAGCAAGATCACTCACAACCTGGGCCCAAGTAGAGCAAGAGTTTCTGAACAAATTCTTCCCACCTGCCAAAACAGCACATCTCCGCCAGAAAATCACCGCCTTTAAACAGCAGAAAGGGGAACCGCTGGCAAGGGCATGGGAGCACTACAAGGAACTGTTGCGATCTTGCCCTACTCATGGACAGCCACCCTACATCATTCAGGAGATCTTCTTCAACTCTCTTGATCAAGTCACTAAGGACAGAATCAACAATTATACTCGCTATGAGTATCTGACAATGCCGCCCAGTGAGGCATGGGGAGTGCTGGAGAAGCTCACTACCTACGACAACAAGTATGGGTCTACTGCAACCTATGAAGAGAACCCATACGCCAGTCCAGCACCATTCATGCCCCTCTATGAGCCATCAAAGGAGATCGATCCGGATGTCAGGGAGCAATACTACAGAGACCAGAATAGGAAGCTCATCAAGCAAGTAAAGTATCTCTCTGTCAACCAGCCTTGCATAGAATGCGGATCGCAAAGGCACACCACTCCTGAGTGCCCACACACAGAGCAAGTCAGGCTGGCAGAGCACCATGAGGATGCAGCTTACGCAGGGGGTCCAAATCGCTACATGGGGGACCAAAGGTTTCAGCAACCACAGTGGAACCAAGGTGTCCCTAGGAACCCCCCGCCCTACAGAGCTCCAGGGCATCCAGAAAGGGACCAGAAAAAGGATGATATACAGCTGGTCCTGGAGGAAATACGGAGAAACCACACAGAAACTAGGCAGTCCTTCAACTCCGTCTATACTCAGATGCAAGGTGTCAACTCTAGGCTTGGGGAAATGGATATATGGCGGAAAACAGTTGATACACAGATTGGTCAGCTAGCCGCAGGAATCCCCAGACAGTCAGGCGCACTCCCTGGATCTTCAGAACCAAATCCTAAGGGAAAGACTGGGCACGTCGCTGCTGTAAAACTCAGAAGCGGCCATCAACTGCAAGAGCTAGAGGTTGGAAAGCAGCAGAACGACGAAGAACAGCAAGTCGACCTCGACAAGGCCGTAGTCGATCTCGACAAAGCCGTACTCGACCTCGACAAGACTCTCGTCGACCACGAGGAGAAATTGCCAGAATCTTCGTCTGCGCCGAACAGCAACTCGACTGCACCCAATCCAGTCGATCTCGACAAGACTCTAGTCGACATCGAGGAGCCCTTGGTCGAGAAATATGCAGCACCTCCGACATCTGTTCTGGCTCCGACTCAGAAAAAGAAGCTGCCTTTCCCCACAAAATCTCTAAAGGATCCAGCGGAGAAAAAGTTTCAGCGCTTCATTAAGATGCTTCAGAAGCTGAACGTCACCATCCCCTTCACAGAAGCTCTCAATGAAATGCCGTCCTATGTCAAGTTCCTGAAGGAGATTCTGAGCAAAAAGCGATCGATGGCGGAAATCACAGAGGAGTGCAGCCATCTGGACATATTGGAGAAAAGGCCGAATCCAGGTAAGTTTGCTATAACTATTGGATTTGGTCCTTACAAAATTAATGCCCTATGTGATCTTGGAGCTAGTGTTAGTATTATGCCTTTAACGATTTGGTCCAAGATTAAGATAGGTGCCCTGGAGCCTGTGGATGCTAGACTTTATATGGCCAACAATACGGTGGTCATTCCAACAGGCATGGTGGAAAATGTCCCGGTACAAGTAGGTAAATTCTTCGTTCCTGCTGATTTCTTAATTGTTGATATGCAAGAAGATCCTGCTTGTCCAATTATTCTAGGGAGACCATTCTTGGCGACTGTGGATGCCAACATAAGCGTACGAAAAGGAGTGCTCACCTTCAACATCAGCGATGAGGTAATTGAGTATTCCTTTAACAAAACTGAAAGGCATACAGGTCCAATGGAAGAGGTCAAATCTATCTGAGCTGGCTACATCACCTGCGGAGAACCTAAGGTCAGAAATATGACTCCTGAAGAGATAGAAAAGAGGGACATGGAGGCCCAGGTGGAGGAGATCATGGCAATCCTCAAGGAAAACACGGAGAATCCCATCGACACGGACCAAGGTAAGTCCTTGTGGATTCATTATTTTTCGGATGCCTTGACAAGAGCTAAGTATGGGGTCAAGATCGACCAGGGCTCCTCGACATCGAGTAGAACCCTAGTCGATCTCGACCAGACCAAGGAGACTCCACCAGAGCCGGCTTCATCGGGCAGCAAACCAGAGGAACAGCCCTACTCGACCTCGAGGACGCTCGTCGAGATCGACCACCAGAACCCTAAGTCGACTCGGCTTTCCTCGAGCGCACCAGCAGAGCCAGGACCAGCCTCGTCGATCTCGACAAGGCTTGTCGAGGTCGACCACAACTCGGAGCCACCAGTCCCTGCTTCCTCGACGCCGCAGCAACCAGGAGGAAAACCCTCGTCGACCTCGACCACCCTAGTCGAGATCGACCACCAGTCAGCACCACCAAACCCTGTTTTCTCGAGGAGCAAACCACCAGAGCTAGAGCCTTACTCGACCTCGAGTAGGCTACTCGATGTCGACCAGCCCCTTTCTTCCCCGACTTCTGCTTCCTCGACCAGGACACCACCAGAGCATGCAGTCTCGTCGATCTCGAGGAGCCCTAGCCGAGATAGACCAAACACCGTGGTCCCCGATTCCGTCTCTGCAAAGGTAAGTCAAGGTATGGATCTTTCTTCTCCTATTTCCATTAAAGATTTATCTATACATGGGAGAGGTCTGCCTTGGTATGTGCGATTGTGCAGGATTTCCAATGATGAGCCTAAGGAGTATGAAGTTGGAGACAAGCTCTATGTCTCTAAATCAAAGGATCATTGGTTTCCCAACAAATTCAACAAGAAGCGAATGGGACCGTTCGTGGTGAACAAGATCCATTCTGGAGGATTACAGCTGATGGACAAGAATGGAGTCTTATTTGAGGCCCAAGCTACATGGGCCCTGCAGATGCCACCTTGAGCAGTAATGAAAGTCGGCCCAATGACTATAAAATCTAGAGCATGTACATAGACTTTTTAGGACATTTAAACTTTGTTTTTTGTTTTGGTTTTGGACACTTTTTGTTGTTTCTATTTTGGGTATAGGTCTTCTACTTTTTCAGGTCAATGGATAGAACCAAACTACATTAATACTCGGACCAGGAGGTGCTCCATTCGAAATTCTGCAGCTCTGCACTCATGTCTTGTGAGTTTCTTTCTTTACCCTTTACATTGTTTTATATACAGTGAGGACACTGTAATGTTTAAGTATGGGGTGTTGGGGGAAGGGCTTACTTTGTGCATTATTGCTTAGAATTGCTACATGGCTATTTTGGAATGCATTATTGAATTTATGTGCTTATATGCATGTTTTCCAAAAAATTTGAGAAAAATGACCCCATTTTAAAATTTTGAATAATGTCATGGAAGCTTATATTGAACTCGACGATGCAAAATTGGATTCATTAGAGATATAGCATGAAATTGCCTAGTAAAGGGAAGTCACAATGAAGTGCATTATTTATTGAAAACCATGAAAGGAGGTAAAATTTGAAGTTGCTTTTGACATGTTGCATGATAAGATGATGGAGGACTTTATATTTCCATATAATGCTCATATGTTTATAATCCTAGCCATACCTATGCTTATGCATCACAAAAGCCATAATACGCCCTATTTCATATATTGCTCCACATGTTCTAAATATTGCCCATTCTTTACCTTATCCGGGGATTATGTTGAGAATGATGTTACATTATGGAGATGTTATATGGTTGTTGTGTTGTTATAATATTTGGAGTTTGGAAGGAAATTATTTGAAATATATGGAAAATTTAATGAGTGAAAGAAAATCCAATCACCTCAGGAGATAAAGGTAGATTGACCCTGCTCTCTGAGATAATAGTTTGGAGAGATGAGACACACTGTGAGGAGTCCAAAGCACTAAGTATCCGGGGTCATTCATGACACCCATGTTTGCGACTCGCGAGAAGGCAGTGCTAAGGTCAGAGAGGTAAAAGCATTATTATTGAAAAAAGCAATATGAAAGGTGATGAATCAAAGAAAGAAAGAATGTGGAATGAAACTCAAAAGTGATCCATTTCCCCGGATCAAACGCACCACATTGCGAGAAATTGCCCACCTTTTAGCCTTTTACCAATCTACTCCTTCATGAGCTTAAATTAAAGTCTTCTTGATTATCAATGCTTTGTCACATAAAAATTATTTGTGCATAACCCTCCTTTTGTGAGTAGATGTTGCTTTTACATATTTGCACATGCATGAATCTGTGGCACTAGTACCTTTTCGAGGATGGTAATTGATTGCATGGACATATAAGAATGAATCTAAGATGTTGAGAGTTTGAATTCTTCCCCTGAATGACAAATAAAAGTATTGCTTGAGGACAAGCAAGCTTAAGTATGGGGTGTTTGTTGTGAGTTGAATCTGCCATGTTTTACAGTAACTTTTATATCGATTTCTGTATACATTGCATTCATTTGGGTTTAAATAGTACAGAATCTACGTAGTTTATGTTTATTTGCCAAATTATGGAATCTACACCAGTTTCTGTTTAATTCGCAGAAATCGAGGCGCTTTACAGCAATTCTACAAAAGGTCGGAAAAGCTCGGAAAACCACTACAGAAGTCCAAGGTCAAAGCAGCGGAACAAGTCTGAGAGTCAAGTCTACTCGATCTCGAGTAGGCTTACTCGACCTAGACGAGCCATGGCCGAGCGGCCTTGGTCGAGCAGACCATGATCGAGCGAGCCAGCCAAACCGAGCTCCGGACCCTACTTGACCTCGACAAGCCCTCGTCGAGGTCGACGAAGCCTAGAAGCCCACGTCCGGAGTCGACGAGGAGAAGCCGAGAACATAGCCGAGGACGACCAGGCGAGACTCGCTGCCGCGGAAAGGACCAGTCGCTGCCGCGGACCAAGCCACTCGCTGCCAGCGGAAGAGCCAGCTCGAGAAGCCGAGTCACCTCTACTCGATCTCGACTAACCTTTGTCGAGATCGACGAGCCGCCCTGAGCCATGTCCGAGCAACCCGAGGAGATCTACCCGAGGAGGTCCATTCGATGACTCAACTCTACTCGAGATCGACTAGGCTAACTCGAGATCGACAAGAGCCCAGTGAGCCAACTCTGAGCCACATCGAGCAGAGTCAAGCCGAGCCGAGAAGCCGTACTCGAGGTCGAGTAGACCTACTCGAGGTCGAGTAAGGCAGTGTCCAGAATCTTCTCGACTAGCCCAGTCCGAGTAGAGTTGACGTTGCTTGGTCGCGAAGGCGGAAAATTCTATCCCGATCTATCAAGTTCTATCTATGGAAGGCAATCTATCAACATGAAGACATATTTCCCTATTTAGTTTTATCTATTCCTTATGGATTTATTTCCATTAAACATTTATTTATCTTTTAAGCAATTTAGATATAGATAGATATCTTCTTTCCTAGATTAGCTAGGGAATGAAGGCTATAAATAAAGCCCATGGGGCTAGTTTTTCATTCATTCCAGTTCAGATTCAATTTTGAGAGAAAGAGAAGTAGTTAGATCCATTCAGAGATACAGTTTAGGAGTTCTAAGGTTTTTAAAGCTTTGGCTTACAGCGAAAGTTGATTGCCAAGATTGTAAAGGCTTTGAATTTAGTTTTAATGCAAGTTTCTTTCATCAATTCAATGTCTGTTATTGTGATGAGGCATGAGTAATCCACCCACTTATGGGGCTGGGGTGAGCCCGACGGTGGCCATGTGAGGCGATGCGATAAAGGTCATATCTTTTGTGCGATTCATCTTCTTTCCCTATGAGCATGATTCTTTTGCGAGAGTCGAAGGTGATCCTTGTTTGTGTTATTGAAGCGAAAGTGATCTTAATGCAACTTGGATTAAGTATGTGAAAAAGGGTTAGTAACAATTAGGGTTTATGCGAGAGCCTCTATATGCCTATTTGTTAATGACGAAAGTTATTTGATGGAAAGCATGATCTTTTATGCCTTTATGTGTTGTTTTGCATGGTTATCGTTGTGGTGTTGATACCCTGGCCTTGGAAGTCTTTTAATATATTGAGTTTATTTCTGTCGAAAATCTGTGTTTGTCTTTAATTTTGCGATTTTTAAAGTTTATGTCTTTACTTTTCTTTTTCGAGATCGAGTACTGATAGCATGCATTTAGGTAGGCATAATAGGTTGCATTTAGCTTATTTAAGATGCATTTCATCCATGATTTGATTACAATTTGCATATTTGCTCTCTATGTTGGTGGAATCGGAATCTACACGTTTTTATTGATTATTTCAGGTAATCGTGGATCCGAGGAGGAGACATGGGTTGATAACGCATTGGATGAGAATGTCTAGTGGATCGAAGAAGCTTACATGAAGATCTCAAGAGGTCCTGAGAAGAAGAAGCGAACCTAAACGAAGAACAAGTCTGCAGAAGTTGTCGCCAGACATGCTGAACTTGTTTTGCACTTTCTGGAGGCCTCGGTTGTCCGATCGACTATTATGACCATGCGTTGGAAAGCTCTTTCAGAGGGCTACAACTTTCATGTTGACGTCGAGAGCTGATTCAAGACGGAATTTCCGTGAAAGACCAATGCAGCGCCCGCCGCATGGGTTGCCGCGCCCGCCGCCGCCCCCGCCGCTGCGCCCGCCGCACGTACTGTCGCGCGCCGTTTTGATGGAAAAAACCCTAGTTTCTAATTTATTCACTTTGAGGCCGACTTGGATGCTTTTAATTAGGCCTTTTATGTTATTTTTGAGGAGAACTTCTATTCTATTATTACGTTCTATCAGACAATTGGAGAGAGAGCGATGTTCGCCATGGGCGACTAAACTCTCTTCGTTCTACTTGCAATTTGACGCTTTGTTTGGATTGATTGTGAGTTTCTGAATCTTGTTCCTTATTTCCTATATTGAATGTTTCAACTTCTTTGTGCTTAATTAATTATTGATTTGTTCTATCTTGTCTGGCCAACTTGTTAGATCAATTCAATTGCTAGGGTTTTGTAGATTCCTGGTTGCGAACCTTAACCCAAGTAGCAAACTTGTTCCTTTAGGGCTGGTTGAACTATTTGAATGAGTAGGAAGTTGAATGTGTTGTTAAATCCCTCTTTAGGGACTGCAAATACCTTGGTTAATCTCTGAACTTAAAGCTATCAATTGGGTTAAATCCTTCTTTAGGGACTGTTCGATTGATAAGGGTTGCTAGGACTGGTTGGACTAGTAACTATATTAGGTCGGGACAAGGGCATTCATAGGAAGACTAAAAGGACAAGAGGAAGTTACAATATCAATTCAACCAAATAAAGTGGATAGTTGTAGGTAGAGCGATCTTCTCTAAATTGCTTTGCATTAATTTGTTTATAGTTTATTTTGTTTTTGTTCTTATTTCAATCACCCAAAAACCCCCCTTTCACTAATTGGTAAATACACATTGCAAAGGAATACTTGATTCTCTGTGGGATCGACCTCTTACTTGCTTGCTATACTAGTTTGTAGGTTTGAGTTTTATTTTGATACGGTTTAAGCGACTAAAAACCGCTCATCAAATTGGCGCCGTTGCCGGGGAATCAAGTTTATTTTTTTGTTTTGTGTATTTATTGATTTTTGTGCATATATCTAACCCGTTGGGAACCTATCTTACGGTTCACAACGCCCTAGCTACTAACTTTTTAAGATGTTGAGATTAGCGCAGTTTGAAGGTGAGAACTTTCACCAATACTTCACTAGATTGCATGAGTATGTTGACAACCTTGGTTCATGGGGTTATCAATTCAGCATCCGAGATATGATTATGTGCATAATTGATGGGATGACTGTTGCGACGCGAGCGCTTGCTGAGCACCTAAGTAACGGAGGCCTGAAGCGGTTAGGAGGATTGCCGGGGTTTTGGGATTTTTTCTGTTATATGGATTACCATGTTGCACAAGAAGAATTGCTCACCATGTCTCCTCCGCCAATGGAGAACTCTGTCACATACCTGGAGGATCCATTCCATAGCCTTACACAGAGGTTGCAAGAGCATGCTGAGACTCCTGAGAGTAGTAAGAACTTGGAGAATCAGTTGAACAAACTCATTCAAATTTTAAGTGCAAAACGTGAGAAGGAAAGGGGCTTAGAAGAAGGAGTTGAAGTCATAACGGAGGGTGAAATTTTTGAGGAGCGGCAACCGTCGCAGGAGGGCGGCGATCACCGTACTGCTACGAATGAGCCCCCATCGACTTCCCTTGATTTTGAGAAACCCACCCCACCACCCCTTGAGTCTTTCAAGGATGAAAGAATGGAAGATCCTATCGAAATCATTACACTTAGTTCATTCCCTCCTATGTGGTTTCAACATGACAATGACATGCCGAATGAGGAGGAATTGGTTCTAGACAACGATAGTTTCTTAGATGATGGAGGAGATGGTCTAGTGCTTCCTGGCTTGGAATCTCATGAGTCGACGCATGAGGTTACATGTGATGTGTCTCCTACTCCATCTGCACCATCCATTCTGAGCTCGCCCATTGATGAACCAAGTCTAGAGCCATCCACTGAGGCTCAAGAGATAATAAAGGTAAACTTTTGCAATTTTGAAGTTAATGGTATATATGTTGATCCTTTTGACTGCTATTTTTAGAAGCCACCAGCGGAACTGTGTTGGTGGTATCATATTCCTTCTACAGAGAGTCATACTAGACTATTTGATAGATTGAAAGGGTTCTTGAGTTCCGCATTTTATGCTTTCAATTTATTGTGCTATGATGTGCTTTGCAAGATGTGTGCACAGGAATATGATATGTTACTGAGGGCCTTGACAATGTCTGAGAAATAAGGTCTTGAGATTGAGAATAAGTCAAGTCAATGACATTAAAGAAAGGCGCTTCTCGGGAGGCAACCCGAGGTAAGTTTTAGTTATTTCAATTCCTAGTTAGCTAGTTTTCTTTAACCCGACGCGCGCAATGCTCAGATCCGACCTATATCGCCCCTTCCACCACATTGTGAGTATTTCATTCATCTCTTTCTCTATGTTTTTATTTTTTGTTGTCTTTTATGTTTCATTGAGGACAATGAAAGGTTTAAGTGTGGGGGAGGGATTGCATTGCATATATATAGAATTTGCATATCATGTTTACTTATGATATCATGTTTACTTATGTTATCATGTTTATTTATGTTGTCATGTTTATTTTTATTCATATACTGCATATGAAAAAAATCCAAAAATATCATGCATTGCATTTAAGTGTTATTAAATACCCATCTGACTTAGTTTGTCCTCTATTTTAAATTTCAAGCATGATTCATAAAAATCCCATGGAGTTCTGGATGTTTTGATTTTTGTCTGTATTTGATTTTTGTGGAACATGAGCTAGCAAATATAATTGAGCATGTATGATTGAGCTAAAGTATGATTGAAATCCTAAAAACATGACCCTGTGAGGATGTTTGGCCTTATTTGAATTCTTTTGCTCAATTGTGTGAATTACTCGCCTAGTGTTGCTACCTCTTGGCGTTGACTGCAGTATCTATTTCCAAAGACCGACTCACATGGTTGTTGCTTGCGGAGTGTATGTTTATATTTTGAGTCTTTTTATTCAATTTTATGCATATCTAGTAAATAAGGTGGCAATGGTTGATGCACTGAGTAACCGGGTCTACGCATGACACCCATGGGTATGATTCGCGCAAAAAGGTGTTGAAAACTATCCACTAGGAAAGAAAGCTTGATCATTGAGTAACCAGGTTCATTCATGACACCCATGTTTGCAACTTGCGTCAAAAGGTGTTCGAGTGGACTTCATATTAGTAAGTTGAGGTGTTGATAGACCGGGGCCATTCATGACACCCATGTTTGCGCTTCGCGTAAGGAAAGCACCAAGACAAGAAAAAAAAAGAGAAAAGAAAACCAAAGAAAAAGAAAAAAAAAGTGTCACATTTTATTTAGTTTTCTTTATTGTGTCCCGCAAGTAATGACATTTCAGTAGATATTTGGTGATATGGTGGTCAATGTCTATGAGCTTAGTGCATTTTGGATTGAGTAGAGAGTTGTACCTTAAAGCCTAAACACATGAGTGAAACACATATTTCTGGTGAGGTTGGATGATGTCTACTTCTAAGCTTTGATCACTATAATACATGCTATGACATTTGTTTGTTTGGTTTATGTTTTCACCTGCTGTGATTTTGCTTTTTGATGAGGTTGAAACTTAAAGGGATTTCCTGTGGGATACATTGATTCATGTTCATTCTATCATTGCTTGAGGACAAGCAAAGGTTAAGTGTGGGGGAGTTTGATAGCATGCATTTAGGTAGGCATAATAGGTTGCATTTAGCTTATTTAAGATGCATTTCATCCATGATTTGATTACAATTTGCATATTTGCTCTCTATGTTGGTGGAATCGGAATCTACACGTTTTTATTGATTATTTCAGGTAATCGTGGATCCGAGGAGGAGACATGGGTTGATAACGCATTGGATGAGAATGTCTAGTGGATCGAAGAAGCTTACATGAAGATCTCAAGAGGTCCTGAGAAGAAGAAGCGAACCTAAACGAAGAACAAGTCTGCAGAAGTTGTCGCCAGACATGCTGAACTTGTTTTGCACTTTCTGGAGGCCTCGGTTGTCCGATCGACTATTATGACCATGCGTTGGAAAGCTCTTTCAGAGGGCTACAACTTTCATGTTGACGTCGAGAGCTGATTCAAGACGGAATTTCCGTGAAAGACCAATGCAGCGCCCGCCGCATGGGTTGCCGCGCCCGCCGCTGCGCCCGCCGCCAGGGACGGTATTCATGCTGCGCCCGCCGCATGGTTTGCCGCGCCCGCCGCCGCGCCCGCCGCTGCGCCCGCCGCACGTACTGTCGCGCGCCGTTTTGATGGAAAAAACCCTAGTTTCTAATTTATTCACTTTGAGGCCGACTTGGATGCTTTTAATTAGGCCTTTTATGTTATTTTTGAGGAGAACTTCTATTCTATTATTACGTTCTATCAGACAATTGGAGAGAGAGCGATGTTCGCCATGGGCGACTAAACTCTCTTCGTTCTACTTGCAATTTGACGCTTTGTTTGGATTGATTGTGAGTTTCTGAATCTTGTTCCTTATTTCCTATATTGAATGTTTCAACTTCTTTGTGCTTAATTAATTATTGATTTGTTCTATCTTGTCTGGCCAACTTGTTAGATCAATTCAATTGCTAGGGTTTTGTAGATTCCTGGTTGCGAACCTTAACCCAAGTAGCAAACTTGTTCCTTTAGGGCTGGTTGAACTATTTGAATGAGTAGGAAGTTGAATGTGTTGTTAAATCCCTCTTTAGGGACTGCAAATACCTTGGTTAATCTCTGAACTTAAAGCTATCAATTGGGTTAAATCCTTCTTTAGGGACTGTTCGATTGATAAGGGTTGCTAGGACTGGTTGGACTAGTAACTATATTAGGTCGGGACAAGGGCATTCATAGGAAGACTAAAAGGACAAGAGGAAGTTACAATATCAATTCAACCAAATAAAGTGGATAGTTGTAGGTAGAGCGATCTTCTCTAAATTGCTTTGCATTAATTTGTTTATAGTTTATTTTGTTTTTGTTCTTATTTCAATCACCCAAAAACCCCCCTTTCACTAATTGGTAAATACACATTGCAAAGGAATACTTGATTCTCTGTGGGATCGACCTCTTACTTGCTTGCTATACTAGTTTGTAGGTTTGAGTTTTATTTTGATACGGTTTAAGCGACTAAAAACCGCTCATCAAATTGGCGCCGTTGCCGGGGAATCAAGTTTATTTTTTTGTTTTGTGTATTTATTGATTTTTGTGCATATATCTAACCCGTTGGGAACCTATCTTACGGTTCACAACGCCCTAGCTACTAACTTTTTAAGATGTTGAGATTAGCGCAGTTTGAAGGTGAGAACTTTCACCAATACTTCACTAGATTGCATGAGTATGTTGACAACCTTGGTTCATGGGGTTATCAATTCAGCATCCGAGATATGATTATGTGCATAATTGATGGGATGACTGTTGCGACGCGAGCGCTTGCTGAGCACCTAAGTAACGGAGGCCTGAAGCGGTTAGGAGGATTGCCGGGGTTTTGGGATTTTTTCTGTTATATGGATTACCATGTTGCACAAGAAGAATTGCTCACCATGTCTCCTCCGCCAATGGAGAACTCTGTCACATACCTGGAGGATCCATTCCATAGCCTTACACAGAGGTTGCAAGAGCATGCTGAGACTCCTGAGAGTAGTAAGAACTTGGAGAATCAGTTGAACAAACTCATTCAAATTTTAAGTGCAAAACGTGAGAAGGAAAGGGGCTTAGAAGAAGGAGTTGAAGTCATAACGGAGGGTGAAATTTTTGAGGAGCGGCAACCGTCGCAGGAGGGCGGCGATCACCGTACTGCTACGAATGAGCCCCCATCGACTTCCCTTGATTTTGAGAAACCCACCCCACCACCCCTTGAGTCTTTCAAGGATGAAAGAATGGAAGATCCTATCGAAATCATTACACTTAGTTCATTCCCTCCTATGTGGTTTCAACATGACAATGACATGCCGAATGAGGAGGAATTGGTTCTAGACAACGATAGTTTCTTAGATGATGGAGGAGATGGTCTAGTGCTTCCTGGCTTGGAATCTCATGAGTCGACGCATGAGGTTACATGTGATGTGTCTCCTACTCCATCTGCACCATCCATTCTGAGCTCGCCCATTGATGAACCAAGTCTAGAGCCATCCACTGAGGCTCAAGAGATAATAAAGGTAAACTTTTGCAATTTTGAAGTTAATGGTGTATATGTTGATCCTTTTGACTGCTATTTTGAGAAGCCACCAGCGGAACTGTGTTGGTGGTATCATATTCCTTCTACAGAGAGTCATACTAGACTATTTGATAGATTGAAAGGGTTCTTGAGTTCCGCATTTTATGCTTTCAATTTATTGTGCTATGATGTGCTTTGCAAGATGTGTGCACAGGAATATGATATGTTACTGAGGGCCTTGACAATGTCTGAGAAATAAGGTCTTGAGATTGAGAATAAGTCAAGCCAATGACATTAAAGAAAGGCGCTTCTCGGGAGGCAACCCGAGGTAAGTTTTAGTTGCCCTTGCCGGGTTTATTTGTGTCTTTTCTGTGTTCCTGTCTTTTCTGCTTTTCTGCTTCTGTGAGAATTTACAGCTACCTAAGAACTGCTGACGTGCTTCCTCGTGGATTCGATCCTGACTATTCTCTTACTACAACGGGAGGAAGACTTGTATTATTTGCTGAGACAGGGAAGTCAGTCTGAACTTTATTTTACATTTATTTCATACTTGACCATCCTCCTGCAACAACACAGCTCTTCCCTCATACCTCTGAACTCGCCAAAGCATTCTAGGATGTCGGCCTGCTGGTGGAGAATCTGGTTCTGCACACTATCTTGGTTTTGAACCACCGTCGTCAAACTCCCTACGTCTTGGCGCAGAAGGCCAATCTGGTCAACCATGTAGCCCCACTGGTGAGGCTGCTGATGAGCATCCTGAAAAGCTTGTGGGGGCCAAGGGGCCCACTGATGTGAATCCTGCTGGCCCTGATATGTCGGGTGAGAATCCCAACCGTGAGAAGGGATATGATAAGCAGGCACCTCCTGCTGTGGGTTCTGTACGAAACCCTGAGTATCTGTCTGAACAAAAGCCTGCGGAGCCACAGGCGCATCCTCAATCATGGCAGCTCCAGCTGTGCCACTACTGCTACCCACTTCTAGGCGATGCCGTCTACCCAGAACTGATGTCGGAAAATAATCAGCCTCAATATACCAATCAGTCCAAGTCTCAGACCAAGGAAGGGGCTTAGGGAGCCTAAACTGATGCTCTTTCTTCTTGCCTGTACACCAAATGGTTCCCCCATCCGGCGCAGTGTCAAGCATCAAACACCTCCGCAGATACTCCTTTGTGTAGGTCCTTGCTATGACCTGCTCCTCCAACTCTTGCAAACCACCTGGCTCAACGCCTACAGCAATGGCTACCCGAGTAATAAGTCCGCCTTGGACCATTTCTGGTCCAGCGGCACTGCGATCCCTTCTGACCTTGTCAAGCCCATCGAAGAAAAGCCTAAGCCAGTCAGGAGTATAGTTTGCAGTAGGTACAACGCTGTAAGCAAACCTCAAGTGTGTCATGGAGAGCTTGGTATCTGTGGTCAGCCCATAATATGTCCCAGAGACGATCTTGCACAACATACGGAAGACATGGTGAGTAATCCTGCTGTTGTACTCGTTACTGGTTAAGAATTCCTCTCCAGACACCGCTCTAAAGAATGCAACTAGGTCTGGGTCGGTCACAGCTGTCATCCATCCATCAGTTGGGGCTTTAGTGATCCCCAAAGCAGCTCGCAACCTTGCTGCAGAAATCCTGTAGGAAGTGTCATTGAACCTGAAAGAGACCCCTCTAATTCTGTTATCCCCAAGGTACAACTGATATGTCGCAAGGAACTGCTTGCACAGTTCTGGGTATCCTACAGCTCTCAACTCCAAAAAATCACCAATACCAGCGTGAGCTAAACACTTCTGCATACAATCTAGCATCTGAAGTCTCTGAAGGGTCTCTCTATGCAGATATTTTGTAGAACTGACACAGTTTACCTTATTATAAATCGCCCACTCCTCTTCAGACAGATCTAACTCATCATCAGATCGACTCACCTCTTCCTCCGATGAACTCATATTCGACAAATAATAAGACTAGATCCGAATCGAAATAAGGACAGCGGAAAGAACTCACAAAGAACAGATGAGGCTCAGCTCAGGAGGTCGACTCGGGCGCGTCAGGAACACGGCACGGGCGCGTTGGAGATAGGCGGGCACGTTTGAGGGCGCGGGCGCGTTGGAGAGTGGCGCGGCCGCGTCGGTGGTGTCAGCCTCTTGGCTCGTAACTCTGACAGGCGCGGGCGCGTTGGAGAGCTGGCGCGGCCGCGTCGGCGATTTCTGCAGACTCGAAAATCGCCGGAAGTGGTTGTCGACGCTGAGCCTCTCCCCGGTACCGAGGACGAAAGGAAATGACAATGGGGTAAGGGGGGTGGTGTTTAGGGATCTTGGTGGAGGACTATCAGCTGAAATAGGGGTGTTTGTGGGTGTGGGTGTGGGGTAGATTGGAAGGAGAGGATGTGGATGTGGGGAAGGGTAGGGTTTTGGTTGTATTTGAGGGATGGTGATGGGGCTTGGAGCTGGCGGGCTGGCCCGAAGTGGGTTTTCCAGCCCGTGGTCTTTTTTTTTTTTTCGAATTTTTTTTTTTTTTTTAACTACTCGGGTTGGACTAGAACTCGACCGAGCTCTGTGCCCGAGTTTCCTACTGTAAAACCAATGGTTTCGGAATAGAACTCGAATTTTTTTTTTTTTTGAGACAGAAATTTAACACTGCGGATGCAGTGGGTCCGAAATGCGGATGCAATTCGTCACCAGAAGCTCCCTCTTTATTACCTACAAGTTAGAATAAAACTAGTTAAGGGAAAGAATGCAATACCTTGGGTTGCCTCCCAAGCAGCGCCTTTGTTTCAAGTCGCTGGCTCGACTAAGCCTTTTTTTTTATTATTCTAACTCTGCATTTGGCTCCTCCAAAACTAACTCATCCATAGCCTCCTTCGGGAACCCTTCATAGTATGTCTCAAGCCTTTGACCATTTACCTTGAACTTCTTGTGGCTATTTGGGTCATATAACTCTACAGCGCCATGTGGGAAAACTTCAGCAACAATGTATGACCCCCCCCACTTTGACCTGAGCTTCCCAGCGAAGAGTTTCAGGCGAGACTGAAAAAGTAGGACTTTGTCACCGGCTTTAAAGTCCTTCCTATGGATGTGCTTGTCATGCCATGCCTTGGTCTTCGCCTTGTAGATTGCCGCATTATCATAGGCGTCCAAACGTAACTCCTCGAGCTCGCCTAACTGTAGCTTCATGTGTTCTCCAACCCCGTCACTCTGCATATTGCATTGTTTCACTGCCCACCAAGCCTTGTGCTCCAGCTCAACAGGAAGATGACATGCCTTACCATAGACAAGTCTGAAAGGAGACATCCCAATTGGAGTTTTGTAAGCAGTGCGATAAGCCCACAATGCATCATCAAGTCTCAAACTCCAATCCTTCCTGTTAGGATTTACAGTCTTCTCGAGAATGGCTTTGATCTCTCTATTGGACACCTCTGCTTGGCCATTCGTCTGTGGATGGTATGCGGTGGAAAATCTATGTGTGACATGATATTTCTTCAGCACGACAGTCACAGTTTTGTTGCAGAAATGGGTACCCCTGTCACTAATCAGCGCTCTAGGAATTCCATGCCTGGCAAAAATATTGCTTTTCAAGAACACTGCCACAACTTTAGAGTCATCAGTTCTGGTGGCCTTCGCTTCCACCCACTTGGAAACGTAGTCCACCGCAAGTAAAATATACAAGTTCCCACAAGAACTAGGAAAAGGTCCCATAAAGTCAATGCCCCAAACATCAAAGATTTCGCAAAAAAATCATCGATGATTGTTGCATTTCATTCTTTTGAGAGATATTCCCCATTCTTTGACACCTATCACATGCCTTGCAGAAAGAATAAGCATCTTTAAAAATATGTGGCCAATAAAATCCAGATTCAAGCACTTTTCTAGCAGTTTTATTGGCACCAAAATGTCCCCCACATGCTTGAGAATGACAAAATTCAAGAACAGATCGTACCTCATTATCTGGAAGACAACAACGAATTACCTGATCAGCACAATGTTTCCATAGGTATGGGTCATCCCAAACATAGTGGTTTGCTTCTCTTCGAATCTTCTCCGTTTGGGCCTTGGTATGATCCGGGGGAAATTCCCCACAAACTAAGTAGTTTACAATGTCCCGGTACCAAGGGTTTACAAAATGAAGTCCTAGAACGGACTGAGATGGGTTGAGAAGTAATAGCGTGGGCGCATCAGGGAACGACGCGGGCGCGTCAGACTCCGGCGCGGGGGCGTCAGACTCCGGCGCGGGCGCGCCAGACTCCGACGTGCTTTTGTGCTCGATTCTGCACAATGTGTCATCCGGAAACGTTCCTAAGATGGGTTTCTGTGACTCCGGCTTGTCCTCCTCATTCACCAATCTGCTTAAGTGGTCAGCCACCAGATTCTCCGCTCCTTTCTTGTCCTTAATCTCCACATCAAATTCGCTGAGCAACAGGACCCATCGAATTAATCTTGGCTTTGTCTCCTTCTTTGTCATCAAGTAGCGGAGGGCTGCGTGATCTGTGTAGATAATCACTTTGACCCCAAGCAGATACTGTCGAAACTTCTCTAGTGCAAACACCACGGCTAGCATTTCTTTCTCAGTGGTGGAGTAGTTGCGCTGCGCTCCATTCAGAGTCATGGAAGCATAATGGATCACATGAGAGGCTCTTCCCTCTTTTTGGCCTAGCACTGCTCCCACTGCATAGTCGCTAGCATCACACATGATCTCAAATGGGCGAGACCAATCTGGTGCCTGAATGATTGGTGCACTAGTGAGGCGTCCTTTCAGCGAATCGAACGCCTCTTTGCACTCTTGTGTGAGTAAAAAGGTCACATCTTTCTTCAGAAGCTCACACAAGGGTGAGGATACCTTCGAAAAGTCCTTTTTGGCCTAGTACTGCTCCCACTGCATAGTCGCTAGCATCACACATGATCTCAAATGGGCGAGACCAATCTGGTGCCTGAATGATTGGTGCACTAGTGAGGCGTCCTTTCAGCGAATCGAACGCCTCTTTGCACTCTTGTGTGAGTAAAAAGGTCACATCTTTCTTCAGAAGCTCACACAAGGGTGAGGATACCTTCGAAAAGTCCTTGATAAACCTGCGATAAAAACCTGCATGGCCTAGGAAAGAACGAACTTCGCGCACATTAGTAGGATAAGGCAAAGATTGAATTACATCAATCTTCGCCTTATCGACCTCAATACCCTTTTCAGAGACTATGTGACCTAAAACAATTCCCTGTTCTACCATAAAATGACACTTTTCAGAGTTCAAAACCAGATTAGTTTCAACACATCTTTTTAACACTAGTGCCAAATGGCTCAAACAAGTATCAAAGCTATCCCCATGTACTGTGAAATCATCCATGAATACTTCAATGAAATTTTCAATGTATTCAGAGAAGATACTAACCATACATCGTTGAAATGTCCCGGGTGCGTTACATAGTCCAAATGGCATTCTGCGATATGCAAAAGTACCGAAAGGACATGTAAATGTAGTCTTCTCCTGGTCCTCTGGCGCTATGGCCACCTGAAAATATCCAGAGTATCCATCAAAAAAGCAATAATAGGGGCGCCCAGCAAGGCGTTCTAGCATCTGATCAATAAAGGGGAGGGGGAAGTGATCATTCCTGGTCACTGTATTCAGCTTGCGATAGTCTATGCATACCCTCCAACCTGTTTGTGTTCTGGTAGGGACCAACTCACTTTGTTGATTCTCCGCGACTGTAATCCCTCCTTTCTTAGGGACAACTTGTGTAGGACTTACCCATTGACTGTCAGAAATTGGGAAAATCATGTCTGCTGATAGCAATTTCAGCACTTCCTTCTTCACCACATCCATCATGGGAGGATTGAGCCTTCTATGTGGTTGGCGTGATGGCTTAGCTCCATCCTCCAGCAGAATCCTGTGCATGCATGTAGATGGGCTAATCCCCTTGATGTCAGCGATGGTCCACCCCAGCGCAGTTTTGTACTTCTTCAGAACCTCCACTAACCTTTCTTCCTGCTCTGCTGAAAGCTTACTTGACACAATAACTGGTAAAGTGTCATCAACTCCTAGGAAAGCATACTTGAGATGACTAGGGAGTTGTTTGAGTTCAATTTCAGGTGCCTGCACAACAGATGGAACAAGCACTTCGCTTGGAGTCACTAGATTGGGGCCAATGCCCAAAAGAGTAGAGAACTTACCTTCTACATCCATCTGGGCTACTAATTTCTGCATGTTAGATGTAATTGAAAAATCTGTATAGGACTTGTCAATAGCATTCTCAATAATTGACTGCAACTCATCTTCCCTAGAAATATCAAATAGATCTTGAGCTAATGGTTCAATCACATCAATAGAGCACAGAGAATGGTCATCGACAGGATGTTTCATAGCCTTGTATAAGTCGAATTCAACCTTTTCTCCATTAAATTCCATTGTTAGTGTCTCAGAAACACAATCAATTTTTGTCCTAGCTGTTTTAATAAAAGGTCTACCTAACAGAATAGGCGCATCATGCTTATCATGTTCCATATCCAGGACAAAGAAATCTGCAGGAAAAATCAGTTTATTGACCATGACCAAAACGTCTTCTACTACTCCTTTAGGGTATTTATTAGACATGTCAGCTAGTTGCACAATTACTCCAGTTTCATGCAAAGGTCCTAAATCTAGCGATTTGTAAAGTGAGTAGGGAAGCACATTTATGGAAGCGCCCAAATCAAGCATAGCTCTATCAAATTTTACATCTCCAATGACACAAGGGATAGTAACCATACCTGGATCAGTGCACTTTTTCGGCATTCTCCTCTGAAACATAGCGGAGACTTGCTCACTTACTTTCACTTTCTTTTTACCTTTCAGCTTCTGATTTCTCTTCACCGTGCAAAGCTCCTTCAAGAACTTGGCGTACTTGGGCACAGTTTTTATCATTTTCAGCAGAGGAATGTTCACCTGACACTTGCTAAATGTCTCGAAAAGCTCTAAATCATCGATTATCCTCCTCTCTTTGAGTGCCTCGGGGAACGGAGGTTTTGGTTTCTCCGACCCGAGAGGGGGAAAATCCGGTCGGACATATGTATCGACATAGGGCTCGGATTCAGGCGAGATCGGACTCGACGTGGGCGCGCCAGTGTTCAGCGCGGGCGCGCCAGTGTTGGGCGTGGCCACGTCGAAGACCTGCGTGCTTTCCTCCTCATCTTCCTGACTTTTCAGCTCTTTTCCATTCCGAAGAGTTATAGCACTGACGTTTTCCTTTGGATTGACCACCGTTTGAGATGGTAGACCCCCTGACGTCTTTGCCTCTATTCTCGTGATTGCTTCGGCCATTTGCCCCATTTGTTTCTGTATATCTTTTATGCTCGATTCAGTTGTCTGAACATGCGCAGTAAAGTGCTGTGTCAGGGTATTGAGCATGGACTCAGTAGAGGGAGCGTTACCCTGCTGCCTCTGATTGTAGGGAGGTGGTTGTTGCTGATGTGGTTGGTTTGGTGGATCCCTCCATCTGAAATTTGGGTGATCCCGCCACCCTGGGTTGTAGGTGTTTGAGTAGGGGTCATGTCTGGGTCTCTGAGGTCCATTTCCACCTATAGCACTTACTTCAGCGGTGTCTTCCTGGAGTGTAGGACACGCATCAGTTGGGTGGAAGTTATCATTGCAGATTCCACAAGCCTTGAGTTGTTGAGGAGTCCCTTGCAGAGTGAGCCTCCTAACCATATCCTTCAATTCAGCAATATCTTTGGATTGGTTAGAGTCTACCGAATTAACTCCTTTCTTTTTGGTGGATTTCCCGAAATTTCTAGTCCCCTCAGCCATTTCCTGAATCTTCTCCATGGCTCCCTCTGGCGTGGCATTCAGAATGTTTCCTCCGCAAGCGGCATCAATCATCCTTCTATCAGATTCCAGCAATCCCCCATAGATGTATAGGACTAGGTCCTTCGTGTTGTAGCCATGGAAAGGGCAATTAGCGCAAAGCTTCTTGAACCTTTCATTGTAATCGTAGAGGGTTTCATCATCTTCCTGCTCTATATTGCTGATCGCCTTCTTCAAGGTGTTCTCCTTCTTAGCAGGAAAGAATTTCTCCAGGAAGGCCTTGTGGAGCTTAGGCCAAGTGTCGATGCTCCCTGTAGGAAGACTGTAGTACCAGTCATCCGCAGCATCGACCAGCGTGAACCCAAAGGCTCTCATCTTTATCTGTGCTTCATCTATATTGGCTGGTTTCATGCTCATGCACACATTATGAAACTTCCCCATGTGCTTGATGGGGTCTTCTCCAGCCAATCCATGGAATTTGGGCAGTTGATGAATCAGCCCAGACTTTAGCTCAAAATGGTTGTCATCCCCCAGAGCAGAGATTGTCACAGCAGGTGCCTGCTGTGTGATGTTTGCTGTTGTCAACTGTCGCAGCGTCTGATTTACATTTCCAGCCATTGGATCAGGTTGTTGGGGATGTTGGTGTTGTTCTCTAAGGCGGCGGTGGTATGTCCTGTCAATTTCCCAATCAAAATCAACAAGATGGGGATCAGTAGCACGAGTGCGAACCATGCAAGAGGTTCGCATCCAAACAGGTAATAAGACAAACAAGAACAAAGATAATCCGTTTCCCCGGCAACGGCGCCAAATTTGACAGACCTAAAGTCGTTATGCCAAATCAAAGTAAATTCCTAAGATGCAAACTATAACAAGTATAGTAGGTAAGTTAGGGTCGAACCCACAGGGAAACAGAATCAATTGTAAGAGCAAGTATTATTACCCAAAAGTAACCAATTCAAGGGGGAGTTTTGTGTGTAAGCGATAGTGACCGAACAAGTTGCAATAAGAGGTTGCGAATATATGATGGAAAAGTATCACACCAGGTAATTATCCGCACAACAATTGAGATGGTTCATCATCGCATTTTATGAGTCTCAAGTTCTAATGTCCAGTAATTGTTCTCAATTCAGATCGTGTAATAGATTTTAGTCCTACCAGTCCTAAAAGCACTTATCACCAAATTACAAGGGAAAACCTTCACCGAATAATAAAGCGATAGCATTCAAACATGAATTATAATGAGATACAAGCGATTCCAACAACCCGTTAAAATAGCCTGTAATCGAATCTCCTTCACAATCTACCACAAGCAACCTGCGTATGATGATTGTGTTTGCTACAATGAATCTACAACCCCAAACCAGGAATTGGGAACCCTAGCAATATGACTAGTATCGATAAACCTAGGTGATCAATCCAGATTAACCAATAATAAGCAATCAAGCAATAAGCTCAGGAGATCGAAACAATTAACAAAGGACAAACAAGAGTAGAATACTCACAACCAAATCAATCGAAGGCTTCAAAGAACCAAGTGCAACAAAGGAGAGTTAGTTCTCCATAGGGTTTGTGAGATGAAGGAAAAGAAAAATACGTCTCTGGAAAATAACCTAAAACAACCGGCTTCCTTCTCCGAAAATAATATAACCTAATAAAAAGGGTTTAACATCCCGTAAAAATATAATATTAAAACTAATAAGATAGGGCAAAATCGGATAAGAATCCGTCTTCAGGGACTGACGCGGGCGCGCCAGTAGCAGCGCGGGCGCGTGAGTGAATTGTCTTGCTACTTCTCTCTGATGCAACGACGCAGGTCCTCCCTCCTAGCAGCGCGGGCGCGTCAGTAGCAGCGCGGCCGCGCCAGGCTCACCAGCTCCCATCTGCTTCCGAACTTCTTCATTTCAACTCTTCTATAACTTGCATGATCCTATGATTTCTTCAACTTCTTCAACAGGTTCCGAATCACCAAGTTCATACAAATATCTCTCACAATGACATGTAAATGATGACAAAAACTACTAAATGCGCTATAGAATATACCGCATATCAACCGGCACCCGGCCGACTCTCCTGCTTGGAAGCACCTTGATGCCAAACACCCTAGTTTCGGAGCTGAGATGAGGAATGTGCGCTTATGTATTGCTTCTGATGGATTTAATCCTTTTGGTAATCAAAATGTCAATCATAGCACGTGGTCGGTCATCCTAGTTCCTTACAACTTACCACCTATGTATATCTTGAAGCAACCGTATATATACCTTTCTGTGCTTATTGATGGACCAAAAGGACCTGGAGATAAGATAGATGTGTATTTAGAGCCTTTGATAGAGGAGCTAAAGGAATTGTGGGAAGTGGGTGTAGAAACATTTGATGCTTCTGCCAATGAAATGTTTCAAATGCGTGTTGTCGTGCTATGGACTATCAATGACTTTCCAGCCTATGCGAATTTGTCTGGGTGGAGTACTAAAGGTGAGTATGCATGTCCAAATTGCAACATAAGGACAATTGCAACATACTTAAAATCTAGCCACAAGTGGTCGTACGGTAGGAGTACGCGGTTATTGCCATATGATCACAAGTATCGAAGAGATTTGAAGTCATTTTATGATGGACGGGAATTTGATTCCGCGCCTCCTAGAACGACCGGGGCTGATCACCTCTGAAAACTTGATGAAAATAGAGTGCTTACTTGTTATAAAAAGGATGACATGCTATTGAGAAAGAAGATGGGACCTGACAAACCGGAAAGGGATCCAGCCAAAAAAAAGAAGCATAATTGGAAGAAGAAAACCATCTTGTATGAGCTACCGTATTGGAAAGACAATCTGTTTCCATATAGCATAGATGTGATGCACTCCGAGAAGAATTTTGCCGAAAATGTACTGAATACTATATTGGGAGTGAAAGGTTGAACCAAAGACAATGTTTTTGCTCGTCACGACCTTGAGAGACTTGGAATTCACAAGCAATACCATGTGAAGCTCACAGAATCGGGTACTGAGGTTTATGAGAGGGCTGAATTTGAGATGGACAATGTCGGGAAGGACAAGTTCTTGTTAGCCTTATCCAAGGCCAGAATGTCGGATGGTTCGTGTTCCAGTATTGCACGGAGGGTGAACTTAAGGGATCGCACCATTGGAGGGCTTAAAAGCCATGATTATCGCATTCTTTTACAAGAGCTAATTCCTCTTTGTGTTCGGAGTTCCTTGCCAAGGAATGTGGTATCTGTTCTGATTGACGTTGGAAAGTTCTTCAAGGTGTTGAGCTCAAAGGTTAATACAAACACTTCATTGGAAGAGGCACGTGCTCAGATCATTCTAACCCAATTTGAGATTGAGAAGATATTTCCGCCATCTTTCATGGATGTGATGGGGCATTTACCTGTGCATCTCGCGGAGGAAGCATTACTCGGTGGAGCTGTACAGTTTCTTTGGATGTACCCTATCGAGAGGTTTCTACTCGCTTTGAAAAATTATGTTCGACAACAAGCTTGTCCAAAAGCATCACTAGCCAAAGGTTACATCATGGAAGAGTGCATGAACTTTTGCACTCAATATCTACAAGACGTGGAAAGCAAGTCGCAAAGACCACCAAGAAGAAAAGATGATGCCGAGAAGAAGGGAAAGGGGTTCATTCTACCCGAAGTGACACGTAACCAAATCCACCGATGGATCTTGTTTCATGCTGCTGGAGTTACACAATATCTGGAGTAAGTCCTTTTCAGACTAGGTGCATTTGGTTTGTTAGGATATCAAAGCAATATTATAGGACTTGCTAACATTATACCCCCTTCTTAACATTAAAGGGAACATTTGGCATATATTAAACAGCACAATCCTATGGCAAATGAGACATCAGTGGCATCAATTCATTTCAACAAGTTCCCGCAATGGTTCAAGTCACACGTGAGTACCAGCTTCAAGTTTCCAAGTGTAATTAATGTGCTTTATCATATTTGAGTAATATGTAAAGTACCTACCAAATGAACATTTTACCTTTACATCTTCAAGTTGCAGAGTTGCGCCGGGCAGGGGATGTGTCCTTAAGTAATGAAGTTATCTCATTGTCAAACTTCCCGTCCCCTGTGGCAGCACGGTTGACCTCATACGCATCGAATGGATATTTCTTTCGTGTCAAAAGTGTTGACACACAAAAAACGAGACAAAATTGTGGGGTGTATTTGCAAGGAGATTTTGTACCCTATTATGGGAGATTAACGGATATTATAAGGGTTACATATGCCTCAGATATCAAATACGTATTATTTAGGTGTGAGTGGACACATCCTTCAACAGGGGTTAAATTGGACCCTTTTCAATGCACATTAGTAAACTTTGATAGGTTACTATACCCACGTGATAAACTTGGGGATGAACCATTTATCTTGGCATCGCAAGCTCGCCAAGTGTGGTATAATCCGGATGCGTCTGGACATGGATGGTTAAATATCGGTGAAGTTAAATCTAAGGACTGTGCTCATGTAGATGATGGCAATGTGGACTTTGATGATGAGTTGGAGCTCGAACAGAGGTCGGTACCATCTGTGCTACTGCTGCTTATTTTGTGTAGAACACAAATGTGTGTTTTTGGAAGATGTTGACATCCGGAGTTGTTGTCTCAATTGAAGGGTTTTCTTGTGTTTTTCTCTGCTTTTTTTTTTGTAATAGACAATGCCTTAGGGTTAATGAATATGTTAGGTATTTGGAGTTTTGATTACAAGTACATAAACCATTTCTCTTATAAGCAATCATCCATGTCACTTGTAGGCAATCATGAAGAAACGACAGGGTGGACCCGACAAACCGCGAACCGTGGCTGAATTCCTATTGTCTACTGACTCACGTGGCTCTCAGAGTGGCTCGTCACCGTTTGCATCAACAGCCGGAACACTGCTTCCCACGTAAAGCTCCACCACCGACTGCATATCCAGCAGAAGAAAAGGTTCGTTAGTGCTCCATTTCTTGCTGATGTTTATTCTGTTAAGTTGCTTTTTAATTTCAGCAACATTCATAGTTCTTTGATACTTGCACATTCAATCAAGTCATGAGACTTCCATATATATTTTTAATGAGTGTCTAACTATAGTGTATTCGTGTTTCAATCATTAAGAAACGAAAGGGTCGACCAGGCAGACCGCGAACCATATCTGACTTTTTACTGCCTACCGGAGAAAGATCCTCCCCAAGTGTGTGCTCAATGTCGGCATCAGCAGCTGGAACCCTCCCTCTCACGACTCCACCACAAAATGAAGTCCTTGCTCTAGGTCAACCTCAGTCACTTGCTCTGCTTCTTGCCCAATCGAACACTCAAGTCAACAATGTACTCACAACGCATCCAGATGTAGCTCCACAATCGGTTGCACCAGATGATGCAAATGCTCCTAATGATGCAGACCTCGACGTCGATTCATCTGGTTAGGCATTAATTTGCATCCAACCCTTATATCTTCCTCAATCCTTTATAGTTGTGTGAATAAATAATCAAATATATGGTGTTTCAAGATGAAGATGAACGTCCAACCCCTAGAGGTCATAGTAATGGTGTGTTGGGGTGGAACACCGGAGCCAAGGTTGTAGTCGAATTCAATGACAAGTTCCAACCAGTTGGGGCTAACGCCAAACATCTCAAGTCGCAACTGGGGATACTAGTGCGTGACGGCCAACGGCTTCCTCTTACTATGCTGGACTGGACCTCTTTCAGACAAGATGTGATGGATGGTATATGGGAAGAAGTTAAAGTATTTTCTTTCTCCTTTCTACTTTGTCACTTTTATAATATGGATGAGGTTATTTCTCCTTTATACTTTCTTTTTCAGCATGTACAAACTTTCACCTGACCATTTGGTTCTTTTTTATCTTATTGCCTTTAACACTTATAGAAAAAATTGGTGGATCCTCCCGATGAGTTCAAAGAGGTTTGCTTGAGAATGTTAAACATCATGTGGAAGGGCTATAAGTCTAAAACAAAGGCGAAATGTTTTACTTGTTGTCAAGATGACCCTGAGCTGGAAAAGCATAATCCTCCAACTGTCCTCCCACCTGATTAGATTACGCTCATTGCATATTGGAGAAGTGAGGTTGCCCAGGTATTCTTTATTTCCCCCTTATCTTAGATGGTCCATTTGCAAGTTTGGTGCATCCTATTGTAACGTATTCGTGTGTCCAGAAACAATCCGTCCATAACTGAAAGAATAGAGATAAGCATGGGCCGGTGCATGTAATTACCGGGCGAAAGTCATTCGCTGAAGTTAGACACGAGGTCCGTATGTGCACGTTGTCTGAATTAGTACATATCGTTCAGTTTTTAGTTGTTTTTAGTTCTTGCACTTTTGACTACTTGTTTGTGTATCAACTCCATGACATTCGTATTTAACTTGAGTGTTTGTGCCATTTAACTAGCGGCGCAAAGCTGGGCAACCTACTGACAAGATGAGCATGTGGGTTTCATCTCGAAATGGAGATGATCCTGATGTGATTGAGACCGTTGTAAGTTTCTTTGGACCCTTTTAATTTTCTGCCATTATTGAAGTGCATATGTTGACTTATTTTACTAATATAGAAGAACTTCAACACCCTCTTGCTGATGGAACCTGAGGATCAGCGAGCTCTTGACGAACTGAAGGATAGGATATTCCATCGGCTTATTGGAGAAGATGGTTACGGATACTGTCGGACCTATGGTGCCAGTGCCCCTCCGCATTTGGTGTATACCTCCTCATCAAGACCTCCTCTCGGTGTTCAAGATATGCGCGAGATTGCCAAAGAGTTTGTAGGGGAGATTGCCAAAGAGTTTGTAGGGGACCTCAAAACCCACTTAGAGAACCACATAAATAAAAGATTTGAGCACTTTCGAAATGAATTTATGAAGACTTTCTAGCCTAATGACGGGGGAGGCTCACCTTCACACGGACAGGTTAGTCATGATTTGTTTGACCTGAGTGCTAAGGTTTCCTCTTGTGTTTGATTTTGCTGGTTTACTTTTTGTTGTTTGTTCATTGTTTTTGGTGGTTTTCTTGGTGGGTTTCTGTAACACCCCCTTTTAGAACCCAAGGGAATGTCACATGACCAGTGATTACTCGAACTTTAATGTCTTTGTAACCACCTTAGGCTTATAGGGTCATGCAACCATACTTCCCTAAACAAGATGATAGTAACTAAACACATAAAGAAAATACACTTAAATAGCAGAAGACTTGAATTATATAAAAAGAATAACAATTTATTCATCTTTCCTCTAAAATTGAGGATTTAATTACCAATTGAAAACAATACATCGGAAGAATTTTAAATAAAAACAAACAATAGAACTTCTATACATTATATCTAGGAATTTAAATTTTAAACATAATGTTAAACTAATTCAAATGTCTTCTCAACTTCTCTTCGTCTTCTCTTCTGAGACTCAACCTAAACCTGCCGTCACAAACAATAGGACGGTTAGTTCGTAAGAACTAGCAAGCAACGGCTCGAAAACTGGGACTACTTTGGATTCAAACTCAGTGACCATGATAAGGTATAAATCTAAACCCAAATGTGATTATTGAGAATATTTTATGTAGGCTTAACATTTTAAGACACGACTCCTATGACACGGGTAATCCAGAAGGATTGAGTATCCAGAAGGATTGAGTAACAAAAGATGCGAGTGACAATCACTCTTAGGAACCATACTCCGATATACGGATGGAATATGATATAGCTTGAATTAATTGTGATCACTATAAAACATTTTTCTCACTATCTTACCAAAATATATATATCACACAGTACTTCACTCATTTCCTCACATTGAGTAGCTTAAATCACACAAGTAGGTGAATTGTAATTTATTTTAATTAATTCGGCAAGCAATCAAGGAAAGAAAACAACAAGACACAAAGGCACCGAAATGAGCGGAAAAGCTCGGAAAGTCACTTGCCTTTTTTCGCCTTGTTGGATTTCGGTACCAACTATGGAGTTCAAAGCACTTGGTGACAGAGATGACAAAGTCTACGAATTAATCTACACATATGAAATAGGAGACACAAAAAGAAAAATGATTTAATGATTAGAATCGACTTATTTAATTCGACTAACAATCGAATTAATTTAAAAAGTCTGAAATAATACCAATACGATCTTCTTTGGTATCTTGAATCATTGAGGAGGGGTAAGGAGTTGATGATAACGCTGCGGATGAAGGAGATTACGCGAGTTAGAACAATCTAAAACTGCGGGGTAATTTCTGAAATTTTAGAAACTAAAATAGGGGCATTCTATACAAAAACTGAAAGTGTGGGAGGTTTCGTGTAAATACCCACAAACAGACTTCAACCCGACAGTCATCTTCTCGCAGCTTCAACAGTGGTTTTCGGCGATCTTCCGGCGGCTCGTTCTCCTTGCACAGAGCTCCGTTTGATGCTTATGACCTATCAAACTGACTAGTGCAATCTCTACTTTAGTGTGGTTGTGTTTGTTTTTTCGGAAGATAGATGACAATGTCGAGGCAGGTGCCTGAACAGTGGCTGCAATTTGAACAAAACAGCATATGCACAAACATGTTTGGTTAAGTAAGTTCGACCCCAAATTGATATGATTTAGGATCAACGAATCAAGTTCGTTTTAACTTACCGATTGAACAATGATATGCGATGTTTGATACGCCTAGGGTCGGAGTCCCAATCGATGACTAAAACCGCAACGTCTAATGCATAAACATCCTCGCTTGGTTAATTTCAATCGGATCTTCGATCCCGAAACAGAAACTAAGGAATTAGAGATCGACTCTCTGACTGATTATGATGAATGGATCTACAAGATTGGTGTTAATTAATCATCTGATATAGTCGATTAATTGACGGATTGAAATCTGAAATCATATTCGAATGATAACATCTCACCGAGGCATATTCAGGGACATAGCACGGAGACATCAGGACACCGTAGGGGTTGCGAGCAAAGGCGTTGGCATGACGGCGCTGCAAGCTTTACGACGGCACTAATGACAGCAACAACGGTCCAGTATGGAGGCATCGACGGAGCTCGAAAGGTGGTTGTGTTGAGCTTCCAGCAGCACAGAGACAGGACAGGACTGCTGGCCTTCGTTCGGAGCTACTTCGGTCGACCTGGCTATGTGGTACCTCTCCTGGAGAGTCCTAGGTGCAGTGGTGGTCGACAACGGTGGTGGAGCAGGTGGAGTCGGCGGCGACTTCGTTTGAAGAATGAGATAGGGTGAGTGGTTTAGGGTCAATCCGGGGTTTGGTGTAACTCTCAACGGGGATTGGATTAGGATCTCTAATCTCAAAATTGGTTAATGGAATCAGATATGTATCACTTTAGGAAGGTTTTAGAGTTGATCCGGCTGATATACGGGCGAGATTTGAGGAGCTAAAATCCTACCTATTTCAACGGTGATTCGACAGGAGAGGAAGGAAGAGGACGGATCTGGTGAACCCGGTTCACCATTTTTTTTCTTTATCTGATGGTTCGGTTCACTTGAACCAAAAGAAAACCGGTTCAAGTCCTTTTTCAATTTCTAAATATAGTATATATGTAGGTATATCCGAAATTTTATTTATTAAAATTCTACCCAATGTAAATAACAACATAACATAACATTTAATTTAAATACATTTTATTTTGCATAATAACATTTTTCTAAAAGCTTATATTAAATATTAAAGTAAATTATAATTATGAATTCTTCTCTTATTTTGAAGAAAAATATACAACTTTGCCTTACAACAATATAACTTCAAATAAATTTATTTATTTATTATAAGTGCACATAAGAATACAAATGAAATATCTAAAAAAAAACTTATAAACTTTATATATATTTAATCTGAAAAATTTTCGGAGTTCAAAGTAAAAGAACTTTTATTAAAAATATATTTACTTAAATCGAAATCTCCAAAAATAATTTGGGGCATTTCAGTTTCCTCTTGTTTGTTCATTGTTTGACCTGGTTTACTTTTTGTTGATTGGGTTTCATCGCTGGCTGTTTTGGGGCCTGATGTGTTCCAATTATCCCCACACACCTTTTTTTCTTCTTCTTTTTACCCTTTTCTGGATTTTTATAATATACATATATATGTCGTCGATCAGGTAGTGTTTAATTTGGATGCTAGATGTGCTGTGTAAATTTGCATATTTTGAGTTCTGAAGAGAGTAGTCGAAATTAATATATGATACTCAAATATGCATGCATATATAGTGATCTTTCCTTTGGTTGGAATTTCATCATCAATGAAATGGTGAAAGCCAAAAAAGTATATTATAAAATCTGTATTGGTATAATTTGGGTCTTGTTCATATATATATTTGTGTTTGTTATTCATCTGGACCCCTTTCTCTTTTGATTATCTTTTTTTTTTTGTGCTAATTCTCTTTTGATTATCTTTTACTTTGAATGGTTGTGGATTAATTTGCATATATGATATATGATGGGCTCTTTTTTCTTTATGATATGTCATATATCGATTGAAGAGGGAGAAAGATTAAAAATCAATACTTTGTTTACATAGTCGAGTTCGAAGGTGTGCTTCTTGAATGAAGTCATTGCTTCTTATATTAAAAATCAGTACCTTGCATAGTCAAGTTTTGCTTTTTTAATGAAGTCCTTGCATACCTTAAAAATCAGTTGTCTGAATGTGTGCCAGTGCTAAGGTTTGCTTCTTTCTTCGGTAGGCAATAGAAAGTCAGATATCTCGTTTGTGCTTCAACTCGTTATCCGGTTCCAAAAGAAGCGAGTGTGCAGCTGATATCTCGTCTGTTCTTTTCTATATTTTAGACAAGTGTTCATCGTACAAATCAAAGGTAGTCAATTGGAGACGGAGCTCTTGTTATATCCACCAACGAGCAACCTCTTAACACATCAACTCAACAATATGCCCCCGGATTGAATAAACGAGCCGCTAAGGATCAATCACTTGAAGAAGAAGATGAAGTCTAGCACACTTGGAGAAGAGTTGCCGAGGATGAGACAAATCAAAGGTTGCTCTAAGTATGTTTTAATTATCTTGCACTTGTGACTATGGACATTAGATGTTAGGCAATATGTAGGTTTAAGACTTTTGTTGGCTTGACGTAAACTTCGAACGTCAAATACTTTTGTTGGCTTGAAGTAGTCGTTGGACGTCAAATGTGTATGCAAGCGACCTTTTGCTGAATTCACTTATGATGAATGCACTTCCATGTCATTTGTTGGCTTCAATTGCTTTTGCAGATTATATGAATGCACTTTTATATAATTTATACAGGGTGCAATTATATATATAGAATAGAACAATTTAGGGTAGCATTAACCGTAGAAACGGATATGAGCCGTGGCAACTATTACAAAACTTTCAGAAAAAACTAGTTATGAGTGTAGCTACGGCAGCTACGGCAAATTACCATCGCTAACGAGATGAGTTCCCTCCCAAATTTCACCCAAAATTGGCGCCATAAAATTGGCACAAAAATCTTAGCTACGGTAGTGGCCGTAGCAATCAAGGGAAATTGGCGCCATAAAATTGGCGCCTTCACTTCACTAGCGACGGCCCCCTACCGTAGCAAAGCGGATGTTTTTTCCCTTATTGGCCTGCCGTAGCGAAGCCGTAGAAAATAACTTTGCTACGGCTACTTGCCGAAGCTACCAACTTTTGCGACCCCAAAATTCGCCACCCCCCCCCCCCCCCCTCATTTCTCGTAGCAATGCCGAAGCTAATGGCCTTTCGCCACGCCTAGATAGCCTTTTGCCACGGCTTTTTGGCGAAGCTAAATTAATTATTTTTTGTAGTGGGGCTCGGAGGTGCCCCGACAGTATGCTCGGGTACGCTTCTCCCGGAGGGCAATCTCTTGGGCCTGACAGGGTCGTCAGTGCTTTAAGTGGGGGAGATTGTAACACCCCAGTCCCACTTCGGATATCATAAGGATGTTAGGAGTGATTTATAAGTGATTCAAGCCCTACCCATGACATAAGAGCTCTTCCTTTTCAGGCTCCAAGTGAGGACAACGAACCTAAGAGGGCTAGGTGGCATGGGCTGGCGCATCTTAAGACCACGGGTCTTACATTTTCATGGATTTTCGATTTAACTACCCCCCCCCCCCCTTTCCGCCTCGATATTTAACAGTATGATATGTGATGTGTGCCTTTATTTAGTCAGTTCAATTTTTGACTTAGTTTATACGCATTATGGATAAGCCATTATGACTTGTGGTTCATCCCTTTGATAAATGTGAAATTGTTATTAATAAGTATGAAATTTTTAAAAATATTTATAATAAATGTGAAATTAAAGTAAAATATATACAATTGCTTTACATTTAATTTTTTTTGAATTAGGGGTATTGTAAGCTTTTCAAACAAACCAGGTTTAATAGATGGGTGGTCATCTGAAAAGAAATCTAATTTATGAGTGGTTTTCTATAATTTATAAATTTATGGGTGGTTATGTGAAAACTAGCATAATTTATGGGTGGTTATGTGTAATTTACTCTATAAATTTTGCTTCCCCAAAATAACAAGAATAATGAGTCATCTACTCCACTTCATCCACTCATAAATTAGATTAAGGGCCCGTTTGGTTAGCTGGAAAACACCCTATCAAACACTTTATTAGAGTTGAGCTAAAAAAAATGTTTGTTTCACCTCCTCAAAGGAAAGAAAGTGTTTTAGGCCTCAAACAGATCGGCCCATTTTGTTACCCCTCGTTTTTGTGGGTGTTCATTTCTCAGAATACGCCTAACGCCCCCGACATCGTCATTCCTCGTCAATAGGATCGCCGAAAGTTACTCCCGTCGATCGCACCTTCGCTCCCTCCGATCTCTGTCTCTTTGCCGGGTTTTCTTACTCTGGCGTTCTATGAAGAGCGAATCTCTCTCGGTGAGTCAAATTACTGAACCCTAACTTCGCATTTTCGCGATCGGTGGATTTCTATCTTCGGTCCAATTTCCTTGTGCTTTTCCTTTGTGTTGCGTGGATTATGTGGATCTATCTTATAGATTATCCATCTTCGATTGAAGCTAGCGTGGTAGTTGATTTGAGGGAAACTTTGCTTTGATTCTTCCTCTTTTCTATGATTTAAGATTTCGAAGGTTTTCTCACTCTGAGGGGATCTGAAGGTTTTCTCGACCTTCAACGATAACATTACTTCTCTTTTCTAAGCAATTTCAGGCATTTGGCTGATTTTTTTGTGCTAAATTTCCAACTTAGCAGGGATTTTTTTCCCTGTAATAAATTCCCTTGTATGCTGGTTGAGGGATGTGTGGTCTGCATTTGATAATTATCTTCTAGCGCAGTGGTTCTTTGGCTCTACAACCTATATGGTATGCATTTAATAGAGGTACCCTTGAACCACCCATAAGCATGAATGTTGATATTGAGCAAGCTGATACAATGGAAATTACAAAGCTGGATCTGCTTAGTGTAACACCAGGGGCAAATCCTATCTCATTGAAAAAAGGAATTTGATAAAACTGTCCAAGGAATTGATAAAACTGTCCAAGGAATATTAGAAAAGCAGGCACATTGGCTCCTAGTTTCTGCTAAACATGCCTATTATTTTACCCTTTTCGAGTCGATCCAACAGCTTATTCGCGCCATGTCTAAAGTCATAGCACACATATATATATCTCAAGCCATAGCACACTAGCATTGAGATTTTTTTAGTGCAAATAATATATCCCTTTTGTTGCTGACTTATTGATGGTGGTTTGTTTAGATTTTCATGGTATATGAGATTTTAAGTTGTTTTCTTTTGATATTCAGGTAGGGAAAGATTGCAGTCCAAGACACAAAATCAACTGAAATAACCTTCTTTTCAGATTTCCTTAAGGTATGCCACTTTCCATTGTCAGTAAACAAATAAGGGACTCTAAATTAGGTAGGCTGGTAATGCTCAGATTTATGAAGAGATGGGGATTATCTTTGCTGGCCCGATCATAAATTTTGGTTGTTCATATGATAGTTACCCTGATTACCTATGTTTTAAAATTTTAAAGTTGTACACACCTTTATTTTAATGTGTATTGAAGCTTTAGTAAGTTCATACTCCACATAATCAATAAATGGCATCAAATATTCAAATGAAACTGAGTGAAGAATAAGTTGGCATTCAGTGCGAATGAAACTGAATGAATGTTCATTCTCATTTTTCATTACCTGGATTTTGTTTGATTGTTAGTGGAAATGTTAAGATATGGTTATTTCTGGTAGCTAGTCTTGTTATGTTCAGTGCAGTGCCTTTGGGATGCATTGCTTCTGATTTGAATGATTGTATCCGATTCTAAAAATGGTTATGAACTCATTGAATCAAAACGGTGGCTGCAACTAGTTGCAGCCTGAGCTGTTTTTTTTTTTTTTTGTGGTGGGGGGGGGGGGTGTCTCCTTGTAAGTGTTGCTCAATCTTTCTGAATTTGATTCATAGTTGGCGAGCACTTTGCTTTCATTTTGTTTTGGTGATGCTTGCTTTACTTTTCTTGTCTATTGTCTCCTTTGATCACTTTGTTTTTGCTTGAGTTATTTAGCTATGATTCCTAGTTGGTCCATCCTCCCTCTTGAATCTGAAAAATAACATACGCAACCGAGAGTTTTTTTTTATCAGGTGGGTTGATCTGGTGCTTAGATGATCACATTGTTAGCTATGATTCCTAGTTGGCCCAAAAGTCAAGCTAATTGCTTAATATGATCTGGTGCTTCTTCATGAAATGCATCACATCAGACTTTACTTTGTATGAATTTCTATCTCCTCAATATTCAGAATAGATTTTTGAATCAATCTTGTTATGCTTTATTTTCACTACATGTATATACACAAATGAGTTACTATGAATCTATGATGCTTGTTTCATTTTATTTGAACCATTGATAGTTTCGGATGGATCTCTAATTCCCAATGTTCAGAATAGTTTTTTGATCAGGTGGGTTGACGGAGGGAAAACCTGTCGTTGATCCCGTCAAAGTAAACTCAAACCTATAACTAGTATAGCAATAAGCAAGAGGTCGATCCCACAGGGAAATTACTATTCAAGTGTGATTTAGATGCCAATTAAGTAACCAAAGAGGAGGGTTTTTTAGTGTGAAAGTTCCGCCTTTTATCAAAGCGGATTAAAGCAAACAAAAGTAAATAATTGTATTTCAGACAATTAGGAGAAGCAATTCTACCTACAATTTTCCACTTTATTGGATTTAAGCGATCCTTGTAACTTCTTCTCGTCCTATTAAGTTCCCTATGAATGTCCTTGTCCCGACCTAATATAGTTACTAGTCCAACCAGTCCTAGCAACCCTTATCAATCGAACAGTCCCTAAAGAAGGATTTAACCCAATTGATAGCTTTAAGTTCAGAGATTAGCCAAGGTATTTGCAGTCCCTAAAAAGGGATTTAACAACACATTCAACTTCCTACTCATTCAATTAGTTCAACCAGCCCTAAAGGAACAAGTTTGCCACTTAGGTTAAGGTTCACAACCAGGAATCTACAAAACCTTAGCGATTGAATTGATCTAACAAGTTGGCCAGACAAGATAGAACAAAACAATAAACAATCAAGCACAAAGAAGTTGAAACATTCAAATATAGGAAACAACGAACGAGAATTAGAAACTCACAATCAATCCGAATAAAGCTTCAAATTGCAGGCAGAATAGATGAATTTAGTTCCTCATGGAAGACATCGCTCAAAATCTCTAAAGCGTCTAATGAAAAGAATAGAATAGAAGTTCTGAAAATAACATAAAACTTGGCCTTTTAAAACATCAAAGTCGGACATGAAAGAAATAAATAAGTTATAGGGTTTTCATTAATCAAAACGCTGCGAATTAACGTTGACGACCAATGCTGCGGGCGCAGCATAGGTACTGCGCCCGCCGCACACTGTTTCCTCCAACCCTTTGCAAATTGATTGGCCGCGGGCGTCGCAAGGTTGCTGCGGCCGCATCCAGGGTCTTTTCACGGAAAATCTATCATGAATTCGCTCTTTTTTTCAACAGGAAAGTTGTAGTTCGCTGAAAGAGCTTTCCAACGCATGGTCATAATAGTCAATCGGACAACCGATGCCTCCAGAAAATGCAAAACAAGTTCAGCATGTCTGGCGACAACTTCTGCAGACTTGTTCTTCGTTTAGGTTCGCTTCTTCTTCTCAGGACCTCTTGAAATCCTCATGTAAGCTTCTCCGATCAACTAGACATTCTCTTATAATGCGTCATCAACCCATGCCTCATCCTCGGATCCACAATTACCTGAAATAATCAATAAAAGCATGTAGATTCCGACTCCGACAACATAGAGAACTAATATGCAAATCGTGCTTAATCCATCAATGAAATGCATCTTAACTAAGCTAAATGCAACCTATTATGCCTACCTAAATGCATGCTATCATGGGTTGTACAAGCATATATTTTGTGAATGTTTAATGTTGTTTTACGGGCTGTTTTGAATTGCTCTGCTGTCTTTTGAACTAAAGTGTATGAATCTATGATGTTTTGTTATGGGCATCGGTGGCGAGTGGTATTTGGAGGGCTAGAAATAACAGGCTGTTCAAATGGGTTGATTTTGAGGTTGATAGGATTATATATGAAGTGGGAGCTGTGTGTTAAGCTGAGAGAGGGGCTGACAGAGGTGCAAACACCAACAAGATGGAACAGATCGGCTGTAGGTTTTTATCAAAATTAATTCAGACACTTCAGCTGATGAATAGAGGGGATGTGGGGTGGGTCTAGTAGTCAGAGACGAGTCAGGTGGGCTCCTGTTAACTTCTGGTGTGTGTTGTCTTAACTTCTGTTATCTTCTGGTGTGTAATGTCTTAACTTCTGTTAACTTCTTGCGCAGAGGCGGATCTCTTAAAGCGCAAACCCAGCTGATGCTGGGTGAAATTTTTGTTTTTAAGCTTATACTTTTTTTTTTGCTAGGGTAATTATTTTCTTTTTAGCCTTATTTTAATTAGACTCACTTAGTCACTTGTAAATTTAAAAGTTTCCTATTTGTGCTTTTTATTTGTAATTAGAATATTTCTTATAATAAATATTTTGTAACTCTTTTAATTATCAAAATTTAAATCTATTTTATATTTTTGGTGAAAAACTATATAAGAATCATATTTTGGTCTGAAAAAAAATGGACCTCTTTATAATAAATAATTTTTCGCTCACCTAACTTTAAAATATTAGATCTGCCACTGTTCTTGCGTGTATTCTGTTAACTTCTGATGTGTATTGTCTTAACTTCTGTTAACTTCTGGCGTGTATTGTTAACTTCTGTTAACTTTTTTTTTTGGAAATTGTAACTTTTGTTGGAAATTGTCAAACTTCCTTTTGTGGTCCGCCGTTAAATTTGTAGGGTGATATATCTTTGTTTTGCAGCAATTCTGAAGAAATCCGAAATGATTCCAATTATAATTTATACTACGTAGATTATTTTTTTTCAAAACTGAGCTTTTACAGATCTCTAAGATAGTGTTGATGATCATTACTTGTTACAAATTAAAAACGACAAACATTACGATTCCCTTTCCTAAATCAATTCAACCAAACATTTATAAAGGTAATAGGGAATTCAATGATTCATCTTCTAACTCAACCAAACAAAAACGCAATCAAACGCTAATCCTTTCCCTTCCTTTCCCATAAAGGTAATGAATCTCTTTCCTTTCCCTAGCTCGAAACAAACGGGCCCTAAATTACTCTGTAATTTAATCTAATTTATGAGTGGTTTTCTATCATTTATAGATTTTATATGTTGTATTTGTACAATCAGAGATGCAACCATGAATCCAAGATCAAGTCTACAACACTAATTTATATTAATATTTATTTAATCTTAAAAAATTTATATTTATATTCTTATATATTTATAAAATTTTATTTTGAAAAAACATGTTTTAAAATTTTTTAAAATGAAAAAGGCAATATTTTACAAAATATAATTATTCAAAATTTTAAAACATGCTGTTTTAAAATAATTTTTTATAAATATATAAAAAGAGATATTAGAAATATAAATGTAATTTTTTATATTTTTATATTTTTTTAGATTAAATAAATATTAAAATAATTTACTCCGTAGTAAACTATTGACCGTCGGAGTCTCGGAGATGACCTTATGTACTCCGTATTTTATACTCCGTATAATATATGGGTTCACCGTCCTTCACTCTCCCAATTCCCAACGTTATCATTTCCCGCCCTCAGCCCAAATCTGCAGATATCATCTCTCTTCCTTCGCACGTAAGAGAAAACCCTCAATACCTTCTGTCTGAACAATCGGAGCTGTACGGTGTTCATTTATCATCGTTTTTTTTCACAGATTTGCCGCTTGCATGTACTGCAACCCTAGAGAAGGAGATCCCTCATATCCGGTGCGATTATTCGCTTCTGTACCGATTTCAATTCTATTCTTTCTTTTATTTTGTAAAGAATTTAGTACTAATTGGAGGAATCGTCGATATTGCATCTGTTAATAGCGAGAATTCTGTCACGATTTTGCTGAAGTGGTTGCAGTTTTCGAATCGTTGCTTTTTCTAGTGGTTCCCGGTTTTTTTTTTTTTTTTTTTGTGAAGAATTTAGCACTTATTGAAGGAATCGTCGATATTGCATCTGTTAATAGCGAGATTTCCGTGACGATTTTGCTGAAGTGGTTGCAGTTTTCGGATCGTTGCCTTTTCTAGTGGTTCCCGGTGAACGTTTGAGCGACACTGCGAATGGATTCTTATTCTTTGAGATCTTCCTCTGAATTGCCCCAGCTTTTTCAATCGGTTTTCAGTTTTAGGTATTGTTTCGTAAATCCTGTATCTCAAGTTTGTGTTTGTTGAGTTGAAAGTTAAAAATGAGAAATTGCCGAAATTTGATTTTTTGTTCCTTTTTGTTTTTGAACTTTTATGTCTTGTATATTGAATATTTAGGATTATACTAATTTCTTCATTTGATGCCGTATGTTCGTATTCAGAATGGCTCATTATCTATGGATATGGCCTTAAGGTCCTGCTTGATATTGTTTTCTGAAGACTTGCTAAAGCATTTAGCTATATGACTTTGTTTTAATATATAAATATTATGTATCCATCATTGCATAGCCTGTCTTTTGGTTTAAACTACTTACATACTAGCATACCTATTCATCTTTTGATGTACTGGTGTAGCTCTGCCATCCCTGGTTTCAAATTGTGGAATTTGAACTGTATAATATCCTGGTGAAATCAATAAATTCTTAAGTCCTCTTTGTTTTTCTTCAAATTAGTTTTCTTGATGCTAGTTTGTCTTATAATCTTAATCTGTTGTCAGGAGTTCACATATGCTTAAATTAGTTCCAAAACTCATCAGCAAGCTTCCCTTTGTGCACGATGAAGGGTCCATCTGATTGGAGTGAATAGAGTTTTATCTTTTTTAATCTAACATACATTAAGGGAACATACAGTATCTCATAATAAACTGAACATGAAGTGTGAGTCTTTGATGGTTGAGTTTCATTTGATGGATCCTAATATAATGCTCTACAGGTACTTCAATTCTCTGCAGAGTGAATGCTTTCCTGTGTGTTTTCATTCCGATGTTAACATGGTCGTTTCTGCACCAACTGGGAGTGGTAAAACGGTGCTCTTTGAGCTGTGTATCCTGAGGCTCCTATCAAAGTTCCTTGCAGGAGATGGGAGATTTATCCATGCAAAGGGAACCTTAAAAACTGTAGGTTTTGCATTCTTCAGTGAGTGACTGGTAGCTTCTATAATAGGAATCCTTTGGTTGAAAAAGGACGTTTATCATACTGTATAGTCTTACTTGCTTTTAGAATTTAAAAGCTTTTTTTGTTCCAGTTACAACTTCATTATAATGCTAATGCAATAAGTTTGATAGTTCAGCATTGAACCTGTTTTTCTTGCAAGAGCATCTACAACCAAATAATTTTCTATTAATTTTGTAGGCCATTCTACTGAATTTATGTTGTAAGACATTAGATAGCATGGTCAGCAAAGTAACTGATATGAAATCTGTCTATTTGTGAGACATTGGTCTGTTCTTCTGCATAACGGGAAACCACTTATCTGCAGACAAAATCACTAACTGGTGATTTTTATGTTGATGTCAGATATACATAGCCCCTTCCAAAGCTTTGGTGCAAGAGAAACTCCGGCATTGGAGCCAAAAGTTTGGTTCATGGGGAATAATATGCCTCGAGTTAACAAGTGATAATGAATCTTATAGCATAAAGCACATTCAAGATGCAGATATCATACTAACCACTCCAGAGGTCTGTATGGAGCAATAGAAGATAAGTTATTATATAGTCAATATTCTCTCTGTATATAGATCCTGAGTTCTAACACTACAAGAAATACAGGCTGTCCACAGATAACCGTAAAAAAGTTGTGCCCGGTCTCCTTATCTGATCGTTGACCTTTTATGAAACATGTCTCCTAACTGCTATTATGGACCACCCTCTGCAGAAGTTTGATGCTGTGTCTCGATTCAACGTAAATGGCTTGAGTTTTTTCAGTGACATAGCCCTTCTTCTTATCGATGAAGTCCACTTGCTAAATGATCCTCGCGGAGCTGCTTTGGAGGCAATAGTGAGTAGAATAAAAATGCTTGCAAGAAGTCCTCAAATGAACTTGAACCCTATAGCCCATGTACGTTTTGTTGCTGTTTCTGCTACAATTCCAAACCTCGAGGACCTTGGTAAGTTAATAATTCTTTTCTTTTTCTGTTTTCCAACTGTAAAATTTGGATTGCTAGGCAATAATATGGGTATCTGTTTGGTGTGCAGCTGAGTGGCTTATGGTACCTCTGGAAGGAATGAAGAGGTCTCTTTTGCATATTAATTTGTTTTTCTTATTTTATACAAATTAAATAGCTCATTCTATTTGGTATACAACTCATCTGCAGGTTTGGTGAAGAAATGAGACCTGTAAAGCTGACTACGAAAGTTTTTGGTAAGAATAATGATATGTTTCATACTTCATTATGATGTAAATGAGAAATATAGAGCAAGTAGCGACTACTAGTTTGCTTCATATCTTCTTACCTATGATTTTCCACAGTTTGAGAAGAAGCAACTGGTGCTTCCATATATTATTAAAAATGTAATACTCTGCATTGAAGAACAAATAAAATCATATGCTGATCCTGGAAAAATAAGCAGAAAAGTTAATATGACAACAGTGTAGGACTTTCAAAAGTAAGACCGGACTTAGTTATTCAAGATGAATATCTTAGACATCCTAGAATAACAATATTCACATGAAAATTGGATTGCAAAGATTAGCAGACTTCCCAATAAACATTCGCAATCAGTTGCTTCTTTATTGTCATGTATACCTGTCATTTTACTTGGGTATTTTTTTTCTCTTTCATTTTACACATGAGTTTTATTTCACTTCTCCACTTGACAGTGTTTATTTGCTTACAGGCTATGCTGCAGCAAAGAATGATTTTCTATTTGAAAAGGCGAGTCACTATGCATATATTCACTGTCTTTGTTGGTTTGAACTTTAAATAGTAATGTAGCACCAACAGGCACTCACACTTTCAGATTTTCTAATTTTTATTCTCCAATGGATATCTTGCTTCCATTCTGATGTACTACCTCTGCTTTCCTATATTCAGCGTCTCGAAAACTACATTTTTGGTAAGCTACCATAAATTGTTGGCTAAATTTTTGGTTTGGACTAAATGATTCAGTGCCAAAGTCACTCAAAACTTGGAAACTGCAAATACCACCTTCCTTGCAGATATTCTCATGCAATTCTCTAGAGGAAAATCTGCTCTGGTTTTCTGTTCAACCAGAAAGGGAGCACAAGAAGCAGCACAGAAAATCTCTCAGACAGCAATGAAATTTGGACATTCGAATCCTTTTATCAAAACAAAAGAGCAACAGGAAAGACTGAGGGAAGCCTCACTGTCATGTAGTGACAGGCAAATGCAGTCATACATCCTTTATGGAGGTGTGACTTTTTTATTGCCGAGTAACTTGATAAGAAAATGTTCTCCATTAGTGTATGTGTTGCTTTAGAACAATCTGTGTAGGAGTTCTGAATAGGACTTGTCATCTTTCTACAGTTGGTTATCATAATGGTGGCCTTTCCATGAAGGATCGCAATCTTATTGAGGGTCTCTTCCTTAGTGGTGACATTCAAGTTCTATGTACCACAAATACCCTGGCCCATGGAATCAACTTACCAGCACATACAGTTGTGATTAAATCAACACAGCACTAGTATGTTAACTCAGCTTGCTTCTATAAAATCTATCTTTTGCATACATGATTTAATATTCGATTCTTCAAATTCCAGCAATAAGGAAAAAAACCTCTATATGGAGTATGATCGATCCACTGTATTGCAGGTATTGTCGACCCAAAGGTTGTTTTAAGTAAATGCCATCATATTCTTTGTAAAGAGTCAGCTGAGAACTCCATATTTATTATATTTTGGGATTGAACAATTCATGTACTGATTCAAACTCTTCCTATGTTGAATGCTTGAAAGGAATTAAAATTTATATGCACATTATGCCATTTTGATCTCACATTTATAAAACTACTAATCCAATATTTCAAGCTGCTTCATGCTGACTTGACTGCCGAAAAGTTAATGATCAAGATCTCTATGCAGATGAGTGGTAGGGCGGGACGTCCACCATTTGATGATACAGGAATGGTTATTATCATGACAAGGAAAGAAACAGTTACGTATATTCGCTCTTTTCAGTAAGCATTTAGGAAGAAATGCTTGATTTAACTACTGGCATTGATGACAGGAACGATCAGCTAGCAATTTCCTTATGATTTCATTTTCCTTCAGGTTCACTTGTATGAGAATCTCTTAAATGGTTGTGAGACTGTCGAGTCACAGTAATCTCTTAAACCCATGCTAAGCTTTTATCTTTATGTTTTTTTCATTGTTTCCAACATAGTTATTTTACATTGACCTCTCTTGAATTCTAGATTGCTATCCTGTATGACGGAGCATCTAACTGCAGAAATAGTTCAATTGACTATCCCTGATATTACAAGGGCAATTGAATGGATGAAGTGCTCATACTTGTACGTGAGGATGAAACAGGCACGTAATAGAGGAATGTGTCACTTTCATTTTTAATCATCCATTTATAAATACTTCTAGTCATCCATTCATTTATCTAAATTCTTTGTTTCTATCAGAATCCAGATAACTATGGATTTAAAAAAGGAATTTCTAAAGATCGTATAGAGAGCCACATACACGGTACCTATATGCTTCTCTCTCACTTGTACATACTGTAGGAACTTATGACTTTAGTAATGCTTCATTCTTGGCTAGTCATGACAGAAATATGCGTTCAAAAAGTAAATGAATTATCCAAGTATCAAATGGTTTGGACCGATGAAGATGGTTTTGTCTTGAACCCTCTTGGTATGTTTGACCTGAGATACAGTAAGCTTTTTAGCTTCTATCTAGTCATGATATTTTCCTCAGTGTTTATCTGTTCTTTGCAAATTTGCAGAGCCTGGAAGGCTGATGATTAAGTACTATTTGAAAATGGACACAATGAAATACATCATGCATACACCACCAAGTTGTAATATAGAAGACATACTTCACACTGTTGGCCGAGCAGAGGAGTTGTCTTGTATGTTTTTCCTGTATGGATTACATTTTTCCTGTAATGAAGTTGAATTTACCTTCTACCATAAAATGTAGGGATACAGCTTCGGCGCAATGAGAAGAAGCTTCTTAATGATATCAACATTGACAAGGATGGTCGTCTTCGCTTTCATATACTTGGAGATAAGGGGAAAAGGAAAAAGCGTATCCAAACAAGAGAGGAAAAGATTTTTGTCTTGGCCAACGACTGCTTGACTGGTGATCCTTGGGCTCATGATTTATCCCTTACCCAGGTCTGCTTACATAATGTCCCGCCTTATCCTTATAGTATAAAAATGACTGGAAATTGTAAAACTATTGGGAGTATTATGATGATATGTATGTAATATGCTTTACAGGATGCAAATTCTATATGCTCAAATGGATGCAGAGTTGCAAAATGCATGAGAGATTACTTTATCTACAAAAAAAATTACAAGGGAGCTTTTCACTCAAGCATACTTGCAAAGTCGTTGCACCAAAAGCTTTGGGATGACAGCCTCTACTTGCTGAAGCAGTTACCTGGCATTGGAATGGTGACTGCAAGGGTAGGTTGTTTTAGTGTCTTAATATATGTGGAAAATGTAGAGGATTCCGAATTTTCAATAAAGTTGTATAGTCTATCTACTCTGTTGATGACATAATTTATTCTTTTCCTGTTCAGGCTTTACATTCAATGGGAGTCAACTCATTTGAGACCCTCTCTGAAGCTGATCCAAGGAGAATAGAGATTATCACTGGTAGAAAGTATCCATTTGGAAACCATATTAAGGAATCCTTGCATGTCTTGCCTCCAAAAGTAGAGATGAACATTGAGACAGTTGAAAGTCAAAGACGACAGATGCCCAACCTAGCAATAAAATTGAGTAGGCTATCGGAAACAAAATCAGTCAAACATCATTATGCTGATATGGTATTGTTTGTTCTGTTCATGAAATTTTCTAGTACAAAGTTTGTTATCAGCATCCTGCTTTTGCAATTGCTAAGTTTTCTGGGTCAAACTAAACTGTTGATTTTGCAGGTTATTGGTCTTCAAGAAGATAACCTCATCATTTATCATGAGAAAATAAGGTGATACTACATACTGTTATGCGTTTACCTTCGTTTTCGTTTTCATTTTGTTTTCTTTTCATTACACCCTTATCTGGTGCTGCAATGTCCCATCAGACCTTATCTTGATTTGTGAAGATTTTTTAAAATATAATAATGGTAATTAACTAATTGTGAAGTTCACATTCTTTGGAGAATAAAAATGGTGGTTATGCAAGTAGATTTTTTTGTTATAAAGGTTTTCCCGTGTGTTCTTTGTTACTTATGTATTTATAATTCTTGATGTGGCTTCAGGGTGGAAGAGTTTTCCAGGTATTGTCTGTCTACTATCCTTCTAGGAGCATACAGCATGCAATAGCAGCAAAGATTTTGTTCTTCTGTAGTATATAGTACGAAAAATGGGGTGGTGACTAGCCTGCTGGAGGTAGAACTCTGTAATAGCCTGCTGGAGGTAGAAAAGATGCTTGATAAATTCCAAAACCTGGAAAGGATCTTCCCACCAACAGCTTGCTTCACCGAAGTAGATATTGATTTCTATGGGGCTTCATTATGTTAATACAATTGTTTGCTGACATGATTTTTGTCTATATCGTAGCCCATATAGCACTACCATAACTCTTCCAAAACTTGAGCAAGGAAAAGCAACGCTGAAAGCACATCTGATTTTCGAAGAATACGGTAAGAACACTATGTACCTGATTCTAAGGGTCTTCTAGTTATATTCTTACTACCAAACACAGAAGCGTCTTATTTCATAGTGCTCCTGCAGTTGGTATTGATCTACACCAGATCCTCAAGGTCGACACTGAGATGAATTCTGATATTACTCCTCGGAAAGTTGTGATGAGACAGCTATCTTTCCCCAATCCCGCTCAAATTCACGATGTTGGAGGTGAAAAAGGGAGTAAATTTCCTGTTCCAGCAGAGCAGCGAAGATATCCTACAACAGAATCCAGTAAGAAACTTGATTCCATGTAAGTGCACTCTTGTTTCTTCTAAAATTCCTAGTTGTAATTTCTTTTTTATTCAGATGGAAAAAATAAAAAATAAAATACTGTAACCATGTCTCCTTACGTATTCAGGCCTAGTTTTGAGCTCCTAGATGAAGAACTTGACGAAGGTACTCCCTACAAATCAGTCTGCAATTCATTTATCTAATGTTTGGTTCTGTATATAATGGATCTATGCTGCTTGTGGTGCTGAAGCTCTGCTTGCTGTGACCGAAGAAGAGGATGACTGCAGAATCATAAATGACCGTACTGTATTTGATCACATACGTAAAAAGGCAAAGAATTTTCCCACAGTTGCAGCAACAGATATCAGTCAATCCCCATCACAAGTGGCCTTGACGTTAGGCAGGAAGCGCCTTCATGAACTGCAGCATGGATCTTATAACCTGGAGGGACCCCTGGAGAATGACAAAAGTAAGAAAGTAGACCATGAAATAGTCTCTACAATGTCAGCAGCTAGAAAAGGGGATCAGTCCATGACCATGAGCGGGGAAACTGCAGTTTATAAGCCCTGCATCATAACCAGAAGCCTTGATATCATCAATCTAGTGGATGATGGAGGCACATCCAAATCCAATGGTATGTGTTCTTTTATCTGCAAAAGGTCATTGTTAGATGTGTTAATAGACTTGTCAAAAGCATTTTGTATTATGAGTATTTTTCATCGTTGAGCCATTAATCCATGAACTATTGCAGGTTTGGTTCCTCTTGTGGAAGCCAACTCTGAGGAAACCAAAGGGAGTGGAACAATATTTGATCATGTAAGGAAAAAGTTCAGGAAATCTCCAGTAGTCAACAACTCAAAATCCGAACACCCCAACTTTTCGTCTGCAGCAAAAGAACCCCCCGATCACCTCTTCGACTTCAGCTGCATTCTTGACTACACAACAACCGAGCCTGCTCGTGCAACCAACACACCGCTGGCCAATACGACAGTCCTTGATCCTGAGCCAAGCAAGCGAGAAAATGATGTTTCGGTTACAACGAAAGGCTTTTCAGAACCTCCTCCTGTGATACCAGATCTTCCTCCAAAAGCTGTAGGCAAGGAAGAGGCTGATAAAGCTGCAGCTTCCAATGGGAGGAAACAGAAAGGCGTGCAGAGCCCCGGGTGTTGGACAGCAGCAGCCATTGTCGAAGCCTGGAAAGGGGACTCATTTATGGGGGAATCATATCTAGGCTTCAGAAGCGTCTTCTCCTTCCTCTGACCCGAGATTTGGCAATGGATTAATGGTGGAGGTATCTTCTGAATCCTTGGTTTTATGGTTGCATTTGATGTGTTCTGCTGGTTTTTGGACACTGATAGACCTGCATATCAAACATACAATCTACCTGGCTTTGAGATACTTTATCGCTGGACCCTAAAATCATTTAGATAATCGGAAAGATTGTTATATTTAGAGAAACTCAACCTATCCAAACACGTTACCTCTTGTGAATTGCATACGCATCCCTTGCTTTCCCATACATCTTACGTTGTCCATCCAACCCAAATCCAAAAGCAAATACCATCCTCTTGCAAACACCGTACTCCCCAAGGCATCATTTGGATTCCTTTGCCTGCTTTGTACCATTACCAACAAGCTAATGCTTGATAGTTGATACATACATATACATTTCGATTGGGAGGAGTAACTCCTAGTCATAATCCTACATTGTTCATTTAGGTTAGATTACAAGTAATTGGCTATCTATATTCTATGCCAATATAAAGTCTTTTACCTTCAGCTGGCCTCCTTATCATTCCTAGTCTTCAAACATCATCCTGAATCCGACGCCACATATGCCCCCATCGCAACGGCCCCGTGTTGTGATCAACGGAGTTCGAAGAACGCGAACGTATCGCTTCTTCCAGTGCCAACAATGTGCCAGGGTAATACGGGTCGCTGCCTCATACCCCACGGTTGTATGCCCCTACTGCTACGACCACCTTGGCCTTGAGCTCGATATATCGAGGCCAAGGCCCACGTTGGAGGACTTAACCACTCGTGTAAGCCCTTCTTTATTGGTAGACACCATGGCTCTCCTTCTGAACCCATCAAGCCTAATGATCCCAGATGTTCAAGACCACCAACAAGATGGTCAGCAGATGGTGCAACAAGACAGCCCGCGAAGAGATCAAGAAGGGTCCGCGCATGATTTGCGTGTTGTGAAGTTTGCAACAGAGACGCTGATGGACAACAGTGACTCCTCCATGTGTCCGGTGTGCAAGGAGGAGTTTGTGATTGGAGAGGAGGTCCGAGAGACCCCTTGCAGGCATCAATACCATTCCGACTGCATCCTCCCCTGGCTAAGGCTTCACAACACCTGCCCTGTGTGTCGGTATGAGCTACCCTTCCCAGCCTCAGCTTCTGCTGGTTCCTCATCGCCAAATGCTGGTTTCCAAGGTTATGGACCGGAAACATTCCGGCTTGAAGACGTCATGGACTTGAGCCTGGGTTGGAGCATGACTTGGATCCAGGTGTTCTCTTCCTGGCCGATTCGTTCCCTCTTGAACTGGATCTACCAGGAGGATGATCATGACACGCTTAATGGTCGTGCTTCGCGTGCAGTCGCCTCCTGGCTACGCTCACTCTTCATCTTGTGAAGCTGCTGCTCCAGCTCGATTTCCGATCAAACTCTCCAGCAACCTCCAGGTACGGATGCTGCACCTGCAAATCAATCATTCACAAGCCATTGTTGTGTGAAAACATAGCCTTTTCCAATTTAAATTCCAAGTCTGGTTCTTTCAGTCAATCTGCAGTATACTTGAAGTTGATCATAGGGATATTGCGATGAATTAACCCACAACAGGTGAAAGGAAGAACAAGACCGAATCAATGAGGGAAGATCAATGTATTGGGACCAAATAACAAATAGCTATGGCTTAATTTCGGTCTGCAGTATGCTGTACTGTGTGATGACTTTGTACTTGATCTATGTACAAATACAACACCAATTTCGATCTACTTTTTCTTTGCATTTGATCCATGTACATATACAACACCAATCTCTGAAGCAACCTTTCTTCAACATACCGTTATACAACTACCATAATAAAAAATAGGAACCTTCTTGCAAGAGTTTTCGCCAACCATGTTCGTCTTCAACGTCAGCGAGGTCTACCATATGTAACTGTAAGTAATGCCCTGTAGGCCTCGAGACTCAGGAACAAACATGATAAGATTTTGGTACAAATAAGAGAAGAAAAATCAAAAGATATGGAGTTGTGACATTGATCACACAAATAGGGGCTTCAAAGTTAATTTCATCAAGTGCAAGACATTAGGGTGTGTTTGGATTCCAAATGCATTATGCTTATAATGCAAAATGATAAGGCGGTGTTTGGTTAACAAAAAATTTAAGGCGTTTAAATTAGAGAGATTTTGTTCAAATGGACTTTTAAGCATATTTGGTTAGCTAGATAGGCCCATTAATTGTTTTTTTAGCATGCTTAGCCCATTAATTGTTTTTTTAGCTTGCTTAGCCCTCTTAAACGGTCAATGGTCAACCATTGACCGGTCAACCCATTTTGATGCCAACTTTTTTTTTTTTTTGATGCCAACTTTTTTTTTTTTTTTAGTGATGCCATATTTTACCGTTTTGATGCCAACATTTTTGTGGTGACAATTTTATATAATTGATGGCATAAGAGCTTAAAACGTGGAATCAAAATATTGTCACCTTATTGTCACTTTTCTAATGAAATGATTGGATGACTTTTTTTTAATGCCACTTTTTTAAAACATTGATGATATTTTTTGTGATGTCATATTTTACCGTTTTGATGCCAAAATTTTATTACATTTTTTTTTCACTCTGATGCCACTTTTCTAATTAAATTATTGGATGACACTTTTTTTAAAATTTGATGACATTTTTTGTTTACTCTAATGTCACGTTGACCATTGATGCCATTTTGAAAAATTTGCATCACATTAAAGAAAAAAATGTCATCAAAAATACTACTTTGAAAAAATATCATCAAAAATATGGCATCACGGTAAAAAAAATATTATCAAAAAATTGACATAAAAAAGTGGCATCAAAGTGAAAATAAAATATAGTAAAATTTTGGCATCAAAACGGTAAAATATGGCATCACTAAAAAAAAAAAAAGTTGGCATCAAAAAAAAAAAAAAAAAGTTGGCATCAAAATGGGTTGGTCAACGTTGACCGGTCAACGGTTGACCATTGACCAACCCACCCTATTGGGAAGGGGGCTAGAGCAAAACTAATTAAATTGTTTTATGGGCTAGGTGACTAATTGAATATTCAAAAAAGGCCCTCTACCAAAATCACCCTTTAAATTATGACATTTTTGGATTTCACGACATATTAATTAAAATGCAATTATTTTATCTCGATTTATGTGATTATTTTTTAAAATTACGGGTTTACATCGGTTTTTACGAGATTTTTATTTTTATAACCAAATGGACACATAAAACGAGGTACAATAATTGCATTATAATGAAAATGCAATGGAATCCAAACACACCTTAATGTTTCCAACTTGGTTTTTAAAGTTTATGAAAACCTAAAATCCATAGCAAATGTATTCATTTCTCCTAAACCTTAATCAATTAGGTCATGCACAGTGGTGTGCATATATTTTTCCCCCCACCCACTTTATCTTTCCCAAATTCTAATCATTTACATTTTATCTAATAATCTGACATTATAAATGCATATACGAAGTATTGTTAAATTCTTATTAATGATAATGTCAGCCTTGTCAGAGTACATTATTAGTTTTATATAAACTAGTATTTGTTACCCGCGTTTTTGCGCGTTTTGTTAATAAATTATATTTTATTTAATTAAGTAAATTAAAATTATTTTTTTATTAAATTTTATGTGAAGATTAAAATAGTTTATTTGAAATTATTTAATAAAAAAAATTCAAGGAATCATTAAAATAATAGGTTTTGTAACAACTTAAAATATGAGGTTGAGAATTAATATAAATATTTTAATGATAAGATTTTATTGTTTAATAGATAATTGATTAATAATAAAATCTTATCATTATATATAATGAACTAAAATAATCAATTTTAATGACTAAAGATAAAATAATTTAAGATACAATATTTATAAAATAACTAATGGTAAAATGATAGATTTTGTAATCAGATAAAATATCATATGGACAGATAGGATGACATGAGGATAAAATAGATGAGGTTATTGTCTAACTTGTCTTAAATATACTGGATCATCATTAATTGACGTGTCAAAAAACTCAAGTCAAATTTCACTAGAAAATGGCACATAAGTGAATTGCATTAGAGGAGACTCCAAGTCTTTGTTTTAGTATATTATATAGAATATAGATATTATGTAACTTATTTTTTTTATAATTATTGAAATTACTAAAAGAATATATGAATTTATATATTATGTAAATGATTTTTTGTTAAAGTTATTCAAACTATTAAAATAACCACATCTAAAAAATACAAGTACATCAAATGACAATAATTCAAATATATGATTAAAAAGAGTACATATAAAAAGCAAACACGCAATATCATAGAGAAAACTTAAGTCAAGCACACAGGTTCAAGCATCGTGTCTTGATGGCACTCATGGAGCCTGGTATTTTTGAAGTGGGTGGCTCGGACTCTTGAAGATGGTCAAATTCAGTTGCATGAATGTGTAGGTAGTGGGTATCCCTTTCATCTTCCACAATATTATTATGCAACCTACAAATAATAGCAAATTGTTGTTATAAAACACCAAATATACGCTCTACATCTTTAAGCATTGACTCTTGGATTTGGGAAAACAATTGGTTGATCTTGATCCCTAGAGACACACGTGTTATGGTTTATTTTGAAAAAAAAAAACCCCGCTAAAATTTTTATTAAAATAATATATTGTCATAATTTATAGAACGTAAATTTCGCGAGATACCCCTGAGGTATTGCAATTTTCGCGAGGTATACAACTCTTTTGCATATTTCGCGTGGTATCCCTAAGGTTTTGATTCTTTTCACCTCGTGCCCTCGGGGTTAAATTTTAACTAATGAAATGGTACTCCGTTACTTTTGGATGTAAAAAAAAAAGAAAAAGGAAAGAACGCTCGAAGAAGAGAGAGGCTCCCCCACGCGCCCCCAATTGACATTGTAAAAACCATGTTCTCGTCGCCATCAATCACGGACGAAGAAGAGTCGCAGTCACTCCGGCAATCCTCCGGCGCAACCGGTGGCATCCTCGGTTGCGGTCTCCTAGGCTCCTTCGCCGCCAGGACCGTAGCCGCCGCCCTCGGCCCTCAGGCCACTGTAGCCGCCACCGTCTAATCTCTCCGCTGACATTGGTCAAATCGGGCATCGTTCGAGCATAAGGGAGGGAATCGATTAGGGTTCAAAGGAGCGAGCGAGGAGGAGATCAGGAAATTGGTCTTCACCTTGGACCGTGGAGGCTTCGAGCAGTGGCATCGTGGGCCCTGGCGGCGTCCTCGGCGGAGTCAAAGGTGTCGAGCCAGACACGCGTCTTCTTCAACGGATCTCTGATCTCGGCGGCGTACCTCCCCAGGGCCTCTTCCTCACGCCTCTGAAATTTAATTGGTACAGATCCATTGTCGGCGGTGGTGGAGGCGTTGGCCGCTGGAGCCGCCGCCGGAGCAACCTCGGCTACCCAGATCTTCGACCTTTGTCTTCCTTTCTCTCAAGCTTTCTTTCTTTCGCGGTCGACTGTCTTCTTCTCCGCTCTCTCTTCGATTCTTTCTCGGTTTGTTCTTGCTTTCTCTTTTTTTTTTTTTTTTTTGTTTACTGAATACTAACGGAGCATTAGGAATCCGTTAAATTTAACGAGGAAGGGCACGAGGTGAAAATAATCAAAACCCTAGGGGCACCACGCGAAATATGTAAAAGAGTTGTATACCTCACGAAAATTGCAATACATCATGAGTACCTCGCGAAATTTCCGTTTATATAAAGTTGTAATAACACGTCCCCTCAATTAAAATTATCTAGCCCCGTAACATTCTTTATGTTTTGCGGTTGATTTCACATGCCTTTATTTCTATAGTGATGACCATTGGTGACGAAGTGTTCAACTTTTGTGTGATCTTCTACTAGGCCATGAGGGGCCTATATAAGAAGTACTATGAAAAGGACTCTGAGAGCATTCTACCTTCATGAGCTTTGTTTGGCCTTCCATTATATGATAATGAGTGTAGGAGTCAATTGTATTATCAAGGACCTATTTTGGACATAAGTGACATTTCTGCTCTACATTGTTGTTGCCATTGTTTCCATTTATATTCAAGTCCATGACATGATATTATCTCATCTCACTCTTTGCAATTAGACCATTCTTTGCATTTTGCAGTGCATGTGTCTATGGCCTTATAGACTGATCCTTAGCCCCCACATATAGGAGATTGAGCATCTTTCTCGGTGCAGCTTGAGTTGGAGACAAATATAGTGGGATTATGGTAGGTTTAGCCAATTGTGCAATAGTGTGACTGTGATAGTCTCTCATCAGATTTGATGCTAGATTTGAAGAGCGGGCATATGACCCTAGCTTCACCTAGGGCAATGTTTGTGAGTCAAGCTATTAGTATATACTCCCTCCGTTTGAAAATATTTGTCGTTTGTCTTGTAGTGCATGCTTTTTAATGAGCTAAAAACTCTATAAAATATATTTTTTTAATTAATTTTTTTTATATAATTTCATACATATAAGTAGTAAGTATAAGATTATGAAAAAAAATTAATTAACAAAATTATATTTTATAGAGTTTTTAACTCCTTAAAAAGCGTGCCGAAAAGTCAAGCGACAAATATTTTCAAACGGAGGGAGTAATGTATATTGATTGGATGTATCATTTTGCCCTGCTTATTTTGGATTTTTTTTTTCTAAGACCATTACTGATTTAGGAGTGATAGATCCAAGCTATCTAATCCATAATGCTTTAATCTATAAAAACATGGTTGTTACAGGGGTGGAAGGATTCGGTGTCTAGCCCAAGCACTGATTGACCTACATAACGTTTGTTGGAGCGATAGATATAAATGTAGTTAGGCACACTCCTTGACCTACAAAGCCTTTGTTTAAGCGATAGGTATAAATGCAGTTAGAGCATATGGGAAAACCTGCAACAAGAATTAGGTCAATTTTATATCAGCTCCTATTTCTATGGCAATCACCTTCTATATAGGTGGTCTAAGACCAGAAGTGTTAAGAGGCAGCAACCCATGTCACCTAGCCATCGGTGTAAGACCCAAAGTGTTAGGACGCACCAACCCATGTCACATTGCCATCTCAAGTCCGTTGTCCTCACTTAGAGCCTAATAATGAAGAGCTTTTGTGACATGGGTAGGGCTTGAAACACTTATAAATCACTCCGAACATACTTATTACTAGGACATTGTTGCTCCTTACCCGACCAAATGAATGACAATGATAACGGTCTATTTTGAACTTAAGCCCATTCCACAAAGGAACTCCACTAACCTTCGCAAATTCTAGAATTTGAGTTAGTTGTTGGGAATTGTATTCAGAAGCTTTAAAATCTTCCCTTCACCTTGCTTGATTCACTACATCCTTGTCGTTAATGTAAATACGAGGATCGGCAATCGTTATAGGCCAAACGAAGTTGATACTCAATATGTTGAATTGTTCCAGAATACCTACATCCATCTGTTTTGAAACAAAGAATTAATATATTAATAATTTCAAATAAATTTAATTAATAAAAAATTGGTGGTGATTTCATAGATTAGACTTAATGTTTGTTTCTTCATGGGCTCCCTAATGAGTAATTTTCCGATGGTTTCATAGAATTTCCACTCTTTGAGAGCCATTCTGCCACATGTTGTAAAAAAGATGATATCTTGATGAAAAATGGATATGTTATTCTCTGGATTCAAATAGAAAAAAAGGGGGAGATGGAGGAGAATGATGGAAAAAAGGGAAGAGCTCTTATGACAACGGTAGAATTTGAAACACTTATAAATCACTCCGAATATCCTTATTATATTTGGTGTAGAATGGGGTACAAATAAATACTCACAATTAGGAATAGGATATGACCTTTAAATTGACTATTCTTGTTTTCCTCCCAACATCTCTTTGAGTCCACTAAGCTTTCTAACAAGAATGCACACTAATTCAAGTCTTTAAAATTCTCAATTCCATACAATACTCTAACCAAACTTTGATTTACATTTCCATTCAGATTGGTGTCCACGATCACAGAATGGAATAAAACAACAAGATTGACCAAAAACTTATCACTAACATCAACATCCTCAATCGGCTTACCAATCAAAACAAATGATGTAATATCATCTCCGACTGAAAACAAACTCCGCCACTTTTTAACAACATCAAAGTTCTCTTTAGAACTTTTCCTACAAATCATCTTCTTCACCATGAACAGCACTAGAGTAATATGGACATCTACATCAGTTATCTCCAACTTACCTTCAACGACAAGAATCAAGAAACGCGATTACTAATTTGTCGTTGTTAAGGGCACTGGCAGCTTGATTGTCTTCACTTGGGATTTGATAAACAAAGAGAGCATCGACAAGTATTCACGAGCAATATCGTTGGGTTTGATGTGGGAGGATTGTTTTTTTGACACTCCTGAGTACGATCCTAGTGATAGTTGGTGTGAAGCCCCCCATGTTCCTAAAGGTGGACCCGAGATAGAACTGAGTTCATGTGGGATTTAGATCTGCACAACATCATAATTGGAGGTAGAGGAAGGTGAATCCGCTGGAAACGCAGAGGAGGGGAGGATTGTAGTTACCTCAGTAATTGGTAGGAAATGACTCTTTTTAGTCTTGTAATTTTAGCCGGTTTCTGGCTCCTCGTAGTCATTGACCTAGAAAAATATTTTGTAGCTTGCAGGAAGACTCCTTTTTTCATTGATACTTGGAATTTAACATTATGAGCAATTGCTTTGGTTAATCTAAAATGGAAATCAGTTAAGTTTAACAACGGAAGAATTCATTTGGTTGATCCACCCCCCCCCCCCCACACGCGCACACACACAAAATAAAAACAATGCATAATGTCTTGTATAGAGTGTTATAGTTGATTTTGAAAAAAAAAATCCCCACTAAAAAATTTATCAAAATAATATGTTGTCATAATTTAAAGTCATCATAACATATTCCCTCAAGTACAATTATATGACCCCATAACATATGTTAGTTACACTTGACGTCATGTCGACTAGGGTTCCAGAACGCACCACTGTGATATCATGATAAATATCTCGATGGGCCATATAACATGGGGGACTCACATGTCCAAGTGCACATGCGCTAGCCCAAATTGAGTACACATAACTAGTGAGGTTTCGTTCTAAAACCAATTGACAATGGAAGAAGTAGTTCACTGACATATATACAAGGCTTAGATTCTCATGTTTTTCGATGTGGTACAAACATCCTTAACATCACAACAACCAACGATACACAAAATTTGATTCCAAAATTATTATACTACGAGTATAACATATGTATCAAAATTGATAAAATTGTCAAATTTTCTACTAATCGTTTCAATTCAAGTGATATTTTCATTGTCTTCTAGATGTGTGAATTACAATTTATATAATCCAAAAATCCTCTACAATTTTTATATAATTGGGTCCGACATGGGAAATGAAGAGCAATCCATTGAGATTGTTCACTCACTGCCCACTGAGATTGAGGGGATTGATCCACCATCGATATTTGAGATGGTCTCTCCACTACCTAGTGAGATTCAGGAGGTTGATCTACCACCAATCCTCGATCGATATGGTTTCCACATTGCCGAGTGAGATCGAGGAATTATTATTCATTTCTGAGAACTTTTTTTAAAGGATCTCATGAGCATATTCGAGAGTCAATCGTTGAGCATATTCTATTTATTGATTTAAGATGTTTTATTTCTATGTAATTTCATGTCTTTCCTTTTATAGATTTGGGCATAGCCTTAAAAAATTGTATATTTGATGTAAGTAAGTATTTCTCTATTGAGACTTCAAAAGTAATGCTTATCACGGCAAAAATGATCATATATTGTTACGTTAGTACATAGTAGGAAATGTCTCTTTTCAAGCATGCTTTATTACTGTGTAATATCTTGTCTGTGTGTTGACATCCCGAGATTTGATGAACTACAAGTTTCACAAACCCCGGGTCTTCCATGGCTTTTGGCTCATATCATCAATGCTAAATCCAAAGGTTGTATGTCATAACTGCTTCCAACACAAAGGTTGTATAACACCGCGAACATATTTACCCTTTCATGCTATGAGATAATTCTTCCAAGTCCAATCCATGCAATCGATACTCTCGATCATGTTAGGACATCCCCGTTGCTCCCCAATATGGAGTGGGTGTTGCATGTCCGCGTTTTGGGATTTCTTAAGTACTCATCTACAAACAAAAAAATGATCCCATCAACATAGTCACACAAGCACATTTAATTTGTGCAGTGGTTGTACCCATATGATAATAGTCATCCACCATATCAGTTGTAACTCTGTATGAAAGCATGTGCACGAACACAATGCATATATTTTAGCAACTGAGCTTAAGGCATAGCTACTTGACAACATCCCCACATTACTGAAAGGATGATAAGACATATTTTAATAGGCATAATAGGCTAATTTAGATGCATTTTTATTGTAATTACGCATATTTTAGTGTTAATTTAGATTAGCACTCGTTGTGTGGGAAAGTTCAGGATCTAATCTATTTCGATGGTTTTATGCAGATTCGTAGATCCGAGGCGAAGAACACGATGAATGGAGCTAAGAGAGGCTAGGGCAAGATTTTGGAGAGCTTAAGAAAGAAGTCCCGAAGAGCATGGAACAAGTTAAGGAGCAACGAATCACGAAATCGATGTCTAAGAGCGAAAATAAGAGCGAGTCTCAAAAGTTGACCAACCGGCTGAACTTGTAACGCATTTTCCGGAGGCCTCGTTAGTATGATTAATGTGTATGAATATGCGTTAGAAAGATCTTTCCGATACCTATAACTTTCAAGAAGACGTCAAGACCAGATTCAAAGTGTTCAAGGGAGAAAAGAGGAAGTTCTGAACCGGAACCCGAAAATTCCGACCAGGAAGGTTGTTGCGCTTGTGGCCAATCCGCAACAGCGAATGCCCATCCGCTGTAACGGATCGAGCCAGCGACTGCTTTTTCATATCTAAGCATCCGCTCTAGCAAACGGACGCACTCTCGCAGATGAAGGGTCACTCCACCAGAAAGCCCTCAGAGCTTTGGACAATGAAGATTCGTTGCAGCGAATGGCCTTTCACTATCAGTGAATCCTGCATAGCCGCCAAGATTGAAAAGCCTATCTTATTATGGGAAATTCTATCTGATTAGGACATCTTTTCCTAGTATAATTTGGTTTTAGGATTATAAATAAAGGGTTTTAGGCTTGAGTTTATCATTCATTTAAAAACATTGAAGCATAAGAGTGATCACCTTTGAAGAGAAGAAAGTTTAGGTAAGTCATGTTTGACTAATTTTCCTTAGTGTTTCGCCTACGTTTCGACACTTGGTTGGTTGTTTGTGAGTTTCTAATTCAAGTTATTTTTTCTTTATTATTCTTCCAATGGACTTGAGAGTGCTAGATGGCATGGGTTGGCGCCTCTTAAAACCCCGGGTATTACAGATGGTATCAGAGTCGATCCCGGGCTCAGAGATGCACCGACAATTTGTTAAATCTTAATCGTGTTAGGGTTGTTTAGAGATGTAAGGAATTAATTGGACTCGTAAGACTTTTAATTTAAACCAAGACGGGAGGAATTTGTAGGAAAGTAAACAATTTGATGATTCAATGACCAATAAAACCAACTAAAATCGAGAACTTGTAGGTGAAAACGTTTTTCTTCTATCATTTATTTGCTTTTTTCAATATTATCTTCTTTTATTCATAAAAAGCTTTGCTTTTATATTGATAAATACACAATATTTAAAAATACTTGATTCTTTAGGGTTCGACCCCTTAATTGCATACTATACTAGTTTGTTCGTTTGGGAATAATTTTTGACGAGGTAAATCAACCACTTTTCCTCCGTCAAAGGATATTCACTAATTATTGCATTGACACCGTGCATGAACACATCTCGCCTCATATGAAATCGTCTCCAGAACATAACTTCCGGATATGTCAGTGCATCCGCAAAGTAGTCTTGGACTAGTTTGGCATGCCCACCTTCACGATCTATGTTGACGTTCACTCTACGTGTCGAGCTGAACTAGACATGGGTGGTGGGTTTTCTTCGACTAAGAGCTTAATCACAAAGTCGTCTAAAGTATGATCAATATGAAAAACGTCTAGAGATGACACACTTGAAGAGTTGGAAGATGAATAGCCACACATAAAGATAACTACCAACTCAATATGTATCTTCCATTCGTTAGCATAGTGAAAAGGTATTGCATTGGGTTCATATCCTACGTATTAGTCCTTCTTAATTTTACCCCTTTATTGTATACCTATTCCCTGGAACTAGTATTTTCCTTATACTTTTTCTTTATGTACTCTAAGTTATCATTTGGTTTTAATTTTATAGAGATTACATAAAATTGACTTTCTAGAGATAAATGCCTAAAAACCACTCCTAGCATGGATCCTGCTCTTTTCTGTCGATGTACGTTGGCCCTCTCATCTATCTTCAATTGTCTTGTAAAGGAATGCCCTTCTAAGCTTCGAGGTAGATCATGATTATAGAGACCACACACAAGTTTCAACCTCTATATGTTTCTTGGCTTCGTAGTCGTGCAAGATAAAGGGGCATTTAGATTTCTTCGTTTGTAAAAAATGAGGCATTATATCCTTATTTTCGGCATCATCTGAAATAATTCTCTTCCTCAATCTCTAGGTTTCATATTGTTTACACCCTAAGTATACCATTCTGAATTGCTTCTCCGAGCTACCCCTCGATCTTACAATCGTAAGTACCATTCCTTGTTTACCCACCTCATCTCATGCTCATTTGATCATTTTTGCCCTAGTTGACAACCATAGATCAGTCTTAATATACTTGGAATGACTGACATTGTTGTTCTGGTTAGTCTGGTTTGTCTCATCATGGTTAGATGTGGTTGAATTATACAACTAAAAAGAAAGAAATAATAGATTTATCTTGTAATACTAAATTTATTTGTTTTAAATACTAACAATTCAACACATAGAGAAAATACTATAGTTCCAAAAGTTGTTAACTTTTTTCTCATACCGCTTTGACCTCTTTTTTTTTTTATCAAGGTAAGAATTCGAAATACCAAGCAACATCTTTGCAGTCATTTGAATATAAGCAATAAAAGGGCTATTTAAAGACAAATTAGGTAGTTTAAATATGGGAAAACTAATTAAAATACCCCCACCTTTGGGGGTATGGTAAAAATATATCCTCAACTTTTAAAAGTAATAAAAATATCCCGACCGTTGATAGTAGTGGTAATATATTACCACGGGTTTTCTCACAGGTCAAAAATGTTGACAATACATCATACGTTGATTTTTTACAAGGATTTTTTTTGGACGGTTTCCTTAGGAAAACAAATAAAGAGTTGGACCGACTTCATACACCACGCATTTTCCTCCTTCCTATCTTCTTTCGTGATCGCCTCTTGACCTGTCTTCCGATCTTCCAGGCAACTCATAGTTCCTCTTCAATGACAATCTTCCTCCCTTGTGGTCTGCTATCTTGAGTTGTCTCTCTCACATCTTCTTCCTCTTTGATTCGTTCACTGACTTAGCTGAATAAGTTTTTTCCCCTCTTTTTTGTTGCTGTTGTTTTCGGTTTAGTTTTTTTGTTGTCGGTTTGATGTTAGGAATAGTCGTATTATGTTAATTTGAGGCAATTTTGACCGGATTAGTTGCTTGGTTCAATCAATTTCATTTTCTTCGGGTTTAATTTTGTTGTCGGTGCATTTTCCTCCCTAAGGAAACCGTTTAAGAAAACTCGATTTTAGTACTAATTTGTAAAAAGGCTTCCACACAGGCTGCCTTGTCAAAAACAAAATCAACATAGGCTGCTTTGTCAGCATTTTTTTTCCCATGAGAAAACTCATGGTAATATATTACCAATATCGTCAAAGGTCGGGATATTTTAATTACATTTAAAAGTTGAGGATATATTTTTACCATACCCCCAAATGTGGGGTATTTTAATTAGTTTTCCCTTTAAATATTTCTTAAAATTTGTGCCCGAAGCTAAAACGACACCGTTTTAATTAGCGTGGTGGACTTTTACCTTTTTTTTTGTACATTTAGTTAAAAATATGTATTTTATGTGAATCTAGACCCAATTTTCTCATTGGTAAATTGACCCCAAGACAAGAACAATGAAATCGAAGAAAATGCAAATAAGATGAGAATTTAAAACCGAGAAACAACAAATGAAAGATAGAAAAGGATACCAACCCTAGATAAATTCTGTAAAAGTGTGTAAAAGTGATGGCGCAGTGTATTCCGGAAGGGGGAGGTGATTAAAGATCCAATATGGTCAGATGCTGATTGATGTTTGGCATTCAAGTTGGCTACAGTACGAGAGCACTGAGATTAGTTTGTCCACTGCAAAAGGACTATTTTTGTACTAAATCTGGAGGTTCCATCATCCATTTTCCATTCACTCTTTTACCCCAAAAACAAAACCCAGCACAACATCAAACCTTGAATGGTTGGAAACTCCAAAGTTCTAAAACAAAAATAAAGCCCTAGATAGATATTTTGTCAAAATATGGGTAGCACCCTAAAGTGGTTTCCTCTTAATATGCAAACCCACAACACTAAATACACCAGGGATTTGAAAACAGTTGCTGCCAAGCTTTTCAAACACAGATCAGAGTATCAATTTCAGGAAGTTTGGCATTCAGGAACGAGATTTTTCCATCATCATCTGATGGAAGCTGCGTGGCGCAGCTCTGTCTGGGCTGCGACTCCGATCTCTGCTGCCCCATCCTTGAGCCTTGTTGTTGGGGCCAGGGCTTGGACTGCGGTTCTGACTTTGGTTATATCCTGAATCATATCTGTTGCATAAGAAATCAAATGCAAACAGGTCAGCCCCTCTTCTAGGTAAGAAAAATCTATGTATCATTAGGCTTCATCAGTTGAGCAGATTCCAAAGAAAATGAAAAACTTAATAGCTAAATAGAAATTAATCTATACACGAAGAACTCCAGTTTACACAAACATCTGTAACGTCATTCAGAAAGGCGAGTATAGATTTCTGGGTACCGTGGGAGGCGAAAAGACTGCCAAATTAATGAAAGATTTTGTGTACCTATCACGTGACTCAAAACCACCTCCACGACCACCATCTGATCTCCCAGAGGAGCTCCAGCCACCCCTGCCACCATCTCTATTACCATAGCCTGAATCACTTCTACCATAACCTGAATCACTTCTGCCACCTCGGCCCCCATCATAACTGCTGGGGCCTGAGGCCCAACGTCTCCGGCACATTCCCCCACCACCACGAAGGGCCATGTCACGAACCTCCTGAGGAACTTTTTGATTTGCCCCTTCCAGAATTTTTACGAGATCCGTAGCATACTTTGAATCTCCATCACAGAAAAAAGTATATGCCTCACCAGTGGCGCCTGCCCTTCCTGTCCGTCCTATCCTGTGAACATAGTCTTCAATTCCAGTTGGGAAGTCATAGTTGACAACGATCCTGTAAAACGTGCAAAAATAAAGTCAGTAGAAAGCATGTAGAAAGCATTTCAGCAATGAAGCCATTTTTCCTCTGATCATTCAACAAATACATAATGTTTTAGTACTATTAGATAAGTGATGCAGTGTAGGCCCCTACTTTATGTCTTTGACATCTAAACCACGAGCAGCAACATCTGTTGCCACAAGCACTGGAGACCTTCCTGTCCGAAACAGGCTCAACACATGATCTCTCTCACTCTGTGATTTGTCTCCATGAATGGCATTACAACTGAACTGTCGGCTAATATTACGTGCTAGGATATCACACATTTTTTTTGTTGCACAGAAAATGATAGCCTTAGATCCAGGCTCTTGAGATCGCAATATCTGCTCGAGACGCCTTTGCTTCTCCATTGATGTAATCACTTCGACATGCTACATATAAGCAAATATCATTCAGCACATGCTCTTTGCAGATTTCATGTAGGGATCGAGTAGTTAAACTAAATATCTTGCTCCTTAAAAAACTTTCAAAAAAGGATTTCCATAGCAGAATGTATATCAGTATCAAACAAATACCTGGGTAATTGACTTGTTAGCAACCAGTTCATCCACGTTTCCAATATTGACTTGGATAGGATTTTTTAGTAGATCTGCAGCAATTTTGCGAACCTCCTTCGGCCATGTTGCAGTATACATGAGTGTTTGGCGACGAGTAGGAACTTCATTCACAATTTTTCTAATCTGGGGTTCAAATCCCATGTCCAGCATGCGGTCTGCCTCATCTAGAACCAAGTACGACACTTGATGAAGGCTGATTCTTCTCATCTCAAGAATGTCATTCAGACGACCAGGAGTAGCCACCACGATGTCTATTATGCCTCTATCCAGCTCCTTCAATTGGGGGCCTTTTGGTGCCCCACCATATAAACACTAAAGCAAAAGCATAATCAAATGGTACTACAATGAAAATTGAAGCTGCTACCATGTGTAAATACTAAATAGGACAATAGGTCATATAAAAGCTCCAATGAAAATATCTACTCAACCAAAAAAAATAGTCCAAATTCTAAAACAAATTGCATTACATCAACTTAAACTTGGAAATATAAAGTAAAAATAGAAAACACTCAACACCATTGCAACATATCCATGAAATAAAAGTATGAATCGAAAAATGGAGCACGACAAACAATAAAAAGGAATACTGTAGGAATTAAATCCCATAAACAAGCTTACAATTTGAGCAATCATGAACAAATGTCTCTTAATGCATTTTCAAGCAGTGTCCCATGAAATCATTCATTTCTTCTTTAGATATTCTAACCAATAAAGAAGAGAGATGCAATCCTTTGTTACAAAGTACTACTCTATAATAGCCCTTGTTAATTATTGTCACATGCAGGTAAAAACCCCAAATAACTATTAAGTTAGAATGCATAAACCAGAGATGTAATAAAGAATTGAACACCGACAAGAAAAGACAATAAATTGGATTCACAACACATACCGCACAAGAAATCCGAATAGACTTCCCAAACTTCACAGCTTCGTCTTGTATCTGCGTAGCTAGTTCCCGTGTCGGTGATAGCACCAACACAGTTGGGCCCAATTGAGGATTATTATTCACACGCTTCAGATGCATAAATCCCGGAATCAAATAGCCCAAAGTCTTTCCAGATCCCGTTTTGGCAACGGCAACTATATCACGGCCTTGAAGTGCAATGGGCCAGGACTGAGCCTGAATTGGAGTAGGGGCAGAGAATCCAGCCTGGTGAATCTGGAAAAGAAAATTCAAGCACACCCCTATAAGCAGAGGACTTCCTCACTAGTTTCCAAGTGTTTTTCAGGGGGGGTATTTCGATCTCATGGAGGAGTGGCCTTTGCAAGAAGAAACACCATCCTCCACAGGTGTAGCCGCTGCTTGCAATGCAAGCCTGAGCAAGCGACCACTTCATATGATTAGACCAAGTGGAATACTGAGCCATCATCTATAGCAACCAAGGCTACAAATGATATATTTGGGTTGTTCAAAAACGCCAATCCCACAACATGGTCCGGGTAGAAGGGCACTTCAATAATATTTAAGGCCCCAAAGAGACTTTAAGAGAGGGCAGCGTACGACATTAGCTCCTCCATGGAGCAAATATCGCACCTGCGAGAACAAAAGATAAAATATGAAAGGTATAAATATAAATGTGAACTTTTAACCTCCGGCAATTGCAAAATTTGTCAAGTGAAACAGGCATTCCACAGTTCCGGGAAACATACAGGGGTTTGTAACAAATACATACGCAAATGCAATTTGTAAACAAAAGCAGATGTATCTACCTCCCGTAGAAGCTCCGAAGGAAAACCAGTAGCTTCAAAGGATGTGAAAGGTGGTGGCACACTACCCCCCTAAGATAATCAAAAGAGAAAACTAATCATTCGGAGTTGGATGTAATTATGCCAAGGTAAATGCTCATTTTTTAGACCAAAGATTAAAAGATAACATTTAAATGAAGAATATGAACTGCATGTACCAAAACATCCAAACATATCCAGAAAGTCAAGGGTCATTGTCGTGGAGACCAATGGCGCAACGTTTATGGATAGAAAGGTTACCTCCCAAAATCAACAAAAGGAAACAATTACCTTAAAAACAAGTGTAAGAATGATAATAACAGAGCTCTCAAAACATTAAATTACAGACTTTTCAAGTGTAACTTAAGATGGAAATCTGAAAGATTCAACAATTCTAGAAAACTTGACCGTCAAACAATCAAGCACTACAATGGGGTATCACCAAGAAATCAATAAGCATTCAGAGTTATAGTCAATTATAACTATGAGAAACAACACATAGGCTAGGTATGATAGAGTTCCAAGAAACTCACTGTAACACTTATCTCGTGACGCTTGCAGTAAGCCTCTGCAGACAAACCACTTTCAGGACCTGCCATTCTGGGCAAAGTACTAGGTCTGCCACCAGCTGATCCATCAGAGACACTTTGTGAAGGCATGTTTCCACCTCCGGTACTCTAAATTTGTGAGAGAAAACTTGATTAAGCAACATAAATTCATAAATTAAAAAAAAAATGAAAGTTGCACACGAAAGATTATCACAAGTCATTAATCACAAAGTTCTCGAACAAACACTGCTTAATAACTCCAACTCCAATATGCATTATCCATGTTGTTAGAAGTCTACAACCCATTTACATCAAAGTGCTTCCTACACTGAGACACAAGAATAGCACGAGAAACATTCCTGACAAAGGAAAAGACTCGAGTATTTCCCACGTATGTCAAATTTTAGAATCATCCTATATGTCTGTCCTAGTTAAGTAGAATCAAGAGAAACATTCAAATATTCAACCAGTTTTCTAGCTCCCCGTAGCTAGTACATATGACCCTGACAAAATTCATTTGTTTACATAGTACTAGTGGTCTGGAGAAATTGTTGCTTTTACAATATTCAATATCATGCTCCATATTTATAGCTCTCTTAATCAATAATTTCCAATCTAACTTCATGATTTTTTGTCAAATCCTTCAAAGGTGGAAACATTTGCATAGGAAAGTATTTGCAAATTTAAAAAATGAAAAAAAAAGGCAAAACAAACACGCAAAGAAAAGGAAATTATTAGTTACCTGATGGGTCCTTGCTCCATAGTCTTGGCTGCATTGATGGACATCAACCTCACCACGTGACGGCTGTGTTCCAGATGATTGCTGGTCATGCACAGATGAACTAACTTGCTCAGAAGAAGGCTTTGGTGGCAACGATTCACCATTTGAAGGAGCAGCGGGCCTCTCATACTGGGTAATATTGGTCTCAGGGTTCCAGAAGTACATATACCCACTTTTACCGTCAACTAAAGCTTTCCATGGTTTTGGGAGCGTCGGATCCTCAGGTGCATAGCGAGGACCAGCAGAAGCTGTTGCCGTTGCAGCCATAACTTCAATTCACTAATATAAGGCCAATAAAAGGAAACAAACAAAGAATAATGAGAAACACTACAACTGCATGCAATGTGGTAGGTATAGCAAGCCACGAATAAGCCTTATAATAGTTTCCCGTGAAATACTTAGCATTTCAACCCTAAAACCCTATTTTCCCAAGCTGAACGAACAGCTAGATCAGCCGAAACAAATTCAAGCAATTGGACGAAACTGAAACTAAATGAGGGCAACTTGTTCACCAAAATGACAAGCAATACGAACGAATTGAAGGATTCGAAGCCGTCAAATACGAATAAAAAGGCTTCGGGTTTTGCAGATCTGCGACAAATTGAAGCGCAAGACAACAACAACAGCAGGATCTGCAGAGGTTCAGAAACCAGAAATCAAGGGCGAAAACAACAGGAGCAAAAGTCAAATTTCACGAAACAAAACAGAAAAAAAAAACCCTAGAATCCGCCAACCACCAGCAGCAAAAAAAAGAATCAGCAAAAATAGGGGAACAAAAATTGTTTTTAAAAAAAAACGAAGAATCAAAGATGCATGAATTACCAAATGACGGAGAGTTTGGATGGTTGAAAAGAGGCGGCAAAGACGGAAGAAGAGAGGACGGAGAGGTAAGCTCCAGTCCCGCCACGAACCGATGTGTCTCCCGCTGGCCCTCTCTGAAAATGCGCCTCCCCTGTGCCTATAAAGAGAGGGAGAGAGACAATGTGCGACTTGTGTGAGGAATTTAAAGGGTATTTGGGAAATGGGGACACCGGAAAAGGCATTTCAAGAATCACCATACGGAGTATTTACCAAATACGGCGACTGTTTGTATTTTCTTCTAATTCAGAATGCCGCACGCCTTTTACATATTTTTCACAAATTTGCCCTTATAATTTCAGGGTGTTGCTATTTGCACCCACTTTATACACTACACTATGCATCTCTTAAGATACAGATATGTGACTCAAGAGACGTAAAGTATTTTACATATAAATACTCTAAACTTCTTGAGTCACACAGACACACATGTGACTCAACAGTTGTAAAGTTTATTTTAAATATAAAATAGAAATAACTGGAATATATGGTGTAGATAGTAAGAAAAATGGATGTATATATCATTTTATAACTTTATTGTAAAAAAAAAAGCACCACATCTTTTAATATGTGCGAAAGAAGCATTGTTTTCCTTTTGTCTGTTGTTACCATTTATTCTCAAACCATCTTCAACCATAGAAAAACATTTTTCCTCTATTTTCCTTCTCTTCTAACGGTAATTTAACACCTCATTTTTTTCGTTATATCAAATTTATCTTTTTCTATCTCTTCTCTTAAGTTACCTCTTTTTTCCTACATACATGGTTTTATATTGTTATCTTTATTATATATGTATCACACACACATATATATCCATTATTTTTATTTATCATGTTATAAATAAACAAAACTAAAAAGTACTTTGTATTAATATATTTTAGTACATCTAGATGAAAATTAAACATTATAACATGGGTAAATAGGTCAAAATGATTGTTAAGCATTTGTACTATCACTTGAGATTAATGGTATTTTAAAAGATTTTGATCAAAATAGATATTTGGGGTGGGTAAGATATTTGGATTATTGGGATCCATAGTTAAGAAAATAAGTACAAAATGCAATAGGTTAAGATGTGGTTATATATATAGGGTTTGCTTCAAATGTAAAATATCCTTAATGTGTAAAATTTGGCTTAACGTGTAAAATTCTGAGACGCTGCGTTTTGGGGGCTTTTGGCCGTTTGGGGTGATTTTACTTAGCGCGTTCTTCAGTTCTTCCTATTGCTTCTCCTTCCTCCATCACTCATCATCCTCCGATCTGATATCGCGCTTCCTCTCTCGCTTTATCTCACCCTCGCTCATCACCCTTTGTCACGCGTCGTCGTCATCATCTTTCTACTTCGATCTTGGAGGTTTTCTGAATGGAGAACGGCAATGGCGAAGCAGATGGCAGGTCTTTGTCTTTGAAGTCGTGGTCGGCGAAATTAGGTGCCTCTCCCCCTCAAAGGCGCCCAGGTTTGTGCTCGATTTCTTCTCTTTTCCTCTCCCTTCAGATTTCCTTCAAATATGCTTCTCTGCTTGTCCTTCTTCAGGTCCTACCGCTCTACCTAGGTTTTGCCCTATTCTCCTGTCAAAAGTAGGATTTTTGTTTTGAGTTACAATTTGTTCTATTAAGAATCAATTTGTTCGATTAGGTTGCAATTTATTCAATGTGGTTTTGAATAATCACATCAATTAAGCTGAAATTTGTTTGATTAGGTTGCAATTTAGGGAGAGAAGCACCTAATGGTTTTAATTTATATTTCTGAGAAATGCAAGTTTATTTCTTTTAGGTGATGCCAAAAATTGTGCCTCTGCTGACGCAGTCAACAAGGCGAGACATCATATCACATAGCAGATAGATTTATGGATGTCCGAGTGCCAGGACACTGGTAATTGCTAGCGCTCAATTACACGAAAAGTTCTTATCAATTGCGTTTTTCATTTTGCCCTGCATAAGGCCAAATTTTACCTATCGATTTCGATGCCTATATATGTTCTCATATTGCATAAGGCCAAATTTTATATCATTCCCTTGTGTTCAGAGAGTGGTGATCAATCACAGCTTCAAGTTCATTTGCTGAGATGATAATTAGCTAAATAATATTTGTTGGTCGGTTCCTCTTGTCCATCATTTTGGGGTGAAACTGATGTGTTTGGCACCTAAAGATTTGTTCATTTCCGAAATCGCGATCAGTTGGTGAAGGCCATTGAGGAAGCACTTTCCTTCCGAGACCAGCAAATCCTAGCTAACAGTGAAGTATGAGCCAAGAAAAGGGCTTAAGGAATCTGATTGTCAAGGAATCTGATTGTCAACATGCTCCCTACCCTTTCCATTTTTATGTACAAGAAAGGCAAATAAACAATCCTAAGAAATAGAGTGAATACAAAATGCAAAATATGCAGCAAATGCAGATAGAAATCATACCTCCAAACGCGAATCAGAGATAGGGAAAAAAGACTAACAAACAACACATGTTTCTGAAATACTCTTAAGATTACAGAAATAATTGACTTGTATGCAGTAGCTTGTTCAGCATTGTAAATATTATACGTGCTCAACATGAATACATGTTCAACAAGAATAAAGGATAAATCAATGAATCTTACACATATATGATATCTCTATTCATCCTTGTGTTTGTTTTCTGCATCTCTAGTATGAATTTTGTCAGTGATCCGTTCTCACAATTGCCTCAGTCAACTCCTTACATTTTTTCGTATCATTTCCCTCTCACTAAGAAGTAAGAACAGATGAAACAATAAACCTCCCAAATAAAACAACTCATCGGTGCTGTTAAAACCTGAATCTTAACTATGAGATTCTATGATCAGAAAGATTACGAGTCATAGATCTGAACGGGATCAATTATAAACCCATGAATTTCGCTACTTCCTCCCCCATTGTGATCTTGGCTCTGGGGTAGTAATCTGCACACTTTGTGGTATTGCCATCTCATTTGATTGGCCTGAAATACAAAGCACACCAGTATCATCTTGTTCCCAGTATACCTCAACCATGATTCCTCTAGGGTTCTCTGTGGATTATGTCCCTGGAATTCCCACAAACTGGGCTCCAACAGGGATCTGTGCATTAAAGCAACACGAGATAATGAAAAACATTAGAAAACGTTTTATTGTTGCTTTTACAGTAAACCAATGTATATTTCATATTAGGTTTCATCAAGAGCTCCTGCATATTCAGTTGCAGTGAGATATCATATCTAAAAAATGAACAAGCTATCAAGTATAGTGTTTCATTATATGGACTTGCCAGAACTGAAGCCCCGGATGATGTCACCGTCAGTGTTGCCATTCTTTCCTCATCTGCAGCGCTGTCAAGCTCTGCTTGTCTTGCAATGTTGAGAAATACTTCTTCCAAAGTAGTGAGACCGAGTTGGATGTCTATTATGCCAAGTTCACTTTGTCTAGCTTGAAGCTCAGCAAAGAAATCCTGATGCATATGTGATCGGGAGAAAATAAGGAGATATGAACTATGAACTGGGTTGAACAAGAGTAGCGACCCTTACTGCTAAAAGCTCCTCCTTTTTATTAGGAATCACAAAAGTAACAAATGCTTTGCTCTCCTCTTTAGGCACCACATTCAAATGCTGAGACAAGATTTGCAGAAGAATTGAGATTCTGAGGATAAATTACTCTCAAGAAATGTTCAAATTTCTGATGTCCAACATACCAATTTAAAGAACTGCTTTACAGCTTCTTGATAATTGGTATGGGTAACATCTCCATTGGCATTAGTGTTTCCACCAAAGCTCACATTAGCAAGATTAAGAATGAACCAACCAAGCAATTAAATCGGGAAATAGAAACCCTAGGCGTAATTGAATTGAAAACAGATGCTGCTAATTGAATTGAAGAACAGAAAACAAAAATTGACCATGAGCTAGGTTGATGGAAATCATACCTCCAAACGCGAATCAGAGATAGGGAAATTCAATTAGCAGAAGGAGATTTGATCAGAGATATGGAAATTTGGAATTCGGTTCTAGAAGACGAAGTAGAGGGGAAACCGAAAGTCAATGGAAGTGGACGGCGATGGGAGGCGCTGAGAGTGGACGGCGATGCTGGCTGTGGCCGGTGGTCGGCAGGAGTGCGGGATGGTGGCGCAGGTGAAGTGGCGGTGGCACTGCTCGCTTAGGGATTCGGAGAAGAGAACGGCGAGAGATCCGACGATGGGAGAGGACGGTGGAGACTGGAGAGAGACGAATCTGATTTGGAACGATAGAGGGGAAAGGTTAGGGGCCGGGTTCAGTTGTTTTAATTGGGTTTAAAATCAGGTCCGAGTCCGGTTTTTCATTAAAATACAAAATTTTACACGTTAAGCAAATTTTACATGTTAAGAATGTTTTACATTTTAAAGCTTCCCTATATATATATATATATATATATATATATATATATATAGAGAGAGAGAGAGAGAGAGAGAGAGAGAGAGGGTGGTTATGGTGTAAACACCCCTAACGAATCTGAACCTTTGATTTAAGTGAAATGGAGGGTGGGGATTATTTGGTGGTAAATAATTATTATAATTTAAAACAAAAAAAAGGAAGGAAAATCATCAAGGAAGCGCGTGTGGTAGACATCCCAATATTTAATCAAAAGGGAAATCAACTTTAATCTCCTTAATTTGCCGATCAAAAAAAATTACAGAAAGAGGCGACAAATTGGTTAACCCTCTTCAACATCGACAGTTTGCGAAATCAAGGCGTCGAAACAAGAGCACGATATTGGATTTGCAGTGCTATCGACATTAGAAAATCACCGCTTTCCTTGAAACTCCTCTCCACGATTATTGAAGTTCACCTTCGTCCTTCCCCCCGATGGTTCAACCAGTGGGTGATCGACCTTCAATCTCCTTGGTGGCCGGCGCTTGCAGCGAAGCCTGTTATTAATTGATATCTAATAATTATTCATAGGAGTATTTAAAATATTCGTTCATTCTGGATAAATTATTCACCAATATGTGAGAAATTATTCGTAGAGTGGTGTGATGTATATGAATATATCATATAAATAACAGAATTATTCGTCGATATAGAAGGAATTGTTCGTCGATATATGTGGAATCATTATCTGATAGATGACGAATTCTTCACATAAATAACTACAACTAAAACCCTAAATTATTCGTATAAATATTTAAATTTTTCATCGTTATACGAGAAGTTATTTGCCAAAATTGCTTAATATAAAACACATATAGAAGGGACGATGCATTCTATTACAATTGTTTTACCTATTTTACAAAATAGTTTGAAACAATTATATATAAAAGAATAAGTTCGAAACAAATAATATAATGATTATTCAGTTAAATTTGAGAGATTATTCGGTTAAATTATATAGATTATTCGTGTGTATGTATATAAATGATTATTCGTATCTACTCACGGTATTGATTATCTTTAGTGGTGAAAGTAATATTATTCGTTTCATTAAACTGTGTTGAATATAAGAGATTATTCATACGTATATGAGTTATTATTCACATGTATATATAAGAGATTATTCGTTTACATAGAAGCGATATTTATATTAATATAAGTTCGTATTCATATGGATTTAATCGATTATTCGTATATATAAAAGTTATTATTTGGTTATTCATATGTATATAAGTGATTATTCGTGTATATACATAATTATTGAATAGGTGAAAATTATTCATGCAAATATTTTCTACAGCTAACACAATTCATTGGTCTATTGATTTTTTTTTTTTTTAAAAATTGCAATTGTCTTCACGCTTTCCTTGTATAAAAAAAAAATCAAAATTAAAAGGTCCCACAAATCCTGTTCTGCCGATCAAATAATGGGATTCGCTTGGCAAGTGTTTACACGCTCTACCTTTTAAGAGAGTGGGGCTGAAATTGCATCGGTTTCACCCGTTTCCAATTAAAAAAAATTAAAAAAATTTGTTTTAATCTTCACCCTTCCTTCCAAATTAATGGATATTTGTTCACAAATTACACCCTAAGAGGTGTTTACAAAAGATCATTTCCCTATATATATATAGAGGTCAGGTCAGGTGTTTACACCCCTTATTGTGTTTTGTGTTAACAAATCTAAGCCATTGATTGATTAGAAATTGATGGGTGAGATTAATTGAGATTTTCTCTTTTTATTTAAATAAAAAAGAGTAGGCCCCACCACTTTTATAACCAACTTGCTGAAGAAGGAGCGCGTGCGTTGGATTGTTTATTGAGGCAACTTTTTTTTAGGGGAAGATTTCGGTTGCACCGTTTGTTCAATGAATAATTACGAATAAATTACCGAATAATTTCAGATTATCAACGAATAATGACTCTAAACTTCCAGATTTTGCTTGCACTTTGTGGCGTAACGTTTTTTTTGGTAGGGCAACGTTGTTTTTTTGTGTGGTGCACTGTTTGAACTATTCGATAAGGTGATATTAATTATTCGATAACTTATAGTTATTATTCGTGTGTAAAGAGTAGTTATCGTTTAGATAATAGCAAAGTGTTGGTCAATTTTGCAACTATTCGCTAGGTTAATAGTAATTATTCGCTAAATTGATTGTTATTATTCGCTAAATAGATAGTAATTATTCGCTAAATTGATAGTACTAGATAGTAATTATTCGCTAAGTTGATAGTAATTATTCGCTAGATTAGGTTGATAGTAATTATTCATTAGATTGATAGTAATTATTCATAAGTTGATAGTAATTATTCGCTAAATTTGAAAAAGTATGTAAAGGTAATTCTTGATTTTTCATATCTAATTAACCACACACATATGAATAATTCCGTATTATCAACGAATAGAAACTCTGAACTTACCGAATAGCGACTCTGAAAATGTTAATAGAGCAACTATTCGTTAGGTTGATAGTAATTATTCGCTAAATTGTTAATTATTATTCATATAAAGAGAAGTTATCGTTTATAAATAATAACAACGGTTGATAGTAATTTCGCTTTGATGATAGTTCATATATCTTAACCACGACATCCACTAAAAAAAAAAAGGGGATATCTATGACAATATGACAAGCTGACCAAGAAACGCCCTGCTTTGCACATAACATTACTCCGCTTTTCAAAACCCCATTGAAAGTATCAGCAACTTTGTTACAAAATGGAAAAATCATCAATTCAAAAACTATCACTAGTAGAGAAATGTAATCTTACGGCTATAATTTATCGGGAGTCTTTGAAAACTCTTAAAAAAAGATTTTCGGTCGGGTGTTTTTGTCAAGAGTTTTTAGTAAAACACCTGAAAAACAGATCCCTGAAAACGTTAAACCTAAACTCTCTCGATTAAAGGGTTACTCCGCCTCCAACCGGTTGTAGCTGAGAGTCGGCGAAAACTTCCCCCGATATGCAGAGGATGCCGATGAAATTTTCCCCTCTCTCTTTGCCCTTTGGCTGGTCGCTCCTTTGTTTATCCGGTTGCTCCATTGAAAAAGTGTTGATCGCCCTTCACTCTTTGCCCTCTTTCCGGGGGGGGTTAGGGTTGTCCTCTCTCTTCGGTAGTTTTCCTAATCAAAATCAAGCTCAGGTTTGTATCTATTCCTCCATGTTTGATCTCTGATGTCGATGTGACTCTGAATTGCTCCAATTAGCTCTCGCGAGGATGACGGTGGGTTAGGGCTGCCGAGGAAGGGATTGCATGTCTGAATTTGTGAACGCGATCATTTTTCTTGATTGATTATTCGTTGTGATGTTTTGATATCTATGCTTAGTCCGTTTCTTGATTGATTCTGCATACCTATTGCATATTGTTGTATATGTGCTTTATCTGACAATAAAACTGTGTTGTTTTGGTATATGTAAATTACTGTCATTTTTTTACGGCTTATCATCGATGAATGAAATGTCTGATTATGAATTTAAATTGAACGTGCTTTTATTTTTCCTGTTTCAGTTGGTGTTTGAAGAAAATTTGGGATTGGACTTTGGATTTAGAGGGTGAAATACTGAAATGTTAACGATGGTGCAAGTCTACAAGCCGCTTAACAAAAAAAAAATGGTACAAGCTGCTGAATCGCTAAATGACCAAGTTTTGATGCTAAATGTAAGTAAACATTTAATTTCTCAACAAAATGGCAAAGTGTATATGGACATTCTCTTTTGCTGTAAACATTTAACTAAAATATATCCTTAGTGTTTTCCTAGTACAAAATCATTATTATGCAATTTGTAAACATTTAATTTCTCAACAAAGCCAAAATGTTTCCGGGCATTCTTTTTTGCTATACATTAAAATATGTCCAGAGTGTTTTCCTTGAATCTTTTGGCCAAATTTATGATAACTAGCATAATTGTGTTAAGCTAATCAAATTTGTGAAGACCATATGCATAAGAGAAGCGTGAAATATTTGACGCTTGGCTAACTAAGTTTATGATTTGAATTTCTCAGTGTTCTATTATCCAAGTATTACGATAAAACTAAGTTTTTTTCTTTTTTGGGTCTAGCTCTTTTGGCAATCTTTTTCGAGCATTTAAAATTACTTCTGAATAGAACTTGCTGAGTTTTTTTGCTTCTGAATGGAAGATTTGCTTCCTTCCTCTAGCTCTTACCTTGGAACCAGGGCCATCACTACTTAGTGATGCAATTTTACACTCTACCATGCAGAGGTTCAGCCAAAGGACATCAGATTATCAGTATTGCTCTTACTAAAGATTATTTGTAGGCAATAGGCATGTGAATGATGTTAGATCCATTTATATGATTGTTTTCATTCGGTTAGGAAATGTGAATGATGGATGACAATTTATCAACAGCTTTCACTGTTTGTTTGATTTCCATTACAAACGATAGTAACTTGTTTTATTTTTTTACATTCCAGGGAGTTCTGAATTATAAAAGTTATAAGCAAGCAATCAAGAGGCTGGAAGAAGCTGCTGTCAATAGTAGAGGTCCAGAAAGAACTCATATACTGAAAAGATGGGTGATTCTTCTCAATGAAATTGAGAAATCATCCGCAGGTTCTTCTGAAGATAAAGAAAAGACGCTTGAGCAATAGCTTGCTTCAGGTATTTGTCTATTAGAGTAACATATAGACCTTTGCTGCTTTGAAGAACACATGAATGTACGCTTGATAGCTCATGCAGTCATTGAATGTGTACAACTTTGTTGTATGACTTAATACTTAGCTTGTGACTCAGCTTTGTTGTATGACTTAATACTTAGCCAGTGACTTAATTATTTGGTTCTATTGGAGAGATCTCATATATGTTAATTGATTATTTAGAGTTGGATTGTTCTAGAAATGTTTGAGATGAATCTAGTTCAAACAACGGGTATGCTCCTTGGCTTCCATTGTTAAAGCCAGTAAAAAAGGCTGTGGGGGCTTTCTCCTCGATTCAGTATTGAACCGGGTAGAAAACCTCCATTTTTTTATATTAAAAAAAAACATTTCTCAGGAGTTTTTATAAAAACTCCCGAGAGAGTTAAAAGTACAAACGTCTTGCCCGATTCAACTATTTCTCGGGAGTTTTTATAAAAACTCCTGACCGAGAATTGTTTCTCAGGAGTTTTTATAAAACCCCCGAGAGACATCTTTCAGGTGAGCGTATAAAAGGAGTTGGAAAACTCCTGTCCGTTTCGTTAAAAAACCCCTGAAACACGTTGATTCTGTACTAGTGTATAATAATGTTCCAAAAAGAAGCAATTATTATTCTTCATGACAAGCTCTAATGCTCGAAAAAAAATGATATAATAGAATCTGGAAAAGAAGTAGCAAGTGGTAAGATTATGGAAGAAAAGAAAATTAAAGAAGATGAGTTTATCACCACTGAATCCACGAACAACAACCATCGATCACGGGATTGGATTTGCCGAAGATCCACTAGAGAGTTGCCAGAGATCCTCTAGGATCTGGATTTGCATCCTCGATCAGTCGCCATCGCTGGCCGCCATCGATCACCTCCATCAGTCGCCAATGGAGTTGTCGGAGATCCGCCAGGGACTGGATTCACATCCTCCATCGGTCGCCATTGCTGGCCGCCATCGATCGCCTCCATCGACCTTCCGCCTTCGTTGTACCTCGCGGCTCGCAGACCGTTCCGAGAGCACAAGCACCGCTCATCTCTTCCACCATGGGAGCAAGGAGGAGGAGTCGCCATGGCTTCAAATTGCCGCCCCCGGTCTCCCTGATTTTGTACGGTTGGATCCACGCCTTGCTCACCGTAGATCAACGGAACCGTCCGCTCCGTCATCTCCTCCGCCTTTGCCGTCTGGCGAATCGTCCGCGCCGCCTTTGACTCCTCCTGAATCACTTCACCGGATGATTTTGATTGAGATGGAACAAAAGTGGGTTAGGGTTTTATACGGTGAACAAAGGGAGATTGAATCACACGCTCAATCCATGAGAATGATATGGGAGAATTAGTGGAGCCTATATTCTTTTTTATTTAAAAATTAAAAAAAAAATTCAATTAATCTTGGCCCTCCATTATTTAATAATCAACGCACTAGATTTGTTAACACAAAACACAATAAGGCTTGTTAACATTTGATCCATACTCTCTCTCTCTGTGTATATATATATATATATATATTAAAATTGGCCTTAGAGAAAAATAAATCTAAACTATGGAATAATTTAAATTATTTGAGAAAATAATTATGTGTGTGTATGTTTTAATTCATTTTAGATGTTCTTATATATTTTGTTCTTCTCTTAATTATTAGAATATGGAAAGTAACTCCTACTATCGCCCGCACCAGCCACCACCTTCCTTGGCTCTTCAGGCCACGAGCCCATCGCTTCCCGCAACATGTGTGTTGCCTTCGGTTCACCCTTCGACTCACCGTCCTCCGTCACCACCCCCTATGGTTTCCCCCGCCCCGGTTTCCATCGGATTCGTCTCCACGCTCCTGCGCCATCTTCGGCTTCCACCGGCTTCAGCTTCAAAAGATCCAATCTTCCGACGCCATAGCCTTCCTCAACGTCGGGCTTCCCCTGATTTCGATTCCACCGCTCTCGGCTTTACCGCCTCGGCTTCCACCGCATCGATTTCCACCGGATCTCTGTCCTCTGCGCCTTGGGTCACCGCCGTTGGGTTCTCCACTGCCCCACCAGCCTTTTTGATTGTTGTAGTCCGCTCTTTCATTCGCTTTCTGGTTCATTGTTGCTCTTTTGTCTTCCTTGTCTTGTTTTTTATCGCCTCTATTTAGGTTTATCCATGTGGTAGCTTGCTCACGATTTGATTATCGTCCTTGAGGGTTGAGATGAGTGCTTGGAGTTTGATTGAGCAATGGTGTGGTTTGTGGTTGATTTTGCGGGCTAGTGTACTGTGTTGTTCTTGTTGTGATGCAGGCTTCTTATGAGCGATGGTTGATGTGTCATGTTCGATGACGTCGTGGACGTGCGATTGACATCTGAAGGCTCTTCGAGTCCATAATCTGAGGTGTCCGCTGGTCCCCAGAGTTCGCTGTGTGCGTTGTCCCTTTGACCGGTCGGTTCGTTCTTCTTTTGGCTTGTATTTCGCAGTGTAGGATGACTTGTACGTTCCTAGTTTTTTTATTTATGTCATTTGCTTCTGTAATTTCATTTCTGTCATTTGCTTAAGTTTTTTGCTTCCAGTTGTACATGATGGTTTGTCCATCGGTCTCTCGATTTCTCTAGGCTTATCTAGAGAACTGAATTACTTATCTTGCTTCAAAAAAAAATAAAAAATATGGAAAGTAACCATTATGAGCAAAGAACAATTTAGGTCATAGAATTTATACATTAGTAGGCGTTTGATTTTTGTCTAATAATCATTTATAGCACCCTTGAATTCTATATACTTGGAGGAGTATTGATCAAAGGAACTCAGAAATTCGTCATAGAGAGGTGGAAACCATGTGTCTTAAGTAGGATGGATCATAATGAGCTCGGATCGGGGAAACGAGTTTGAGTCCAACCTACAACTAGAGTACTCAATCGGGTCAAGTAATTATAGTGCACCATCTTAATTGAAGTACAGATTCTCCTTAGACTTTGTATAGCTCATGTGCATTGGTGAATCTATGGGGGTTCGGGACTTCAGGGTGACTGCAACCCCTCTAGCTCGAAAGAAAAATATAGGAAAAACATTTTTTTTATGTTTTTTTTTTTTTTTTATTAGTTTTAATGATAAAAATGTAAAATGAGTAATGAATCTCAAATACAACTTCACTTCGGTGGGAAGAAGGGGCTTTATTACGTTGAGGCCATGCGTTTATGTGGTGATGATATGTACACCGCTAATTTTACTATTTACACCGCAAATCCATCGCATCCCTATGCGGTGAGTTAATCAAATTTTAGCAGGACATACCGCATGTACATGCGGTATGTCCGTTGACCGTATAAAAACACCGCATGTATATGCGGTGGGTTAGGCTAAAACGGAGTCCGTAATACGAGAAACCGATTGGGTCGAAGTTATCCGAAACCACCGCATGGGTATGTGGTCGGTTTTTAAAATATATAAAATTTGGGTAAGATTTTACCGCATCTCCATGCGGTATTTTGTTACCGTTGAGGGCCCATTATAAATAGACGTGGGGGGGCCCAGTTCTCCGACACACCGAATCTTCTCCGATTCCTTTCTTTCCGAGCCCGACTTTTGGTTCCGTCGATTCCCCGTCCCCATATCTACCACCACTTTGTACCCGAGTTTTGAGATGGTGAAAAACAACCGTGGAAAAGCCGCGGCTGCTAATGATGTCGGTCCTTTTCGGAGACATCCGTTACAGGTAACATTTAATGTTTATAAAAATCAACGTGCTTTATTTTTTAACCTGAAGGAAATAGTGTTAACATTTAATTGTTATATATAATGTAGCCAGAACCCACAATACAGAGGAGGAGGACGACAGATGTACCGCCACAGCTTGAGACACGGACTGAGCAACAACCACAGACTCAGACACAGCCTCAGCCTAAGGTATGTTAAAATCGTTACTAGGTGTAGGGAAATTGAAATCGAATAAGTATATATTTATGTTTTCTTAGGAGTTGATATTATGAGGTTCAAATCATTAATAAACCTTTGGAAAATCTTGCAACATTTAGTCAGTGACACGATATAGTATCGTATACGAGCCATAGGATTCTGTCAAATACTAGGTGTAGGGAAATTGAAATCGAATAAGTATATATTTATGTTTTCATAAGATGATATCATTAATAAACCTTACGAAAATCTTGCCACATTTAGACAGTCATACGATATAGTATTGTAATTAAGCGATAGGATTCTGACAAATATATTTTAATTTACATAGTCTGCGTTATCGAGAAATTTAGGAGAGAGGGTGGTTTTGCAATCTGCTAGGAGAGCTGCCCTTAGGGAGAGACAGACGTTGGTGGATGTATCAGTTCCTATGGAGACGGATAGTGACGTGGTAGATGATGATACCGAGGCTGCCGTCAGGGAGACCCAGACGTTGGAGGATGTAGTGGATCCTCCGGAGAGGGATACTGAGACGGTAGGAGCTGATACTGGGCCATCTTCTCAGTCACGTGTTGACCAGAGTGACGGTTTGGGGCACACGTCCCAGTCGTCTATAGAGACATATCAGAGTCTGGTGCAGATTGAGCTGGCCTTGATGTCTGACCACACGGATGACCCAGTGGTGCAGTCGACCTGAGAGTCTGGTCAAGGCGACCAGGGTATTGAGATGGTGGAGGAGTACCTACGAGGGGACCGAGCACGACAGACGGATGAGCAGTTGCAGACTGGAGCTGAGAGAGTGGTAGAGCAGTTGCAGACTCATCATGACAGTTATCATGAGTACTTTGGGACTGCGTTTGCGAGCAAACAATTGAACTCGTATGACGACATGGCACCTCTGCTCGGAGATGTGGGTGTTGGGACGAGTCATGCTCGAGGTGGAGACCAGGAGCCATGGGCCGTTGGGCGGATAGATTTTGCGTCGTTCACCCCGGTAGGATCTACGGGTGTAGGGAGGACGTCTGGGAGTCAGCATGCGGCGCCATCGTCGACGCCGAGGACCGCCGAGTCTGAGCCGATCATCGGGAGTCAGCAGGCGGCGCCATCAGCAACACCTAGGAACTTGGAGGGTGTGCCAATTGCCGAGGGGCATGAGAGGCATGTACGTGGACAGAGAAGTTCTTCAGCCCCACCTATTGAGTCAGCTGCACTTTCGAGGCATGTGTCGCTGGACCCCCTCGACCACAGACATGATCCGATGTGGGGGGCATCTGACGATGTTCGTCAGGATATGGGAGGAGACCAGGCGACACATCCCCCTGTCCGTGTAGTGCAGAGGAGGCGGAGACAGCGTGGCGAGAGCAGTAGGGCAGGTGGTGCTGGGCAGCATGGTGAGGGGAGTAGTGCAGGAGGTGATAGGCAGCATGGCGAGCCTATCAGGACAGGGGTCATTCGGGCTGTTCTGCCCGAATGACCAGGGGGGCCACATACCGTTTCCCTTCTAAGAGACTACGAGACCCACATTGCACAGGCTGTTTGGAGACGGGAGGACGCAACCTTGCGTAGGGGTGTGCGTGTGCAGAGACGAGGGCTGTCTCTGGGTCGGGTAGAGGCGTTGTTGGAGGTTGATGGACGGGAGTCCTGGTTTCCCGCAGTGCGTGAGACTGGGTTCTGGGACCTGAGAGATTTTGAGTGGGATCATGTGGATCACACTCTGATCGGTGCGTTTGTTGAGCACTGGCACCCCGAGACGAACATTTTTCACTTCGCATGGGGAGAGATCACCATCACACTGCATGATGTGTTCTTCATACTTGGCCTTGGTTTGGACGGAGAGGAGTGTATTCACTTGGATGACGTGGGCGCCTCGAGGGACACAGTTGTGGAGTATTACGGCTTGACTCAGAATGAGCGGACGAGCGCATGGGCCCGTGGAGGCCCTACTGTTCAGCTCCTCCTTGAGAAGATAGCACCGATGCGACAACGGGTTCAAGATGGCACCCCACTAGAGCATGATATGGAGTGAATCTTGGGTGTTGTGATGGGGATTATTGCGACTGCGACCTTGTTCATCGACAAGTCGGGCGGAAGATTGCGTCCGGAGGTGATCCGTAGGTTTATGGATGCAGCGCATGTGTCGCATCTTTCTATAGCTGCAGGGGTCTTGGCGTGCTTGTACCGGGGATTGGGCGAGACGACCCGGGAGTTGGCCAAAGACATGGACGATTGTACAAAACTATTGGAGGTAAGTCATTCGTTCTGTGATTATTTAGTTTAGAAGTTTTGTAACTAGGTTATAATGACTATGTTGCTGATAGTATTGTTCCTTTGTTGCTGATAGTTTTGTACAAAACTATTGGAGGAAAGTCATTTTCCGGTGTTCAAGCCCGGCATGACGCTCGATCGGAGGCTATCCCGGGATCCGCGACGCGGGGTAAGGTACGTCCTGGGGGCGACGCCATTTTCCACTACGGTGACCCGGGATGATAGGCCTCGCATCGAGCGACTGGATGTTCTGCGGCGGAGGCTGGATGAGATGACTGTCGACGAGGTACGGACACAATTTATATCCGCACTTACATTTGTCATACTACAAACTAGATTTTAGTCGTAATAACAATTTCTATTCCATTGCAGATCGAGTTCATGCCATTTGGTAGACACTTGGATTTTGATGGAAATCTGTGTCTTTCGAGATATAGGGGCACCATTCGGTGGTTGTTCGAGGAGGAGCCGTATATACCGGACCGTGTGCTGTGACAGTTTGGTCGGGTTCAACACATTCCCGCTAATCCAATCAGACATACCGTAGTGCTCAGACTGAAGTCCGCCAAGTGCAAGAAGGAGGCGTCGTTCCACCCAGCCGACAACCACTGGGCGCACAGGTTCAATCATCTTTTCCCCATGGAGGAGTTGCCACGGACCTCTGAAGAGTACCCATATGGCGTGGTCGATGACTATCTGGAGTGGTTTCACCGCCATAGTCATCCATACCTACTTCCTGACACTCCTCGACACCAGCCCATCATCCCGCCGTCGCCACCCCCGCCGACCATTATTTAGCAGCGCCATCATGCGGATGGGTTGGAGATTCAGCGACTCAGGGACCTTGGAGTTGAGTTGACAGCTGCACACCTGGCTCGCATCTATGAGCAATTTTGGGGTCCTCCCCCACCGTGACGGTGCGATCTGGGATGATGTATGTGGTTGTTCTGTTTGCGGGTAGATGTCTTTTTGTGTAGTAGTTGGTAGTTTGGATTCTTTTTTGTGCAGTAGTTTGGATTGTTTTTTGTGCAGTAGTTGATGATTCGATTTCGGATTACGTATTTTGTGTGTTGGTGTGGATTTGATGGTTTGTTACCGTTGCAGATCGTTTTCAAATTTGAATATTATGTCCGTACACAACGTTCAATATCATGATTCGAAACGAACTTTATAAATTACAAGCAACCAAATACAAACGACCCTAATATAGTCAAGTGTTACGCACAGTAGCTTCACCTAGCTTCATTACGAGAGCCTTTTTTTCCTCTTCCAGAACTGCAACTTGACTTTCCAAGATATCAATCCGCCAACGGGCTTGTTGGTTTTCAACCAGCAGCGACCGATTTTCATCACGTAGTCTCTTTATCATCGCATCCACCGTCTTTGACCGTGGACTACCAGTGTAGAGAACCGCCTCAAACTCTTCCATCGTGCCTTGACGTATTATGTCGTTGCTTGAGCTTTCCCCGCTAGTGTCCGACATGTTGATGTGTGGTACCTTGGTTAGAGACTCCAGGCCATATATAGGTTTTAGACACCGCTTGTCCATACGGTAGTTACTACCGAATGGACATGCGGTAACAACCGCATGGACATGCGGTAACAAACGCATGTCCATGCGGTGGTTACTAGTCTATATAAGGGGACCTAAACCACCGCCGGAAACACACTTCGCCGCCGACAATGTCGTCCGAACCAAGACCAATTCCACGTGAAGACATGTTCACCAAACACTACAAAAGAGAGGCGCTTGGAGGCATCGCTTTTACTGCAACGTGCCGTCACTACGGCCATCGCTACACCGTGACCAACAACCTGCAGCACGGTCATCTTAAGAGGCACATCAACAACAAGCATGCCGACGAGATCTAGGATTTATGTTTTTATCCGACTTATGTGTAGTCGTTCGTATGTGTCAGTGTGATGAACTTGTTCTTATTGTTGGTTGTGTAGTTGTTCGTTTGTGGCAGTGTGATGAAGTTGTTGTTATTGTTGGTTGTGTAGTAGTTTGTTTGTCGTCTAGTTGTAACAATGTTGTTTGAATAATAAGTCGGTTCGTACGCTATTTGTGTAATGTGTTTCCTATTTCAACATATTTTTCTATTTTCCTTGCAACATTTGAAATAATATGTCATGGAAATCACCGATCGGGATTCGATAGAGAATTTCATTAAACGGTTGAACTGCTTAGAAATGAAAATACAACGCATGCACATCACACTACATACTTGGTAATGCATGTCTAATCACTACCTTCGTCCGATGACCTCTCATTAATGGAAATGACAATATTCATTTGGTTGAACGCGTAATACCTTTCACCTGCGTTGAATGCTCGCAGCTTTCGGATAACATGATCACATAGGCCCTCAGCCCCGAACATGTAAACATCGTAACGACAATATCTCATAATGTGATTCGCAATACGCGCCTCTGCATCTAAGTAATACGATTCGGGAAATCCTCTGTCGTCATAATAATGCGCACAAGAAAACTCGATCGGAAATGCTATGTCAGTGGTTGTCTCGAATTGACACTGAAGGATAACGCACGAATTTCCCGGAAGGTATGCTGGATGCCTGCAGTTGCATTCCTCCGGCCACCGTGGCTCCGTGCAACGAATTAATGTAACATTCTACTCAAGATAACTTGTCGTTCGCCTGTATGTGTCTAGAGTGTTTACCTTTTTGTGATTAGCTGGACAGCCGTGGTGGTTCCTGTCGCACTTGGGTGGCCGTCATGATTTATAGGCCTTACACCGCATGGTCTTGGGGTGTACTTCTACCGCATGGGCATGCGGTGTCTCCTATTTTGGCACAGGGCGTAGGGCCACCGCATGGATATGCGGTGCTTAATACCGCATATCCATGCGGTATAGTGATACCGCAAGGACATGCGGTATAGAGACAACCCATATGGTTGTCCCACATTGGCTATAAAATGCGAAAACCACCTCTTACGAATCACAACAATCAAATCATGGTTAGAGTAGCTGAGTTTGAAGGTGAGACAGATATGAGTGTGTCATACAAAATTATACACGAAAAGTTCTCGAGGCCATACGAGGATTATTTGTGCAATTGTCAGCACAAGCGGTGGTGCCAATCGTTTCCGTGCTGTCTTTTTCACGTTGTATGCTACAAAGGCGTTGAAGGCGATAAGTACGCATTCTCGGAGCCGGTTGAATTGGCGTGTCTGAAAGGTCACCAATTACATGTTGACGACCCTGAGTCATACTACCGCGAGGCGGTTGAGGCAATCAAATGCGCAATCAGCGACCTATTCAGGGATGTCAGGCTACATTGCGCGCTTCAAATTGCAAGGTTCACTGTCGACAACGCAGTCCGTCCAGCGAACGACAAAGTGAAGAAGTACGCATTCAACCGCATTGAGATCCACATTAGCCCGCGTCTTCTCGAGGAGTCAGTAGGTAGTTGTTCCGTAGATCCTCTACTGTGGTGGGACCCTTTGCAAGGTATACCATATCCATCAGTAGAGTGGAGTCAGTAGGTAGTTGTTCCGTAGATCCTCTACTGTGGTGGGACCCTTTGCAAGGTATACCATATCCATCAGTAGAGTAGGAACCAAGTTGGTGTAAAATCATTATGTAGAATCCGTTTATTAGCCAATGTATCACCGCATGTGTAATGCAAATGATTTATCAGCGAAATATAATTAATGGTTTAACTCGGGACCGGATAAATTCACCATAAATGATACACAACAATTACCAACCGACAACATTTTACCTATGGTACATAACAACTACCAACTGACTCCTCTAAATTGCTCGGCAAAATGTGAATCTGTATTCGGTGAAATGCGTACTTTGTAAGCTTGGTGTTTGCACGCCGCACGACTTTTTCCACTGTGCATCTTGCCACCTGCGCTGCACTGGCCAATCCCAAATTGGAGAAGAAGTCGCTAACAAGCTCCGTAATTGCCTCCGTCACGTGAATATAATATGCTGCAGGGTTATCCCTATACGAATACGGCCTTGTCATGCAGACATCCTCGTAAGTCACTCCTTGAACGCACTCTATGTCAACCGAATCGGAAACTCTGAATGTATCGCGTTCTTCGCATACAACTTGGCAAAGGTAGCACGGCCATCCTGTCGAGCTTCTGTGCTGACAGTTGCACAATATACCGTCAGGTGGCATACGAAAAGTTTCGACTGTAAGTTTAAACCTGTTGCCCGATCTTGTCTCCGCTTCATACACTTTGGTAGTGGCCATAGTGGTTATGGTTTATTGAAAGTCTCAACCAACCCCTTTTATAGTTTCCTTTTAACACCACCGCATGGCCATACGGCGGTGTTTAAAGGAAACTATACACACCGCATGGCCATCCGGTGATACAGTCACATCACGGTTACACCGTTACATGACAACAGCGTCCCAGCACGTGGATTAGGGACTCTAAACGAAGACATGGAGCAACGTACCAGCACGGCGACACCATTTCATGGAATAACACGTTACATGAAAACGGATAGAGTGCCTCATTTTTCATATTAATTAATGATAAAAGATTACAGCAAAAATAACTGAGTTACAAAGTTTTGTCGCGTCGTCGTCACGTCACACATCAAAGGAAATCATTGTTGTTCTCTTCCTCTAATGGTGAAACATTCTCCGGCGGCACTACGACTACCCGAAACCGAGAGTTGCCTAAGTAGCTAAACATCAACCCGGATCTGTTGCGCTCAGCCCGGATGCTGGTGCCTCTCCTCCCTACCCCATTAGTCATCGTTATTCTTTCGACGCCGGCCAGCCCGTATTCTTCTTCGAAGTTGGAAGGCAGAGGCTGCAATTTTCAAGATGTACTTAGTGAGTTCGGACCATTGTGAATTATATGTCAGACGACAGAATGGGGCTTACCAATATTTGTGTCAGCGAGACGTCTTCTACCCATCAGAAAAAATCCCTCGGGCCGCTCCCTGAGACTGCGAAGAAAGGTCTTCGTGTGTTACCAGCCGCCATGTTGTAATCACGACATCGCACGGCGGTAATTTATAGCGGGAAATCATGTCGCGTTATATGCCAGAATTATACCGCATATCTATGCGGTATGCGATACCGCATGTGTATTAGGTGGTTCACCGCATATCTATACGGTATGCGTCACCGCATAGATATGCGGTAGTAAAAAAAAAATCAGAAACGTACCGGCACGGGGACATCGTGATCTTCTTCCGCCATCGATGCCGGAAGACGGTCAGGACGTACGATCAGGCCCGTAACCAGGAGTACCGCGATTACACTCCCCAATTTGCTACATCCCAGAGGTGGACCAATCGCGACGATCTCCTACAACACTGTCGTGGCACAGCATTAAAGCTTAATATGGTTTTGACAATCAAGCGTTCTTGGGGGAGCACTCCTACAAGGCGTGGGAGTTTTTTGCTCGCATGTGAGAAGTACGACCAGTACACTCCCCGTAAGAGACCGCGAGTAGCCGGAGATGATGCAAGCGGGAACACGCGCAGAGCTGTTTCGAAGATAGAGGGGTGTCCGTTTGCATTGTCTAGCGTGGAGTTCACACGGGGCGAATGGGGCCTGGACGTTATTCATGGCAAGCACACCCATCTACTCCCCGGTGCAATGGACGGTCACCCGTACGTCGGACGAATGGATACAGATGAAAGAGACACTACGTTGGCCCTTACCGTCGCTGGTACCCCACCAAAACCGATTTTAGCTACATTGAAGATGAAAGCTGACGCACGACAGAAGTTGAACTTCACATCGCGGCGCCAAGTGTACAATGCGAGAGCAAAGTTTAAAGCTGAAGCGAGAGGAGATCGAACAGTCTCCCAGGAAGCACTCCGCATTTTGCAGGATAAGGGTTACTACTACTGTACGAGGAGATCCCCTGACGATCCCAACAGGCTTCAAGATCTATTCATCGCCCATACAGACGCTCGCCATCTTCTAGCCATGTTTCCATACGTCGTCCTCGTCGATAGTACATACCGGACGAATGCGTACGTTTCTATATACACTTATTCTTTTACCCCTTCCCAACAGGTTATGCGAACTCAAATATTTCATTGTGCAGGTACAGGATCCCTTTGTGTGAGTTCGTTGGATTTACTTGCACAAAGAAGAACTTCGTCATCGGGTTCTGCTTCATGTCGCACGAGAACACAGATACGTACATTTGGGCGTTGGGGCAGCTCGTTTACCTCATGCGAGGTAATCTTCCTAACGTTGTTGTCACTGATCGAGAGTTGGGGTTGATTGCGGCGCTACGAGAAGTTCTTCCCAATGTCAGGCATATGTTGTGCACAGTGCACGTCCTCCGACGATGCAAAGAAGCTGCTTTCTAGAAGTCAAAGAATCTTGATGTTGCTAGGCGTTTCAAGAACGCATGTGTTGGCCTGTTCCAATCCAGATCGGTTGAAACTTTCGCCGCTAGAAGGAGGGGTATGCATGCAGAGTGGGGGCATATCGAAGGGCTTATGCCGTATTTGGAGGCGACGTGGTTACGAGATTACTCGGAGCAGATAGTTCGTGCATGGACAGACGCAATCCAACATTTTGGTACGACCACGACGAACAGGTGCACCTACGTTTTCATTATAAAATTCATTATACACGTAATTTGTTTACATATAACGATCTTCACCTGCGAGTCTCACTTATGTTTTAGGGTTGAGGCTGCTCATTCTGTGTTGAAAAAGACCTTAAACTCTGCAGTCGGTGATTTCACTCACGTGATAAACACAATCGATCTGATGATGGCGGATCAAATAAGGGAGGTGAAGAATACATTGGGGAGAGCAAACAACACCTGGCCTACAAACTCCCACGACCTATGGATTTTCGATCGAATTCGGAATATTGTGTCGAATGAATGTTTCAACCTGTTGTTCGAAATCTACACAAAGATGGAAGTCGAGCCACCTTCGCAACCATGCAGAGATGTATACTGGAGGGACGTCTACGGTCTTCCATGGACACATGACATGCAAGCTTGTCGAGACACGCAAATACCCATCAGACCATCCCAAATACACATTTTTTGGAAGCAATTGGATTTCAAGAGGCCTCATGTTGACACCGTCCAGGATAACACTCCCCTCAGCAGAGCTGATGTGGACATGTCGCGCATGATCAGTTTGTTCCAGAGCGGAGCTATGGACGAGGATACTCGTTGGAGAATCGCGTCGGCTTTCAACGACGGGGATCGTCCTTCCCATACACCGTTGACCACCCCTGACCCGGAGGACCGTAGACCGCCCGGGAGACCGAGGACTCGCCACCCCTGTCAGACGAACCCTCTACCTTGGGAACATGAGCGTGCTCGGGCTCAACGTCGGGCAGATAGACAGGCGGCCACTGGATCCGCACGAGGGCGAGGCCGAGGTCGGGGTCAACCGGCATCAAACGAAACAGATGACATGGAAGGTACTGAGGAGGCCACTGGGTCCAACGACATTGCCATCGACGACCCTCCCAGGGGCCGAGGAGTAGGCATAGGACGAGGACGGGGTCGTGGAAGGGGACGTGGACGAGGTCGATCAGCGTCGGAGCCAGCTCCGGAGATTGTAGGTGACATTTCAACACCAGCACCTACGACGCTTCCACCACAGAATCTACCTCGAGTAGAATTCAATTGGGGCACTGGCAACATCGACGAATTCATGATTACTTTCATACGAGCCGTCACAAATGTTGCAGGTGATGGTCACTGTGGGTATAGGTCTTTTGCTTGTCTTCTGAACTTGGGACAAGACGCATGGCCTCGAGTTCGACGAGAGCTGGCCGTTGAGCTGCAGGTGCATTCAGATCGGTACCATTACTATCCTGCCTTACATGAGCTCATCATGAGGGTCAACTATTTCGGCACGTGTCATGATGCTACGTATTGGATGGAGATTCCGATCGTGGGCGAGGTGTTTGCCACGCTTCACCAGCGTCCTTTGGTGATTTTGTCACAGATGATGCCTATGTTGTGCCTACCTCTGTACGCCACCGGTGGCCCGTCAGTACCGACCTATAAGGAGCTAGATGGAATAGCTTTAGTCGACAACATCAACCATTTCGTTCCGGTACGTTTCATATTTCATATTCATTAATTTGTTAATGTTTTGTTTATCTTTTCTGATGTCAATATTCACCTTGTATTCACAGATTTGGTTGTTGCCTGGTTCACCTCTTCCTCCAGTCTACGTCACATGGACACGGCATCACGATCGCACGGTCGACGGTTGGGAAGAGCAGTTTGCAGCGAGGATTGCACGATATAGAGCTTACCGTCGTCGTGATGGTGGCCGTCCCCTATCATATTAGCACTTTCCACTTTCTGGTGTCATTTTTCGAACTTCGTATGTTCAATTAGGTTGTATCTTTGTCTATTCCATTTCACAAATTATTTTTCGAACTCCATATTTTCGTCATCGAGGATATTTATCGCACTTTCGTTTTAATCAATGTTGATGCAATATCATCTTTCTTTTGAATTCAACAAATGAGTTTTTTCAGATCACGACTTTATTACAAGTTAATTCCACTGTAGAAGGATATAACACCGCAGATGTGCCTGTATTATACGATAAATTCGTAGTGTCAGAGTATACCGCATACCCAAGCGGTGTCTATCGGTCCCTATCGGTCCGTTCGGCTCCACCGAATAGTTACCCGCAAATCCGGTTATCCGATACCCACCGCATGGGTCTACGGTGGGGTTGAAACGGAACGGGGGTACTCACCGCATGAATATGCGGGGAGGACCCATACGGCAGGACATACTGCATATACATGCGGTGACCTACCGCATGTATATGCGGTATGGTCGTTGACCGTCATTAACTCACCGCATATCTATGCGGTGATTAGCGGTGGAAATAGTAAAAATTAGCGGTGTAGATATCATTTCCGGAATATATTGTATACAGGGGTACATTAGTGATAGTTCGTTCAGGTTGTTAGTGTGTTAGTTATAGGTTGTACGGGTCCAAGATCCCTATAAATACATGTACTGATCAGATTCAATATACACAACAGATTACACTCATTCTCTTCACCATATTCTCTCCCTAGCTCCCATATTTCGCTCTCCTTTCTCTTCCAAAATTCTCAGTTCATCGTCACCTCCATCATGAGCAATTAGGATATGTAAATCAGATCTGATCAGAAATAGAGAAGCTTCAGTTTCTCATTGTATCAGAGCTCTAAGAAACTGGAGTTTTCTTTTCTCAAGACCTGAAGAAAATGTCGTTGGACGACATAGATGCAGGAAATTTAGAAGTTCGTGGCCATCATTGTCAGATCAACTCAGCGTCATTAGTCATGAGCAACGATCCGCTGAGTCTTGCAAGCTCGGATCATCCGGGAGCACAATTGGTGGCAAACACGTTCAACGGAACGAATTTTCTGAGCTGGAGCCGCGAGGTGCGTATGGCACTCGGAGCCAAATTACAAATTGGCTTCATTGACGGGACAATCGCGAAGCCTCCAGTGGGAAGCGTGGATCATGACCGTTGGACCAGATGCGATTTCATGGTCCGATGCTGGATCATCAACTCGATGACAGGAAACCTAGCCGATGGCTTCATGTATGTGGATTCTGCGCAGCAACTCTGGAATGAGATCCGCGAAAGGTATGGACAGGCCAATGGCCCCCTCTTGTTTCAATTACACTGGAGTTTGAGCAATATGAGCCAAGAAAATATGTCCGTGGCGGACTATTTTGGGAAAAATAAACGAATTTGGGATGAGATTCAGAGTTTGGACGGATTTCCTGAGTGTTCTTGCAATGCAAGAACTATCTGTACTTGTGGAATTACAGTAAAATTGATGGATCTTGATAATAGAAACAAGCTCATGGAGTTTTTGCTTGGTCTGAATGAAGGTTTTGAGAGCGTTCGTAATCAGGTTTTGGTGATGGAGCCTATGCCGACATTGAATCGAGCGTTCTATTTGGTTCAGCAAATCAAGAGCCAGAAGTCGATCACTGGTGCTTCTAAGGGACTAAGTGATGCAAGTGCGTTGGATGCTAATCGATTTTAGGGATCTTCTTTGTCTCAGTGGCACAAGGAGGGATCCAATGAAGGGAAGAAAGATCACAAGAAATCTAAAGCTGACAAGAAGTGCACACACTGCAATTATAAAGGCCACACCGTTGATGAATGCTTCAAAATCATCGGTTATCCAGATTGGTTCAAGGAGAGAAAGAAAAATGAAGGTAAGATGGCATCTAATGGTTCTGGAGGTGCTGATACTCCTCTAGACTCGGGATCTTCGATGCCAAGTGACAATCCCATGATGACTGCGATGTGCAAAGAAATGCTCAGGCTCATGAAAGGAAAAGGAATTTCATAATCTTCACTTCAGAACTTTGCATGTACAACTTCTATCTTGAGCTTGTCTTCAGTAGCCACGAATCCTAGATCAGATTGGATCATAGATACAGGGGCGTCTGATCACATGTCTTATAATCTAAATGTGATGCATTCCTTGAAGAAATTAGATAAACCTGTGTCTGTCTCTTTGCCTGATGGAACTTCTAGACGAGTCAGTAAGGTTAGGGATGTGGATTTGACTGAATCAGTTTTGCTACAAGATGTTCTTGCGGTTCCAGAGTTTCAGCACAGTTTATTGTTTGTGGGGAAATTGGTAGAGGATTGTACTCTTATTGCTGTGTTTGATAGAGATATTTGTGCATTTTAGGCCCGTGAGGATGGCCGGATTGTCTTCATTGGAAAGAGAGTTGCTGGTCTCTACAGGACTTGTCTTGATGATGTTGCAGATGGTTGGAAATCACCATTATCTTTTAGTGTGCCTTTGTTTCCTAGTCATGCAAATAAAGATGACAGGGTTGCTGCTTTGTCATGTACTAGTGTTTCTTTACTTCATGCCAGGTTAGGCCATGCCTCAAGTTCTAAAATTCAGCATCTTGATGGTTGTAAAGGTGCTGAATTAGAGCAATTATGTGACGTGTGTGTTTTGGCTAAGATACACAAGTCCCCTTTTTGTAGAAGTACTGTTGTTGCTTCGTGTAACTTTGAGGTGTTGCATATTGGCATTTGGGGACCGTATCATGTCCCTTCTTTGAATGGTGCAAAGTTTTTTTGGGGATGTGAATATATTATATACAGGGGTACAGTACATTAGTGATAGTTCGTTCAGGTTGTTAGTATGTTGATTAGAGATTGTTACGGGTCCAAGATCCCTATAAATACATGTACTGATCAGATTCAATATACACAACAGATTACACTCATTCTCTTCACCATCTTCACTACCTCCCATATTTCGCTCTCCTTTCTCTTCCACAATTCTCAGTTCATCGTCACCTCCATCATGAACAATTAGGATCTGTAAATCAGATCTGATCAGAAACTGAGAAGCTTCAGTTTCTCAGTTTAAACTCTATTAGCTTCACTTTTTCATACTTTTTATTTTTCTTAGTTTTTTTCCTACTAAAATACCTAACTAAATATAAATTTAAGTTTTCTCTAATAAATTTAACAAAAACATTATTTTATCTATATATATACATATAAAAAATTCTCATTTTTTAATATTTAAAACATATTCTACTCAAAATAACTATTTTAATCACGAATTCAAAATTTTTATTTTTCATTCATACATGCAAGCCATAAAAATATATTCCAAAGTGGCCACAATCCTGTTTATTGTGATCTGAGAATGCTTCAAGATGCTAGTCATAGAAATCTATTCCAAAGTGGCCACAATCCTTAACGTAATATACAAAAGTAGCACATTGCTTTAAAAAAATACCAAAAATGGCTCAACAAACTCACTCAATTCCAAAGCATCTCAGTTTCTCTCAAAATAGTTTAAATATAATAAACTATTTATTCATATGTGTTTTTTCTTGTCGTGTCTATATCAATATGTTTTTTTAGAATTTTCATGTATACATGTTCATATGGAAATGTTGTCTAAATGGAACACCAACGAAAATAAGATTTAGAACCAAAGTTATAAATGTATCTTTGGAGTGTGCTCTTTCTAACTATAGGGAGAAGGACGCGAAACATGTATTTACAGAATGCTAAATCACCCTCAGTTTGATCATAAAAATAGATCAACAAATCAAAGGAATTATAACAAATATTGACAAAACATACAAACAATACAAGGATATCATTACGGAAATATTCATAAAACTAACACCATAACCAAAAATGACTCTAGCGTTCTCCACTTGGGTATATGGTCAATGAGGAATAAAGTCCTTTTTTTTTTTTACTTTCATGGGGTTTGAAGTAGGGCTGATCATCGGCCCAAAACTGATCCAAACTTGGCCAAACCGAACCGAAATCCCCAAAAAAAAGGAAATCGAAAACCGAACCGAAAAAAATAGGTTTGGTTCGATTATATATATATATATATATATATACAAAAATAAATTAATTATACTCCATATATATATATATATATATATTCAGGGTGAGGTTAAAGTGAAAAAGGGGCTTAAGATGAAAAATTTGCTTAAAGTGAAAATAGAGGAAATAGGGGACACGCGCGTCGGTTCAATTAAAAAAAACTGAACCGCACTGAACCGGGAAAAAAAAACAGAAGCAAACTGGCAAAAAAAAAACCTAATTTTAAACATGGAACTCTTCCGCTTTCTCTGAAGCTCGCCCCAAATTGCATCCTCTCTCTCTCCCATTCCCAGCCACTGCATCGCCGCCCCCTCCTCCTCTTCACCTAGCCGCTCACTGCCGTCACCTTCAACGCCACCTCCAATGCCGCCTTCAATGCCGTCGGCGTCTCAATGGACACCCTCTTCTCCATGGCTCTCCGCTTCCCTGCTCAGGTCAATCGAAGCAATCGAAGGAATTGAAGGAATCTCATTCCTGCCTCAATTCCTTTCGAATGATCTCAGGAATCTCCTCCATCTTTCCCCAAATTGAAAGCAAACCGACTCCATGGCCAGATCCGGTGCCCCTCTCCGTTCTCCTTCTCGTTGGACTAGACCGGAGGTACCTTCTTTCTTTATCTCTCTTATCAGCACCGATTGTCTCTTCATCGATTCGAGAAAGCCTATCACCATTGCTGATTTCCAATTCGACCGATTCTAATCTAAGTTTCAAAATCTGGATGTTTATTAGGTTTAGCCTCTCTTCAATCCCATCTCGATTGCCGTCGAGATCTGCGGGATCAGTTTTAGGAACCCCGAAGTTAGGGTTGCCTCTCCACCGCCAATCTCTCTCTTGATCTGTCTTTATTTGGATCCAACTCGTGAGTTTTGATCGATTCATTTACACTGATTTCAAGCATGTTTCTGTTTTTTTTTATGTTTCTTAGTTTTGATCGATTCAATTGCACCGATTTCAAGTCAATTAGTAAATTTCTCCGATATGATTTCATTTTCTATAGTATCGACTGAACCATGCTTGAACATTAGGGCATTAGCTCAGAGACTTTGAGTAAGATGACCATTCTTTTTATAACTTTAATATGCAGTTGGGGGATGATCATGCTTGTTACAACTTACCAGCATCTGGAGTAATCAGTTGTTTAGGAAAAAGCTAATAACATCAAGGTTGGTTTGTATTCCTTTTGCTTAGCAACTGATTTACGGTTTGTTTTCTGCTATTTCATATGATGTCTCTTATGTTGTCATTGAAATGTATTTGCATTTATAACTCAAATCAAATATTGACTATTGAATCATTGATCCATCATCACAATTTCACTCCTAATCAGTGAATAAATCTGTAGCCATTCATGGATTATAAAAGCCCCATGTTTAGGTTACCTTTGGCATAACCATGTAGAACTCGACCATGATAGATGTAATAGGTAGTTTGAAGGTTCAACTTAGCTCGTTGATGATTGACTGAGCTAGTTCATCTAAGTCAATTACAAGTTATAGAAATAGAATCATGTGTATCATCTTCATCGTGTGTCTCTTTTCATCGTGTGATTGAACACCTTTTCTGCTTTGGATCACACATCTTCTGAATTTTTGTCTCCGTGAAGTTTCTTGTGCAACTTTGTAATTCACTTATACTTATTTTGTTGAGAAAGATTTACAGGCTTTGATTTTATTTAGTAAATCAATTTGCATGTTGTAATTGTTATTCATTATAGGAGTAGCTTAAAGTGGATTAGCTTTTTACTTGTGTTAAGAATCTTAAGATCCATAAGCTCAATTAGGGAAGAGCGTCTGAACAATTGATGTTCAGGAGGTTGGTGGTTCGATTCCACCTGGACCTATAATTTTAATTGTGCACTTCATAATCTTATTCTTGCACTTTATCATTTTATTTATGCACTTTATAATCTTAATTATGTACTTCATAATCTTATATATGCACTTCATATTATTATTAATAGACTTTATTATTTTATTTATACATTTTATAACCTTAATTATGCATTTCACAATCTTATCCATGCACTTCATATTTTTTATTCATACACTATTTTACTCTTACACTTTATTATTTTATTTGCACAACATAATATTATATTTGCACAACTTCAAGTTATATTTGCACAATATAATGTTATATTCACACAGCATAATATTATATATGCACAAAGTAACATTGTATTATTAGATATGCACAACATAATGTTACATTTGCAAAACATAGTGTTATATTTGCACAACTTAAAGTTATATTTTGCACAATATAATGTTATATTCGCACAACATAATATTATATGTGCACAACGTAACATTATATTATTAGATATGCACAACATAATGTTACATTTGCAAAACATAGTGTTATATTTGCACAACTTAAAGTTATATTTGCACAATATAATGTTATATTCGCACAAGATAATATTATATGTGCACAACGTAACATTATATTATTAGATATGCACAATATAATGTTACATTTGCAAAACATAGTGTTATATTTGCACAACTTAAAGTTATATTTGCACAATATAATGTTATATATGCATTATATCATCTTATTTGTGCACATTATCATTTTATTATTGCACTTTATAATCTTATTCATGAATGGGAACACAAAAAAAGTAACCATAAATAGCTTATGCGAGATTTTGAACTCGAACCTTTGTGCATGAGCACATCACTATACCATTTTTTGAGCTAATATGCTTTTAATGGCACATGTTGCATTAAAGTACAAAACTATCATAAAATAGCGGTCCATAAAGAAAATTTTTGGTAGGACACATTATGAAAATGCACATTTATTAATAATAACATTTATTGTATTATTTGTTCACTTTATATTTTGTAATCTCATCTTTTTCCCTTTTTAAAATAAAGACAAAAATTGTGATGTAACATTCTTGTTGTATTTTTTTAATATTATAGTTGCACCTAACAATATTATTTCAAATAAAAATTACGGGCTAAAATCTGTAATTTTCATAATTGAAATAAGGGCAATATTCGTATGAATGGAAAGTTTGGGGGAGGCGTGTGAAATTTACCCCATAATTAGGGCCATTTAACCATTTTCCCATTTACTCATAAAATTAGGCCCATTTACATCCAAATTAGACTATTTTCACTTTAAGAGGGATTTTCATCTTAAGCCCCATTTTCATTTGAACCTTTACCTATATATATATATATATATATATATATATATATATATATATATATATATATATATATATATATATATATATATATGAATATATATGGAGTATAATTAATTTATTTCTGTAAATATATATATAATTAATTTATTTTTGTATATATATACAAAAATAAATTAATTATACTCCATATATATAGGCTCTACCAAGGAAAAATTTGTTAAAATTAAATATAATATTCTCTCGTAAATATTATATATGAAACAGTTGCCAAGCTGTTTAATTATGGAACCGTTGCCAAGTTGTAAATCATGAGAAGCGGTTTTTCTGAAGAAGAGGGAATCAAGATTGAAGTTGGTAAAACTAAGAATTACTAGGTTATTTAATGGCAAAATGGTCACAGATAGACTATTTTTTTTTACCTTGCACAAATAGTACACATATGGAAAAAAATTGCAGAAATAGACCCTTTTCTAAAAATTGGCACAAAAGTGCCCGTTACCACACTTGGGATAGCCGGTTTAGGGGTGGGGGGGGGGGGGGAGGAAAACAAAAAGGAAAGTGGAAGAGAGGTCAGAGCATTTAATGCAAGGGGGAGTAAAAAAAGAAAATAAATTCATCATAATCACACCCTCTCTCTCCATCAATCCATCACTTGTCTCTCTCAATTTAAAAAAAAAAACCGTTTGAAGGAAGGGAAGAAGAGACGCCGGCCACCCACTGCGACAAACATCGGCCACCCACTGTACGTCGGAGAAGCCAAGAACGCCGGCCACCCACTGTAAAGGTACGCCCTCCCCCCTCTCCATTTCACTTCTCTTCTCCGTGTTGTGCGAACTCGGTGTGTGGGTGAAGGAACCTACTATGGTGCTAAGGAATTGAATGTCAAAGGTGGGTTGAGTGATGGGTTATGGAGGGGTGACAATGGTGGTTGCGATTGAAGGAAGAGGAGAGCGGTTTTGGGGTATGGATAGGGCAAATTGGCGGTTAGGGTTTAGGAAGGTCGGAGAGGGTGGCAATGGTGGGAGTCGAAATTGGGACATGGGGAAGATTAGTGGGCTGATAGAAGTAGAAGGATTGACGTATTAGATGTGGTTTATTTCGAAATCTGTTATGGGAAAGAGAAAGGGAGTGACATGTGTGTGGAATTTGGGTGACAATGGCTTAGAATTTGAAACTGAAAATGAGTGACATTGGATGTGGAATTCGATTGGTATTAGGTATGGTAAACGCAATTCCATTAGTTTGAAATTGAAATTTTGGAAGTTGATGTGGAATGTATGGTGTCGACATTGGGTATGGTAAACACAATTTCATCTGCATAGGGCTGTCTGACATTGGTGACATGGGTTTTGAATTTGTGTGACACGGGATATGAATTATCTGGAAATGGACGGTGCGGGGGATAACGTGGTGAAAACACTCGAGAAGATGATGGATGCCTTGTCAGGCATGTCAACGTGGATGGAGAAGATGGATAAAAAGGTACTTCATTCTTTTGCATTATTTTCTGCATAATCTGAATAACTTAAATGACAGGGGTAAATAGACTAATGACATGGGACATACATTAGGTGACACGGGAAATATATACATTCTGAATAACTGATGGTGTTTTTTTTATTGGGTTTGTTCAACTTAGTATGTAGGATTGATTGTAATTCCTGGGCCACCCCGAAATTCAATATCGTCATGCGGTACGGTGTTAGCTGGGCCATTTGAATATAACCATTCACATCCCTATTGCAGCGGAGACTGTGGACCATACACCATCAGGTTTATGCAACTCCTCACCAAAGACGCTCCCACATTCGAGGGACTAGACGACGCATTCATCGGGGCCTACATGCAAATGTATGTTATGGCCATCTTCCATGGCAGACTGTTATAATCCAATTTTCAATTTATATGACCACGTGGTTTTTGTTGCACTAGGTCGTTACTTGATCTTTGTTATTATGTCGTTGCTAAAAACTTTTAGGATGTTATCATATCTGTTGGTCAGTTGTTTTACTCATTTATGACATTGATTGCTCAGTAGATGTAAGGCGTTTATGAACATCATATGTACTTGGGGTTTTCTCTATCCACGTACTTGCTTTGACGTTGTTTGTGTGAAAATACTTCTGACACGTACAGTATTTTAGGTGGCACGGGCATAGAAACACGTGACAGGAGTTACGGGCATTCAACATATGACACATGAATTCTAACAGGTGGCACGTGAAATGTAATAGGTGACATGGGAACAAAAATCATGTTGTCTAGCTGGGAGAATTAGTGAGAATAATGGCACACTCAGAAAAAAATCATGCTTTCGTAGGTGGGGATACGCTAGTCTTGGGCTTAAAATGTTCAAGTTGAGCGTCTTCGCACCCACATACACCCATGTACCTCCCTCAACCACCCAAGAACCATGGAGGATGAGAGTGACGCATACCAAGATGTTTCCACCTGAAATATGATATCAAAGTTCAAAAGAGAGATTGATGGGTATCTAATGCAAAAATAACGCTATGGATGAAGAGTACTTTGCAAAAAATACTTACCCCTTTCATCTGCCAACAAAGGTTTCTGGGGCATCACAGTGACACGGAGATTTTGAGCACTAACAAGGGCATAGATTAAAGCCGGTAAGTGCTCTTCAACTGGAACTACAAGTCGGGAGCTTGTTTTCCATGGTGGAACATTCTCCATCTCTCTCTCCATCTATTTCTGCTACAAAACTTGTGGGAGAAGGGAAGAAGGGAGAAAATGAAAAGTCTCTCTCCTCATCTCCTTTTATAGCATACAAATGGTAAAAGGTATAACAATATCACATCAGATCACCTCACCCTCTCTCCAATTTTTGGCGCCAAACCCATTCCCTCCTTTTCTCCTCTTCCCTACTCATGTGGTCCCTCCTTTTTCCTGACCGGCCTGCAACCGGCTCTTTGGGTAACAATTTTTATTTGCACAAATAGCACCGTAGCACACTTTTACATTTTTACAAAATTTGGTCTATCCATGCAAACCCATTCCAAAATTGGTCTATCTATGTAAAATGCCCTTATTTAATTGATAATGGCTACTTGATAGATTAATACAGCAAGGTTTGAGTGGTTAACTATGCGTTGATTTGGGGATAAGATAGCAACACTTTTTTTTTCCCAGGTGTGCTTTACTTTGATCACCTGTATACAAACAAATATACAATACTACTACTAGCTAATTAATTTAAGTAAGGAAAGCTCATATGTTGTTCTTGGATCGGTTTTTTTTCTGGTTTAACCGAACCGAATACAAACCAAACCGAAAACCGAAAATGGAAATTTCTTGAACCGAAAACCTAAACCGAAACACCTCGGTTCAGTTTGGTTCCGGTTTGATCGGTTCGGTTCGGTTGAAAAATTCGGTTTGAACCGAATTTTGAGCAGCCCTAGTTTGAATAATGGCAAAAAAAAAAAAGAAAAATAAAAGAGAATGGTCATAGATAGACCATTTTTTGCAAAACTTTGCAAAAGTAGCACACACTCTTGAAAATTTGCACAAATAACCCGTTTTCCAAAATTTGGCAAAAATATCCCGGTTGCTTACCTGGGATAGGAGGTAAATTCCCCCCTCCCCCCCCCCCCAAAAAAAAGGAAAGAAGGAAACCTTGCCAAAAAAAGGAAAAGGGAAAAAATGGGCATTTTGCATAGATAGACCAATTTTGGAATGAGTTTGCATGGATAGACCAAGTTTTATAAAAATGTAAAAGTGTGTTATTTTTGCAAATAAAAATTGTTACCCAAAGAGCCGGTTGCAGGTCAGGAAAAAGGAGGGACCACGTGAGGAGGGAAGAGGAGAAAGGGAGGGAGTGAGTTTGGCGCCAAAAATTGGAGAGAGAGTGAGGTGATGTGATGTGATATTGTTATACCTTTTACCATTTGTATGTTATAAAGGGGGTGAGGAGAGAGGCTTTTCATTTCCCCCCTTCTCCCATAAGTTCTGCAATAAAAAGAGATGGAGAGAGAGAGATGAAGAACGTTGCATTATGGGAGACAAGCTCCCGACTTGCAGTTCCAGTTACAGAGCACTTGTCGGCTTCAGACTGTGCCCCTCTTAGTGATCAAAATCCCCGTGTCAATGTGGTCCTCTAGAAACCTTTGTTGGCAAATGAAAGGGGTAAGTGTTTTTGACGAAGTAGTCCTCATCTATGACGTTTGATACCCCTTAACCTTTCTTCTCATCCTTGGTTTCATTTTTCAGGTGGAAACACTTTGGTATGCATCACTCTCATCTTCCATGGTTCTTGGGTGGTCGAGGGATGGAGATGGGTGTATGTGGGTGTGAAGGTGCACAAGAATATCATGATACAACAGGACATCGACTTCATCTCTTTGAAAAAACAAATTAGGCTCAAGGTCGGCGATGGTGCTTCATATGCATAGTGGGCATTGGCGTAAGTGCCGAACTCGAAATAAGGGGGTAATCTGATCATAATAGTTGTTGATGACGACCTCAAGACGTTTAAATTTCTAAACTCAAAGTGTGGAGAAGATCTATGGCCCCTTGCGATATATGTCGGTCCATTGTAGAATTAGAGCTTCGAAGTAAAGCAACCTGTCGAGGAAGAACGCCCTGCTGGGGATGAACGCCTGAATGGGCCACCTCCTCCCAAAAAGTGGACGATTTGGCTGAGATTGTGAATGCTAGGGCACACGGTAAGGCATAAAAAAACCCGTGTCTCTAGATGTTGTGTTATATGCTGGGGGAGAGGCGACCAAGGTCTTAGGGAAGAGCAAGGAGCTGGCTGCGATGGACACTACTGACACGGGTAAACAATCAAGTGACACAAGTATATTTTCAGGCGACAGGGTATAGGATCTGGATGTGATTGAATTGGATGGCACATATACCTCTTCAGGTGACATGGGTGACATAGGCCAAGGGTTGGAGGTGATATCCATTAGCAGCGAGGAGGAGGATGACGATGGGCCAACCCTCACAATCGACTTTGGGGTCTAGGATGAGGACGAAGGTTTTGAAGTGAAGCTCGAAGAAGACTAGGATGATTTGGAGTTGTACGATGCCACATGACATATTTCACGTGTCACCTGTTTGAATTTGTTGATTTACATTTCTGACTGTGTCTTCCATTTTCCTAAGGAAATCACCCCTGTCACCTCTTTGTATGCCTTTGTCACATGACGGATTTCACGTGTCATTATTATTTCGACCCAAACATTATAAAAACAAGTACGTAGATAAAGAAACCCCAACTACATATGACGTTCATAGAAGACTAACATCTACTAACTAACCAATGTTATAAAATACTACAACTTATGACCAACATATATCATAATATCCTACAAGCTTTGAGCAATGAAGTTCATAAAGTACAATCACAGCAATGTTCATAACCATCTAGTGAAAAGAAAAACAAGATCTAATATAAAGTGGTCAGGTGTACCCTTCATCTCCCCGCCTTTGTGGTCGTTGTCCTCAGCCTCCCCATCTTTGTTCCTTGTTAAATTGCAGTCACCTCAACATCCATGTCCGGGTCCTCTCCATCCTCCCCCCCATCCTTGACAAGCACCTCCGCATCCTCTTCCTTGCTAACATCTTCGACACCATCCTTTCGACGGACCATAAGAGCTTGCCTTATCACCTTGTCCTTGTAGGGGCTTCTCCCCGGCTTCAGGTGCAATCGCTGTAACCACATCGACATAAACGGCCTGAAAAAAAATTTCAAACTTTAAAATAGATCCCCGATTTCCCATGTCACTCAACAAAAAACATCATGTCACCAAAAACAAACTTACCTCCTCATCCTTTCCTGTCCCCCTCTCCCATCTCCTTCCTTTTCATCGACAAGTTTGTCTTCAGCTCCATCTTTCCCCACATCACCCTCCTTCTCTACATCAATGTTAAAAGAAGCGCTAGCATCCCTTTATCTTTCTTCCTCGGCTCTTCCTATCTCTTTAGCAACCCGCAGTCCATTGACGACCTCCTCAAACACTTTCACTGCAGAGATTAGGTTTTTAACATCACTTATACGGATTAAGGTGCACAAAAGCGTTCAGAAAACAACATCGATTGACCTCGGTATGTCAAAACTCATTTATAATTCAGAAACAAGCCCAATTAAAGCAGAAAATGACATTGTTGTCCAGCAATCAATGAAATTGAAATAAAAAACAAGAGAATCATGACATCAAAGGGAATATGTGGTATTCGTAGGACTATTCAAGTTCATATCATATTCTAGTTGTCGTTTAATTTCATATCAAAATGATCGATTAGGACATTATCCTTTAAATATCAGATTTATGTGTCACCTTGAAAATGTCACATGTCAGGAGTGCATTTACCCTTGTCACCTAAGTTATGCAGATTCTGCAGAAAATAAAGATATGCGAATGAATGACGTACTTTCCCATCCAATTCAAAACCAATGTCACCCAATTTCTCTTTCAAACAAAAAAAATTCCAAATCAAACACAACTCAAACCTCAATCGTTCTTCTTCAATCGCCCACCAAAACATTCCCATATCCCGATTTCAACTCCCACCCTTGCTACCCTCTTCAGCCTTCCTAAACCCTAACCGGCAATCGCACCCACCATTATCACCCCTCCACAACCCATCACTCAACCCACATTGACATTCAATCTCTAAACCCCATAGAAAGTGCCTTCACCCACACACCCCACAACCCATGTTCGCACAAAACGGAGAAGAGAAGTGAAATGGAGAGGGGGGAGTACCTTTACAGTCCAGCACCGACCTTCTTAGCTTCTCCTCGACACTCCGACATCGGTGGATCTTCCGGCCTCCTCCCTTTCGAAATTGTCGGTGTCTTTTTCCCTTTCCTGTTTACATTTTTGTTTGAAATGAAAAGAGAGACAAGTGAAATGGAGAGAGAGAGAGAGTGTGTGATGATGATTCTTCCCTTTTTTTTTGGCCTCTCACCGTATGACATTAAATGCCTCTGAATTTTTTCCCTTTTCCTTTTTTTTTTGCTTTTTCCCCCCCCACCCAAACCGGCTATCAAAGGTGGGGTGACGGGCACTTTTGTGCAAAATTTTGGAAAAGTGTCTATTTTTGCAATTTTCCCCATCTGTGTGCTATTTGTGCAAGGTAAAAAAAATGGTCTATCTATGACCATTCTGCCAAAAAAAAAATTCAGAACTCCCCCCTATCTCTCCATCTCAGTTCTCTCTCTTCATTTTAAAAAACAAACGAAAGCAAAAGGAAAGGGGAAGGCAACCGACGATTTTAAAAAGAAGGAGGCCGGAGAATATCCCCCACTTTCGGAGTGTGGAGGAGAAGGCAAGAACGCCGGCGCCAAACTATAAAGGTACTCCCCCCTCTCCTTTAACCTGAAATCTTTCTATCTCTTCTCCGTTTTGTGCGACCGTGGGGTGTCGGGTATGTGGGTGATAGAGTTGGAATGGGGTTTAGGGATTGAAGGGAAATGGTGGGTTGAGTGATGGGTTGTTGATGAGTGACAATGGTGGGTGCGATTGAAGGATGAAGAGGGTGGTTTTCGGGTATGATTAGTGGAAATATGCATTTAGGGTTTAGGAAGGCCGAAGAGGGTGACAATGGTGGGAGTTGAAATTGGGATATGGGGATGTTTTGGTGGGTGATTGAAGAAGAATGATTGAGGTTTGAGTCGTGTTCGATTTGGAATTTTTTTATTTGAAAGAGAAATTGGGTCACATGAGTTTCGAATTGGATGGGAAAATACGTTATTCATTCGCACATCTTTGTTTTCTGCAGAATCCACATAACTTAGGTGACAAGGGTAAATGGACTTCTGTCACGTGACATTTTCAAGGTGACACATAAATATTGATATTTAAAGGATATTGTCCTAATCATTTCGATATGAAATTAAGCGACGATTAGAATCTGATATTGTCTTAATCTTTCGACATTGATGCATAGAAGGAGGGTGATGTTGAGAAAGATGGAGCTAAAGGAAGGGGATGGGTGGCACGAAAGGATGAGGAGGTAAGTTTATTTTTGGGTGACATTGTGTTTTAATGTTGAGTGACACGGGAAATCGGGGATCTAGTTTAATGTTTGAATTTGCTTTTCAGGTCGTTCATGTCGATATGGTTAGCGATTGCACCTGAAGTCGGGGAGAAGCCCCTACAAGGAAAAGGTGATAAGTTAAGCTCTTGTGGTCCGTCTAAAGGATGGTATCGAAGATGTTAGCAAGGAAGAGGGTGTGGAGGTGCTTGTCAAGGATGGGGGGAATGGTGGAGCGGATCTGGACATGGATGTTGAGGTTGCGATTTAGCAAGGAACAAAGATGGGGAGGCTGAGGACAATGACTACAAGGGCGGGGAGACGGAGGGTACACCTGAAAGGGATGACAAACCACCAAAATGACAGAATGAGGAGGTAAATGTTTTGCTAGGTGACATACTAGGGATGACAAGGTTGTTGTTGTTAGGTGATAGGGTTTATTTAGTTTGGGGACATGGGATAAAAAAAATCTAGGAATGTCGATTATATGAATCAGTATTAGTTGATGTGACAAGGTTATTACAGTTAAGTCATATGGTTTACTTAGTTGGGTGACATGGGATATCCAAATCTCGGAATGAGAGTTTAAACTTCCTAAGCATTTTTTAGATCTCTGAGGCTGCAAAAGTTGAGGGTGTGCGAGGCAAGAAGACTCGGAATGCTCTAGGAGTTGATGGAGAAGACATGCCCCCTCCGCGAAGAAACCGCAGGGCAAAAAATGAAAGGACAATGTTGCCAGCGCGGACGCGATTCAGCTGGGACTTGTATTCCTGTCCGACAACGATGGCTTAGCCCAGTGGATGGCAAGGTATCCCACATCTATATTTGTCTCCAACTTATTCTACAAACGATGTCATTAACCTAACATTTTCATCGTGGGTCTGTAGCGGGGATGGGGAGAAGTGGATGACATGCTACGACGTGGAGGTTATGAAAGAGTTACGATCTCCGTTGCCATCGGGGCGTACCGGCCATACATACAGGTGACATGATTCATTTCGAAAACAAATTTAAAGTGAAACCCCAAATTGTGACACATAATTCATTCAGGTGACACGACCATACAAACAGGTGACGGGGGTTATTTTCTTAACAAGTTGGTAAAGTTTGCCATATATTATATAGGTTAATAGTTGTGGTGTTTCAAGGACACCTCACAAAGGACACCCCCACTTTCGACGGACTTGACGACGCATTCATTGGGGCGTATAGGCACATGCTTGATGTTGCCATCTTCCATGGTAGACTGTAATAAACCACTGACCACTTTATATCAGGGCTTGGTTTTCATTTCACTAGATGGTTATGAACGTTGCTGTGATTGTACTTTATGAACTTCGTTGTTCAAAGCTTGTAGGATGTTATGATATCCGTTGGTCATAAGTTGTAGTATTTTAAAACATTGGTTGGTTAGTAGATGTTAGTCTTCTATAAACATCATATATAGTTGTGGTTTTCTTTATCCATGTGCTTGTTTTTATAATGTTTGAGTGAAAATAATAGTGACACGTGGAATCAGTCAGGGGACAAGGGCATAAAAACAGGTGATAGTGGTGATTTCCTTATGAAAATGGTAGACACAGTCAGAAATGTAAATCAACAAATTCAAACAGGTGACACGTGAAATATAATGTGACATCGTACAACTCCAAATCATCACAGTCTTCTTCGAGCTTCACTTCAAAACTTTCGTCCTCATCCGAGACCCCAAAGTCGATTGTGGGGGTTGACCCATCGTCATCCTCCTCCTCGCTGCTAATGGATAACACCTCCAACCCCTGGCCCATGGCACCCATGTCACCTGAAGAGGTATCCGTGTCACCCAATTCAATCACATCTCGAGACCCTGTACCCTGTCACCTGAAAATATACCCGTGTCACTTGATTGTTTACGCGTGTCAGTAGTGTCCATCGTAGCCAGCTCCTTATTGTTCCCTAAGGCCTCGGTCACCTCTCCCCCATCATATAACACATCATCTAAAGACATGGTGTTTTGTTGTGCCTTACCGTTTGCCCCATCATTCATAATCTCAGCCAAATCGTCAACTTTTGGGGAGGAGGGTGGCCCACTCAAGTGTTCTCCCCCGACAGGGCGTTCTTCCTCGACATGTTCCTTTACTTTGAAGTTCTCCTTCTTCAATGGACCGACATATATCACAAAGGGTCATGGATCTTCTCCACACTTTGAGTTCGGAAATTTAAACGCCTCAAGGTCGCCATCATCGGCTATTATGATTGGATGACCCCCTTCTTTCGAGTTCGGCACGTATGCCAATGCTAACTCTACATATGAAGTACTATCGCCAACCTTGAGCCTGATTAGATTTTTCAATGAGATGAAATCGATGTCCTATTGTATCTAACGCCATAGATGAGGACTACTTCGCCAGATACACTTACCCCTTTCATTTGCCAAATTGACACGGGCATTTTGATCACTGATAGGGGCACAGACTGAACCCGACAAGTGCTCTGCAACTGGAAATGCAAGTTGGGAGCTTGTCTTCAATGGTGGAACGTTCTCCATCTCTTTTTGTTGTAAAACATGTGAGATGAGAGAGAAAATGAAAAGCCTCACTCATCCTCACCTTTTATACCGTAAAAATGGCAAAAGGTATCAAAATATCACATCACCCAACACCTCACCATCTCACCATATTTTTGGTGCCAAAATCAAACACTCATCAAATGCCTTTCTTCCTTCCTCCAACCTGCAACCGGCCCAAGAGGTCACTTTTTTTTTTTGGCAAAAAGTAGACCCTTATGTTACTTTTACATTCTCTCCAAAAGTGTGTTATTTTTGCAAGGTTTTGGAAAAAGTTGTCTATCCATGCAAATGCCCCAAAAAATAATTAGACATCATAAGATGACAGGAAAAAAGGCATAGGTAGATGAATAAGATGAGGATGAAGCAAAAAAGAGATCTACCGTGCAACAAAACAACTCTAGAAAACACAAAATTATCAGATGAGAAAATCCCAAAGATGGTTACTTCAAACTCAATTTTGATGGGGCCAAGTTCCCATCCGGCCAAGCGGCTGCTAGTTTTGTCATTCGCGATTCTCGTGTTTGTGTGGTCGGGTGCGACTCAAGCAAATGTGGGTACTACTCAACCAAATGTGGAAAAGCGTCAATTCTTCAAGCTGGAGATTTTGGCCTATACAACAGGCTTTTGGAAGCCCATAAGAAAAGATCAATTGTTTGGAGGTTGAGGGAGACTACTTGACAATCATCGATATTTTCAAGGGACTTCATAGATGTCCATGGGAGGTCGAGATGATGTTCTCTGACTCGCTTGCTCTTTGCCAGTCTTTCGATTCGATCACCTTTGTCCATACGTTTACAGAAGGCAACCAAATAGCGGATTGTGTTGCTCATATTCGGTTGGCTTCAGACAACTCATCAGATTGGAGATCCTCCGAGATCGACGATCTCATCCGAAAAGACGGCCTTGGGTTGTGGTACAACCAAGGTTGACCACACCCAAACTCTCGCCTTGTCAATTAAAAAAAAAAAAGAATTTTCATGTACATGCGTTACATCGTATTTGTGTCTCATGCTTATACTACATAGCAACCTCCAAATCATAAATTCAAATCACACCCACTTTATCCATAACTTATTTAAAATAAAAAATATGCATACCCTAGAATTCATGTAATTTTTTTTAGTTTTATAAAGTCAGGGTGGTATTGCACAAATTGGACAAATAAATAGTAGTTTTAGTCTATTTGAAAAATAAAATGTGGATTTCATTATTGTATAAACCTTATCTGTTACCAGGTTTAATGAATGAATAAACATATATCTCATCTGCCAACTAACGTCGACTCCCCTACCGATACCAACTCCACTGCAACCACCATACCAGCGCCATCTCCCGTCACTGTCTCTACTGCCACCGTATCACTCCTCATTGCCGCCACATCCTTTGTTGTTGTCGCTGCTACCGCCAAGGTCGTCACCTCCATGTCCTTAACCAGATCCAATGGGCTTCCAGTCGTTGTTGTCTCTTTGTCTATCTCCGACCTAAAGTCACCACCTCTTTCGCCCATATGTCGAACAATCGTTACTCTCGTTTGTCCATGCACTATTCGCAATTACCTCTCGTGAAATGAGTCTCGCATCGAGTTGCGGACCAATTTTCCTCTCAAAGATCCCTTCAATTATTAACTAATTTTTCGCCCTACACTCCCAACTACTCCACAAATCATAATGGCTTGTGGATCTCTATTTCGCAACATCTTAAGTAATGATAAAGGCTTGAATATCTACCTAAGGCTTGTTTGGTTGGTCTGATAACCTAATTTGCATCATGTTGTGGAATTTGGTCCATAACCTCTTGTAAAGCGCGCTTAGTGGTGTATTCAACAAAAATTAACGTTGTACTTAACAAACGTGGTTTTTTATGATATCGGCCTAATTTATAATTATTTTATAAAGTAAATTAGAACTTGTATACAATTTAATGAAAATCATCTTAATAATAGTCATTTAGCGATCTCAAGGATAAACTTACTAATTTGATTAGTTTTTCGATCCATTTATCAAATTTTAAGCCTATTTATTTACTAGGATTATTTTATAAAGTTGCTCAATTGGCCCAACCCGAAATCATGCTAGGAGCTAGATCGAAATTTATGGCTTTTGAACGTACCCCGAGATAATTTCAAACAAGGCCATATTCTTACATGTTAAGAAATTTGGTTTTTAGTGCAGAACTTTTTTTTTTTTGACGCAATATAAAAATTAGGTCGGGTCGGCTGCAGCAGAGGCCTTTCCTAGCGCATCCTTCCGGACGAGAACATGTAGTTCTGGATCGTCCTCACAGCTGACGTCGGCAGGGGATGCATGTGCACTACGAGCAAGGTAGTCGGCCACCGCATTTGATTCCCTGAAAATATGACGAATAGCAACATAAGTAAAGGATGAGAGATCAGACATAATATCTGCTTGTATCATCTCTATTGTCCAGGGGCATTTCCAATCCCCTAGTAGAGCTTTAATCACTATTAAGTTATCTCCTTCGATCAGAAGGTTCGAAAGCTGTAGCTCCTTAGCTCGTAGCAACCCCATAAGACGATAGATTACCGAAATATGAGTGCAAACAGACCTGCCAGCAGAGACGACGATACCAGCAGAGTCACGAATAACAAACCCATAAGACGAAGTGCCACTTGGTAAAACCGAACCATCGAAGTTTAGCTTATAGCTGTTTGGTGGGGGTTTATCCCACTTACCAGATCGCTTCAGAGTTCGAGCAAGTGAAGCCGAACCCCTATTCTGGAAGAACTGATTTTTGTTAAACTGCCTAAGGTAGGTGTTTAGCGGTTGATACGTATCGTCCTCTACAATCTTTGACTGTTTCCAACAGTGTATCGTAGTGTTGTAGAACAACAAAATTTCGTTGAGAGTAACCGATTTTGTGTGATCAAAGACAAGTTGGTTACGAAAAAACAAAAGAGCCCACCAAGCCGAGGCTAAAGCGGCGAACTTGTTGTTTCCAAGAGCACATTTTATTTTGCTTAGCGGGATCATCTCGCCCATACCCACAACGGCCGTAATATAACCCGGAATGCGAATCCCCAGAGCATGTAACAGATCTGTTGCCATGGGACAATGAAAAAGAAAGTGATCACCCGATTCGTTTGTGTTACCACATAACGCACATCCAGCTGGTACAGCCACATGCGATTTTAGTAATCTGATTTTGGTCGGAAGACCATCACGAGATATTTTCCACAAAAAGTGACGAACTTTGTGGCACATCCAGACGCCAGATCCAATCACAATCGAAATCCGGCAGCCCGACGTCTTTTGATAGAAAAGAGTTGGCCGAGGCAGTAGAGAACCAGCCGTTCTTACTGGGTCCCCAATAGAGACGATCCGTGATAGGATTGTTTGGCAGAGTTATGCCAATGATGTGATCGATAACATCTGTGTTCAGAACATTTGTTAAGGAATCGTACAAGAGAGATTTGTTCCATTGTCGGTTGGAGATGAAGTGATCCACTGAAATTTCCTTAAGATCAACCGGTAGTGGGCTAACTATTTTAGAAGCCAAAGGCTCCTCGAATGCCCAGTTATAGGACCAAAATTTTATTGTTTCCCAATTTCCGACTCTCCACTGTAGAGACGGAAGAAAATGATGTCGGATGGACATGAGACGGGACCATTGCCACGAGGTGTTCCCCTTCTTGTTATAATCGGCAACGTTGCTGCCTTTAAGATATTTTTGTGATATAACACGTACCCAGATGTTATCTGATTCTGAAATAATCTTCCACAAGAGCTTCATCTGCAGAGCTATATTCATAGACTCCGCCTTATGAATTCCCAAACCGCCCTTCAATGTGTCCGAACAGATCTTGTCCCAGCTAATGAGCGGTGGTGCTTTGGAGGTTTTGTTCCAAAAAAATTACCGGTACACCTTATCCAGCTCCTAGAGGATATGAGTAGGTAGCAGAAAAGCTTGCATCAAGAAAATCGGTTTCGCACTAAGATTTGCTTTAATAAGTACCCGACGCCCTTTGGCAGATGGGCTTGAGGCTTTCCATTTGGTGAGTTGTGATTTTGTCTTAATAACCACGTCCGCGAATGTGTATTTATTCATTTTCCCATTAACGATCGGGCAACCCAAATATTTGTCGAAGTTGTTTGCCTGAGGAAAGCCTAGAACAACAATAGTAGATGCTATGGCTGTAATAGTTGTGTTAGGGGACGCTTGGAAGCTAGATTTATGAAGATTCACTTTTTGTCCTGAAATTAGGCAGTATCTGTCTAGTATGGCCATAACCGAGGTGCATGCCGAATGGGAAGCTTTGCAGAAAATGAGTATATCATCAGCAAACGCAAGAAATGGGACCTTGATACCCGGGCGACCGAATGTGATCCCAAGGTCCCGATTCACAGACCCCTGGTGATGCATGGTATGTGCGAGTACCTCAGAAGCTAGAACAAAAAGGAAGGGGGAGAGAGGGTCTCCTTGCCTTAACCCTCTAGTGGGTTGAAAGACCGTGGTTGGTTCGTCATTTACAAGGACTGAGTATGAAACAGTTGAAACACATTCCTTTATTATGTTAATAAATGGATCGTTGAACCCGAATCTTGCTAGGACCTGGAACAAAAAAGACCACTCGATGCGATCGTAAGCTTTTTCCATGTCTAATTTTAGAGCAACCATGCCCAATTTGCCTTTCTTAAGCCGAAACGAATGCAAAGCCTCGTGTGCGATCAGAATATTGTCCTGGATGGATCTCCCTTTCGTAAAAGCTCCCTGAAGTGGGTGTATGAGTTTGTCGAAAATCCTGTTAAGTCTGGCTGAGATCACTTTGGCTATGATTTTATAGATAGTTGAGCATAAGCTGATAGGCCTATAGTGATTTACTACGGTTGGGTCCTCACATTTAGGCAGTAACGTGATAAAAGTATGGTTTGTTTGACGCAATAATCTACCACTTTGAAAAATGCTTTGACCGCTTTTATTACAGAAGGGCCTACTGTAGGCCAGAATTTTTGGTAAAATTCAACTGGGAAACCATTAGGACCCGGAGTCTTATCCGGACTCATAGAAAAGACAGCTACTTTAATCTCATTGTTTGTTACAGGAGCATTGAGCATATCATTATCTGCTTGTGAAACTAGTGGTGGGATGACCGCTAAATCTGGTGATAGATCCAATCCATTGGTCGGTGATGCTCTGAAGCGTGCTTTGAAATCACGCACAAATTCTTGTTGGATTGTATGAAAGTCCGCTGTGGACTCCCCACCTGAAAGTAGAATAGACTTTATCATCTTTCTGCCTCTTTTTGCAGTTGCGATTTTATGGAAATAACCCGAGTTGGAGTCATTAAGTTTGGTATGTTTCACTTTAGCTCGCTGGCTCCAATAATGACGGTGAAATTCGAGCATACGTTCCCTTTTGTTGAGTAATTGTTTTAGAATCTGAACATCTTTATGATTGAAATTTGAGATAAGAGAAGTTTGAAGCTGCAGAAGCTTTTGATCTGTTACGAGAATTTGGTTATGGATGTTACGTATTGTACTCTTATGCCATTTTTTGGATAGTTTTTTAAGAAGTTTTGCTTTCTGAAGCAATTTAAACATTAGTGAGCCTTGAGTGGTCGTTCTCCAAGCTTGCGTAACTAAATTTCTGTAGTCAGCCCTAGAAGCCCAAGCTATTTCGAACTTGAACGGCCTATTTCTAGGCTGAATATTGTGACGAAAGTCCATGGAGATTGGCGCATGGTCAGATCTAGTAAAAGGGTGAATCTGAGTACGTACGCAATGAATCGAATATAGTCAACATGTCTGTATGGATAAGAAGGCGATCAAGTTTTTCCAGACAAACAACCACATCTTTGGATTTACGTTGCCAAGTAAACTGACCACCGTTAGATGGTACTTCTAGGAGTGATAGTTTATTTCTTAAATCTAGTAAGCGTGTGAAACGTGCCGGTGCCGGGTAAGCGTCGCCTAGTTTATCAGCTGGTGAGGCGATTTCATTCAGATCCCCCATGATATAGAAAGGAATCATAAGAGATTGAATATAAAGGGAGATCCTTTCCCAAAATTCTAGCTTCCGACGCTCATCCGGTGGAGCATAAACAACCAGAACGACAAAACATCGTTTGGTTGTATAATCTGAATAGTTGAAATGAATGAAGCGGTGATAAACCGAAATCAGTTCAATAGAGCCTTGTGAGGTTGGTAGATCTTTCCACAGAAGGCAAATACCCCCTGAGAACCCAATAGCCGGATCAAAGGCGACGTTAGAGAAACCACACTTACGCAGCGTGCTCTCTGTAGGAACTTTATCAGTCTTGGTTTCTAATAGGGACAGAACATTGATATTATTATTTTAACAGAAGATATCTATATTTGTCCAGAAATTACGGCTTCGGATGCCGAGTGAGTTCCATGTGCATATATTCATAAAAACCTTTTTAGGCGAACATTTTGTACTAATATAAAATCGTCGAAGTCCGACTCAAGGAAACGAACCTTAAAAGATAAAGTTCGAAGAAGGGTAATATTTGGTACAAATGCAATTGCCGTTAGAAATGGAGAGTGAAGCATTGGAATACATGGTTTGCTTGGTAAGTAACTCTTGTCGAGAGATGTTTGGTCTTGTATGACCTTCATATCTAAATTAGTTAAAACGGGGAGGGGGGGGGGGGTCCAAGGGAGTTAGAGTTAGACAAGCTTGAGTTTTGTACGTAATATGATGATTGGGATTGTGAATCGAAAATTGTATACAAATCGATTTTTATCCTGTTGCAGACCCAACAAAGAAGTGCCGAGCCGCAACAAAAGACCCGCCAATGATTAGTCTTGAGCATGACATTAAAGGACAACTGAGGCCAGTTTCCCCAACAACACAGAATGGACCATGCAGCATCAACGACAACCAAAGGGAGGAACACCACACCGCCCGGGTACCCCCGCGAGCATGAAGTTGGTAACCAGATAGGAAATCCAAGACGAAAACCCACCTGCAAGAAAAAACCCACGGCAGAGAGTACACCCAAAACAAGGAGACAGCAGTAGACGGGACGCTAAAATGATGGGAGTGGATCAGAACATAACGAAACCAAAGAAACTTGTGATTGAAAACAATGGGCAAAACCGCAACCGACTGATCAAACCAGCAGAGGTAAATGAATGCAAATTTAACGAAACCAATCGGAATTGCCGAAAGAGACACCACGTCACAACAAGAAGTAACCGATTCGAATAGAAACAATTCCTCGACACAAGAGGTGAATTTCGCAGTACTACTTAAATAATTAAAACCACGGTGAATGAAAACAGTCCAGTAAATCAATCGATTTGAGAAATTTGCAGATGTAAAAGTGGGATTGTGATCCCAAATGTATCATGTAGGATAGATTGAGTAAGTATGGTGCTTGTAAGCCATAACAAAGGTCAAGTGGTTAGTCGAGAGGGGGGGCGAACTTACAAGGATCAAAGATGATCGGCAGCGTGAGAAAACATCAAGCAAGCAGGACAAGGGCAACGCAGACAGCAGAACGGAGACCCCCGGAAACGGGCAGCAGAGCAGCGACCGGGAGGAAGGACCGAACAACCACCAACGCCACCGAGAGAGGAGACGGCACCCGCACGGCCACCACCGGCTAATCCCAACCCTCAAACAAGCCCGAAAGCAAGCACGAAAGATCCTCGAAAGGGGCGATTCATGCCCAAACGAGAGCGATTCAAAAGGCGGCGCCACCGCTCGGAAGGCCTTGCACATGCGAAATCCGTCATGAACGGGGAGAGAGCGAGTGGGCCAGAATCGACGCCTCGCAGCAGGTTGTCGGAGGATCTGGCTAGGGCAGGAGGGGGTAACAGAGGGATTAACCTTCGGCTTTCGCAGGTGAGCGGAACAGGATCCGTTAGGATTTGGTGGCGGCGGCTGGTCGGCCAATTTGGGAGAGAATGAGGGTTTCATCTTGCAAGTTCCACACGGCTAGTGCAGAACTTTAATCAAGCAGGCAATTCTGGGGTGGCCCGAATTTGTCCATTTTTTTATGCCGATTAGTTATTCTCTTTTTAACCCTTAATCTCAACTCTTAGTTGTTCAACTCTTAGTAGTTGCTCACAGCTCATGTTATCTCTCACTCGATCAATCGCTCGTTCCTCTCATTCCTTTCTCTCACTTAATTGCTTACCTCTCTACATCTCGAGTTGAAACTTTGATTGTTTTTCATCCTACTCCTCCCATGGTCCATCCACATCTCTCCCTCAACTTGTTCATACGCGAATATGGAGAAATTTGGTGTTGGTGGCTTCACATCTAGGCTGAATCTATGGGTTCCTATTATAAATCTAGAAAAATCCAAGAATTGTTCACGAATGAGTGTTCTTCAAGTTCTCACAGGGGATTGCTAGATTTGGGTTCATATCATGATTGAATTTAGGCATAACTTCCCATATCTAACTTGTGTTTCTTCATGGCGAGAAACCCTAGATTTTAGTTTTTTTTTTATTTCCAGTTTTTAGAAGGAATTGATAATAGGTCGGGTTTTTTGGCGACTTACATGTGTTTTACGGTGTGATCTCCATGAAAGAGCCTATTTTTTTATAAGATAAAAATTCAAAATATCATAAAATTATTTGTTTGATAAATATCAAATAATGATTTGTTTAATAGATCGAGAGGTCAAAAACGGATAAAGTCGTCATGGCAAGAGCCGGAACAAACACCACAAGAGAGGTGTTATAACAACACATTTAACAAAACTAGGATTGAAAATGGAGGTACCTAATGTCAATGTACGTAGTAGAAGAGAAATCAAACCATCAACGATCATCATATTTAGAGGAGGAAGACTTCAATACTCTTACAAGTTTTTTTTTTTTTTAATTTTTAAAAAAGATTTAAAATAAAATCTAAATTGTTCACTTTTGGGGTCAGTCCATCTAAACAAGTTGTGACTTTTGGGGTCGGTTCACATCACCCCAAAAAATGAGCCATCGTTTTTCACTCGAATCGTTAAGTTCGGTTTGAAAAAATTTATTTTTTGATACTTCAAATTCTTAGGGATGATAATGACCCATAAAGTCAAAAAGAAGTTGTCGTTGTTCCTATCAAAAGAAAACTCAAACCTAGTATAGTGAATAAATACGAAACCGATCCTACATAGAATCAAGTATTCTAAATAACATACTTAGTAAAAAAAAAGGGGTTTTGTGATTAAGATTAATATGACTAAGTGAACTATAAACAAGTTAGTGAGAAATAACAATTAAGAGAATTGCTTCATCTACGAATATCCACGTTAGTTTGATCAAGTTGATCATCGATTTTTCTTCAGATTCTCTTTTCATCCTATTATTGTCCTTGTCTTGATCTTATGTAAATTACTAGTCTTACAAGTCACAATAGCTCTTATTCCTAAGCAATCCTGACACAGTATATACGGTAGGATTTCCCCTAGATAATAACATTAAGATTAGAGATTAACCAAGGTATATGCAACGCCAAACTACGAGTCAATGTTTTACATATAATTAATTTTCTACACGCTAATTTAGTCCTACGAGTCATAAAAAGGCATATTTGCTACTATAGATTATTTCTCTACGAGCACTCTCGTGGATACCGTGGAGATGCAGGTTTCGATCCACTGTGCCCAACATGGCGGAAATCCAGCATCTCGCATAGTCTCAACCACGAAATCCCATCGAAGCCGATCATATGCCTTCTCAAGATCTATCTTGAGGATCATCCAACTTTTCTGGCCTCGTTTCTTCCTCATCGAATGGACGAGCTCCTGCATCACAACAATATTATCAGTTATAAGCCTCCCCGGCAGGAAACTACCTTGCATCAGACTAATAAGAGAGTTAAGAAGAGGTCTCATCCTGTTCACGAGAACTTTTGTAATGGTTCTATACAACACATTACAAAGACTGATCGCCAGTACTGGGTGATTGACTCCGGCTTAGCCACCTTAGCAAGAAGCACAATAAGAGTATCGTTCAGGCCCTCCGGCATTGCACTGGATTGGAAGAATTGGCGCACACACGTCTTGACCGAATCCCCAACCTCTCCCCAACATTTCTGGAAGAAAACGGCTTGAAACCCATCCACCCTTGGTGCTTTCAAGGCTCCCATCTCATGGACCACACAACTGATCTCTTCGTCCGTCACATGCCTCCCAATGGACTCCCAATCCGAATTATTAATCTCCGGAAAATTTCCCGGCTGCAGAGCCGCCGGTGAAGCCTCCGCCTCCGTAATCGTGTACAGTTGGTGGAAAAAGTGACAGACCAAGCCCTCAATCTCCTTGTTGTCCGTCACCTCTTCACCATCACCCCCTTTCAACACTTCTATCATGTTCTTTTGCCGTCGAATGATCGTCGAAAGGTGAAAGAAAGTAGTGTTCCGATCCCCGGCACACAGCCATTGCTCTCTTGATTTCTGAAACCAAAGAAGCTCTTCATGTTCGAGGGTCATAGCCAGTTCGGTTTGGATCTCCTCTTCACTCCTCAGAAGCTCCGCCGTGACCCCATTCGCAAGCATTCCATGTATAGTGCTAAGCCGACTCTCCAACCCAACCTTCCTTTCGAAAATGTCCCCAAAAGTATCTCTGTTCCATCTCAGCAAGCAGTCTCGAAGCCTACGCAGCGCTTCCGGAGCCGGGCTATCCTTCTCCCACGACCGCTGAATGAGGCTCCGAAACTGAGGATGAGTGACCCAAGCAACTTGGAAGCGGAAAGGGCGCATGCGCCTGTCAACACGACGTCTAGGACACAGCTCAAGCAGGAGCAGGCAGTGGTCCGAGCTGAACTTGGGGAGGTGTCTCACTGTCGCGTTCGGCCAATCCATCCACCCCGGAGCATTGGTGAAAATCCGGTCAATCCTACTCGCCCTATGGGTAGCCGGAGACCTTCCCCTATCCCACGTAAAGTTCGGACCGAAGAAACCCATATCAATCAAACCCACATTCTCAATCCATTCCCGGAATATATCGGTGTCATGCGAGAGCCCTCTGGTAACCCCGCTTCGTTCCGAGCTGTAGAGAACGCAATTGAAATCACCCTCTACGAACGACGGTCCCTCAATTTGCTCAGTAGCCTCCTTGATGTCGGCCTAGAATTGGTGTCGAGCATGCTCTTGCGGAGGAGCATACGCCGTCACCAACTGCACCATACGAGCCCCTATCCGGACCTCAGCTACGATGAATCTCTCATGAGTTCGACGTATCCTCAGGTCCACCTTGTCCCTATGCCCAGAGGAGCCACACCCCTCCTCGGAAACCAACAGCCTCCACTATCTCCCAATTCGAGAAGCCGAGACGTTCACAAACCCTCGTAGCTCTATTACCCGATATCTTCGGTTCAAAAATAGCAAACACATCCACCCTATGGCGTCTACTCATATACTTCACAGCTCTGCGGAACCCGTCGCCACCTGCTTTGCAGCAGTTCCACATGATGCACTTCATTGAGAAGGTGAGGGGTTGGTCGTCGAGGTAACCTGCATCGAGGGAGGAAGACGGATCACCAAAGTAAGAGACGAAACACCCGCTCGAATATCTCACATTTCCTCTCCTTTCTCTCTCTCATCTTTCTTTGCTGCTGGCGGCTGATCTCCTTGGAGTCCCTCATTTACTCCCAAAATATTCTACTTTATATTGGTAAAAACCTAGCAATATAAAATCTCTTTGGACTAGACCTAAAATGGGCCATTGGTCCAACACGATACATGTCTAATTTGTCGAAAGACATCTTCTGTTGACTTATTCTTCGTTCAAACTCTCATTTTCTTCTCAAAACCTCCTTAGATTAACTTCATTTTCCTGACCAGTGCGTTAACAACATATGCCACATCTTCAGCTCCACATTTACCTAAAATAATCAATAAAAAAATATATAGATTCTGACTCTACCACCAAATGAGTAAATATGCAAATCTACCTGAATAATGCATTTTATGTGACACATTGTACCTACCTAAACGAGTTTTATTCCTTTACCAAATGTATACGTATACATTTTGCACACACACCAACACCACCCTTTATTTTGAGAATATATTTACCCAAGGCACGATTAAATCTAAATAAAAAAAAGGACGGTTTTGTGTAAAACAGTGTAAATAAGGGGCAATTTTGTAAAATAGTCCCTGTTATTTATATCTCCACTTCGTCATCTCCACAGCTATCGCAAAGCCTTCATTTCTGTATTCCCCACCCCGCTACCTCTCTCTCACTCTCTCTCCTTATCCTATCTTCTCCTCCTCTCTCCCTTCAATCCTCATCCATGGCGGCCACTCTCTCCATTCTCACCCTCCGCTCACCTTCTTCTCACCCCGCCCCAACCTCCTCCTCCCTCCCAACTTCATCCTTCCCCAAATCCCTCGTCCTCCAGTTCCCCCTCCGCCACCCCCACTCCTCTTCCCCCATCTCTCACCGCGCCTCCCACGTCCGCCCCCTCTCCGCCGTAGAGGCGCCTGAGAAGATCGAGAAGCTCGGCTCCGAGCTCTCCAACCTCACTCTCGAGGAAGCTAGGGTCCTCGTCGACTATCTCCAGGAAAAGCTCGGCGTCTCCGCCGCCTCATTTGCCCCCGCTGCCGTCGCAGTCGCTGCCCCCGGAGCCGCTGTGGAGGCGCCCGTCGTCGAGGAGAAGACCGAATTCGATGTCGTTATTGAGGATGTGCCTAGCAGCTCCAGAATTGGAGCGATTAAGGCCGTTAGGGCTTTGACGAATCTCGCGCTCAAGGAAGCCAAGGAGCTCATTGAAGGTTTGCCGAAGAAATTCAAGGAAGGTATCTCCAAGGAAGAGGCCGAAGAGGCCAAGAAGCAGCTCGAAGCCGCTGGTGCTAAGGTCTCCATTGTTTGATGGTCGTTTTTTTCTTTGGTAACTTCCTCTTTATTTTTCGCTTTTGCTCTTTTCCTTTGGGCTTTTTTCAAGAAATTTGTATCTTTTTGGAGTAATATAGCCTTCTTCCTTTCGTTAGTATAGTAATTGATGATGGATATATGATGAGGAATGCAGGTGTTGTAACTATCATCTTTTTGGAAAAAAGGACCCCAAAAACCTCTGTAGCTATCATATGTTGAATTCCATTCTATTTCGTTATCTGTGCTGTCTACTGTGATGTTTTGGATTGACATTTAGTTTATCAAGCATTTGGAGATGAATATGCTGTTAAAAATAGCGTGAAATGGTTAATGCTTTTACTCTCTGCTTTGGATTAACATTCACATGTGTTGAGTGCTTCAAGAACTGTGATTTGGCAGTGTCTTGATGTAATCTCATGGTTGTGTTGTTTTGCTTTGCTTTTGATGCTGGTTTTAGTGTTCAACACTGAGGTATATTCAAGTAGGAGTGGATTTTTGCTGTTATGAGTAATTTGATTAATTGGATGACTGATTGCATCTTTGGAGCTACTTGTGTTGTGCAGCTTCAATGTATATGATTTGGAAAATGTTTCAATGTAGATTTTAAGTTTTAGTTTCAATGGTATATGCAAATCTGAATGATGCTTGTGTTATGAGAAACGAGAAGTTAGTTGAGTAATCAATAGGCTGAGTTTCCTCTTTCCTCATATCCTTGTATTCAGTAGTCACTCTATCTATATACAGTATGTGTTATGCTTATGGTGCTTGAGAAGTTATATGCGCACTTTCATGTGGAATTTTAATGCCTACAATTTGCAAAAGGTTTGTGATTGCTGTGGCTTTCTGCTCAGTTCAAATCCCTAGCGTTGAGAGACGAGCTTGTCTTTGTGAAGTCGGTTGTTTGATCACATCTTCTGTTTGATTTAGCATTCATTTTCATGCTCTAGAGTATCTCATATGTACATAGTTGAATGCTTTTGCCCTCTATGCCGATTCTCGGAGGCTGAAGTAGCTAGCGTCTTGACTGTTGTGTAGGCTAAGCACCATGCTCTTCAGGTTTGGTACTCTTTCTGCTTGTAATGCTCCCGCCTGAATGTCTTGGTGGTTGGGTTCATCTGGTTTCTTTTATCCCAGGAAGGTGTTTGTTTTGCTGAGTTTTACCTTTGTTGTTGTGTGAAATGACCATGAATCTACTGCTTGCGAGGTTGCGTTTTGACTCATCATGATGATGACTCATACGGTGTTCTTATTTTTTTTTTTTAAATTGATACGTGTGCTGAGGAACTTTTAAGATACTGTACATAGTTGATGAGACGGGGTATCACCAAAAAAGACTTGAATCTCCCAAATGAACGCCCATGCACGTGCCCCCAAAATTTCCCAATCTCTACGGCATCTTGTTGGGGAACGTCTGACGAACTCCTTTTACTCACACAATCGGATGGTCAAGAATAGTAAATCAGAGAGCGAAATTTAAGCAACCAAATCACACAAACAAACACAAGCATGAAGATAAACCAATCAAACACAAATAACACCAAATTTATACGAATATACCAAAATGAGAAAAAACCCTGATGAGCCATAAACTTCCACTATCAGCAATAATAATTGGGCACAATCTTCTCTAGACTAGAGGCATATAACAACATCAAGGAGTAATCTTGGCATCAAATCATCACACCCAAATTGGTGGAAGCCACAAACAAACCAAGAGGACTTTTACAAGTGATTTCAGTTGTAGATCCCAAAACAACGATCCAACCGTTGAAAATGAAGCCTTGGATGAGGTAAACAACATACCAGAAAATCAGTCCAATCGGTGATCGTTTGGTCGTTGGGGGGATTCTGAAAATTTGTCGAAACACCCTATACAAAATTCTTCTCTTCCAAGCTCTCTTCTTCCTTTCTCACTCTTTGCTTTTCTCTCTCTTACTTTTTCAAATGGAAAGAAGGTGATCATCACATGATTTAATAAAATACCCATATGGTAACACTAGTCCAACGAACTTTTCCCCCTTGTAGTAGGGAGACATAATACAACTCTAACCCTCCACCAAAATTAGTCGACGAATTAAAACTTTCTTCACCATAATCAAATGAATCTGAAACTTTCGTCGTCAAAATCAAGCGGTGTTTGCTTGATTTTCTATCTCATGTGTCATATATTTCATCCATCCACACAAGAATCCTTTGAACGATTGGAATAATAAACAAGCTCTTTTCCCATTTTTGCGTCAAAGTAAAAGGCAAACAAATGAAATCTAGGTACCCTCTGCTCTCATTTTGCTCTTTGTGGTTTAGTCTTCTTGTTGTCGTGGTTGGGGGCTGCTCCGACTCCAGGACTGATTCATTTTTTATTTTCGGATCTCAATTTTTGGTGGAGCAGTTGGCGGTGGTTCAATTCCTTATGTAGTTTGGGCATTGGATGTCCTTGGTGCTAGAGAGTTCTCTCCCTTTGCGTTGTAGAGTCACTCATTATTCTATCTCTTTCAAGAGCGCTTCACCCGACTCCCTAGATCTAATGAATAACATATTGGATATGTAAGGAAACAACCTCCAATGGGGTACCAAGCCTGGCGGAGAGGAATGAACCGGATGATCCAAACTTTCCTTCCAAACATTGAACCCAACAACCCCGTTTAGGTGTTTTTTTAATTAAACTTGTACATACTTTTCGAACAATCCGAACATATGATTTGATTCCTCTCTCACAAGTGAGTGGGACCTTTGAACCTCTCATTGTTGGATCTCCGCTACCCGATTCACCAGGCAACCACTACCCCTTTGCATGCGAACATGTTTGAGAAAGGGGGTCAACCCATCATTAAACAATGGAGCGGGCTCATATGCCCCATCTTTCAACCTCAATCGTTGGCCTTCGTCGCCACCACACTAGCATGATGCTTGCAACCCAAGGTTTGAATTTTCCTTGCAACCCAAGGAGTTCTGAAGTTCCTTGCAACCCAAGGAGAAAAGAGAAAGTAAAAAGGGAATTTTAATTAATCATTCAATAAAACAACGGAAATTTCGTGAGGTACTCCTGAGGTATTGCAATTTTTGCGAGGGATACAACTCTTTTACATATTTCACATGGTGCCCCTGAGGTTTTCAATTTTTTCGCCTCGTGCCCTCCCCGGTTAAATTTAATAGATCTGGGTAGCAGTCCGTTAGTTTTCAATTAGAAAAGAAAGAAAGAAAGAAAGGAACGGACAGAAGAAGGAAGCGCAGAGAGAGAGAGAGAGCACGAAGGTCGGCCGCAGGTCAGAGCTACGGCGCCGGGGAGAATGCCTCCGGTCGGAGCTGCTGCTGCTGCTGCGCCAGGTCGGAGCTGTGAAGACGAAGCAGGGATTTGGGGGTCAGGGGTGAGGCATGTGAGTATTTTGGTGTCGAATAGTTGTTTATTGTCTTTGAATTTCTACTGTCGTTGATATAAAGACTGGAAAGATTTGGGGGTTAGGGATCTGTTGTGCTTATTTTGATTGCAAAATGTTGCCAATGTTGTTAGAGTCTCATAGGGATAAATGTTCAATTCAAAAGGCAAGGTTACATGGGGATTTGACATTGTCGTATATTTATGACAATCCTAAATCCTAATGACATAGATGAAGATGAAGATGATGACAGTGACTGAGAGCCATATCAAGATCCCGTGACAGTTGCAAAGTGGTTTTGCACTAATTGTACAATGGCCAATTTTGATGGTCTTCTTCATTGTGGTGTATGAACAACACTTTCAGCTTTTCTTATGTGATTATTGTTAAATTTGGTTCTTTTTGGGTACATAGTTTGTTCTTACATACGGTAAGAGAGAATACATACTTTTTCTTTGCTTATCTCGATTCTTTAATTATGCAGATGTGTGGAGAACATAAGGACTCTTTTATTGTTAACTGTGGCTTTTTTGCACCTTTTTGTGAGAGAGGCAATCTCGCTGGTGTCTCAGAAGTCATAGAAAAATTCAAAGGTAGAATTTGGTGACAACTCCATAACTTATTGAACTTTCATATTTTCAACTATTTAAAATAACATAATTTGTTTTTATTTTGACTTCATACTATATTATATTTATATTATTGTGCTTAAGTTTAAATATCTAAAAAGATGCAATGATCAGATAGAAGATTTGAAATCATAACAGTTTCATGGGTATTAGACTTGCAACTGTCATAGTTGTCCCAGCAAATATATAATTCCCTTTCTAATTCTTGGATATGTGTTCTATTCATCCTAATAAATCTTTTCACTCTAGCTTGGTTGTCTGAGATTTTCATTTGATTTGATTGACTTCTTCCAACTGAATTTGAGAATATCTAGTATTCTAGTAAACTATCAGAATAATTTGAGAATATCTTTCTAATATGAATTACCTTAATTATGAAGTGGTGTATTGATGCTTTACGTCGAGTAATTTCTATCTCATACTGAATCGATGCCTCAACAAGGTTAACTGATCATTAGTAGGACATTGTTTATTTTGCTGTCTTTTTTTTCTTCTTGTCATACCAGGCAATTGAAAAAGTGTGTTGGCCTCAGTGTGTCTCTATGTGTAGAAGAGACACATTGGTGGATTCTGCATCATTATTAACCATAAAATCAAGGATAGGCCAGTAGGCTATAAACTTTGGAGAAATATATTAGCCTTATAAAATAGGGTTCTTTATTAGAGTTATCAATCAAATTAATTGCATTGGGTGATTTTTAACAGCTCGATGAGGAGAAAATCATTCATTAAACTAAAAACTGAAGGTTAGTTTGGATTCCCCCCTGTTGGAATAGATTAAGCTTTTTGTGTGATCTTTCTTAAATATACATGTTACTAACATATGTATTTCTTTATTTTTAAAGGTCATGCCAAATGAGGTGAATGTTTTTGTGTGAAATATTTCTAGGTCATTTTATTTGCAACCTAGCTGAAGCTCAAATATATATACGAACTCACACTGGTCAACTTTTGTGTGTCTAAATAAATAAAATGAAGAGTAAAGATACCAGATTTTGCCAATACATTAGGGACTTTTTTTTCTCGTTTTTTTTTTTAAAAAAAACTTTGATATATCATTCTTAGCACTAGTTTTTGTTGTGCAGAGCTGATGATATCACTTGGTGTGAATCAAATTTTGGTATATCTGTTTTTTATTCCATATTTTTATTCCATCCTCATCCAGTGGAACTTTAATTTGCATATATAATTGATTTTAACTCAATTAGAATTAGATTTGTCTGATATTTGAATAAGATTTGTATTAGAGTTGTCTGAGTTGTCTCAAATGATGTTTAATTTTTTTTCCTATCTGTTTGCAACTTGTCATGTGAGTCTTATCATGCATGGTTTCAAAAATCTGTCTGTCTGCTATTTGAACATTTTATAAAGCCTAGCCCAACTGGTCGAGTGATATGTTTATACACAGAGATGTGGGTTCGACTCCCACATAGGCTAAATTGGAATATGGATTGAAATAGCTATAAATTCTTCATTGAATTCTTTATCATATGTTTTTGTGTCCTTGCTGATTTCATGTAGTTAGGATCATGATTAGCTACAATAAATCGACATTGAATAGGAGTCCAAGCATGATTGACACTCTTGTCCATTAATATAAGATGTGTCAATATTGTTTTTGGTGTACAAAATTTTGTTTTTGATGTACATGTGAATGGAAAATGACGGAATTGTATCATCACGATGCGTAATCAAGCGATCATCAAGGGTTGTCAAATGCAATTACATTACCCAACCCCTACATAAATATCAATAACATGTCATTTTCATTTCCATGGTTACATCTAGGACAATGCAAGTGGTTCTAGAGTAACAACATAATTCATACTAGCAACAAAATGAAATCCATGTCAAGAACTTAAAGAAAATACAACAAGGACACAAAAAAACACTTGTTCAATAACTACACATAATCGCTAATAGCCTATGTGGGATTTGAACCCACATCTTTGTGTGTGAGCAGTGAGCACACCGCTCTACCAATTTGAGCTAATAGGCTTAAAATCACTCCAAAACCTTAATTTCAATGGCCCAATACTGATGTTCATCCTAAGTTGACAGGAAGTTGATGCACTAGGGTCAAATTTAGGTATGCCTCTAACGATTACATAAGTTATAATGACCATACAACCATAATCAACCGATAAAACTTTGTCGCCAACCCACAAACTTTTATACTCAAGTTCCAAACCCAAACTCAAAATTCCAGTTCACAAACTCAGATTTCACTGAAAATCCCTAATTCAAAACTGAAATTCCACGATTCGAAACTCAAAATCCCCAATTCATGAACTCAAGTTCACAAATTCAAACTGAAAATACCTAATTTGAAATTGAAAACCCCTAATTCACAAATTCAAACTAAAAATCTCAAATTCGAAACCCTAATTTTAGAATTTTTCAAAATCAACTTACCTTATTCGTCCTAATCCGACTCTAGTGTCGCTTCAGATCCAAAGAACGATTGACGCCGATCGGTGTAGCGTCTCCTTCCTTGTGTTGTGTCTCCGCCTCCGGTATCACCTCCTCTTTCATCCTCCTCCCAATGCTCCCATAAGTTGCCTCTTCGCAATTTTGCTCTACCTGAGTTGTTATCCTCTTGCTTTCTTTATTTTCTATTTTCATTTCTGTTTTTTTTCTAATAAAAACAAACGGAGTATCATCCACTGTTAAGTATAACATTGCAAGGGCACGACGCGAATTTTTACTAAACTTGAGGGTTACCAGGCGAAAAAGGTGAAAGTCTTGTACACCCGGCGAAAAACACATTACCTCAAGGGTACCTGGCGAAATTTTAGATAAAACAACTTGTGTTGGTGCGTCATTGGAGATATAGGGTGTGTTTGGGCAGGGCCGGCCCTGAGCAAGTGCAGAGTGTGCACTTGCTCAGGGCCTCAAATTTGTATGGGCCTCAAGTATTTCGGCCCATTAGGTATACTACTATTAAAAAAAAAAATATGTTCACACTCCTCGCCTAAATTGAAAGCGGAGTGATTAAGCGAAGAAAAAGAGGACGCTGCTCCGCTCGTCTCTCTCCTCTCGCCTCTTCGTTTTCTTCAATCGAATTAATTCTACCAGACTACTTCAATCCTCTTCGGCTCTTCCATTCTTCAAGGTTATCGAAATCTAAGCCAAAATTATGGCGGTTCAATGGATCTATGAAGGCTCTATAAAAAGATGGCTCGCGGCCCCGGGGAGGTTCACTGCTTCAGCAGTTGTTTCTTCACAATCAGTCCATCCGACTCAACTCTCAAGTGTCCTTCACATTCAGTCGAATCAATCCGTCCGGCTTCATTCCTTGGAGGCGCCGCCTCGCCGGCTTTGGCGATTGACAGCTTTGCCGCAGGTCGCCGGCGGTCTTCTCTGAGCCGAGGTCTTCCGACAGCCGCAGGTCGGAGCCGTGGTCGATCCATTTTGACAGCAACCCTCCATTCCGACAGCCACAGTCGCCGGCAGTCGAGGTTCATTCCGGTTGTAGAACTTGCGGTAGCCAGCAAGGTAGAATTAGAGTTTTATAAATTGATTTACAAGTTTAGGGTTTATGTAATTTGGATCAATAATTTGTTTCTAAATTAGCTTGTGCACTTGTTTCTACAGATTCAATTGTGTCTCGCAGTCCTGCACTCCCGCTGCTCAATCCATTTTTGTATTTGGGTGCCTCTATTCTTATTTGTTTGGATGTTTGACAAATTTTCAATTAATTATGTCTTCTAGTTCTAGATTTAGAAAATTTGTTCGGATGTTTGAAGAGGCAATTCATTTAATCGTGTATTATTTGGTTGTTCTTTGGGGCTATGGCCTTTGGGAAAGGTCATCCATTCTCCTTCTTAGGTATGTGAATTTTGTTCATGTTTCCTGATGTGATTTTCTTTTGAAGTAGTGGATTAATTGATTGTGAATTGGAGAGGCTTGTACTGTGCATTTACTGGAAAATAACAAGGGCAGGGGATTGATCAACACGCTTTAAGTATTTCTTGGTACATTTGGACTGTGTAGCATGAGGCAATATATTGAAGAAACTCAATGGATTAGCTTTGATATTAGATTGCGAAGAATTGATTGAGAATACGAAGTGCGCATTAGGTTGGCGTTGTTTTTATTTTTATTAAGAACTATTTGATAGTAAGTGATTTGTTGTTATTTTGATTAAGAACTATTTGATAATTTGATAAATTAAGTATTTTGTTGCTATTTTGAATAAAGATTATTTTCTTACTTTAGTGTTATGTAAATTTCATTAAAAAAATTTGTCGAATACCATCTCGTTCAACTAGGTTTTGCACAGGGCCTCCGAAACCCATTGGCCGGCCCTGTGTTTGGGTGTAGGGTTTATGGGGTTTGAGTTTGAGTAGACCTGGGCAAACGCGGGCGCGGGTCGGGCTTGGACAGGGCTTTACTCGAAATTTTGTCCCGTTGTTGCGGACACGGGTCGGGCTAAGCCCGCTTAATGGGTTGAAAGTCGTGTCCAAGTCCGTCCGCGAATGCGGGTGCGGGTAGCCCGTGTGTACCCGCAAACCTAATCAATTTTTCTTATTAAAGCTATACTAAGCCTATTATAATCGATATATATATATATATATATATATATATATATATATATATATATATAGAGAGAGAGAGAGAGAGAGAGAGAGAGAGAGAGAGAGAGAGAGAGAGAGAGAGAGAGAGAGAGAGAGAGAGAGAGAGAGAGAGGGTCATGTGTTAACATCCCTTATGGTGTTAAATGTTAACAGATATGGGCCTTTGATTTAATGAAATGGATGGTTGAGATTATTTGACAATTTTGTCTTTTTTCTTTAATTAAAAACCAATGGGACCCACTTCTTTTCTTCCCCACATGTTGAATTACGCGCGTGTTGTACATTTTTTTTGTACATTTTTTTTGTGGCGTAACGTTTTTGGATGGAGTAACGTTTGATGCACTATTTGAACTATTCAATAAGGTGATATTAAATATTCGCTAACTTATAGTTATTATTCGTGTGTAAAGAGGAGTTATCGTTTAGATATTGGCAAAAGAGTTGCTCAATTTTGCAACTATTCGCTGTGTTGATAGTAATTATTCGCTAGATAGATAGTAATTATTCGCTAAGTTGATAGTAATTATTTGCTAGATTAGATTGATAGTAATTATTCGTTAGATTGAAAGAGTATTTAAAGCTAATTCTTGATTTCACACACCTAGTTAACTGTGAATAATTCCATATTATCAACGAATAGAAACCTTGAATTTGCTGAATAGTGACTCTGAAAGTGGTGAACAAAACTAGAAAAATATAGATCTTAACATAATTGCATTTGCAACAAAAAATTGACGCTCATAATAAAGATCAAATAGAAAAACCAACTGAACGAAAACATAAAGTTGGGAGAAGAAAAAATAAAAACTTAGAAAAAAATGGGAAACCCTAGGTTCTGGATGCCTCTGAAAGCCAATAACCCACAAATGTCCTAGAATTGTTGATTAAAAAAAAGCAAAAAGGGGAAGAAGAGGGACATAAGCCAATAACCCACAAATCTCCATCTTTGACATCTAAACTGCTGAGCTTGTCATGGTTCTTCATCTCATTCCCATTGTACAACAACTTCTGCACTTGAATTCCAACGCTCGTCTGCAATTAAAAATTGAAATGCAATTCAATCAATCAGAAAACGAATTTCAGAAAAATAGGTAAATAGGTAAAATACCTCGACCTCAAGCAGTGCCTTGACATTCTCGACCTGATATTCAAATCCAATTGATACAAGCAAACGAATCAATCAGAGATGAGCGAGACAAGGCGAGAAAGCCATAGAGGAAACGGAAGAAAGCCATGGAGCAATCTTCATCGCGCGGAGGGATGCGAGGCAGAGGGAGACTGAAAAGGATCGGTTGTGGTTAGGGTTAGGATTGTGATACACGCGTCTTTATAGAGTCATGGGGTGTGTTTTTTCTATTTTTATTTTCAATTAATAAAAATAACGGATTAATCTCAGCCCTTCAATTACACTAAGTCAACGGCCAAGATTTGTTAACACAAAACACCAAAAGGCTTGTAAACATTTGAACCACATTCTATATATATATATATATATATATCGATTATAATAGGGAAAAATCTGACGCGGGTTTAAAAAAAATGAAACTGGACCGGCCCAAAAAAAAGGCCCTTCACCTCTTCCTCCTCTCGACAGTGCCCCTGGCACGCATCTTCTCCACCAGATCTCGGATCTCTCCTGCCCCGTCTTCTCATCCGCGGCGGCGAGCTAGGGTTCCGTCTTCCTACGCCTACACCGGTACCGTCTTCCTACGCCGGTTTCGAGGCTAATCAGAATGTTCTCGAATTCGTTCTCTTGTTTCACCTCTTACAAAGAGACAGGTGGAATTGGACGAATTGAAGATCTTCCATTGCGCGAGCCACCTGGTTCCGTGCGGTTTCCGCTCAGCGACGATCTTCGATTGCTCCTCCGGTCTATCTCCTCTCTCTCCTTCATTTACAATTTCATCAAATTCTGTAAATCTGTTGCTGATTTTAGGGAGTTCATTCTGTAACTAACTGCAAGTAATAAGGGGATGAGGGGTTGGTTGTCGGACTCCTTACCGCATGGGCTGTCTCCATTGCTTCTCCTGTCATTGCCGCCGCTCGGGTTCTCTACACCCATTTATAATCAATATATCCTTCATAAATCCTGATTCAAATAGATACAGATACAATGTAGACTATGTAGTCCGATATAAGTTCTAATGTATGCCTAATTCAAAGAGACGGGTGGAGTTGAATAATTAGTAGAAGCTGATGAATGTTTTCCTTGACTGATCATTATCTGGCAGTAGTATTTCCAATTGACCATGTTTGAATTTGTGCTTCATTGTATTCCTAATCTCTTCTAAGTGTTTATGGTTTCCTCTTGCTTTTGTCATTTATCATAATTTTGGGATTGTAAAGGTACTTTTTATTTGAGCTTGTGTGGTTTCTGATTTCTACATCTGTTGTATGAATCAATAATCATAAGAGAATTGATGAAAGTTAATCCATTTTCATGTTTTTAAAATTTCAACAGAAAGTTTGTTTCTTTCTAGCTAGATGATAGTGAATAGAGCTTGTGGTTTTAGCACGAGGAGATGGCGTTTTCTGCAATAGTTCAGTCCTTTGAGAGGTGTTGTGCAGTGGTTTCTTTCTCGATGGTCTTTGATTATGTTTAGAGTGTTGCTGGAGCTTGAAAGATGTTGCGTTTTTGCATGATTTTTGGCTGAATTGGTGCTACCTCTCGATTTATTTTCTGCTGGCCATTGTGATGAAGATCCGATGACATTGGAGTGTTGTATTGATGCTTTTGTGTTGGCAGCTGATCTATTTGTATTGGGTCTTCTATTCCTTCTTTTTTTTTGCTGTGTATGGGGTTGTTATCAAGACTTTATGGCTTTTTTGAAGGGTATTTAATGTTGTTTTGTTGTTGATTTCAGGAGCTTTAAGGGATGTTTGAGTTTGATTTGAGGTCTCTTTTTATGCGGTCAAGGTGCTCTTTTAGGCTGATTTGGTGATATACTGATCTGATGGTATTTTGGGGGTTGTTTTGTTGCTCTTGAGCTGCTTCTACTTTGTTTGTTTTGGGAGATGGTAACAGCTATCTTTTAGTTACAATTTTACTTACAAATTCATTTGTTACATCTTTTTTTTGTGATGCTAATGGAGGCACTCGCCTAAGTAGTTCTACTAGTGAGCTTCCACCTGAAAATCTGATTTGATGATTGATGATATTTTTGAAAAAATTTGGCAATGTATAATGTATTTTGAGTAGTACATGTTTCCTTTTATTACTCCTTCGCCGATGAATATATATACGCAAGTACAGGTTGATTCCAAGCTGATGGAGACGAACTGGATGCTTCAAAAACGCTGTCACCCATATCATAGTCAAACCTTCCAGCAAAGAGACAGTGGAGTTCTCTGTCACTGAAGTGAGTTTCTCATTCATACTGATACATGTGAATGTACATTGCAAAAATTGACTGATAACTTAATTTGATTGAAATGTAAGAATGGTAAGAAATGAGATGATGAAGATGGTGTTGGATTGGAAATGCAGGCATGCCAGTTGACATCGTTCTTTTGTCCCTTCTGCTTCAATTTTGCAACTCTTGTTTTTCCTCTTTTTATTATACATGCACTCTATAATCATGTCTATGCACTGAGAGTTTGAGATCCATAAGCTCAAATAGGAAAGAGCACACGAGCAATTTATTGCTCGGGGGGTTGGTGGTTCGACTCCACCTGGATCTATATACTAGTTTGACACCACTTGAATCTTTATACTCGTTCACGGATTTGGAAAAAAAAATCTGAATAAAAGGTGAGAGTTTTATTCTTGCACTTCAGAATCTTATTAATGTACTTCATCACTGTATTCTTGCACTTTGTAGTCTTAACTATGCACTTCAGAATCTTATTCATGCACTTCATCACTTTATTCTTGCACTTTGTAATCCTAATTGTGCACTTTAGAATCTTATTCATGCACTTCATCACTTTATTTTTGCACTTTGTAGTCTTAATTGTGGACTTCAGAATCTTATTCATGCACTTCATCATTTTATTCTTGCACTTCAGAATCTTATTCATGCACTTTATAATCTTATTCATCCACTTCATATTATTATTCATACACTTCATCATTTTATTCTTGCACTCTAACATCTTATTTATGCACTTTATCATCTTATTCTTGCACTTTATAATTTTATTAATGAACGGAAATAAAAATTATTTATGCACTTCATAATCTTAATTGTGCACTTCATCATTTTATTCTTGCACTCTAACATCTTATTTATGCACTTTATCATCTTATTCTTGCACTTTATAATTTTATTCATGAACGGAAATAAAAATAAGATACCCATAAATAGCCTATGCGGGATTTGAACCCGCGTCTTTGTGCATAGCACATCGCTCTCCCATTTTGAGCTAATTGTTGTGAGCCTAATTTGCCATGTTTTACACTTAATTTTTTATCGATTTCTGCATACATTGCATACATTTGGGTTAGAATAATACAGAATATGTGTAATATATGTTTATTTGCAATATATGGAGGTCTACACAAGTTTTGGTTATATTTCGCAGAAATCGGACGCACTTTGGAGCTTAAAGGAAACTCATGGAGAAGCTAAGAATGGTGCAGCTGGAGAAAATGCCATTTTTCACCATTCTCCGTTCTGAATCAAGCTTTAATGTCTTCATAAGAGTTGTAGCCCTCGGAAAGAGCTTTCCAACGCATGGTCATATGCGTCAATCCGACGAACGAGAACTCGGGAAAGTGCGTTTTAAGAACAGAGCAGAAAGCTGAGAGAAACTCTACTCGAGATCGACTAGCATCTACTCGATCTCGACGAGTCCTGGTCGAGCAGACCTGGTCGAGCAGAGCTAATCGAGGACACTGAGTCGGAGACAACCCGACTCCCGGAACCCTACTCGAGATCGACTAGCTCTAGTCGAGATCGACCACACTTCGGAGCCATGTCCGGAGTCGACGAGCTGTGCCAAGCCGAGAAGCCGAGGACGAAGACGCATACCACCTCTACTCGATCTCGAGGAGGCTTGGGCGAGATCGACGACGCCCAGGAGCCCAGATCCGAGCCTGTCGAGCAAATCTACCCGACCAAGCCAGCCAGACGACGAAGCCTACTCGATACAGAGTAGGGCTACTCGAGATCGACTAGACCTCCGAGCCTTGTCGAGCACCAGTCACTCGAGACAGACGAGGCCTACTCGAGACAGACGAGGGCTACTCGAGATCGACAAGACCCTGTTCGAGATCGAGTAGACTTCCAGAAGACGCGTTACTCGGTTTTGACGAATCCTACTCGGTATAGGGTTGCTTGGGCTGGAAGATTGCCGATTCTATCCAAAATCATCAAGATACATCATGAAGGAGAAGATTTATCCATTGAAGACATTTTAGATATATTTCCCTATTTTAGATTTAATTCCTTTATTGTTTTTATTTATCCTTAAAGCCTTTTAGATATAATTTTAGATATAGATAGATATTTCTATCCTTGAGTAGCTAGGGAATGAAGCCTATAAATAAAGCCCTAGGGGCTCAGTTTTATTCATTGAATTTCAAAGCAAGACAAGTAGTTCCACAGAGACAGTTTTAGGGGTTCAAAGGTTTTAGGGTTTTGGCATTCAACGAGAGTTGAGTTGCCGGGATTGTAAAGTCTTGGAATATAGTTTAATGCAAGTTATTTTCTTTCAATCAATGATGTCTGAGTTTGCGCTGAAGAGCGAGTAGTCAACCCACTTCTAGGGTTGGGGCGAGCCCGACGATAGCCATGCATATCTGAGGTAAAGATCCGACCTTTATCATGTTTTGAGCATTTTCCTACTTGTTGATGTGTTTGTTGCCCATCTAATGGAGATCCATGTTAACAACTTGGATTATAAACATAAAATCGGTAGAGACAATTAGGGTTTCTTGAGAGAGTTGTCTAATTGTTGGAAAAGGCGAAAGCTTAATCCTTTAATGCGATTCACATGACTATCTGTTTGGTTCTACCTTATGCATGCTTGGTTATTGTCGTTGCAAATCCCAATCTTGGAAGTCTTTTACATTAAGTTTAAGTCGAAATCTCAAAATCATTTGTTCTTTATTTTCTTTGTTTCGTTTTATTCTCTGTCTACTCGATCTCGACCAAGCCTGGTCGATCTCGAGTTACTGATTCTCGATCTAGCATCGCCGTAGCTTATTTGTGCAGGTACTCGACAAAGCCCAACTCGACATCGACGAAGCCTACTCGATATCGAGTAGCCCTGGTCGATATCGACTAGACCTGTGCTTGCTGCTGCGCTGTGTTCGACTGTCCGATCTTCTGTCGAATTGCTGTACTCGAGATCTAGGACTTCTGTGGTCGACTTTTGTGAGATTCTCCGCTGCCTAGGATCCGCTGACACGCTTCCTCGTGGATCGATCCTGACTTCCCGTTGCTGCATCAGGAGGAGGTCTTGTAATTATTTGCAAGGGACGGAATCTGGTTTGCCTTGATATATTTATATTTTAATTTGCAATCTCAATTTCCTCCTAACAACAAATTGGACAATCTGAACTATATTAAGTGCAAAAATAAGATATATTAGTGCAATTTTAGATATCAATTGTGCAATTTGAAGTCGATAAATAGCAGAAGCCAAATATTAAACTTGGTTTCTAAAATAGTAAAACAAAAGTATTAATTTCTAGAAAGAGTGAAACTCCCAATCTATTTAAGTTTTAGAGAACAGAGCCCATAAATTGCAGTGAGATACGTTAGACTTGAAATGAAATATCATTCATTCGTGAATCAATAACACACAGAACCTCACCATGAAGGAAAAAGGACTAAACATTGGATCCAAAGAGATGAACCTAGAAGGTTGGAGAAGGGACCCTGAAAGCCTAACTCGTTCTCATACAAAAATAACAAGTCAGCCGATCAATGTGCAATATGAACTATATTAAGTGCAAAAATAAGACATTTTAGTGCAATTTTAGATACCAATTGTGCAATCTACATTTTAGTGCAAGCCAGTCGAAAGTATAAGAATGATAATTGGTAAAATATAAGAATCATCATATAATAAAATATGAACATCAAAGGTGCATAATGATAGCCATGAAGGAGAATAAATTCAACACAAATCTGCACAATAAGTAAATATGGTGGCACAAAGAATCATCAGAATACAAAAATCTTACACGAATATGTTTCCGGGAGAATGCATTCCGTAACTCAGTACCATCAAAGTTTTTTTATTTATTTGTAGATTAGTCAAAATAGATTATTTGTACTATAGTTTGATTCAACTAAGGAGCACCATACTTGAATTAGCATAGATTAAAAAAAAATGTTCAACAAACCGAGCTTCATCCTTCAAAAATGAAAACAATAAATCAGTCAAAACCTTTTCCATTTGTGAATTCCCTTTTCTATTGATGTATCATCCAAATTAAATAGTCAAAATCAAGAAACACGTAGTTTTTATATCCTTTTAGAATAACTGATTTTAACGAAATGTTCAACAACTAGAAAATGACGGCAGTCCTGTATGCAATAGGATCCAAGGCTGCAGGTCAAAAAACAAAGGTATGCAAGCCCCCTTTGCCTTCAAAAATAACCCAATCAAAGTCAAAAACAACAAAAGATAGAACTAATGAAGAACAATCGAACTCACAATCCCTAGACAGCAAGAGGGCCATGTATTATGAACAGACCTACCGGCTACGAATCAATCAAAATATTTAAAAGACTTAATCATGGAATACATGCACTTGGATACATTGTTAATGCATACAATAACAGCTCATTCAAAAGATTTAAACAAGTACTCAGGTTGTCCGGGGTTATGGAATATAACCATACCTCACCAAGTTCAACTTCAACATAAATTAGATCATCAATAAAACCTATCAAGAAAATCTAAAGTCAAGTCGAATTCAATTCCATCCTAGACATTTTATCAAACACCTAGTAGGCATGAATTTAACCATATAACTCAATCTCGATTTCTCTCCTAGACATTTTATCAAACACCTAGAAGACATGAATTTACCCCATCTCAATCTCAATTTCAAATCCACAAATCTCAATCTCAATTCGATTTCCATCAATCAAAATTCATAAATTCAATCCAACAATTTCAATCCACTAATTAAGTAATTCAGAAGTACAAAAACACAATCTCCATCAAATCAAATCGAAACATACAGTAGAGACGCATACAGTAGAGATGTGAACCTTCGAATTCGTCACTTGCTTCGTCGATCAAATCACAAGCTACTATCGTCGTTAAGAGGATCAAGAATGTTGGAGAGGGAGCGAGATGGAGATAGAGGAGCGGAGGGGCGGAGCCGGACTCCTGGTCGACGGCGGCGAGCGCAAAAGGGAGGCTGGTGGAGAGAGATGCCAGATTTGGGATGATGAACAGGGAGATCTGGAGAAGAGCGTAGAGGGAGATCTAGGATGATGAACAGGGAGAACACAGAGATCTGGGATGATGAACGGGGTGGTGAAGAATGGAAGTATTTTTTTTTTATTTAAAATCAGCCCGCGCCTCAATTAACAAATCCATTTTCACTTTAAGCAAAATTTTCACTTTAAGCCCCATTTTCATTTGAAACTTTACATATACATATATATATATAAATATATATATAGGGTTTACTTCAAATGTAAAAACTCCTTAACGTGTAAAATTTGCTTATCGCGTAAAATTAGCCAATGGGCCTAATTTCATTAGTAGAATGTCTGCCCCCCTTGCCCATGAGTGTGCCCCCTGCCCCCCCTCCTCGAACCCGATTTTTTTTTTTTCGTGGTAACACTTTCTGCTGTGCAAGTATAACTTGCTTTTGTGCACATATAACATCTTATTGTGCAAATATAAGTTTATTTTGTGCAGACAAATAATTCATTATGGGATAAATAGGTAAATGTGCCTATTTCAATTATAAAAATTTATAATTGAAATATGTTTAATTTATGGCTAAATTGGTAAATATGTCTAATTTTATGGGTAAATGCATATTTTCCCGTTTTCGATACCTTTTGTGCAACTGTGAAGTGCATTTGTGGAACTGTGGAGTGCATTTGTGCAACTGTGAAGTGCATTTTTGCAACTGTAAAGTGCATTTGTGCAACTTTAATTGTGCAATTGTGCAAATTTAAAGTAGGATACAATTGTGCAAATTTAAACTACAATTGTGCAAAAGTAAGATACAATTGTGCAGATTAAGAATACAATTGTGCAAATGTAAGATCATAATGTGCATTAATAAGACAAAAGATGTGCTTTTGAAATCGATGTTTTAATTTTGTTTTTTTTTTACTTTTGAGAGTTTGGGTTCACCTCTCGGATAATTTAGGTTGATAGATGTAAGTTTGAAATCGATTTTTTTTCGTATAATCTTTTAAAATTAAAGTGCATAAATAAGATTAAAATGTGCATAATTAAGGTTAAAAAGTGCATAACTTAGATTATAATGTGCATGATTAACAATTTGCGATTGTTGCGCTCTTGTCTATTATGTAACCTATGTGGGATTTGAACTCACATCTTTTGTGCAAACGCACATTGCTCTACCAATTGAGCTAATAGGCTAAATTATGATTTTTATGCTAAAATAGAAGAACCTAATCGACCTAAAGCATATTACAATAAAATTCTAAAATTCAATTAGCTCATGATTCACAAACAATTTGACAATGCTATAACCATGAAATTAGCTCCAAATCAACCCAACAACACAACCATATCATCAATTTCAGTCAATTTGGCTGTTGGCAAAAAACCTCAAATTCTAAAGCATATCGCAATATAAAATTCCAAACTTCAATTAGATCATGATCCATAAACAATTTGACAATGCTATGAACATGAAATTAGCTCCAAATCAACCCAACAACACAACCATATAATCAATTTCAGTCAATTTTGCTTTTGGCAAAAAGCCCCAAATTCTAAAACATATCGCAATATAAAATTCTAAAATTCAATTAGCTCATGATACATAAACAATTTGACAATGATATGAACATGAAATTATCTCAAAATCAACCCAACAATACAACCATATCATCAATTTCAATCAATTTGGCTTTTGGCAAAAAGCCCCAAATTCTAAAACATATCGCAATCTAAAATTCTAAAATTCAATTAGCTCATGATCCATAAACAATTTGACAATGATATGAACATGAAATTAGCTCAAAATCAGCCCAACCACACAACCATATCATCAATTTCAATCAATTTGGCTTTTGGCAAAAAGCCCCAAATTCCGCTCCTAAATCAAACCCTAGGTTTTCAATCTCAACCTAAATCATTCAAACAATCTAAATAGTTGTAATAAACAAGTTTAGGGTTAGAAATCATACCAAATTCGTGTTGAAACAAAGAGAAAACCGGGTTTTCGAAGGTATATCGAGCCAAAAACGTCAAACAGGTCTGTCGGGAGAGATGGGCTCGGTGTGAGCTCGGCTGGGCTCGAACCATGGGGGTTCCGGGCTCGGGAGTGCGCCTGTGGGAGGGGGTTCGAGCTGGTCGGGCTGGTGGCCAGAGGTGGCTCGTGGGTGGCGTGGGAGGCCGACAACCGAAGCTGCTGGTGGCTCGACGGTGCTGCGATGAGGTGGGCGCGTCGGGGCAGCAGATGGCTCGAACCAGGCCAGTCCAGGGCTCGGGGGTCGCGCACCGGGGTGGTCTCGAGGGCGGCTGGTCGCTGGTGGCCGGAGGTGGCTCGAGGTGGGTGCGGGTGCAGGAGTCCGAGGGCTCGGGGGTTGCGCGCGTATGTTTGTGTTGATTTGAAAATTTTACACGTTAAGCAAATTTTACACGTTAAGGATGTTTTACATTTTAAAGCTTCCCTATATATATATTATTACATATATTATTAATATACCTACTGATTTTATACTAAGCTTACATCAATTAAAAAAAAATACTACCTTACCTACTGCTATATTATTTACATACATATATATAGTCACTGTTTTTATATTATTTACACACACATATATATATATATATATATATAGTTACTATAGTTACTGTTTTTTATTTTTAAAATGGATAATTAATATTATATATATATATATATATATATATATTTTAATAAAAAAGACGGGTACCCGTTACAGGCTTAGCGGCCCGTAACGGGTTGATTGATATGTCCAATCCCGCTTCCGGTGCGGGCGTGGGCCGGGCCTAGCAGCCCGCGTCGGCTTTTCCCCATGTCCAAGCCCACCCTCTAATGCGGGCGGGCGGGGCGGGCCGAACGGGCCCACCCGCGTTTGCCCAGGTCTAGGTTTGAGGGATGGGAAAAGTGCATCGGGATTCCCGTCATCATGTTTGGGTGGCTGTGTTTGTTGGATGTGAGGGATGGGAAACGGGGGGTTTCTGGGATGGAAGTGGATAGGTTTTCTATCCTCCTTGGAGGAGGTTTGATGGATGGGGAAGCAGTAGGGGTGATATTCGAGCCGAACGAGCCGAGCTTGACATGTTCAAGCTTGGCTCGAACGGGAAACGAGTCGAGCCGAGCTCGAGCCCAAAAATTATTCGAGCTTTTTTTGGCGCTCAAGCTCGGCTCGCGAGCCTAAGGTGAAACTCGAGCTCGGCTTGTTTGAGCTCGAACAAGCTGAACGAACGAGCCTAAGCTCGTTTGAGCTCGTCAAATGGGCCCGTTCAAGCTCGTTCGGCTCGGCTTGTATCTAAAGGCCTAAATGCAAATTACACAGCTCGACTTGTATCTAAAGGCCTAAATGCAAATTACACAGGAGGATGAACAAGAACAAAAGGAAGATTGAACAAATTTCTGATAAAAAAAATTCATCAATTTGACTTTTTAAGTTCTACAAATTTCTAATCAACCATCAACATTATTTATTAATTACGAGTGACAATTTTATGTTGTACAGGAAGATGAACATTGAACTACAAAGCAAAATTTCTAATCAGCCAGATTTGAAGCTGTACAAACAAAAACAGAAGGATGAAGAGGAGGGATCGAGACCGAGGAACCAATAGGAGCCGAAGAGGGAGTGATAGGCACTGAGTTCGTCGACGCCGCTTGAATTAGAGGACTAGAGGAGGGACAGATCACAGTTGAGAGAGAAGATGAAGAACCCTAGGAGGAGATTGGGATAAATCTCAGATCTGTCAAAAAAAACAAACAAATTACAACCGCCATAGGTTAAAGGGAAACCTAATTACAACTTCCATAACTTCAATTGAAGAAAAACAAGAGCCATACCTTCGAATTTGAGGTCAAAAACTTCGACCGAATGAAGGCTAACTCGTTGAGAGAAGGAATATCGGGTCCTGCTAGAGCGAAGCTTGCCGGAGAAATGGAAACTCGGGGTCTCAGCCAACTGAAAGACGCCGACGGAGTGCCAGGGAAGGGACGGAGACCAAGAGTACGAGACGTAGTAGAGAGTAACGTCAGACAGAGAGAGTATAATCGACTGGAAGGAGTCGACCGTTGAAGAGAGTAGGAGACGGAAAGAGTCGACAGGAAGAGCGAGTAGATCTGAAGGAGTCGGAAGGAGTCGGCCGGAACAGAGAGAGAGAGAGAGAGAGAGAGAGAGTAGATCTGAAGGGAACAGAGAGATTAGAGCTGGAGAGAGTAGGAGACGGCGCCTTCATTCTTCATTCTTCAAGCGCTTCCTTACCTTTCATCCTGATTTGCCCTAGGGGCATTTTTGGAAAGACAAAAAAATGAGCTTTTGAGCTCGGCTCGGGCTCGGTTCGAGCCCAAAACCTTGTTCAAGCTCGGCTTGTTTAATGTATTCGAACGAGCCGATCTCGAGCTTTTTCGAGCCGAGCCCGAGACGAGCTCGAGCTGTTCGGCTCATATAACAGCCCTAGGAAGCAGGATGGCCCCGAAATGCCCCTTCGCCTCCCCCTCTCCCTCCATAAATGCATCATATTTTACTCTTCCCCAACACGCTAGAGAAGCGAGCTCCGAAAAAACTCGACGATTGCGAAGCGATCGAAGCCGCCGACCTCCGACGCAATCAACCATCTTTCCGGCCCCGTCCTCATCATCAGGTACCTTCGAAGCCCTCCACCATTGTTTTCCTTGAAAATGTGGACAGATTAGGGGTTGTATGAACTTGTTCTGTTCGAGTTAGGGTTTGTTCCTTTGATTTGGGGATTTTTTTACATGCAATCGGACATTTTTGGGTTTCTGAGGCCATGTTAGGGTTGGTGTTGTCATTCATTTGCCAAGTTGTTCCGATTTTTTGTCCATTACCTCCTTACATGTGACTGCACACAAACGACAACATATTTGTCGCTTACCTCTTTGCATGTTTACAAGCAAAAAAATAGTTACCTTTATGAATTGATATTAACATATATGGACTTTTGGTATATATAAAAGCCATGGTGTTCCTCTTTGCATAATGAAAACACATATCTATATACATATACTAAAACCGATGCATATACATATATGGACTTTTGGTATATATGGACTTTTGGTATATATAAAAGCCATGGTGTTCCTCTTTGCATAATGAAAACACACACGCGCACGCACGCACACGCGCGCACACACGCACACACACGCGCGCGCGCGCACACACACACACACACACACTACATATATGCATATAACATAGCGTCGTTTTATGCTCTCTCTCGGTCTGAATTCACTACCTGCAACTCTCTATCTCCCTCGCGATGCACACACCCAATTTGGTTAGACATCTTCATCTCCTATCTCTCCTCCATCACTCACTGCCCTCCTCTCTTTGGCAAAATGCCAAGCAGCTCCTACACCATATTCAGCAGACTCCCTCCCCCCTCTTTGTTTGGTTCAAGAGCAAACCCACCCTGCAGCTATAACCCACGCCTTCCTCCCCTTTTAATTTGAATCCGAGTCCAAGTCCTCCACACAAACCTTCTCTCCCCTTTCCCATGAGAAATCCACGAGAAAGCCCCTCAAACCGCCTTCTATATCTCATCCCCAAGTCACCAGAACACCGCCAAATTGCCTCTGCCTTTTGAGTCACCGAAGCCTCTTCCTTGATCCTTTGTCTGGAATAGGAATCCGAGCACCCGAGCCTCCACATCTCCTTCTTCGAAGATGTAGTTGTCCGAGCTACACCAGCCACCTCCGATGGCCGAGCCGCCTAGGAACCGCCGTCGCCGAGTCTCCTTCTCTCCTCCTCCTCTGTTTTCTTCATTTTCGATTGATGAGGTTGTTCTCTCCTCCTTTCAATATAAAGAGTAGTAAAACAAACCTTTAATCATCCTTCAACCTTATTAGGCCAGGAGAAGACCGATTCCAGCCTCGTCGGAGCAAGACCGCCGTTGGTGGACTCATTTCCCCTATTTTCGCCCTTGCACACGGTGAGTTCGCGACCTCCTGTTTTCCGACTCAAAAGTTGCGTAAAAAGACCCCTTTAACCTTCCTTCATCCCTCCTAGGCACCTCAGAGCTCCTCCCACCGTCGCTGAAGCCAAATTGAGCCCAACAGACCATTTTCCGGTGAGAGCTTCAACCCCGGTGAGCTTCTTCCTCTTCCTTTGATTTGTTCCGTTTTGAGTCACTTTGGGTGTCTGAGGGCGGGAATGGGGTTAAAGGGTCGATCGGATGATGCTTGCCGGAGAGAGTCCCATCTTTTCCATCTTCTTTCTATCCGTTTCCGTCATCAATGTTCCAAGGCTCTGTTCATGTGTTTTTGGGGGAGACGGGTCCGAGGAAATTGGCTATTATACGGTTCCTTTAAACACACTCTCATATTTGGGCCTTTCAGGTATGGGCTCGGACCCAGTTCTTCATTCCAGGTTATCCGTTGGACCTGATTCTTTTGGGTTATGTGTTGTTGTTGTTATATTATTTGAAATGTGAGGGTTTATTTATGTTATATTGATATGTTATATATATTTATATTATATGGTTAGTATTATTATTTTATATATTATTATTATGATTTTATGGAAATATACTTTCTGAAATTTTATATATTGTAAAATTATGTTGAAAGTGATATTATTTGGGATATGTATTTTTATGATGTTTTAAATATGTAATTTTGGGAAATTGGAAATGATTTATTTATAAAGATAGTTGCTGTTATTTACCCATATATTGTTGATGAATTATTTAAAAAGGATTTTCAAGTTTCCGAAAATATTTCTTAAATGATTTGTTGTTTTGAAAACCAAGATGTCGGGATTCCTTTAATGATAACTTTGACCAATTTAACCAGATTTGACTATTTATTTGTGTCTATGGACAACTAAATTTCACGGACTTTGTCTAACGAACTGATCTAACCTTTCAGACCTATTTGAACGGACTTTCTTGAACTAAGATGAGATGGACTGAAATGAGACATTGGACGGAATGGCAGATAATAATTATTGGGATTTAATAATTAATCTTACAGATATCTTGACTTTCGAAGGTTTTCTCGTGTTTTGAAACGTTTTGACTTATCGCTTTGTTTTCTTCGGGAATTTCTTTTGAATATGTCCCATGTGTTTAGTTAGTTAGAAAGTTAAAATCCTAGCGCGTCTTTATTACTTATTTCCCTAGGTGATTATGGACTTGCTTGGATTCTGTTTTCGCCATATCTCTGCTACTCAGCTTTCTCAGGTAAGTTCCTTCGTGTACTTACTCAGAATTATCAGAATAATTCATCCTACATGTAGTCATATGATGTACTAGGTGTTACATAAGCAGAAGAGCAGACCATGTAGTATCATGCTAGGACTTGCACACTTGAATGAGCATTCGTTTACTCTATGTGTTTGGAAAGAGAATGGTTGTTATGTGTAAGTCTTGGAAGTTTTGCTAGGGTCATAGGATGGCCCAATCTTATCGGGTTTGTCCTTATCGAGTCAGTATACAAGTTGAGCTTGCGGGTTTGATTCACCATATGAGCATAATGAGTTGATTATTATTAAATGCGCATATATACCATCTGCAGATGGAAATCGATATGCTATAGCACCGTACTGGCCAGGCTCCGCCCTAACGGAAAGGGGGTGGAGGTAGGAGAGGGATATGTCACTTGGCATTTTGTGGGCCATTTACTATATTTTTGCATATTATATCATGATAAGCATGACTTGCGAGTTTAAGTTTCGTTCTTCATTAGAAGCATCTCTATTTAGGAATAGCGTATGTGTGTGCCTACGTGTGGGACCCAGAATGTGTATGTGCCTTAGTCTGATTCCTTGCCCCGCATATTGTTTTTAGGTTTGTTTGTAGATTATATGTGATCCATGCTTCTATGGCAGGGAATTGTTTGGGTGACTATGACCAAGAGACTAACTCCATCAGATTTACTTGAATATTTCTCATAATGGTGTTTTTCATATTTTGGTTTTGACCCGGCCCTACCGTGGCAAGTTGTATTCCGATTTTTGTTTGTATGCTTTATTTGAAAACGAATTTGAGCGACTTAGTCTATAGAACAGGTTACGGGTACCCAACGACTTAGTCTATAGAACAGGTTACGGGTATCCAAACATCACTTCTCAACGTTGTAAAATTCTTCTTTTGTACATGTTCAAATGAATACATTATTAAACAATTATAATTGAAAGTAAACAAATTATACGAAATGACTGATTAATAGAAACACAAATATAATAATGGAATTTTAACTCTGTTGGAGGTGGCATCTAATGTAACTTTATAATTGGCTTCCCGAACTTCCTAAATCTAGTGTCAAGAAGAATTCTCCTTGGGATCAAGAGTCGCATTGGTCCTCCAATTGCCCCCATAGAGCTTGCGGATCGAAACTATATTTTGGGAGTTGGATTCCCTGGTCGATGCTAAATCTGGGACCGGATAATATTACATCAATGCTCATCCTATAGGGGTCGAATGCAGAAACTGATGGAGTCGGTTCCTCCCTTGAGGTGTAATACCCATGACCCGTCTCGGGCGATTCCTGATAAGGGGCATGTTCTGTCGAGAGCCCCTGCATAATTCGGGATGCAACTCGTCGTTCGCTGCTTGACGCCGATACACCCCGCTCTGCAACTGCTCACCGATCCTAAAATATTTGATAAAATATCAAATTATATTTTATTCGTCTAATTATGTTCAATAAAATATTATTAAAATAATAAAATAATAAAAAATTAAATTCAAATTATATTCAATTAATGACCAATATTTGTATATCTAAATATTTTCCATTAGTTCAATGAAAATTAACATATCAAATTAAAAATCCTAAAATATTCAATGAAAATTAAAAAACTTTATATGATAATAAAAGACATTATTTTATCCAACATATATTCAAATAGGTGAAATTTGTATATCCAATGCATTATAATATTTAACTAATGGCAATTATTTTATTCAAACAATTATATTCAATAAAATACGTGAAAACTATATACACCGCAAATCTGCACGTTAATTATGACGTGCAGGTTGGATATGGCACACAAGAACCAGACGTGTAGCAATGCACGTCAATAAGGACGTGCAATAGTGCACGTCAATAAGGATGTGCAATAGTGCACGTCCATAAGAACGTGCAACCATGTTTTTTCAAAAACGAAAAAATGTGACTCGTCGTCTCCATTCCCCCATCTCCAGATCCACCAGAGCGAGAGAGAGAGAGAGAGAGAGAGAGAGAGAGAGAGAGAGAGAGAGAGACGCCGGCGACGAGAGAGAGCCAGAATCCGAGAGAGAGAGAGAGCCAAGTTCCGAGAGAGAGAAAGAGATAGAGAGAGAGTCGGAGATCCAGATGGAAGTGGTGGTGCCGACGGTGGAGGTGAAGTCCATGGAGGTGGATACGGAGGAGGTGCAGAGGGTGGCGGGGAGGCTGAGGTGCAGGAAGCGGTGGTGGTGGGACGGAGGTGGCGGCCGGAGAGCAGCCGGAGGCGGAGGTAGTGGTGCCAGAGTTGGTGCCGGAGACGCAGGCCCTATTACCGTCGCGGAAGCGGCGTTGCATGGAGGTTTCGCCTGTTCTGACCCCACCGGTATGTTATTTGATATTAATAGTTTTATAGTTTTATAATATAGTTTATAGTTTTATAATTTATAGTATATAGTTGATAGTTTTTATTGTTTTTAGTTTTTATAGTTAATAGATTATAGTTGTTATGTTATTTTATATTTATAGTTTAATAATATAGTTTTCATTACTTGAAATATTTATTAAATGTTTATAGTTTGTAGTATATAGTTTTTATAGTTGTTATGTTATTTCATCTGTATGTAAAAGGCATTAAAAGAAATTAAAAAACATTAAAAGACATTAGAATACATTAAAAGACATTAAAAACATAGTTTTTATAATATAGTTTTTACAATATCTAAAAGACATTAAAATACATTAAAAACCATTAAAAGACATTAAAAATACATTAAAAGTCATTAAAAGACATTAAAAGCTATTAAAAGGCATTGAAAGCCATTAAAAGACATTGAAAGTCGTTGAAAGTCATTGAAAGACATTAAAGCCATTGAAATGCATTAAAAGCCATTAAAAATACATTAACGGGCGAAATAACAAGTTACGAACTACAGGAATGAACAAGTTACGAATGTATGAACCAACTGCACCTAATGAATTAGCATAAGTAATACATGAAATAACATACTTTTAAACACTTCATAATAACAGGCGTCGAGGCTCTTGAGGACGGATGGTACCCTACGGGTTGTTAGGGTCAGCGACTAGGCATCGATCAGTCAGTGTAGGGTAGAGGGTGGGGTGAGGATATGGTTGAGGGAGCATCGGAGGGGGTGACGGTACCGGCTGTTAGAGAGGAGACGTCGACCCATACAGTAGATGATTTGCTGCTGTCTGCAGAGGGCACCCAGTAGACCATGGGGAGCCCCCAATACGACGAGGATGACATCTTCTAGTAGGGTCTGCCTAATTTTCGCTCATCCGGAGATCCGTTTGCTGGGCAGCAGCTTTCGATGCCGTCCAACGATGTACTTGACAAGTGCGTCACGGATATTGGTGGGGGTCGAGCGACCCATAGGGGTAGACCGGCTGCGCAGCTACCCCCCACCATCCGCGAGGCTTCGACTTTCGCCGTCCATGAGGCTTCAACTTCCGCCACCCATGATGTTGAGGCTTCGACATCCCGCACATCGACGCCGATTTCGTTGGCTTCTGTGGATGACACCATCCATGACGACGAAGAGGAGGTGGACGACGGACAGGAGAGGCATGGGAGGCAGGAGGGACAGGGGGGCCCGAGATGGGCAGCAGGAGCGGGGGCAACAACAACATGCACCCATCCCTGCGCAGCCTGTTGGACCGGTTGCGCAAGAGGGAGATGACTTGCCTCCGGGCGATCTGCTGGTGTCTTACAAGCACCACCGAGCCTACATGGTATGGAGGGATGCGACCGTGGATCTGCCGCTGCTGAAGATCCACCATCGGGCGAGTCACCTAGCCGCTTTTGACCCGTATGTCTTCAAGGGCCCGGAGACTTCTGCGTTGTCATAGATGCAATCCATAGAGTTAATGATTGCCAACTGCATGAGTTGCAAACTGCTTTGGAGATCGACCGCTTCAAATGGCCAACGAGGGCGCATAAAGTAAACCTTTTTGATGAGGTAAAGACTTTAATCTCCAAAAAGTGCTTCGACTATCTGTACAAGTTGTGGGAGGATGTCGTAAACCAAAACATTCCTCCGGAATGCACGGATCGACATTGGAGGATTTGTTACAGGATTCCTTGTGTCCAAGAGATTCAGGCGTACGTCAGTTCTGTTACTCCGATACCCGGTGAGGACATCCACCCATTCTGGATGGATTTGTCATAGACTGACATCGACGACACTCCACTCCCGTATGAGATGTCATATTCATATACGGCTTCCAACAATGTATGCGATGATGAACTTCACCCACCCTCATCTGCAAGCGTCCGATCAAAAGGGAGGCCCCGGTGGTCGAGGAATGCCTGCAGAACCAACCCGTTGCCATACAAGGAGTTTAGGGCAAATTTTGAGAGAGAAGAAGCACGTGCTGCTCGACATCGTCCACAAGCGACCACAGCTCGACGTGGATGTGATGATGTGTTCGGAGGGTTCAATTGGGGTCGAAAACGTTATTGTGCAATCACTTGGAGGATCATGCCAACCTCTACGCCAGTTGTTATATGGGAGGGTACTCATTCCAGCAGCTCATCGACAACCAAAGATGGGCGAGACCTGTGCATGGTGATAGGAGACGTTGGATAGTGGCACCCATCATGGTTTTAGTATTTGCAACGACATATCAGATTCCTCTCGTCGTCCTAGCTTGGCATCATCCGTTCACATGTCTCCCCATGTCCTCGCCGACACCTAGCAACAACCCTCAATAAACAACCCTTGTTTTAGCCTGCATCGGAAACCAAAACCATTTTGCCGCGGTACGACTTCAAACGTCTTATATTACCTATTCTTACTTTTCATCTATATGTCAATACTTTAGCTCTAATTTTCCGTTCTCATAGATTTGGTTGCGTCCTAACGCTCCTATTCTACCGCATGCGCCAGAATGGGTTTCACATCATCAACCGAGCGTTGAAGGATGTGATGCTCCTTTTCAAGCTCAATTTGACAGATTCCGAGCCTTACGTGTCGAGTCCGGTCGCCTTTTACACTTTGTCTAGATTTTATTCCACCAGTCTATTACAATTATTGATGTAAACCTTTTTTTTTCTGTGTCTTGTAACATTATTCGCATATTATCCGAATGAAAACCTTAACAATTATTGCTTACCATTTAATTTTCACTTGCCAATAAAACTCACCAAGGTTCGGAATAACTTAAACCCTAAACCCTAAACCTCTCATCCCTAAACCCGTCATTTTTTATTCCATAAACCCTAAACCCTTCGTAAACCCTAAACCCTAAACCCAACCCTAAGCCTTCAACCCTAAGTAGGGTTTGCACGTCACTAAAGACGTGCACTCTTGCACGTTTTTAATGACGTGCAGTTTTGCACATCCGAACTGACGTGCACTATTGCACGTTTCTTTCAACGTGCAGAACAACGTGCATTTTTTTCCCACCCCCACATTTACACGTTAATAATGACGTGCATGCGCTTTAATAACGTCGTGCAAATCCTTAATCATCATTTGCGGTGTATCTAACAAGACCCATAAAATATTCTACATATTATTTTAATAACGAAAATTATTATACTCTACACATTATATTTAATAAAATATTCTACATATTTTACAATAAATTATATTAAATAAAATATTCCACATATTATTCTAATCATATTATTTTAATAATCGTTATTACTACATTATTTAAAAAAACAGAAAATATTATTAAAATATATCAAATTAAAATAATAAAACTTTATATAATATTATAATAAAAGATATTATTTTATTAAAGATTTCCAAATCATGGCAATTTATTTTGTTTATGCAAGACTAATATTCAACTAATGACTAATATTTTATTTAAATAATTATATTCCAATAAAATATAAAAATATATTTCACTCAACTCATTATATATATATTCAATAAATTGTTACGAGTTCGGTCGTTTCTTGAGTTTCCGATAGTAAGGTATAGAGAGAGAAGGGTTAGAGAGAGTAAGGAGAAAAGGGGTTTGTTTTTATATTCATTTCACATCTCATTCATTCGATTACATTCCCTTTAATACTCCTAGTATTGGACTCAAATGAGCTTTAAGCCCTTACAATGTATTCTTCCCACATGGGCCTTTGGCCCATAACAATGCCTCCCTCCCAAACAAAGCTTGTCCTCAAGCTTAAGAAAAAATGGGAAATTGATGCAGAATATGCCCCACCGGCTCCCAAGTGGCCTCCTCGGCCGGCATGTTACGCCATTGAATCAGCCATTCCGTGACGGGCTCTCTGTTTGCCAAATGCAGAAGGCGAGTATCAAGCACTTTTTCAGGCAAAACCTCCACCTCTCAAGTTGCTGTCGTTGTCGGTAGAGTAGGGGAAGGCACACAGAGGGGGACCCAGTTTCTTCTTCAATTGAGACACATGGAAGACCGGGTGGACTCGAGACGAATTCGAGAGTGCCAATTTGTATGCAACCGAGCCAATCCATTGCAGAACCTGGAAGGGTCCATAAATTTTGGAGCTCAATTTCAAGTTTCTTCGTAGCACCACCGATGATTGCCTATATGGCTGTAGCTTCAAAAATACACAGTGACCCACAACAAACTCCCTATTAGTCCTCCCTTTGTCTGCAACTTGTTTCATTCTGGCTTGAGCTTGCAGGAGGTGATGTCGGAGGTTCAGTAACATCCGGTGACGCTCCTTTAACCAATCTTCCACCGAAGCTGTCATGATTGCATGTGGTTCCACACCCAACTGAGGAGGGTCATAGACTCATAGCCATACAAAGCTTTGAATGGAGAAATGCCCAACGTTGTGTGCAAATTGGTGTTGTACCACCATTCCGTCAAGTGCAACCAAGGTAGCCATTTCGATGGCCGGTCTGCAGTCATAGAACACAAGTAAAGTTCCACACATTGGTTTACTCAATCCGTCTGGCCATCCGATTGAGGATGGTATGCCGTCGACATATTGAGCTTTGTACCCAATGATCTGAACAGCTCCCGCCAGAAATGACTAATGAACAACTTATCACGATCTGAGACGATGTCTTGAGGTAGCCCATGGAGTTTGTATACATGCTCCATGAATGATTGAGAAACCCAAGATGATGTAAATGGATGAGCTAAAGGAATAAAGTGCACGTACTTTGTAAATCGATTCACCACAACCATGATCGTGTCTTTCCCTTGAGATTTAGGAAGCCCTTCAATAAAATCCATTGAAATACTTGCCCAGGCTCGAAAAGGGATCTGCAGAGGTTGAAGAAGACCAGGACTTGCAATTCTCTCTGGTTTGCTACGTTGGCACACATCACATTCCTTTACTCATTGCTCCATGTGTTGCTTCATCAAAGGCCAATAAAAGAGGGCTTTCAATCGGAAAAATGAAGCATGGATTCCCGAATGTCCACCTGTTGACTCTGTATGTAAAGCTGTGAATAATTTGAAACGTAGCTCCTGATCCTCCCCAATGTAAATCCTATTCTTATACTTCAAAATCCCACTTTGAACCGAATACGGGGAGTTTGAACCCAGTAAGGATTTAGTTAACAACTCCTTAGCTTGTTCATCCTTCTCATAGCTTTGCACCACTTCGGACATCCACATTGGTTTGATCGAACACACCAAGGCACATTGAGCCTCTTCCTCCTCGAATTTCCGTGACAGGGCATCAACAACCCGATTCATACGGCCTTGTTTGTAAGCAATTGTGTATGTGAGACCGAGTAGTTTCCTTACCGCCTTCTGTTGCAAGTGAGTAGTCAAGCGCTGTTCTAAAAGGTGCTTTAGAGCTTGATGGTCAGTCTTAATGCTGAAGGAAGCTAACTCTAGGTAGTGACGCCATTTATCGACCGCCAAAAGAATTGCCAATAGCTCTTTTTCATATGTAGACATCAAAAGGTGATCACTGTGGATGGCCTTACTTATGTAGGCTAATGGTCGGCCATTCTACATCAACATAGCGCCAATCCCTGAATCACAAGCATCTGTTTCCAATTCAAAGGGCTCATCGAAGTTTGGAAGGCCTAAAACTGGAGGATTTGCCAATGACACCTTCAAAGCTTGAAAAGCAACATCATCTTGGGCATTCCACTTGAATGACTTACCCCTCAATAAATATGTGAGGGGCTTGCAAATAGCTCCATAATTGCGAATAAAACGCCTATAATACCCAGTTAAACCCACGAATCCTCTCAATCATTTGACTGATTTCGGAGTCGTCCATTCCACCATGTCCTTCACCTTATTAGGGTCAGTAGCTACACCCTGAGCCAAAATAATATGACCCAGATATTCAACCTGTGGCTGGGCGAATGCACACTTAGATATCTTTGCAAAGAGTCTGTGTTGTCTCAAGGCGCTCAACACCAAATGCAGATGCTGCCAATGTTGATCGAGGGAGCAACTGTAAACTAGAATATCGTCCAAGAATATCAAAACGAATCTCCTCAAATACTTGATGAAAACATCGTTCATCAAGGATTGAAAGGTGGCCGACGCATTGGTCAGGCCGAATGGCATAACCCCGAACTCATAGTGATCGTGATGAGTGCGAAACGCCGTCTTAGATACATCCCCATCTGCCATCTTCACTTGGTGATAGCCTGCTCGCAAATTCAATTTAGAAAAAATCACTGCCTTCCCCCAACTCATCAAGAAAGTCTTCGATGTGTGGAATCGGAAATTTGTCTTTAATTGTGATGTCATTCAGTTGTCTGTAGTCGACACAAAATCGCCACGATCCGTCTTTTTTCTTCACCAGTAACGTTGGAGATGTGAAGGGGCTTTGACTAGGCCGAATGGTGCCTTGCTTGAGCATGTCCACTACTTGCTTCTCAATCTTTGTCTTCTGACAGTATGGGTAATGGTAGGGCCTAGCACAAACTGGATTGGTGCCATTCCTCATGGTGATCGAGTGCTCATGACCTCTCTCAGGTGGGAGGCATGTAGGCTCCTTGGACACATCTGCGAATTCATCGAGAAGAGAAAGTACTCCTTCCTGTACTGGAGCCGAATCCCCCTCTGCCATGGCTACCTGAACAAACTGAGATATGAAACATGGGACACCCTTTTTCAGCCACTTCTGCACCTTATTAGCAGACATCATTTTCACTAATGCTTCTTCCCCGATTCCTTGCAAGACAATCTTCTTGCCATTGATGACAAAAGAAATAACTCTCTTCTTGAAATCAAAAGTAACAGGGCTCAAATCTGTCATAAAATCAACACCTAGTATCATATCGCAACCCCCTAATTTGAGTGTCCTGATATCAAATGCATAAGAGTGGCCCTGCATATCCCATCGAAATTTCCTGCACTTCTGTTGACTGAAGGTTTGATTGTCGTTTGCAACATGAACCTTCATCAAGGATGCTAACACCAATTCACATCCCAACTCCTTAGCTTTCCTAATGTCCAAGAAGCTATGGGTGCTACCTGATGTCCATGTTTTCTGCCATGTTTTATATTGACTTTTTTTTTTATCGATTTTTGTATGCATTTCATGCATTTGGGTTAGATTAATACAAAATCTATATAGTTTACACTTATTTGCCAAATTATGGAGTCTACACTAGTTTCTGTTTAATTTCGCAGAAATCGGGCACACTTTGGAGCTTAAAGGAAAATCATGAAGAAGCTAAGGATGGTGCAGTTGGAGAAAACGTCATTTTTCACCATTCATCGTTCTGAATCAAGCTTTGATGTCTTCATAAAAGTTGTAGCCCTCAAAAAGAGATTTCCAACGCATACTCATATGCGTCAATCTGACGAACGAGGACTCGGGAAAGTGCGTTTCAAGAACAGAGCAAAATGCTGAGAGCTGACACGTTTACTCGACGTCGACCAATTTGGTCGAAGTTGACCAAACCAGAAACTCAACTCGAGTCCGAAGAGGAGATGCTACTCGAGAAAGCAAGAACAAGCCAAGATTCGAGCAAACTTTACTCGACGTCGACCAAGCCAAAAATTGAGCAGGGATCCGGAATCGACCAAGCCAGCTGAAGAAGAAAGGAAGAAATCGATATCGACTTGACCTAGTCGATATCGAGTAAACATTGGTCGATTTTGCTCCTGGAGGCCGAGATCGAGTCGCTGAAGCTGAAGTGAAGAAATGTTGGTCGATATCGAGTAAGCCTACTCGTTATCGAGTTGATCACCAGTGCCCGATTTCGAGCTAGTCCGAATTTTGTTAAGGTTCTATCCCGAATCCGATGAAGATATTTCGGAGAGAAGATTCCAAACACATGAAGATTTAGATATTTTTATCTTTTTATCTATCACAAGGGTTGAACAATTAATTACCCGAGGATTTATCTAGTTTTACTTATTTAGATATATTTATTTCCCAAGTAGAATTATATCTTCTATGTTAGATAGAGATATAGATAGAATTTCCTTCCTTGATTTGCAAGGATTGGAAGCCTATAAATAAAGCTTATAGGGCTGGTTTTTATACAATTCAATTCTAGAGAAGGAGAAGAGGTAGTAAGTAGAGAGAGAGAGAGAGAGAGAGAGAGAGAGAGAGAGTGGAGGCCAAGAGGAGTTTGTGAAGCGAGAGCGGAATTGGCTTTCTTTGGTTGTAGGCTCTGTTTAGTTTATTAATGCAAGTTTCTTTTTCATCAATGATGTCTGCAATTGCGATGAGGCGCGAGTAGTCCACCAACTTTTAGGGTTGGGGCGAGCCCGACGATATCCATGCATGTTTGAGGTAAAGATCCGACCTTTATTATATTTTGAGCATCTACTACCTTTTATGTGTTTATTACCCATCTAATGTAGATCCATGCTAACAACTTGGATTATAAACATAAAATCGGTAGATACAATTAGGGTTTCTTGAAAGAGTTGTCTAATTGTTGAAAAAGGCGAAAGCTTGATCCTTCGATGCGATTTGCATGATTATCGTATTTATCTTGCCTTATGCATGTTTGGTTATCGTTGTTGCAAACCCCGATCTTGAAAGTTTTCTTTCACACACAGTTTATTCCGAATTCCGCAAGATTTGTTCTTTATTTTACTGTTACTGCTCGACTTCGACCACCCCTTGGTCGACGTCGACTACTGATTCTCGATCGAGCAAAGATCGCTGTTGTTGGTGTCTCTGTAGAACTCGAAGTCGACTAGCCAACTCGACTACGACCAGCCAACTCGACTACAACCAAAGCTGCTCGAGATCGACCAAACTCAGTGTCTTTTGCTTGCTCGGATTCGACTTGCCTAGCCCCTGTCGACTACCACCTAGTCGAGGTCGAGCACCCTGGAGTCGATTTATGCCCGTGAGATTTCTCCGTTGCCTGAGATCCGCTGACACGCTTCCTCGAGGATCGATCCTGACTTCCCGCTGCTACATCAGGAGCATGTCTTGTAATTATTTGCGTGGGCACAAATCCAGTTTGATCTATTTTATTATATTTTAAACTCGATTTCCTCCCTACAACACTACCATTGTCCAGTAATACAGTGAAAGGCCATTCTTGGTTAACACCCCATATGCTTGATGGTCGTCTTCGGGCTGCTACCTTCAAGAGCGTGGACATAGATTTCCGGTTCATCATTAATCTTCTCCTGCAACGCCTTGTCACAATAATCATCATCCACATCCGCTGCTACCAGACTGTGTAATGTCTGTTGCTTGCACTTGTGGCCCACGAAGTAACGTTCATCGCACTTGTAACACAAACCCAAGCTCCTTCGCTGAGCGATACTGGATACCGATAGCTTTGGGTCACTTTCTTGCCCAAGATATGCGGCCTTTCCTTTAGAACCCGCTTCCACTGGTTTGGCGCTGCCGCTAGTGAGAATCTTCCTGGATCATGGCACTCCACCTCCCCGCCAAGGAGGTTTGCTTAATTTCACGATGGCCTGAACGACACCCTGATGTAACCGGGCCTGCTCATACACTGCAATCAAAGAGTCCGACTTCCCTAACTTCACAAGGGATTTGATCTCGGGTTTGAGGCCACTGATATAGCTCGAGATAAAGTAGGCCTCTGGTAAGTGTGGGTTGTAGATCAGCATACAGGCTCGGAGCTCCTCAAACTTCTCTGTGGATTCTTCCAAATCATCGCCTTGCTCCAACTTGTTGAAGTCTTCCACTACCTCGGGACCTTGTTTCTCCCCAAATCGAGCACAAATAGCCTTACTCAGTTCAGACCAGCTTATACGAGAATCTTGCAACATGACTCCTTGCATCTAGATATCGGCCTTGTCATTCATGTACATTGACGCGATCTCCACCTTTTGCCACTCTGGAATGTTAAAGACTCCAAAAAAAATTTCGCACTTGCGAATCCAGCTCCTCGGTTTCTTGCCGTCGAACAACAGAAAGTCGATCTTGGGTGTCCGATTGAAACCACCTCGGCCTTCCCAAGATCCCTGACTTCCACTCCGCGAACCACCACCTTCAGTTGATTCCGACGACTGTCGCTGCTCCTCGCGACGCTGCTCCGTCGATCTCAACTCGTGATCACCAGATCGGCCTTCGTCTTCCCTTGGAGAAGATGATTTCCCGTGCATCCCTCGCATATATTCCATGAATGCGTCGAGCTTTTTGGATAGCTCTGTTGTGGCCAATTCTTGCTGATTCACCAATTCCGTCTTCAATTTCTCCAATCTTTGGTCCGTCAGATGTCGCTGTTCGTTGACATGCCTCCTTGTATCCACCATGAATTGATGTTGTTTCTCACGGGATTGTTGAAATTGTGACTCCAATGCCTTGTAATGAGTTCCGTCCGCCATGGTGAGAAGATCAAGCTCGCTCTGGATACCAATTGTTACGAGTTTGTTTGTATATTCATTTCACATCTCATTCATCCGATTACATTTTCTTTAATACTCCTAAGATGCATCACTAGAGTATTGGACTCAAATGGGCCTTAAGCCCTTACAATGCATTCTTCCCACATGGGCCTTTGGTCCATAACATAAAATTAAAATATTAAAATGTAGGTAATGAACTTTAAATACCTCCTGGTGTGCTCGTTCTTCTCGGCCGGAATGCAAATTCCAGAATGAATTTGCACCTTTTATAACTTTCTTAAGCTTCTTAAATCTATCCATATTTAGTATCTAAAAATAAAAAATGGAGAATGAAGGAGATGGAGAAGGAAAAGGAAACGGAAGGAGATAGAGAATGAAATGGGTGAAGGTTGTGAAGCAAATAAATGGGGCAGACTGGACAGTGAAGTGAATGAGATGACTCCTATTAATCGGCTCATCCGAATTTATGTAGTAGGAGCATCCGGTATTTGTGTTGCAACAACACTATCATTCAATGGTCGACACATGGGGAACGACAAACTTTTTTTTTTAAACAATATTCACAATTGGCCCGACGGTCTAACGTAAAAAAAATAACATTGTCGAATAAGCCATCGTAACTTAGTGCGGTGGACTGTAATTTCATACGTCCCACCTTGAATTGGTAAATAAAGAACGGTCATTCTAGGGTTCGAACCGAGGACCTATGGGTACTACCCACAAGTCCTTTCCAGTGAGCCATTCCGGAATGGTTATTTCATACGTCCCACCCACCACACCATATAACGGTGGATTGAGATATTCATCATTAACTCACCGCAACGTTGTGAATACCCCGTTGTGAATAAACTCTCTCTTTAAAATTAACCCGAACCAAAGAGACGTTGACGCCCGGAGCCGGTCCACGCTTCTGATAATCGGATATCTCCGAGCTAACTGGGTTCCAATTTTGAACTACCTTCCCTTCATCCAAAAAGCAACTATTACTCCCAAGTCCCACCCCCACCTACTAAACTCAACTGGAACACTTCGATCGACCTCACAAACCCTAATTTCCCAAATTCTCTCCTCACCAATCGATCTACTCTTGCGATCTCAGTTTCAAAGCATCAATGCCACCTTACAAGCTTGCCGTTATATGCAGAAATCACTCAGACGATGGTGAGTTTCTCATTGTCCAGCAACCTCGGCCTCCCAAATTCGGCGACAAGGAGTACGATTCCTATACGGATTCCGATCTCTGGGACCTGCCTTCTGTGGAATTGCAACCCTTGGAGGGCCAGTCGCACTCGGAGATTGAATTGGAAGGACCTGAACCGTGTCCCGATAAGCTCAACCTGCGAAATTTTGATCTCAACTCTGCACTTAATAAGGTATTGTGGCTCTCCGAGCTGTTTTGCTTCTGCTACACGGTTTTATTTTATGTCAGGTGATTGACAGTTGGCCTTGGTTAGGTGTCAGAGCTGGTAGGGTTTCAGAGATGCGTGGAGGAGCATTGGAGGTTCTGGAAGTATGTGGAGGAGGCGGAGTTTGGTCCTGGATCTCCAATTCAGACCGTGTTTATCGAAGGGCAGTTTGCCTTAAGCGGTGCAACGAATCAAGGTTGGAGTTTTTTTTGTCTGATTTTTAATTATTTTTTTTGGGAGAAATAACATATGTGCTTTTGTAGTGATAAAGAATAAGAGACTTCTTATACATCGATTAACCTCTGGAGAATGATTGGAGGATTTGGATCTACAGCTAGTATAATTTCTATACATACAACATGATTTATCTTCTTTTCTATTTTAGTTGAATGATTTCAATGCTTTATTTTCATTCACCGATCATACTTCCGACCATGTCAAACTAATCTGTCAGTTCTAGGATTAAAATCATGCTTTTGCATGAATACAATTGGAATTTGTGTGATTTGGTCCTAGTTTTACTTAATTAGTTTATACATGGTAGAATTATGTTAGGTTTGTGCATCGAGAGGTGTTAATTTTAATAGGTAATTAGGTAGAGATATCACATCAAGAGGATGTTATTTCTGTTGGAGATTTAAGATTGAACCACATAGTTGCACTACGAGGGCAGTTGACTTCTCTTAAGGAATAATAAATTGTCACAGGAACCCTGGGTTAATCTGGTCCCTGATCGTTGAGAAGTGCCTGAATCTTTATTTCCAAGACAAGAGTGATATGGAAACTCTATTTTGAAGACTACAACCTAAGCTCTTAAAACTTGTCTAGCTTTTTGAGATAATACACACCAGCTAAAGTTATAATTGTTTTAGAAATACCTTGATTTGTTCTTCTATATGCTTCATCAAGCTTTATTTCATTGGTGTTGTTTACCTTAATGCTGTGTGCCAGGATGCCAGTGGGTATCCAAAGAAAGATGCCTTGATTGGCTTGTGGAGGTGAAGCAAGGTAGTGATCGCATCGGTCCTCTGGTGGTGGTTGGGCTTTTGAATGACTTAACACAGTCAGCGATGCGGGGTGTTCCCCAAAACCTGCGCTACCAGGTTTGTATTCTTTTCCTTGAAGATTTTCCTTTGTTTCCTTTTTGTAATACTAAGTTACTCAGGATCTTTTTGGAAAAATATTAGTTTGCCTTACCAGCAGACCCGTCCAACATGTTAAAAGTGAACAATCACATAGAACAGAGGCCCAAATTTTGTGGTAATATTTTACAAATGGGAGTCATATGTAGATTATGCAAAACAAAGGCAATCCCTAGCACACTTGCTATAGCAAGAATTTTAAGAAGTCACATGACATCCTCAAGTATCTATTGGCTTCTAGACATCTTCTAAACCTCATCCTGATCTCATGTGACTATTAGTCTCTACATATTTCCCTCATCATCTTTACCCTATCTAGAAATTTTCATTAAATCCCAAGTAGCCATGACTATACCTTCGCCTTAAGGGCTAAGCTTTTGTCCTCTATTAATAGCTAGAGGAGCCATTTTGTAAGACATATTTGGAATCAATAAAAAATCTTAGAATGGAAGTGTCCTTCAATTAGGTTGGATATATGAGATTCTTGCACTTCAACTTCAGACATCCTCCAATTCTATATGCATTTTTCATGTTTTCATTTCTGTTGTAAATATCTCTCCTTGTGCATATACATGCTTAAAGCTGATAACAAGATTTATGATTTTTAAGGAATTCTTTCTTGCTTTTCATGTTGTAGCATTTTCCCTTCATTCTATCATGGTTTACATATATGATTCACTGCTTCTCTACACTTGTCTTTCATTGTTCTTTTAACTCCCCTCAATCGTATGACATTCTTCCACTCTTCAGGAATACCCTCCTGGTGTTACACTTGTGCCAATGGGAAGTAGGACAGGAAAGCCTTTCCATACCTCCAGTTTGGTCGTATTTGCACCACAGAATATACGAGATAAGCCTAATGATAAAAAATTTGTTGCACATGGAGATGCATTAATTGTAGATCCCGGGTGCCTACCACAATTTCATGAAGAGGTATTACCCCTTCGATATTTGAAAGGAATTGAGATCTATTAAACATTAGTTATAAAAAGCCTCAAGGAGGTATTACTGTAAACTAATACCTTATTTCCTACACTAAAGATCTACTCCCTGAAAGCTATGACCTGCAGAAGGTGGTATCAATGTTAAATAATAAATTGAATCCACCATTTACATATGAAGCTAGTTTTCCTAGGTTGTTTCTTATAGCCTACTTAGAGAATCTCCAAGTTTTGCCTTAAAGGCGAATTTTCATTTCCTGAAAGTTATGAACTACAGATACCTGCCAACTGAATTGCTGCTTATTTCTTTGTTAATCAGCTTGCAGAAATTGTTGCTTCTCTCCCAAGAAAGTTGATTGTATTTGTGACTCATCATCACCGTGATCATGTTGATGGTTAGTATGAACCATTATATTCTGTACTCATAATGTGGATCTATAACAATTGATCAAGTGTCTCCTCTGCATTTTGTTTATTAAATGCTATCCAATGAGACATGATGCGTCAAAGCATTAACAAATCGTGTAATAGTGAAGGCTTATAAAGAACTTTGCTTACAGGGAAAATTGAAGATTCATTTATCCTTTCTGGCTTTGTATATTAGGTTTGGTGAAGCTCTATTATAGATTTGCTCTTGTTAATATGACTATTATTAGACTCCTCCAGAGTCTGATTAGTATAAACCTAAAAAGTAGGTCTTCATTCGTGTTTCTCCTCTTGGCATTGCCTAATGGGGGGGGGGGGGGGGGGGGGGGGGGTATGTTTCCATGATATCTATTTATTTTCTTTCCAAATACACATCTGCTTAGACTGAACTGTTGAGCATTTTATAAAGAAAGAAAAGTTGGAAACTGCATATGAATCAATGTGTTTGTTGGGGAGTAATCTGCTATAAATTACTTAATAGATCTTTCAACTTGATTGTTGTTTGTGATGGAAATGGTTTCTTGCTTGATATATTCTTTCAGGTCTCTCAGTTGTGCAGAAGTGCATTCCTGATGCAGTTCTCTTAGCTCATGAAAATACAATGTCTCGCATAGGAAAAGGTGATTGTTTATCCTTTAGGCTGCAACTCTATATTCAATACAGTTACATCATCCTTAATCTAAGCCCATTAAAATTCAAGAACATCATTAGAATTTATTTATGATGTAGTTGTTTTGTGTTAGTGTGAATAATTTTGATCCAATAATCTTCTCCTTTCCCTTCTCAAGGCCCTGTCTCTGAATGTCTAAAAGTAGGTGTCAACTTGAACAAATAATGACTGCAATTGATCTCTAGAAGTCATTCCTTTCATAATCATAATCTAATCTTAGCATTCATCTCGGTATGGCGGTCAGATTGACACAAATGGACTACTCCCGAAGATCAGTGTCTTGCTTATTGGTTACTTCCCCCAATCAAGAATGTTAGGTGTTTTAAATCTTAATTTTGATCAACAAAATTAGATGTCTTAGATTTTCAATGTAGTGTGGTGTGATGTTTATTGCTGGAACTTGTGTTTTTTACTTTTAAACCTCCTCTTATTGGACATTAGTAATTTAAGTACAAAATTTTAGAAAGATTTTAATGGAAAAGATGATGTTTTTTTATTTAATTATTAGCTTTCTTAAAAACCATATAATGAGCTAAAACATCCAATATTTTTTATCGGAGGGAGTTCTAAACATCAAATGCACTCGCAGCTGAAAGTGTTAATGCTTGTTGCCAGTAAATATGAATATGGTGCTTATTCATGGATAAATCAAGTTCATGTGGCAAGCACAATTGTTTAAGATTGATGCCGTTTTTTTAATTTTATTTTTGTCTATGCTCAGTGACATGATGGTTTACAATAACACTAGTGTGTGGAGATGGATTTCAAAACCCTTAATGTTTCCTTAGTTTGTAGAAAACATATTTTTGCTGATCCTTTTGTTCTACTGCAGGTGACTGGTCTCTTGGTTTCACATCTATTTCAGGAGATGATGAAATTTGTGTTGGTGGTGAACGACTTAGGGTCATTTTTGCTCCGGTATATTCATGTGTTATTCTCTGACTTGGTCTAGGGTAGTTTTCTCATCATCTTTTCTGAATGATAAGCTTCACAGGTTGATAGTAATGGACCTTATTATGCATTTAACTATCATGGTAATTTTTATGGTCCCATAACATTGTAAGCATATACTGCAGTATACATGTTTATTAACACATTTTTCACGGTGGTTCACCATTGCTTATTAGTTATTAGAAAAAAAAAATGAACTATTTTTTTGTCATATTGATCAACTATTCCCAAACAGGGACATACAGATGGTCACGTGGGATTGCTCCACATCAGTACTCACTCATTAATTGTTGGTGATCATTGTGTGGGGTATGTATGGATTTTTATTATATTTTCAACATGTATGCATTCTAACTTCTAAACTTTGTTTCTGGAGGGTTTTCTCTAAATTTGTTGATACTTACATAGTTGTATCCTCACATGTGCTAGATGAATGCCAGGCAGCCCAGGCATATGCCTGTACCTAAAACTTTTCTTTAATGCATTTTGGGGTCTTTCTCATGATATGCGACTTTACTTCTATTTAAATAAATTTTTTACTTTCCAGATCATCTAAATTTCCTACCTAATAATTCTAAATTTACTAAAGACATCAAACTTTTGCTGCACTTAAAATGTGACAAGATACCTTAGTGGATTTGAAATTTGCAATTGATATTGAAAGTAATTCCTCTTTCAGAAGCTATCTGTATTCTTTGCCTTCTTCCTGAATTCCAGAAACATTAAAATTTCTGTTATTGAAAGAAAATATTTAAATTTCAACTAAGAGAAATAGTTATGATGAACAGCAAGAGTGCTTTTCTTGATAGCGCGGCTAGTAAACGAATGCTTCTTGTAATTGTAATATTCTCAGCTAAAACTAATGGCTTTTCTATCCTATGCCCTTGGGGCATAGGATAAGATTCCCATTTTAGAAAAAAATATATCCTTAATTAAAATGCATTAGCCAAATTTTAAATTAGATTCCTAGGGTCGTCTATTTTTGGTAAGGTATCGTTCCCATAGAAAGACCGAAATAACAATACCTGGCTGTCTAATTCTTGTTTAAGTTTATGGTAGTTGAGAGAGATTGTGAATGAAAGGCTTAAATTTATTCTTAGGCAACTAGCAAATTTATATTACATCAGGGCAGATGAGAGAGAGCATCTAATACTCCTAGACATTCTAAATACATCCATGGGAAATCTACATACAGAATATAAATGCTGACTGTAAACAATTACAGCAGTAATTGTTTACCTAGGGACTCAACATTCTAACAATGCTGACTGTAAACAATTACTGCTGTAATTGTTTACTCAGAGACTCAATTTGTCTAACACCCCCCCTCAAGCTTGGCTATACAAATCATCCATGCCAAGCTTGGATGTGAGCCACTGAAACCTGGTAGGATGAAATCCCTTGGTGAGAAGATCAGCCAACTGGAATTCAGAAGATACATGAGAGATTTGTATGATTCCAGCATCAATCTTCTCCTTGATGAAATGTCTATCAATCTCCACATGTTTTGTTTTATCATGCTGCACGGGATCATGAGCTATACTAATAGCAGATTTATTGTCACAGTATAGCTTCATTGGATCCAGCCACTCAATTCTCAAATCATTCAAAATGATTCTCATCCACAACAATTCACAAATACCATGTGCAGCTGCACGAAATTCAGCTTCTGCAGTAGACCTTGCAACAACTCCTTGCTTCTTACTTCTCCAAGCAACCAAATTTCCTCCAAGATAGACACAATAGCCTGTAGTAGAGCGTCTAGTTACAATATCTCCAGCAAAGTCAGCATCAGTGAAAGCTTCAAGCATAAGCTTGTCACTTTTGGTGAACAAAATCCCCTTTCCTGTAGTCCCTTTAAGATACCTTAGTATCCTATAAGCAGCCTGGAGGTGAGGTTCTCTAGGGTCCTGCATGAATTGACTAATGACACTTACAGAGAAGGCAATGTCTGGCCGAGTGTGAGCAAGGTATATCAGCTTTCCACACAATTTCTGGTACAATCGTTTATCAACTGTTGGTTCAGTTTCGGCCTTACCAATCTTTTGATTGTAGTCAATGGGAGTGGAAGTTGGTTTACAATCTGCCATCCCAGCCTCTAGAAGTACATCTTTGGTATATTTTTGCTGGGAGATAAATATACCAGATTTGGATCGAGCAACTTCAATTCCCAAGAAATACTTCATCCTTCCAAGATCCTTTACCTCAAATTCGTGAGTGAGGATGGCTTTCAAGCGGACTTGTTCAGCAGGATCATTTCCGGTCATAATTATATCATCCACATAAACAAGAAGGACATTTATCCCCCCTGACTTGGAGTGCCTTACGAACAAAGTATGGTCTCCTTGACTCTGACGATACCCGGCAGCACTCATCACTCCTTGAAACCTGCCGAACCATGCACGAGGAGACTGTTTGAGGCCATACAATGCTTTCTTCAATTTGCAAACATGGTTAGCAGAGGATGATGAAAACCCCGGAGGCAAACTCATATAGACATCTTCGTTGAGATACCCATTGAGGAAAGCATTTTTCACATCAAACTGGTACAACTCCCAATCAAAATGAGCAGCAATAGATAAAAGAAGGCGAACAGTAGCCATTTTTGCAACAGGAGCAAACGTCTCTTGATAATCCACACCATAAGTTTGAGTGAAACCACGAGCCACTAGACGTGCTTTATACCTAGCCAGAGAACCATCGGCATGATATTTAACAGCATACACCCACTTGCAACTTACAATATTGTGACCAGACAGCCGCTCCACCAAGTCCCATGTTTGGTTGGCCTCAAGAGCTGCCATCTCTTCGGTCATAGCCTGACGCCACTCGGTTGATTGAAAGGCTTCACTAACACTTTTAGGAATTCTGATCTCGTCAAGATTAGAAAGGAATTTCTTGTGCTGTTCAGAAAACCGGTCAAGAGAAGCATAATTGGACAAGGGATAGAGGGGTGTTTTTGTACAAGCTCTTGAACCTTTCCTGAGAGCAATTGGCCAATCAGATTCTGAGTTAGGAGGAGCAAGGCTCGGATTTGTGGGCCCCCGCCTGGAATACGTCTTGGTGACCGGAGGAGAGGTGATTTGTGGTGGTAATGGTGGGGTGGGTGTAGGTTGCTCGGCTGAAACTGTGGAGGTCTCCTCAGTTGGTGGTTGAGCTGCTGCAGGGTCTGTGGTAGGGCTGTTAACATTGGATGGAATAGGATCTGCAGTAGGAAAGGGAGGTGTAGCTGCTACAGGGTCTGTAGTAGCACTGATAACATTAGATGGAGTAGGATCTGCAGTTGCTATAGGGTCTGTGGTGGTGCTTATGGTGTCAACAGGAAGGTAGACAGTGGTAGGGAGATCTGAAAGAGTGGATTCAAAGGTGTGTTCATGAGCTGAAGAAGGTGAGGAGTTGTGGAATGGGGTATTTTCAGCAAAGGTAATATCAGCAGTAACAAAGGTGTGTTTAGTAATGGGACAGTAACATTTGTAACCCTTTTTTGTGTTGGAATAACCTATGAAGATGCACTTCTGAGCTCGGGGGTCAAGTTTACCTCTACCAGGAGAATGAACATGGGCATAGGCAGTGCAGCCAAAGATCTTAGGCTCTAACCTGTGATCAATTGAGAGATGGGGAAAGAAGGACTGAAGGTTTTTAAGTGGAGATTGGTACTTCAAGGTTTTAGAAGGGGTTCGGTTTATCAAATAAACAGCGGTGAGGGCTGCTTCCCCCCAATAGAACTTTGGAACATTAGATTGAAACATGACAGCTCTAGTGACATTAAGAATATGCCCATTTTTCCGCTCAGCAAGGCCATTTTGTTGTGGTGTATACACACAAGAAGACTCATGAATAATGCCTTTTGTGGTGAAAAAGGAGGAAAGGGTTTGATTAAAGTAATCTTTGGCATTATCAGATCTGAAGCGTTGAATTGATTTGCCAAATTGATTGAGAATCATAGCATAAAATGCAGGAATGATAGTACTAGCTTCAGATTTGTGTTTGAACAAGAACAACCATGTAACCCGAGTGCAATCATCAATCAAAGTAAGAAACCAGCTAGATCCATTTATGTTCTTTACTGGCGCAGGACCCCAAATATCACTATGGATTACCTCAAAAGGAACTAGGCATCTTTTATCTCGAATAGGAAATGAGACACGTGTGTGTTTGGCTTTTTCACAAGTGGAACAAACAAGTTTCTCAGACTCTAAGCCAATAAAAAGACTAGGAAGCATGTGCTTCATCAAGGAAAGAGAAGGATGACCTAGTCGGTGGTGTTGGAGCCAAAGTTTAGAAGCTAAATTTGTGGTGCTAAGACATGTAGAAGCTGAATTTATGGTGCTAAGACAGGTATTAGCATGAGGTTTCTCTAAGAAGTAGAGGTTCCCACTTTCTCTACCACGTCCAATAATCTTCCTTGAGACCAAATCCATGATTATGCAACTAGAAGGAGAGAACACAACTTCACAGTGAAGGTCATGAACCAATTTCTTAATGGATATAAGATTAGACGAGAGATTGGGAACGAATAAAACATTACATAGAGGCAAGGAGAAGATGGCAGTAACAGTGCCATTACCTAAGATGGGTGCTGAGCTCCCATTGGCAGTGATGAGTTTCTTCTGATAGGTGAAGGGCTGATATGAAGAAAACAAGGACCGATCATTGGTCATATGATCTGTTGCACCGCTGTCCAGAATCCATTGCTGGCCAAAAAGGTGACTTCGGGTACCAGTGAGAGCCAAAGACTCACAATACACCAACTCAGGAGAGGCTTCACATGCTTTTAGAATATTCTGTAGATGTTTGATTTCAGCTGCTATTTTAGCAGTAGAAGAATTTGACATCATGGCAAAAAAAGTGGTGGATAGGCGGCAAAGGTGGCGGCCAAAGGTTAAAAACTTAGATCTCTCAAGAGCTCTGATACCATGAGAGAGATTGTGAATGAAAGGCTTAAATTTATTCTTAGGCAACTAGCAAATTTATATTACATGAGGGCAGATGAGAGAGAGCATTTAATACTCCTAGACATTCTAAATACATCCATGGGAAATCTACATACATAATATAAATGCTGACTGTAAACAATTACAGCAGTAATTGTTTACCTAGGGACTCAACATTCTAACAATGCTGACTGTAAACAATTACTGCTGTAATTGTTTACTCAGAGACTCAATTTGTCTAACAGTAGTTCCCCACTTCCTCTTTTATTTTAGTAATTGACCTTCTGGTTTCAATTTTTTGTCCTGTATGTATTTTGAAGTCCATCTTTTTGCAGGGAAGGTAGTGCAATCTTGGATGCCAGCTCTGGTGGAAATATGTCTGTAAGTCAATAATTTGAAAGCATTTTCCTTCTTTTATCCAAATGAAGCATCTTCAATTATTTGCCGGTGATTTACTCTGCATACTATCCTCTTACTTGAACGATTGCCTATTGAACAGTTCTTTTGGGTCTTATTCCCTTGAAAAAGCTTGCTCTCTTTTCTAATCTTTTCTACTTCTCATGTGCAACTCTAATGCATGTGTTAATGAAAACAAAAACAAAAGTTTAATTTGTTGACATATTGTTATGATTTTTATGGAACTCAGACACATACTCGTCTGATTTTACCGTACTTGTCTGACCATGCAGGAATACTTCCAGACAACATACAATTTCATGGACTTATCCCCTCATGTTTTAATTCCTATTCATGGGAGAGTGAATATGTGGCCAAAGCACATGCTTTGTGGCTATCTCAAGTATGATTTATGTGTTTCTCCTCTCTGTGTTTTTTTTTCAAGTTCTTGAAGTGTGGACTAAAATAACTGGTGTTATTAGGATTAATATACTTCTAATTCAGAGAATGGAACTCTTACAATGAATCAGCTACCTATCAAATAAGAGAAAGTTCTTGTAAAAGGGGCATGACACTGTTCCTCCAGTTCTTAACCATGCATATAGATCTTAAATATTTTTCCTACCTTATGCCAGAAATACTTGGATAATTGTTGGACAATGAAATAGGATTTGAGTTGAGAACTCATCGTCCTTTCTTGCACAAAGCATGTACTCTCTAGTCTCTGCAGACCATCTAGCAGCTGATTTTTAACAATAAAATAGTCTAGCAAAAGAGAACTGATTGTCAGAATTTGATTAGTGTTTCTGAGGAAAGCTTGAGGACCCTTTCCCAATCCCAATTAATCAATTATCTTGAAAAATATATCTGACACTGATCTCATAAATATGCAGGGATCACTCTTTGCATCTTTCTTTTTCATTAATTTCTTCCCAGAGTATTGTTTTCCATGTTTATCTTAAAGATATGTAAGCTACATATTGTTCATGATTTTGATTGAAAAAAAAACTCCTCTGAAATGAGGATAAGGAAACCCTTTTCCAGCCATTTGAGTCATTTGACTTAAGAAAACGTTCACTGGTGTCTCCATAATGAAAAGCCTGAGCATTTAAAGAGAAATAGAATGCTTCATCACCTCCGGAATCAGTGACCTGAAGTGCTACACAAATGAATATGCTTGACTCTCTCTGTTCCCATTGAAACAACAGTCCTTTGTTATTTCCCTAATTGTTGCTTGGCATTTGTATGCTGTGTAGAAGTTTGTGAGAAATAATCAAAGAGATGAAAATGCTTTTATATAAAATAGAAATGTTTGCAATACTTTATTTGGAGTGATAAACACATGTAGCTTTAGCTAAGATCACTTCTATAACTCTCTTCCCTGTGCGAGTTCTGTGAGTGAAATCATTCTGTAATTCCTTCAAGTGTTTACTTCAAAGTATCATTTAAGCTGAGAAATTCACTCATAAGTATAAAACTTATTGTGTCATTTAAAAAGCTCATATTCATTTGTAGGAATCGGAGACGTAGAGAATCTGATATCTTGAGGGCCATTGAAAATGGTGCAAGGACACTGTATGACATAGTTTCCACTGTATATTCTGATGTTGACCACAAAGCTTGGTTTTATGCGGGATCAAATGTGAGGCTACATGTTGAACATCTGGCACAGCAGGACAAACTACCCGAGGTAATGACATAACATGAAATCTTGCATCTTAGGTTGTTGAAGGTGGATAATTTTGGTTTGATCATATTGATAGCCTTTTTGCTTGGCATATTCAAGGTAGTTTCTATTCCAAACCGGCATGGCCAATGTTTTGCATTGCTGGGCCTATCTATGTTGTGGTCACCAATTTTTCTCACTCTTGTTGACTGCTTAACTTTCTTTATAGGAATGAGTCCTTTCCAACTAATATCACCGGTAGTGTATGCTGACTATGGCCATACGATAACGATCTTGCTCTAGAGTTGTTTTCCTTCCAACAAGGGCATCTTTTTTCTTAAAATAAATTATTTAAATAATAATCTGTTGATTTACTCTTTCCAGTCTGCCCCAGAGGGGTAATTATATGGACAAATGGACATTCATAATTGACAGTCGAGATATGTTTGCAAACATTAACTTGCTATTGACCTAGAAAAGAAAAGAGTATGTACTTATTCCAGGCTAATGTATCTCTATATTACCTTGAAAATGCTACTTAATTCACACATAACTGCTACACTTGGAGAATATTTTCTATTGTTGATTATTGAGATCCATTTTTATCTTTATCTTTATCTTTAATTTTGGGAACAAGTTTAATCTCAAATGACACCATACTTTATGGGAATGCAGGATTTCTCATTAGAAATTTACAACCAAAGTTTGGACACATTTGCTGATGAGCTGAGTAAACTTTGAACTAGGTGCTGCTTCCATTAACATTTTGTTTTCTGTACAATAATTTATGCTGTTTAAATGGCCTATTCACCCTCCAATAATTTTAAACTACTCATGCATTCTTGTTTACCTGAATGCGATACACCCTTATGCCATTAATAATTTCTCTGGTTTGCGCAAACACTCTGAAAGTTTCTGCTTAAAATCTGATCGGCTTCACTTGCAAATTCTTGATACTCTTGAATTTTCATTCTCGTTGGAATGACTCGGTGTAATTTTGTAGGGCTTCTCATTGCAGAGGTTCCAAAGAACTTGTGGCCTGCATTTCGTCATCTGTTGGCTTTGGGCCCTTTCAAGAAGCAACCTTCAGTCTAGAAATAAAGAGTTGCTTATAGTTGGTATAGCCGTTGGTGGATTCACTGCATCATATTTGTATCACAAATTACTATCATGACAGGAAATCACCTTGAAAGTCTTGAAAAAGATGATCCCTAAACGTTTACCTGGGCTTGTAAGATACCGGCAATGCCCAAAACCCCATCTTGCCAAATTACCATTACATGAAAGTCTTGAGTGTATACATATGGTGGTGTGTTCCTTGCCATAAACCTATGCTGTTGCTTGCAGGGCTGGTCAGCCAGGGCATGTGTCAGTCACCTTTCTAATGTGACTTTCTATCTACATAACATACACATGAATTTGTGTAAGCGTCTCTTTCATTCCTCTCGTGCATATTAGGTAACAAAAACCCCCATTTTCTGAATCTTTGGTTGGTAACTCTATCATCAGCATGAGTTTTGAACTTGCTATGCCTATCTCCAGTTCTCCCAGTTCTCTCTGGAGATAAAGTTCACATTCTTATTCATGGTCTCATGTGTTTTTCGCCTCTCTATGAACCTGAGCTTTTCCCAATATAAGCCTTCTCTCTGTTGGATGCAAGCAAGTGTAGATCTCTCACAATGCAGATTGCAGGAACCCAGAGAGAGGCCAAAAAATGTTATTCGCCCATGTTTGTTTTCTCATGTTTTAAGGGGATGTTTAGGGGAAACAGCCCTCAGACCGCAGCCATCCAAGTCGCAACTACAATGGTCTTGTGCTTGTCGATGGCTTTCTTTGTCATAGCACTAGGAACTTTTGTGAATGATCATATCAGAAAATTCATGGCTTCTGATGAATACTATAGTTTCCAGCTACACCCCGACTTCCCCTGCAGCGTGTCTCCAGCTCCTAGCGTCTTGGGGACAACAACAAGTTTCGAAAATTCAAGCATTGACACCGGATTCGGTGATTTTGTAGCTCCTAAGCAGCTGTGGCATTGGATGAGTGATGAAGAGCTAATGTGGCGAGCATCCATGGTTCCTCAAATCTCAGATCACCCGTTTAACCGCACACCCAAGGTAGCATTCATGTTCTTAACAAGGGGAAGACTACCACTCGCGCCATTGTGGGAGAGGTTCTTCAAAGGTCATGAAGGACTCTTCTCGATTTACATCCACACATCACCGGATTTCAAGGACGATGAACCTCCAGAGTGGTCGGTCTTCCACAAGCGTCGAATACCAAGCAAGGTAACAATCTAGATTTCTAGTTCCGAAAACAATCTTGATTTTGTATGTTCGTGAATGATAACAATGCTTCTTGACACATACTTCTTTTGTAGACGGTTGAATGGGGAAAGGTGACAGTTGTGGATGCAGAGAGGAGACTACTAGCCAACGCCCTCCTCGACTTCTCAAATCAGCGATTCATACTTCTCTCGGAATCTTGCATCCCGCTGTTCAACTTCTCTACCGTCTACAATTACTTGATAACCTCAAACCACAGCTATGTCAGCTCATTTGATGACCCTAGACGCTCGGGAAGAGTCCGATATAACAAAAGGATGTCGCCAACCATTCCCTTGTCGGATTGGAGAAAAGGCTCCCAGTGGTTTGAAGTGGAGAGGAAGCTCGCAATCGCGATAGTCTCTGACATCAAATACTACCCTGTTCTCAAAGAGCATTGCCACCCTCCTTGTTACATGGATGAGCATTATTTGGCAACTCTTGTAAGGATGCTTGCCAAGGGCATCTCAAACTCGAACACGACCATAACTTGGGTTGATTGGTCCAAGCCGGGTCCTCACCCGACCACCCTCATGGGAAGGGATGTCTCGCAGGAGTTCCTTGCTCGTCTTAGGCACGATGCTAGATGCGCGGCCCACAATGATACTACTCAGCACTCGATTTGCTTCCTTTTTGCAAGAAAATTTCATCCTGGTACCCTTCAACCACTTCTAAACATTGCACCCTCTTTGCTAGGGTTCAGCACATGAGAGTAGTCCACTACGGCGGTGCCATAGATGATGTGCTTATGAACCAGGGGAGCTTCGACTCGAAGAGATTAGTTCAATCGAGGCGTTCCTGGCAATCTATAGGTTTAATTTCTTCTAATAATCTTTCTTGCATCTGATCTTACACTAGTATAGTATGCCTGAAACGGCCTAGCACTATCCCAATGACCATGAAGAGTACAACCTCATTCCCATGCCTTTCGCTGCATCGAGCTCTATCCACATAGTATACAGCTGAATGGAGTGATGTGATTGGATATAGAGGCAATCAGGTGTGTGCGCGCGTGAAGGACCCTTTTTAAAAAATAAAAAAATTGGGCCATTTCTGACATTTCATCAGCCTCCCTCGATCTCCGATCTCCGATCCCTCCTTTCTCTCGATCGATCGCTTAGTTCCGAGCACTCCAATCCGTAAAATCTCGGAAATCGACTAAAGCGCAGTGAATCAACCAAAAACAGAAACGAAAGCAAGAACACAGGAGTTGTTTATGCGGTTCGAGACAAAGCTCTACATCTGCAGAGTCTTAAGAGGGAGAAACTCATACTCGAATCCACTATGTTCTTGTTTGCAATTATAGATAAGGTTGCATACACATACTCAAGAAACATATCTAATCATAACATATGAATAAAAGGTAGAACAAGAACAGAAAGCAAACTAATCACCCCTCACCCCAACACACTTTCAGACTTTAACCGGGATCTCATCCGGACCCACTGCTCTCCTACTCTTCATTCTACTAATAATCCCCTTAACTTCCTCGAAATGGATGCATGTGCAGAAGCGGAGATCATCACGACTATTGGCGTGGTGAGCGTCATCTGGTGCTCCATACTCCTCGTACAGCAACTCGGAGAAGTATCTCTTCCATCTCTGTTGCATATGTAGTTCACAAGATCACCTTACCAGGCGACTCATTCTTAATACACCTAGGGTTGGTATGGTACGGTAACCACCAAAAAATGGTGATTACCATGTACCAACCACTAACTGGTGGTATTCAAATTTTCATACCACGTACTAACCACAAGTCATGGTTACCACATATGTGATAATCACGACTTGTGGTTACCAACGCTACATTACCATGGTTACCATCCTATAATTTTGTTTGTATTTTTTTCAAACCTCTTGGCTACAGTCCGGTAGACACCAAAGTTATCGAACGAAAAAATATGGTTACAAAAAATAATATGGTTACCACCTGTTAAAGGTTGAAATAAACCAAGTTCACAACCAAAATTACAAAACAAACCAAGTTTAAAGTCTTCAAACAAACCAATTTCAATCGTTCAAACATTCAAAATGTTCCTGCAAATTTAAACAAAACAAATTCAAAGTTTTCAAACATTCAAAATGTTCCTACCGTTTCTATGTTTCTAGTAAAAATGGTAGAAATAGTAGAAAAGACCAATTAATGTCAAAATTAAACACAAAATATAAAGTAAAAACCTAAAATTAAAAACATAATAAAACTGTTGTGGGAGGAGGAAATCGAGAATGCAAATGAAATACGAATAAAATAAAGCAAAACGATTGGATCCCAGCAAATAATGTTCAAGACTCCCTCCCGATGCAGCAAAAGGAAGTCAGGTTCGATCCTCGAGGAAGCTGGTCAACGGATCCTAGGCAGCAGAGAAATCTCACGGACAGAAGTCGACAATAGATTACCCGATCTCGAGTAAAGTTACTCGATAGAAGATCGGACAAGTCGAAACAAGCAAGCGGCAGCTCCCGGGTTTTACTTGATATCGAGGAAATTCCTCGATGTCGAGGAGATTTTTGGACGATCTCGGGTACCTGCAGTTCAGAAGCTACGGCGATCTAGGCGATCGAATGCCAGTATTCGATGTCGACCAGTTTTGGTCGAAATCGAGGAAAACAGTAACTAAAATTAAATGCAAAATTCGAATCTTTAACCGATGGATGAAAGAGAACTTCCAAGATTAGGGTTTGCGACAACGATTACCATGAAAGTGGAATATAAATCATAAAAGGCGGTGACTTTATCGATAAAGGAGAAGACTTTCACCTAATCCGACAAGTAGGAATATAAATCTCGCGATAAATAACCCTAATTGCATCTATTCCTTTTCATAATTAGAATTTATAACTACCCAAGTTTCACAACATGAGTTCTTCAATTTCTCAATCAAAGATGAAGCACATGGAATAGAATAAGATAACGATAAAATACCTCCTTTTGCAATCGCTAATCCACCATCATGACTCTCGTTGGGCTCACTCCAACCCTAGAAGTAGGTGGACTATTCGCACCTCATTGCAATCGTAGACGTTGATTGAAAAGAAATAACTTGCAATAAACTATATTCAAAGTCTTTACAATCCCGGCACTCAACTTTCGTAGAATGCCAAAACCCTAAAACCTTTGAACTCATAAATCTCTATGTGGAACTACTTCTCTGAAATTGAATGACTAGAAAATCAGCCCCATGAGCTTTATTTATAGGGCTTAATCCTTGCTAATTAAGGAAAGCAATCTATATCTATATCTAAAGATAAAACTAAAATAAAGATAAAGCATTAAATCTAAATAGGAATATCTAAATATCTAGATATCTCTTAACATAAGTGAATAATCTTCTCTCCATGGATAAATCCTTGATATAACTTGATAGACTTGATAGATTCGGGCTTCTCGCAATCCAAACAAGCCCACTCGACTCGGACAAGCCCAACATCGTCACGGCCCAGAAACTTTTTGGTCGACATCGAAGAATTTCCTCGATATCGAGGAAATATGTCGTCGACTTGGCTTGTCTGGCTTGCTCGAGTAACTTCTTCTCGGACCTGGCTCGGACATGTGCTCTTGGTTTGGTCGATGTCGATGAATTTGCTCGACATCGAGGAAAATTGTTGTCGATCTCGGCTTGTCTGGCTAACTCGAGTAGCTTCTCCTCGAATCCTCGATCAGGTGTTGCTGCTGGGCTTAGTCGATGTCGAGGAATTTCCTCGACATCGAGTAAAAACATTTCTCGAGTTGGAGTCTCTTCTCAGCTTTTCGATCAGGCTTCTCATCGAGCAGGCTCTGGTTCACAACTTTTTTCGATATCGAGAAATTTTCCTCGAAATCGAGTAAACTTGGCTTCAGCTCTCTCTTCTTGGTTTTGTCCCGAAATTGCTCCAAATTCTGCAGTATTAAACCAAAACTTATGTAGACCTCTATTTCTTGCAAATAAGCATATATTACATAAATTCAACATACTCCAAGCCCGAAATATGCAAAGTATATAGAATATGGAGCTAAAATGTACATAAAAACATGGCTATTTTTTTGGACATCAAATCACCCCATACTTAAGCTTGCTTGTCCCCAAGCAATATTTGGATGGTCATTCAGGGGAAACCTGCAAAGACTCTCAACATAATGGAGTCATTGTAATATTACCCAACACTCGATTGCCATCCTTGAAAAGGTACTTGGTGCCTACAAATATGTGCCTGTGAATGAAAAGCAATTTCTGCACACAAAAGGAGGTTTATACTAAAATAATTTTATGTGACAAAGCAACAATAATCAAGAGGATCTTATTTCAGCTCAAAAGGAGTAGATAGGTAAAAGGCTAAAGGTGGGCAATTTTTGGCCATGTTGTGTTTAATCCGGGGAAATGCATCATTTCTAAACTTTCTCAACCACATTCCTTCTTCATAAGATCCATCCCCTTTCATAATGCTTTTTCCAATAATAATGCTTTTACCTCTTTGACCTCAGCACTGCCTTCTCGCGAGTCGTAAACATGGGTGTCATGAATGACCCCGGATACTTAGTGCTTTGGACTCCTCACCTTGTGTCCCATCCTGCGGACTTACCTGGGTAAAGAAGAAATCCTCACCGGAATCCGTATGAAAAATCTCGCCTGAAGACTTACCTGGGTTTGGTTGACATCGAGTAAAATTACTTGATATCGACGAAACTGTGCTGTCTGTTGGTGTTGTGCTCGGCTGTTGATTGTCTGTCGAGATGGCTTTGGTCAACATTGAGGAAATTTTGCTCGATGTCGAGTAACTCTACAGCTCAAATCCATGCAAAGAAGAATACTCACCTGGTTTAGTCGATGTCAAGGAAGGTTGCTCGATGTCGAGGAAAACTGTGTCAGTCCGCATCAGGTGCTCGTCTGGGCGAGAGTCGTCGATTGGTGTGGTGTCCTGGGCTTCCTCTAGCATGTCTTTGGGGAGCCTGGATAGGTGATCGGCGGCTGAATTCTCTATTCCCTTTTTGTCCTTTAGCTCAACATCAAACTCTTGGAGTAGGAGCACCCATCGTAACAACCTTGGTTTAGCATCCTTCTTTGTCATTAAATATCTAAGAGCAGCATGGTCAGTATGGACAATAACTTTAGAGCCTACAAGATAAGAACGAAATTTTTCAAAAGCAAAAACCACAGCAAAAAATTCCTTCTCTGTTGTGGTGTACTTAGCCTGAACCACATCAAGAGTTTTGCTTGCATAGTAGATGACATGTAGTTTCTTGTCCTTCCGCTGTCCTAGAACTGCTCCCACAGCATAATTGTTGGCATCACACATGATTTCAAAAGGTAATGACCAATCCGATAATTGAATGATTGGAGCGGAGATAAGAGCTTCCTTTAACCCGTTGAAGACTTCAAGACATTCGCTAGAAAACACAAACTTAACATCTTTCATAAGAAGGTTAGTTAATGGTTTGGCAATTTTAGAAAAATCTTGAATAAATCTTCTATAAAAACCAGCATGACCAAGAAAACTCCTTATCTCTTTAATGGATGATGGTGGGGGCAATTTCTCCACTAGCTCTATTTTGGCCCTGTCCACCTCAATACTTTTATTAGATACCTTGTGGCCTAGCACAATTTCTTCCCTTACCATAAAGTGACACTTTTCCCAGTTGAGAACCAAATTTGTCTCTTCACAACGCTTGAGTACCCTGCGCAGGTTAGAGAGACAAATATCGAAAGTAGTACCATAAACAGAGAAATCATCCATAAATACCTCCACTATGTCCTCTATCATGTCGGAGAAGATGGCCATCATAAACCTTTGAAAAGTAGCAGGGGCATTGCAAAGGTCAAAGAGCATCCTCCTATATGCAAAAGTTCCATAGGGGCAAGTGAAGGTTGTCTTTTCTTGATATTCAGGATGAATAAAAACCTGCCAAAAAACCCGAATATCCATCCAGGTAACAAAAGTAATCATGTTCAGCTAACCTTTCGAGTACCTGGTCAACGAAGGGGAGCGGAAAATGATCCTTCCTGGTGGCGGTGTTGAGCTTTCTGTAATCGATGCACATCCGCCAGCTGGTAGTAATTCTTTGAGGAACAAGCTCTTCCTTCTCATTCTCCTCAACGGTCATTCCACCCTTCTTAGGGACAACATGAACTGGACTTACCCATTTGCTTTCGGAGATTGGATAGATGATTCATGCGTCTAGCATGCGTATGATCTCCTTCTTGACCACCTCCTTCATGTTGGGGTTAAGCTTCCTTTGATGCTCAATTGTTGCCCTGTGATCATCTTCCAAAAGAATTCTATGCATACAAGTAATGGGTGAAATACCTTTTATGTCCTATAGAGAATAACCAATGGCTTTCCTATGAGTGCGGAGGACTTCTACTAGCTTGTCTACTTGCTGTGTGTTTAATGAAGCACTGATAATTACAAGAAAAGTAGAGTCAGGACCAAGAAATTCGTACCTAAGGGTGTCAGGTAATGGCTTCAGCACCGGAGAAGGGCCTTGTGGAATCAAGATGGGCTCTACTTCCTCCGTCTTCATGATCTCCCTTAGGTAATCCGTCTTATTCCTCATGAAAGAAGCATCCAAATCAGCTACATAGTTGGTGTTGACCAAGCATACATCGATGACAACGCTGAATCGGACATAGGAGTGTACTGCTACAAGAAGCTACTCGACATCGAGTTAGAAAGATCATAATCGACCAAAAAATCAGAACTTACCTTTGTTGTAGAGTTGGTCGATGTCGAGTAATTTTCCTCGATATCGAGGAAAATTGGCTGTGTTGAGTTGGCTTTCTCGCCTTCTGGTGTACCTACAGGGAAGAAGGTAGTCGATGTCGAGGATAACTCCTCGACATCGAGGAAATTGAGGGGGCTTACCTTTTCTGGAGGAGTAGTCGTAGTCGATTTCGGGAAAGTTTCCTCGACATCGAGTAGATTGGTCGACGTTGAGGAAATCTGCTCAACTCCGAGTGAGTCGTTCAGCTCTGCCGACAATGCATCGTCGAAGAACTCTTCCTCGCTTGATTCTGCAGCAACTAGTTCCTCTTCTAGCGTGGATTCTGCCTTAGCCCCTTCTTGTTCAAAAAGTTTTCCTGCAGGTTCATTGCAAGAGATAACATTAAATTTTTAATAAATAGCTTTAATTTCCATTACCTCTTCTCACTACAACAAAACTGGCTATTTGCGAGGAAAAATTTCCTCGCAGAAGATAGTGATTTCGTCGCTAAATATGTTTGGCGAGAAAATCCACTTCCTCGTGTGTTCGTCGAGAAAGGCTCGTCAAGGAAAGGTTTAACAAGCAAAAAATGATGTCCTCGCAAAAGCTTATAATTTAGCGACCATTATTTTCCTCGCAAAAAGTCAAAAGTTTTCGTTGCCAAATAAGCTAAAGGATTACAAATGGTCGTTTAATATATTTGTCGACCAAATAAAATTTCTCGCTAATTTTTTGTATTTCCTCATTAATGATGACTAATAATTAAAATTTTGAATTTTTAAAAAATAAAATATTATTTTTGGTGACGGTCATATATTTGTCGTTAAAAATAATATTGATGAGTTATTTACTCGAGATATTTTTTTCACGAGAAAACTGAATTCCTCGTTCTTTATATTCTTTTAGTGAGAAAATATTATCATCAATAAAGACAATTATCTGCGACAGTTTCATTTTGTTTGTGTAAGAACTGCATTGTTAGCCATGATTCCCATGAAAATCTTTTCGTCACTTAAAATAAACTGACTGGTGAGAAAAATTATTCAGGTAGAATATACAGATCAAAGAGGAAATATTTCTTTGCTACGAATCTTTATATATAGAGAGGAAATATTGGAGAACAAAGGAAATGTATATTAATCAAAACATTGTTTTCATTTAACAAAAAGAAAATAAGAATCTATTGTACTTCTATCAACACTACGGTACTAATGCAAACTAAGTTCCAAATGAAAAATGAGTAGCAAGTCCTTAACCATCCAGATGTTGGTCGTGAAGTTTGCAATAGAACACTTCAAACTTTTTCACCATCTCTTCTAATGCATTGATCCAAGTATTTTGAGGTTTATCTTGTCTTCCAATGATTTGTTCTTCTCATACCTTTCATTGTAATGATGATTGAGAAGACTTATTTGGTGTAGATTCAATAATACCTACATAGGGAAAAGAAAAGAAAGAAAAATAAGTGCATATTCATTAAAAAACAAAGTGGAAACACAACATAATCCTTTAAAAAACAAGAAAAGGGATTCAAATGAATTGGACTCAGGTCAAAAGCAAGGTCGGCTTCTCTTACCTATATTTGAAATCATCACCACTACCCATACCGGTTGAGTCATCTGTTTAGACAGTGAAATCTTTCTAAATCATATGAAAGAGGCAGACATTTTTTGTTTCCATAGGAATCCACCAAGGAATAGACAAATTTAAGGATCAACTTCATATAACACGGGCACAAACTATATTTTCAAAATTCATGTGAAAATAGAAATTAGTCAATTACTTGCAAACCTTCATGATGATCTTGCACATGAGCGGACAATGATCCATGTACTGGAAAATTACGATTTATCCTAAGCTCATGATCACCATGACAAACATTTTTATCAGATCGATTCTATTAACCATAAATGATCTAGCGAACCTAAAATTGGAACAACAAAAACAAATCAGCAACTTGATTTCACCATAAGGAAACAGAGTATCAATTAGCAAACAGTCTGTAGAAACTTTATGGTCAATAAGAAAGTGATTAGGCAACTTCAAGCAATAGACTTTTCTAGAAATAATAATGTGATGAACCTCCCTGCGCAACTTACCACACCAAAGAGAGTGAATCAAGGTGTTGTAACCTATCAAGGCATAGCACAAACTGTCCCCAATCTTGAAATCACGTATTACTTCATCCTGTCATCAAATTACTAGACTGAGTATACATCTCAATAGTGAAAGATTTGGGAGTAAAAAAATACAGCAAGTTATAACATGCGGTCGTTATATATAGGAATCTAGTACAACAAGCTAACGCACAATACCCAAGTCGCTCAAAAGTGGAATCGACTATTTCATCATACAATCGCACCTCAAAACTTTGAAGTTGCAAATTCAGAAGTTATGAGGAAAAAGAGTGCTTTTATGGGTTTCCAAACTATGAACTTTCTCATCTCAAAAGACACAAGTTGGAAATTCCTTGTCTATATGTTCAAATCAGAAGCGCTCTGGGGCTATATACTGCCAGCAATTAAGGGTTGTGATTTATGAATGATAGGTAGGCAGATAGATCATGCACAATCCAGTTTTTTAACAAGCAATGAAAATATTCAGACAATTTATATGCATCATAATGTGAATTTGTCCTATGAGTAGGACCCTGATCCCCCATAGCGCCCTCAACTTATACCAACATATATCCTTTTACCTTGGGTGATTAAGTTCTAAAATAAAAGATAAAAAAAAAACATATTCAGGACATCTGGCCCAAAGACAAACGAGCAAAGTATTGAGATCTGAAGGGCGCACACAACTTCTATAATTGTAATTAAAATTAAATTATATAGTAGAAATCAACTTATTTCTCCTCATTGTACTCGAAAGTTGCACCAAGATAAATGGTTGAAAAACATAATCATAATGCATGACTCTGATTTGGGGTCTATATATCCCACTTATTTAGAAAGGTGTGACAGGGCGGTTCAGCTAAGGCATCAATTCAAAATTAGGGAAAATAATCAAACCAATAAATACATAAATACATACTAAAAATCACCAGATTATGAGCTTCAGATGTGAAGAAGATTAAAGGAGGCAGATAAAAGATGTTTGAGACTCCTCTTACAGGATTTAGTAGAAGCTCATTATCAGGGCTGGTCCAGAAAATAACATTAAACAACAACACCAAATGCATAAGTCACGTTTCCCAACTTCAAACAAACAAACCAAAATTAGGAAGCGGTTCAGGTGTAATGCGAGAGACTACTTCTTCACTGCAGAAATCAAAACCTAAATTGATTCATCAAAAACCAACCAAAAATAAAAAAATTAGGGTTTGACACCAAGAAAAACAAACCTTTAACAGTCGAAATTGCATGAACCAAACTTGGAAATTAGGAAACAATTGAAGAAGATACACAACCAAATTAGCAATTCTGAAAGAGAGGGCAAAACCCAATTCAGAGGTCTGAAACAACAACAAAGCAAACGATGAAAGTCATGGAATATAGAAAAGCCAGCAAATTGTAATTCAGATTAGAAAGCGAAACGAGAAACTGACCTGTAAATGGGGATTCGGGGAAGCAGTAAACAAGCAGACATAGAAGGAGATCGACGGAGGAGGAAGACAATAGCGAAATGGGGAGAAGGGCGAGAGATGAGGCAGGAGCCGGTGGGTTACATACACGGCGTATCAAAAAATGGTTCAAGGCTTAGGATGTTTTATCTACTGTAATTTTTACCCTAACCCTTGAAGGCTTACCCTAACCTCAACCCTTTAAACCCTAACCCCAACCCTTAACCCTAACATTGAATCAATAAAATGATAACTCAATACGTGTACTATAATAAAAATTCAAATACTACTATAAGTTTAATTTATTACCAACTAATAGGCATTTATATAATACTTTGCAAATAGGAGTGGATGGACAAGTTTAATTTCATTAATAAAATATTAGAATAAACTTTAGGTTTGTTTACCAAGCTTAAAAATCTCAATATTAATCCACAACAACTAGTTTTTTAGAGTTATATGCTTGGTTATACAATAATTATATATAATTATTCTTTAACCTAAAAAAGTTCAATAAGTAATATAAAATATATTACCAAAATTTATATTATTTTGAAACATGATTTTTATATAAAAAAGTCCTAATGGGCAAGATTAGATTAAATTTAATGATATTTACAAGTTTAATTTCACCTCTAAATATTAGATTAGCTACATTATAAAGAACTATGGTATGTACATTAAAAGACACAATATAGAACTATTTATATCTAGATTTTTTTTTTAATATTTATCGGCCATTTTTATCGTTATTAGTTTAATTTTCACATTGTACATAAGATATTTATTATTTTTGTCATGTTTTTAATAGTTTTTTTTATATAGATAATAGATGTATTTTTAGAATATTGTGGTAAAATATTCTTATGTACGGAACGGGGCAAACGACCCCACGCTAGTAGTTTCTAAAACAATGTTGCACATATATTAGTAATCATTTGAGGTTTTTTAAATTGACAAAGCCATAGAGGTTGCCGATCAATGCATGTGAACTGTTGTTTTTTTGTGTGTCTTTAAATTTATAAAGAAAACAAATTAATATGTATAGAACCGTGGTCTATACTTTGATCAAAATTGTTATCTTAGTTAGACTAACACATATAAGACATACCAATTAACAAATAAATCGACTCAACTGACGACTATCTATTTAGAATTAAAAAAAATTCACTCGTTATCTTTCAAATTTATTATTAATATTACCACTACTGTTGTTGTTGTTGTTGTTGTTGTTGTTGTTGTTGTTGTTGTTGTTGTTGTTGTTGTTGTTGTTGTTGTTATTATTATTATTATTTTTATTATTATTATTATTATGTAATTCTACCAAATAATGCATCGGGTAGGTTTTAACATAAATTTTATATTTTAGTATATCTAAAAAATATTGCTACGGTAGGTTTTAGAATTTTTTTTACTCTAAACCCAAACTTCACAAAGGAGTCTTCGACCAAAAAAACTTCACAAACGAGTCAGTGGCTCCTCGGCCCGCGGCAGGATACGCTCTTGTCCCGCGGGAGCGTACGCTCTCTTCCTCGCTCCAGCCGCAGTTCTCTACTTCGATTGATGTTTTTTATGGCAATTGAAGCTTCCTCTGCCTTCCTCACTCTTTCTACCTGTCGTTCACTGCCTATAGATTGAACGAATTGCTGTCCAGGTTTGTTCGATTTAAATCGCTCCACTTTCTCACCGTTTGAATCAAATTGGTTCGATTTGTCACCCTAACTTGTTGAATTGCTCCACTTTCTCTGTTGGGTTGTTCTAATAGTATGATTAATTTTGTCTGCACTAGTTTTGAGCAATTAGGAATTCGACTTCGAGTCTCTGAGCGTTGCCCGTCTTGTTTATTGTTGGTATATACAAAGCAAACTTCTTTGCGGCTTGAAGGAGTCGTGATTTGAAATCAAGGAAGTAATCTTTATGATTTCCTTTGTTTGTAGTGGGGTAGATGAGTAAATGCTCTCAAGTTTGAATTTCTGCTTGCAGAGTTGATGATTGTGTAAATGCTAATGGGTACAAGCCATACAATAACCTGTGCACACGAGTTTTTACTAGGTGGACTACCTCTGTCATACTCCATGATTTTTCTTCAAAATATTTCATTTTTCTTGCCGTCCATATAAAGTAAATTGTAGCCATTAGAGCCATCCTTGCAACCTTGCTTTTCCATCCCTTCCCCCTAGCCTCCTTTGTGATCCATTTTAAAGCACTTGATAAGATCTTCTAGCTCCTATCCATCCCTTAACCTGTGTCCAAACAGAATAGGAGAAAGAGCATGAGAAGAAAATGTGATCATGTGTTTCAAAAACTGCATTACATAAGATACAAGTGTGGTTGATCTCCCTGAAAGTTATTGTATCCTTCGTAGCCAATCTCTTCCTTGTAGCCAGCCATGTTATGAATGAGTGTTTGGGCATGTTGGAGGAGCCCCATATGGTTTTACTCCAAGGTTTGAGGTTAGCCTTGGAGCTGATAGCTTTATTTCACGATGATTAAGACAAAAACCGGTAATGGAGTCCATAAACCTGAGTAATTTCTTCCTTCTTTTTTTTTTCAATTTGCTAATCTACATGATAGGATCGATTTGGTAATCCATTCCTGTAACAACAGAAGTGAAGCAAATAAATTCACACCGGAGGAACTCTTGCTTATGATAACACAAGACATGGGATATATCCTCCATTCCTCCAAAAGTTACAAAGTGAAAAGAAGGTAAATTAGTACTTGCTAGTTTGACCTCATGATGCTTGATGTATTCATGTGGAGTTTGCTCAAAGGAAGCTTCTGAGTAACAATGATATATTCTACGTGCTGCAAAAACTTGAAAAACTGAAAGCTTCATTGCATTATGTGGATGTTCATCCATCTGAAGGACATTTTTACTTTGCTGAGGATAGGTTTGAGTTTTCTAATACGTGGATTTTCATTTTTACTTTCCTGAGGACATTTTTTTTTTGTATATGTATATTTGAGAGTACTTGGGGTTATGAAAAAGCTGAAAATCAATCTAATTTTTTCTGTTTTCTGTGTAGAATTACATTTAGACCTAGATTCTAGAAGACAACTTTTTTCTTGCATTTTTTTTAGTAACCTGCCAATTTGAAAAGGTTTGACCAATTTTATTTTTTTTGTAATCTTCAATGATTCTCACTGTCTCATTAATCATTATCCATATTTTGTCAGTTTCCTTCTCTCCTAATTCCTAAATGTTATGAAAAGAAGTGTATGAGAATACATAAAGAGTCCTAGGAACATTGATCTTTAAGTCCTTAATACAATAAGGTCAGTGTCATGTTTACTCCAACTGAAAGTTAATGAGTTAACACAAAAGGTATACGTGTATAAATTTACACAGTAGCAAGTCCCTACTGTTTTAGAAATGTAGAGTACATAACATGCCAAGTAAATGTACTAGTGATGTACATTTATGTCTCCCCTATCAGTATCCCTGCATTAGTCGAGTGAAAGTTTCAAAAGCATCTTGTATAGCATCTATATGATTATAATTTTACATGGATACCCATGATTCTTTGGTGAAGCAGCTGGGTTAACTTACCCCTGTTTTCAATAGTTGGGCTAACGTACTTCTGCTTTCAACTTGAAATAGGAACAAAAGCATTGAGATCAAGTCTTCTGGAAGGATGAGCTTAGGCATCACAGAGGTATGATGTCATATTTCTTGATATGTTAACTGAGGTTGTTACGGTGATTCACAAGTTTACTAAGGATTATATAGGAAGATGATCTCATGACAAATCCTTTGCTTGATAGGAATTTAGTTGCTAGTGATGAGTTGCATCTGGAAACTTAGTTGGAGTTATCCTTCATTGCTTATTATGACTTTGATTTTCTGTTCTGAACTTATCAACTATCTTTTCTGTCATTTAGATCTCATTTTGAAGACCATTTTCCTCTCAATTTTAGGTTGAATGCTTCATTGGCTACAATAATTTTTAGTGATAATTAACATTTCTAAGCTAAAATACAAGAGTTTTTGTGGCTTGAAAAGCAACTTTTCAAATTTGATGTGGCTATGCAACTACCCCATATCTTCTCTTTTTTTCTTTCTCTTAAATCTAATGGAAATTTTCTTCCTTTTCTTCGATTTCATTTTGATTTATTTTAAATTTGGGTTATGGAGAGTTTGGAATAAGGTTAGAAATTGTTTTTATTGTTAAGGAGGTTGAGATAAAATTCAATTTTGGGGACAACGATTACCTTGAGTTCTAATACATTACACGGGTGAGTTTGTGGTGCTGTGCTTTTCTGAATTAGGTCATACCCCTTTTATCAGCTTGAAATGAGAATTATTGTTTTGATAATTTAGTGTGTGGGTTTGAGGCTTCTCATCAAAGGAAGTTGATGAATCTGAGACTTTTGTCCCCCGGGGAAATAACCTAGGTAAACACGTATCATGGGAAGTGCAGGGAAATACTTGGACCTTATTTGAATTAAGTTGAGAGAGTTTGGCTACTAGCACACCAAAGGATGAGCCCAATCCAAACAAGGGTGACGAGTCCAAGAATGAGCCCAATCTAATATGTAGTGACAAATCCAAACAAATCCTCCTTGCTCACCAAGCATAGTCTTGTACAGCTGTAGTCTAGCAGGAAGCTTCCTAGGCCTTCTATTGTATGCTATATATGTAATACACACTCAACTGACAAAGGCATGGTGGAATCAAATGAAATAGTAGTGTTCCCCTCTGCATCCCACTTATCCAGAAATCAATATTCACTATGGTACCAGAGCCTTCAGTCGACTAACGTCGCATTAGAAAAAAATTCCTCCTTTTTTTCTCATTCCCATGGCTGATTCCGATCTAACTGCAGCCCTTTCTCAACATCTACAAGCCTCCATGGCTAATCTCTCCTTCAACCCACAAAATCCCTCTCTCTCCAGTTTTTCTCATCTCAACACCATCAAACTTTCTCCCTCCAACTTCCCTCTTTGGAGCCAGCAAATATCACCATATCTCCGGTCTCAACGTCTCATGGCGTACGCCGATGGCTCTCTTCCATGTCCGATTGCTGCACCAGATGGCTCCAATGCTAAAGCCATTGAAGATTGGACCGCCAAGGATCAACTTGTGGTGGCGATTCTCTCGGCCTCTCTCACCGAGCCCATCCTGACCCAGATCCTCACTTGTCAAACTTCTCATCAGATTTGGAGCCGTCTTCACCAACTCTACTCGGCTCGGTCGAATGCTCAAATCGTTCAGTCTCGTCTTCAATTAGCAAGCCTCAAGAAGGGCGACGAGTCCGTCACGGAGTACTACAACAGAGCACAAACGCTCGTTCAACAAATCCAGGCTGCCGGACAAATCATCTCCGATGATGAATTTGTCGTTTATCTCCTAGCTGGACTTGGGACTGATTATGACGCTATGGTCACAACTCTCTCCACGCAGCCCGTCCTTCCGAACCCGACTCTCACTCTCTCCTATCTGTTGCTCCGGGAAGGTCGTATTTCAAGGAACAATGGGACTACGGTTCCATCCTCTCAATCCATCCTCGGCCCTCCTCCGGCCCAGCCCCAAACGCCAGAACTCAATCTTACTGAAAATAGGGGTCGTGGATCCTACCGTGGCGGTCGAGGGGATCAAGGCCGTGGCCGAGGACGCGATGATCGTGGTGGACGCAGTGGTCGTGGTCGAGGCTCCTACAACTTCAATGGCGCTCCAGACACCCGCCCTATCTGTCAGATATGCGAGAAACGAGGCCACATAGCCACCCGTTGCTGGAGCCGATTTGACCACTCCTTCCAGACACCACCACCGAGTTCCCTTCAAGCCAATTTCACCACCTCCAACTGGTTCCCGGACACGGCAGCCAATCACCACTACACACCAGATGTCTCGAATCTTCGATTCGATCGACTACCATACGAGGGCACGGATTCAATATCTCTTGGCGATGGTTCCACAATTCCAATCCAGTCTCATGGTTCCTCTTATATTCATTCTCCTTCTCGCTCTTTTCTTCTATCAAAACTTCTTCATGCCCCTCTGCTTAATAAGAATTTAATTTCAGTCAATAGATTTTGTCGTGATAACAATTGCTTCTTCCAATTTCATGATACATTTTTTGTTGTGAAGGATTCCGTGACGCAAACACCACTTCTCAAGGGCCACGTTGACAATGGTCTGTATGTCATGCCGGTCTGCTCGTCCTCCGATCACTATGCTACGTTGCCGCCGTTGCTTCATTTCACCAGTACGTCGCCACCGCCGCCTCATTTGCTACATGAACGCCTAGGGCATCCTTCACCAAAAGTTACCCATTTAGTTTCTAGCCTCTTTTTTTCTTCCAAATCAAAAGGCCCAGCCCATCTTCCCTGCACATCATGCTCATGGGCTAAAGCCCATGCCCTCCCTCACCCTCCTAGTCCATCTCAGTCCACCCATGTTCTTGAGCTCCTTTTTTTGGATGTATGGGGTCCGGCCCACTTGAGTTCTATTAATGATAATAAATATTTCCTTTTAATTGTGGATGATTACTCTAAATTTCTATGGATATTTCCATTTAATTCCAAAACACAAGTCTCTCCAATTGTTTCACAATTCATAAAACTTGTCACCAACTTTTTTGGTCGGAATGTGGTTTCCATTCAAACCGATAACGGGACGGAATTTAAACCTCTCACACCCTTGTTTCAAAATTTGGGTATTCTCCATCGACTTTCGTGCCCATACTCTCACCAACAAAATGGGAGTGTTGAGTCGCGTCATCGACGCATTGTAGACATGGGTCTTACCCTTCTTAAACATGCTTCTCTTCCCTTACGTTTTTGGGATTATGCCTTCCAAACTTCGGTCTATCTCTTCAATCGCCTTCCCACACCAATTCTCAAAAATCAATCTCCCTATTCTATTTTATTTCATCACTCACCGGATTACAAATCACTCAAGGTCTTTGGTTGTCTTTGTTTTCCGAACCTCCGTCCCTATCTCAAACACAAGTTAAATTTTCGGTCTATTCCCACTGTCTTCCTGGGATACAGCCCCAATCATAAGGGATATTTATGTTTTGACTGGGCAAATAGCAAGATGTATGTGTGCAGGGATGTAATTTTTCATGAAAAGATTTTCCCCTTTTCATATACTCCAACCTCGGCTCCCATCTCCAATCAACCTAACTCTCAGGCCCATCTCCCTTTTATCTTATCTCCAAAAACAAACACAGGCCCAGAAACAAACTTAGGCCCACCTTCTCCTCCAAACTCAGGCCCACCTTCTCCTCCAAATTCCCCTCCTCAAGACCCAATTTTTAATTTCCCTAATGACCCAATATTGCCACCATCTCCTGTGACTACCAACACCATGTTGCCTGGTCAAATCTCGCCGCCTCCTTCACCTCCCAAAACCATCACCTCCCATCATCCTATGAAGACGAGGTCTATGACCAATAGTCTCAAACCCATCGAGCGTACCGACGGCACTATCCCTTGGCCTCCGTCGCTCCATTCCACCACCATGGTGCCTGAAGAACCCACATGTTTCTCCACTGCCTCGAAATTCCCTGAGTGGAGGTCGGCTATGGCCGCGGAATTTCAAGCTTTGCTTGACACACGCACTTGGAACCTTGTCCCACCTTCCCCATCCCAAAATGTTTTGGGCGTCAAATGGGTCTTTAAGACAAAGAGGCGGTCTGATGGAATGATCGAGCGTCGAAAGGCTCGTTTGGTGGCGAAAGGCTACAATCAACTCCCGGGCATTGACTACACTGATACTTTTTCTCCGGTGGCTAAACCGTCGACCATTCGTCTGCTCCTTTCTCTTGCGGCAATGAACAATTGGACGACCAGGCAGCTTGACATACAGAATGCATTTCTTCATGGTACCCTTGACGAGGATGTTTACATCACTCAACCACCAGGTTTCATCAATCCCTCTTTTCCCCATCATGTTTGTAAACTCAATCGATCACTTTACGGTTTGAAGCAGGCCCCTCGGGCTTGGTTCGCTCGCCTTAGTGACTCTCTTGTCTCTATGGGCTTCTCCACCTCTACTGCTGACACCTCTCTATTTACTTTTCGCCAAGGGAATTGTCTTGTCTTCGTTTTGGTTTATGTCGACGATTTGTTGGTTCTTGCCTCTGATGAAATTTTAGCTGCCAAATTTGTGTCTGCTCTTGCCTTGCAGTTCCCTGTTAAGGATCTGGGACCGGCTCATTTTTTTCTTGGCATTGAAATCTCAAGGACAGCCTCTGGATTCTTTTTGTCTCAGACAAAACACATTGCCGATCTTGTAGAAAGAACTGGGATGCAATCTTCCAATCCTGTTTCAACGCCCATGGCTGCGAATTTTGATCCCACGGCTGCTTCACACTCTATGAGCGATATTCATCTCTATCGCAGTGTTGTCGGCTCCCTGCAGTACTTGTCCTTTACCAGGCCTGATGTTGCTTATGCGGTGAATCGAGTCTCCCAATTTATGCATAATCCTCAGACTCTACATTGGCAGGCTGTTAAAAGGATTATCCGTTATCTCAATCACACAAAACATCACAAGTTCCACCTCTCCTCCCAACGGAATCACCATCTCTCTGCCTTCTCCGATGCAGATTGGGCCAGTGACCGGGTTGATCGGCGTTCCACCAGTGCTTATTGCATTTATCATGGCTCCAACCTCATCTCGTGGTCCTCCAAGAAGCAGGACACAGTCGCTCGTTCTTCTACTGAGGCCGAATACAGGGCTTTAGCTCTCGCCACTTGCGAAACAATCTGGCTTCAATCCGTTCTTTCCTCAACTGGTGTTCCACTTCTTCGGCCTCCGACTCTTTGGTGCGACAACTTGGGTGCTACATATCTTGCAGTCAATCCTGTCTTACACCATCGCATCAAACACTTGTCTATGGACTATCACTTTGTACGGGAGCGAATCGCCAACAAGTCTCTCTCAGTCGCCTTTATCTCGTCGAAGGATCAGCTGGCTGATGTTATGACTAAACCCCTCTCCAAACCTCAGTTTGAACGACTTCGATCCCATCTCTGCATCCGCGCAATGGGATCGACGGGGGGTACTAGCACACCAAAGGATGAGCCCAATCCAAACAAGGGTGACGAGTCCAAGAATGAGCCCAATCTAATATGTAGTGACAAATCCAAACAAATCCTCCTTGCTCACCAAGCATAGTCTTGTACAGCTGTAGTCTAGCAGGAAGCTTCCTAGGCCTTCTATTGTATGCTATATATGTAATACACACTCAACTGACAAAGGCATGGTGGAATCAAATGAAATAGTAGTGTTCCCCTCTGCATCCCACTTATCCAGAAATCAATATTCACTATTGGCTCTAGTTAGCGACTGAGCATATATCCATATGAGAGCGTAAATGAGTTGGGCATGTTGCAGGTCATAAAAATAATGTGGTATTTCGATTTCCGAAAGGGATATTGAGGTTGTTGTGGCGGGGGCTCATATTTGATTATTCGTTTTTACTGCTTTTGTGAGGATATCATGCTGGAATAAAATTAAAAGCTCTCCTGACTCAACCCCCTCCCCGATGAAAGCTCAAGACCTTGTGCTTCTACGATAAGATGACTCTAGGGCCCTAAGTGAAATCGTCAATAACCCATGAGAGATGTGCTCAACTAGTAGATTGAGGCTCGCACGTGCATTTCCTCCTATAATGTTACTTTAATACTGTCATTTTTTATGCCTATTAGCTCAACTGGTAGAGTGATGTGCTCACACACAAACGTGCGGGTTCAAATCCCGCATAGGCAAATATTAGCTTAAATGAAACTAACATTCCTTTAGCAAAATAATGGGTACATTTCTTACATAAACAAAGTAGCAAAAACACCAAGGAATGTACACCTTATCAGCCTATGATTTTTCAGATTTTTAAAATTATTTTCATCCATATTAATACACCAAACATGTATTTTTTGCGATGAATTTATACTTTTGTAACCTTATAATTTTGCGCTTGGGATATAGTTTTTCCTCATACTATTAACGACAAAATTGATACTATCTCGCCAAGGAGTTTTTCAATGATATAATTGTTTTTTTTATCAAACATGTATTTTTTGCGATGAAATTATATTTTTGTTGCCTTATAATTATGCACTTGTGTTATAACTTTCTCCATACCATTAGTGACGAAATTGATACTTCCTTCCTAAAGGGTTGTTTCAAGGAGAAAATGTTCCTCGTAAAATATCAACTTTTCGCGATGAATTTAAAATTTTCTCACTATTGAACTTGGGATGTTTTCTTTATTTAATATGAACAAATAACAACGGAATTTGAATGTCCTCACTAATTGATATTTTTAGCGACAAATTATTTTCTCTAGAAACACATACTTTTAATGATAAATTTGAATTTTTGCCGCTAATCAATTAAGCGGGGTTTGCATAATTTCCACCAAACATTTAACAACAAAATTTAAATTTCCTCAATAAATGTCTTTTTAGCGATGAAAAAATTCCTCAATAAAAATTTCAAATTCGTCGGTATTACTCTTATGCTTTAGACGACAATAATATGGTAACAATTAGCGATGAACCAAAAAATTCCTCGTTGAATGTCTCTTTTAGCAAGGAATATAGGTTCCTCGCTAATGTTCTCATACCATTTTATGAGGAGTGGTTATGTTCGTCGCCAAAGACTCCATTTATCGAGGAAAAATAATTTGTCGCAAAAAATTTGGTCGCTAATAACCCTTTCTGTTGTAGTGCGTGAAGTGCTTCTATAAAAGGAATAGTAACATTTAGACTCTGAAGCAATTTCACAAAACGCTGAAACTTACCATCAGTTGGATCTATTTGGTTCTTAGAAGGGAATGGGAGTGTCTTCTTAGTTTTCTGAACCAGAACAACTTCTGGAGGTGATGAAGACTCCTCGACATCGGCTACTTTTTCCTCGACATCGACAAGGGTTTGCTCGACATCGACAACTGTTGTCGACTTCGAGTTGTTGTGCTGTGCAGTCGAGTCTGGGCTTGGATTCTCCTCCATGTCGAGTTGTTGTTTGTCGATATCAGCCAAATTTTGGTCGACATTGAGTTGTCGTTGCTCGTTGTCGATGACAGTTTTGTCCTTTTCTTCTCCGTTCTCTGGCTCGTGCAATTTGTGACCGCTCCGTAGCTTTACAGAAGCGACATGTCCGTGCTGCCCCTTGGGATTTGGTTCTGTATGCCCTGGGAGCTGCCCGGATGGTTGTGGAATCTGTGCCGCGAATTGACCCATTAGGGTCTCAATGTTCCTTTTCAAAATATCCAGCTCTCCGAATCTTGTATTGATGTTGTGGAGCTGATTATTGATGGTGCTTGTAGACTGCTGCTGTTGTACTTGATTTTTCCTCATCTCGTCGAGGATGAGCTGTAGATCGTCCTTGATTTGGTCCCTTTCTGGATGTCCTGGAGCTCTGTATGGCTGGGGGTTCATAGGAGGACCTTGGTGCCGTTGTGGTTGATAGAACCTTTGGTCCCCCATATAGCGATTGGGACCCCCTGCGTGAGCTACCTCCTCGTGAGTTTTTGCCATCCTGACTTGCTCCGTGTGCGGGCACTCAGTAGTGGTGCGCCGCTGTGAATCACAATCGATGCAGGGTTGGTTGACAGAGAGATACTTGACTTGCTTGAGGAGCTTGCGATTCTGATCTCTGTAGTATTGCTCTTTAACATCAGGGTCTATCTCTTTAGAAGGCTCATAGAGAGGCATGGATGGGGCTGGCCTGACATAGGCATCTCCATCATAGTTTGTTGAGGGCTAGCCTGACAAAGAGATACGTGTTGTCATAGTTGGTCAGCTTGTCGAGGGCAGCCCATGCGTCAGCTGGTGGCATTGTCAGATACTCATAATGAGTATACGTGTTGATCCTATCCTTAGCAGCCAGGTCAAGAGAATTGAAGAAGATCTCCTGAACGATGCAGGGTTGTTGTCCATGTGTGGGCAGGATCGCAGTAGATCCTTATAGCGACCCATTCTTTAGCTAGCGGCTCCCTAGGCTTCTATTTGAAAGCTGTAATCTTTTGGTGGAGGAGCGCGGTTTTGGCAAGAGGAAAGAATTTATTGAGAAATTCCTGCCTCACTTCAGCCCTTGTAGTGAGGGATCGTGGACGGAGACCCTCAAGCCACTTCAATGCTGGACCAGCCAAAGACCAACGAAAAGGCTTCATCATGATATATTCCAAAGTAGTACATTCAGCAAGAGTACGACACATACCAGTAAAGTTGGTAATATGTTGAAGAGGGCATTCATTAAATCTACCGTAAAAAGCATTATGTTTAATTTCAATCAGGAAAGGAGTGCGAATTTCAAAGTTATTCTCAGGGATTAGAATAGCCGATTCAGGCACGACGAGAGTCGGGTGCATGTAATCCTCTGCAGTGGTAGGGTATTGGGCAAGCTCATTTTCCAATTGCCTTCTTCGCGCAACTTCCTGTGTAGTGCGTGCTCTCTCAGTGGTGAGAGCAGTATCATTGGCTTCTAACTCAGCTCGAAGCCTCTGTATCAGCTGTTCTTGTGTTTATGCGGCCGCCATGGCTCTTTTCAGTTTAGCGTGGACGTGTATAAGGCGTTCCAGATCGTCTAAGCCGTCAAACTCAGGTGGTTGACCAGAACGGCGCATACACCTGTGAAGTAACTCAAAGGAAATGTTAGATTTAACTACCTAAGGCGTGAATGATTGCTTCCCCGGCAACGGCACCAATTTGTTGTGGGAGGCGGAAATCGAGAATGCAAATAAAATACGAATAAAATAAAGCAAACCGATTGGATCCCAGCAAATAATGTTCAAGACTCCCTCCCGAAGAAGCAAAAGGAAGTCAAGTTCGATCGTCGAGGAAGCTAGTCAGCGGATCCTATACAACAGAGAAATCTCAGGGACAGAAGTCGACAACAAATTACCCAATCTCGAGTAAAGTTACTCGACAAAAGATTGGACAAGTCGAAACAAGCAAGCGGCGGCTCCCGGGTTTTACTCGATATCGAGGAAATTCCTCGATGTCGAGGAGATTTTTGGTCGATCTCGGGTACCTGCAGTTCAGAAGCTACGGCGATCTAGGCGATCGAATGTCAGTAGTCGATATCGACAAGTTTTGGTCGAAATCGAGGAAAACAGTAACTAAAATTAAATGCAAAATTCGAATCTTTAACCGATTGATGAAAGAGAACTTCCAAGATTAGGGTTTGCGACAACGATTACCATGAAAGCGGAATATAAATCATAAACGACGGTGACTTTATCGATAAAGGGGAAGACTTTCACCTAATCCGACAAGTAGGAATATAAATCTCGCGATAAATAACCCTAATTGCATCTATTCCTTTTCATAATTAGAATTTATAACTACCCAAGTTTCACAACATGAGTTCTTCAATTTCTCAATCAAAGATGAAGCACATGGAATAGAATAAGATAACGATAAAATACCTCCTTTTGCAATCGCTAATCCACCATCATGGCTCTCGTTGGGCTCACTCCAACCCTAGAAGTAGGTGGACTATTCGCACCTCATTGCAATCGTAGACGTTGATTGAAAAGAAATAACTTGCAATAAACTATATTCAAAGTCTTTACAATCCCGGCACTCAACTTTCGTAGAATGCCAAAACCCTAAAACCTTTGAACTCATAAATCTCTATGTGGAACTACTTCTCTGAAATTGAATGACTAGAAAATCAGCCCCATGGGCTTTATTTATAGGGCTTAATCCTTGCTAATCAAGGAAAGCAATCTATATCTATATCTAAAGATAAAACTAAAATAAAGATAAAGCATTAAATCTAAATAGGAATATCTAAATATCTAGATATCTCTTAACATAAGTGAATAATCTTCTCTCCATGGATAAATCCTTGATATAACTTGATAGACTTGATAGATTCGGGCTTCTCGCAATCCAAAAAAGCCCACTCGACTCGGACAGGCCCAACAGCATCACGGCCCAGAAACCTTTTGGTCGACATCGAAGAATTTCCTCGATATCGAGGAAATATGTCGTCGACTTGGCTTGTCTGGCTTGCTCGAGTAACTTCTTCTCGGACCTGGCTCGGACATGTGCTCTTGGTTTGGTCGATGTCGATGAATTTGCTCGACATCGAGGAAAATTGTTGTCGATCTCGGCTTGTCTAGCTAACTCGAGTAGCTTCTCCTCGAATCCTCGATCAGGTGTTGCTGCTGGGCTTAGTCGATGTCGAGGAATTTCCTCGACATCGAGTAAAAACATTTCTCGAGTTGGAGTCTCTTCTCAGCTTTTCAATCAGGCTTCTCATCGAGCAGGCTCTGGTTCACAACTTTTTTCGATATCGAGAAATTTTCCTCGAAATCGAGTAAACTTGGCTTCAGCTCTCTCTTCTTGGTTTTGTCCCGAAATTGCTCCAAATTCTGCAGTATTAAACCAAAACTTATGTAGACCTCTATTTCTTGCAAATAAGCATATATTACATAAATTCAACATACTCCAAGCCCGAAATATGCAAAGTATATAGAATATGGAGCTAAAATGTACATAAAAACATGGCTATTTTTTTGGACATCAAATCACCCCATACTTAAGCTTGCTTGTCCCCAAGCAATATTTGGATGGTCATTCAGGGGAAACCTGCAAAGACTCTCAACATAATGGAGTCATTGTAATATTACCCAACACTCGATTGCCATCCTTGAAAAGGTACTTGGTGCCTACAAATATGTGCCTGTGAATGAAAAGCAATTTCTGCACACAAAAGGAGGTTTATACTAAAATAATTTTATGTGACAAAGCAACAATAATCAAGAGGATCTTATTTCAGCTCAAAAGGAGTAGATAGGTAAAAGGCTAAAGGTGGGCAATTTTTGGCCATGTTGTGTTTAATCCGGGGAAATGCATCATTTCCAAACTTTCTCAACCACATTCCTTCTTCATAAGATTCATCCCCTTTCATAATGCTTTTTCCAATAATAATGCTTTTACCTCTCTGACCTCAGCACTGCCTTTTCGCGAGTCGCAAACATGGGTGTAATGAATGACCCCAGATACTTAGTGCTTTGGACTCCTCACCTTGTGTCCCATCCTGCGGACTTACATGGGTAAAGAAGAAATCCTCACCGGAATCCGTATGAAAAATCTCGCCTGAAGACTTACCTGGGTTTGGTTGACATCGAGTAAAATTACTCGATATCGACGAAACTGTGCTGTTTGTTGGTGTTGTGCTCGACTGTTGATTGTCTGTCGAGATGGCTTTGGTCGACATTGAGGAAATTTTGTTCGATGTCGAGTAACTCTACAGCTCAAATCCATGCAAAGAAGAATACTCACCTGGTTTAGTCGATGTCAAGGAAGGTTGCTCGATGTCGAGGAAAACTGTGTCAGTCCGCATCAGGTGCTCGTCTGGGCGAGAGTCGTCGATTGGTGTGGTGTCCTGGGCTTCCTCTAGCATGTCTTTGGGGAGCCTGGATAGGTGATCGGCGGCTGAATTCTCTATTCCCTTTTTGTCCTTTAGCTCAACATCAAACTCTTGGAGTAGGAGCACCCATCGTAACAACCTTGGTTTAGCATCCTTCTTTGTCATTAAATATCTAAGAGCAGCATGGTCAGTATGGACAATAACTTTAGAGCCTACAAGATAAGAACGAAATTTTTCAAAAGCAAAAACCACAGCCAAAAATTCCTTCTCTGTTGTGGTGTACTTAGCCTGAACCACATCAAGAGTTTTGCTTGCATAGTAGATGACATGTAGTTTCTTGTCCTTCCGCTGTCCTAGAACTGCTCCCACAGCATAATTGTTGGCATCACACATGATTTCAAAAGGTAATGACCAATCCGATAATTGAATGATTGGAGCGGAGATAAGAGCTTCCTTTAACCCGTTGAAGACTTCAAGACATTCGCTAGAAAACACAAACTTAACATCTTTCATAAGAAGGTTAGTTAATGGTTTGGCAATTTTAGAAAAATCTTGAATAAATCTTCTATAAAAACCAGCATGACCAAGAAAACTCCTTATCTCTTTAATGGATGATGGTGGGGGCAATTTCTCCACTAGCTCTATTTTGGCCCTGTCCACCTCAATACTTTTATTAGATACCTTGTGGCCTAGCACAATTTCTTCCCTTACCATAAAGTGACACTTTTCCCAGTTGAGAACCAAATTTGTCTCTTCACAACGCTTGAGTACCCTGCGCAGGTTAGAGAGACAAATATCGAAAGTAGTACCATAAACAGAGAAATCATCCATAAATACCTCCACTATGTCCTCTATCATGTCGGAGAAGATGGCCATCATAAACCTTTGAAAAGTAGCAGGGGCATTGCAAAGGTCAAAGGGCATCCTCCTATATGCAAAAGTTCCATAGGGGCAAGTGAAGGTTGTCTTTTCTTGATCTTCAGGATGAATAGAAACCTGCCAAAAACCCGAATATCCATCCAGGTAACAAAAGTAATCATGTTCAGCTAACCTTTCGAGTACCTGGTCAACGAAGGGGAGCGGAAAATGATCCTTCCTGGTGGCGGTGTTGAGCTTTCTGTAATCGATGCACATCCGCCAGCTGGTAGTAATTCTTTGAGGAACAAGCTCTTCCTTCTCATTCTCCTCAACGGTCATTCCACCCTTCTTAGGGACAACATGAACTGGACTTACCCATTTGCTTTCGGAGATTGGATAGATGATTCCTGCGTCTAGCATGCGCATGATCTCCTTCTTGACCACCTCCTTCATGTTGGGGTTAAGCTTCCTTTGATGCTCAATTGTTGCCCTGTGATCATCTTCCAAAAGAATTCTATGCATACAAGTAATGGGTGAAATACCTTTTATGTCCTATAGAGAATAACCAATGGCTTTCCTATGAGTGCGGAGGACTTCTACTAGCTTGTCTACTTTCTGTGTGTTTAATGAAGCACTAATAATTACAGGAAAAGTAGAGTCGGGACCAAGAAATTCATACCTAAGGGTGTCAGGTAATGGCTTCAGCACCGGAGAAGGGCCTTGTGGAATCAAGATGGGCTCTACTTCCTCCGTCTTCATGATCTCCCCTAGGTAATCCGTCTTATTCCTCATGAAAGAAGCATCCAAATCAGCTACAGGAGTTGGCGTTGACCAAGCATACATCGATGACAACGCTGAATCGGACATACGAGTGTACCGCTACAAGAAGCTACTCGACATCGAGTTAGAAAGATCATAATCGACCAAAAAATCAGAACTTACCTTTGTTGTAGAGTTGGTCGATGTCGAGTAATTTTCCTCGATATCGAGGAAAATTGGTTGTGTCGAGTTGGCTTTCTCGCCTTCTGGTGTACCTACAGGGAAGAAGGTAGTCGATGTCGAGGATAACTCCTCGACATTGAGGAAATTGAGGGGGCTTACCTTTTCTGGAGGAGTAGTCGTAGTCGATTTCGGGAAAGTTTCCTCGACGTCGAGTAGATTGGTCGACGTTGAGGAAATCTGCTCGACTCTGAGTGAGTCGTTCAGCTCTGCCGACAATGCATCGTAGAAGAACTCTTCCTCGCTTGATTCTGCAGCAACTAGTTCCTCTTCTAGCGTGGATTCTGCCTTAGCCCCTTCTTGTTCAAAATGTTAGCCCCTTTTTAATAAATAGCTTTAATTTCCATTACCTCTTCTGTGTCAGGATTGAAAAAGTATTCAATAATCTCATCTCCAATGGTGAAGGTGAGAATTCCCCTTTTTACTCAAATGTTGGCATCTGTTGTTGCCAGGAAAGGTCGCCATAGGATGATGGGGCAAGCTGGGTCCTCTGCCATTTCTACTACAAGAAAATCTATAGGGACAAAGAATCTACCAACTTTAACAGGAACATTATCAACAATACCTATAGGGATTACCACTGTGTTGTTTGCCATGTAGAGCTTGACATCAATAGGTTCCAGGGCGCCTATCTTTACATTTGACCAGATATATAGGGGCATGATGCTTACGCTTGCTCTTAAGTCACACGGTGCTTTAAATCTATGACGACCAAGTCCAACAGTGATAGCAAACTTACCTGGGCCAGGTCGCTTCTCAGGGAAATCCATCTTCTTGCATTCTTTGGCAATCTCAGTCATTGATCGCTTGTTGCTAAGGATCTCCTTGAGGAACTTGACGTAGGCAGACATCTCGTGAAGTGCTTCTATAAAAGGAATAGTAACATTTAAACTCTGAAGCAATCTCACAAAACGCTGAAACTTACCATCAGTTGGATCTATTTGGTCTTAGAAGGGAATGGGAGTGTCTTCTTAGTTTTCTGAGCCAGAACAACTTCTGGAGGTGATGAAGACTCCTCGACATAGGCTACTTTTTCCTCGACATCGACAAGGGTTTGCTCGACATCGACAACTGTTGTCGACTTCGAGTTGTTGTGCTGTGCAGTCGAGTCTGGGCTTGGATTCTCCTCCATGTCGAGTTGTTGTTTGTCGATATCGGCCAAATTTTGGTCGACATTGAGTTGCTGTTGCTCGTTGTCGAGGACAGTTTTGTCCTTTTCTTCTCCGTTCTCTGGCTCGTGCAATTTGTGACCGCTCCGTAGCTTTACAGAAGCGACATGTCCGTGCTGCCCCTTGGGATTTGGTTCTGTATGCCCTGGGAGCTGCCCGGATGGTTGTGGAATCTGCGCCGCGAATTGACCCATTTGGGTCTCAATGTTCCTTTTCCAAATATCCAGCTCTCCGAATCTTGTATTGATGTTGTGGAGCTGATTATTGATGGTGCTTGTAGACTGCTGCTGTTGTACTTGATTTTTCCTCATCTCGTCGAGGATGAGCTGTAGATCGTCCTTGTTTTGGTCTCTTTCTGGATGTCCTGGAGCTCTGTATGGCTGGGGGTTCCTAGGAGGACCTTGGTGCCGTTGTGGTTGATAGAACCTTTGGTCCCCCATATAGCGATTGGGACCCCCTGCGTAAGCTACCTCCTCGTGAGTTTATGCCATCCTGACTTGCTCCGTGTGTGGGCACTCAGTAGTGGTGTGCCGCTGTGAATCACATTCGATGAAGGGTTGGTTGACAAAGAGATACTTGACTTGCTTGAGGAGCTTGCGATTCTGATCTCTGTAGTATTGCTCTTTAACATCAGGGTCTATCTCTTTAGAAGGCTCATAGAGAGGCATGGATGGGGCTGGCCTCACATAGGCATCTCCATCATAGTTTGTTGAGGGCTGGCCTGACAAAGAGATACTTGTTGTCGTAGTTGGTCAGCTTGTCGAGGGCAGCCCATGCGTCAGCTGGCGGCATTGTCAGATACTCATAATGAGTATACGTGTTGATCCTATCCTTAGCAGTCAGGTCAAGAGAATTGAAGAAGATCTCCTGAACGATGCAGGGTTGTTGTCCATGTGTGAGGCAGGATCGCAGTAGATCCTTATAGCGTTCACATGCTTTAGCTAGCGGCTCCCTAGGCTTCTATTTGAAAGCTGTAATCTTTTGGTGGAGGAGCGCGGTTTTGGCAAGAGGAAAGAATTTATTGAGAAATTCCTGCCTCACTTCAGCCCATGTAGTGAGGGATCATGGACGGAGACCCTCAAGCCACTTCAATGCTGGACCAGCCAAAGACCAACGAAAAGGCTTCATCATGACATATTCCAAAGTAGTACCTTCAGCAAGTGTACGACACATACCAGTAAAGTTGGTAATATGTTGAAGAGGGCATTCATTAAATCTACCGTAAAAAGCATTATGTTTAATTTCAATCAGGAAAGGAGTGCGAATTTCAAAGTTATTCTCAGGGATTAGAATAGCCGATTCAGGCACGACGAGAGTCGGGTGCATGTAATCCTCTGCAGTGGTAGGGTATTGGGCAAGCTCATCTTCCAATTGCCTTCTTTGCGCAACTTCCTGTGTAGTGCGTGCTCTCTCAGTGGTGAGAGCAGTATCATTGGCTTCTAACTCACCTCGAAGCCTCTGTATCAGCTGTTCTTGTGATTCTGCGGCCGCCATGGCTCTTTTCAGTTTAGCGTGGACGTGTATAAGGCGTTCCAGATCGTCTAAGCCGTCAAACTCAAGTGGTTGACCAGAACGGCGCATACACCTGTGAAGTAACTCAAAGGAAATGTTAGATTTAACTACCTAAGGCGTGAATGATTGCTTCCCCAACAACGGCGCCAATTTGTTGTGGGAGGCGGAAATCGAGAATGCAAATAAAATACGAATAAAATAAAGCAAACCGATTGGATCCCAGCAAATAATGTTCAAGACTCCCTCCCGAAGCAGCAAAAGGAAGTCAAGTTCGATCCTCGAGGAAGCGGCAACTCCCGGGTTTTACTCGATATCGAGGAAATTCCTCGATGTCGAGGAGATTTTTGGTCGATCTCGGGTACCTGCAGTTCAGAAGCTAAGGCAATATAGGCGATCGAATATCAGTAGTCAATGTCGACCAGTTTTGGTCGAAATCGAGGAAAACAGTAACTAAAATTAAATGCAAAATTCGAATCTTTAACCGATTGATGAAAGAGAACTTCCCAGATTAGGGTTTGCGACAACGATTACCATGAAAGCGGAATATAAATCATAAAAGGCGGTGACTTTATCGATAAAGGAGAAGACTTTCACCTAATCCGACAAGTATGAATATAAATCTCGCGATAAATAACCCTAATTGCATCTATTCCTTTTCATAATTAGAATTTATAACTACCCAAGTTTCACAACATGAGTTCTTCAATTTCTCAATCAAAGATGAAGCACATGGAATAGAATAAGATAACGATAAAATACCTCCTTTTGCAATCCATAATCCACCATCATGACTCTCGTTGGGCTCACTCCAACCCTAGAAGTAGGTGGACTATTCGCACCTCATTGCAATCGTAGACGTTGATTGAAAAGAAATAACTTGCAATAAACTATATTCAAAGTCTTTACAATCCCGGCACTCAACTTTCGTAGAATGCCAAAACCCTAAAACCTTTGAACTCATAAATCTCTATGTGGAACTACTTCTCTGAAATTGAATGACTAGAAAATCAGCCCCATGGGCTTTATTTATAGGGATTAATCCTTGCTAATCAAGGAAAGCAATCTATATCTATATCTAAAGATAAAACTAAAATAAAGATAAAGCATTAAATCTAAATAGGAATATCTAAATATCTAGATATCTCTTAACATAAGTGAATAATCTTCTCTCCATGGATAAATCCTTGATATAACTTGATAGACTTGATAGATTCGGGCTTCTCGCAATCCAAACAAGCCGACTCGACTCGGACAGGCCCAACAGCGTCACGGCCCAGAAACGTTTTGGTCGACATCGAAAAATTTCCTCGATATCGAGGAAATATGTCGTCGACTTGGCTTGTCTGGCTTGCTCGAGTAACTTCTTCTCGGGCCTGGCTCGGACATGTGCTCTTGGTTTGGTCGATGTCGATGAATTTGCTCGACATCGAGGAAAATTGTTGTCGATCTCGGCTTGTCTGGCTAACTCGAGTAGCTTCTCCTCGAATCCTCGATCAGGTGTTGCTGCTGGGCTTAGTCGATATCGAGGAATTTCCTCAACATCGAGTAAAAACATTTCTCGAGTTGGAGTCTCTTCTCAGCTTTTCGATCAGGCTTCTCATCGAGCAGGCTCTGGTTCACAACTTTTTTCGATATCGAGAAATTTTCCTCGAAATCGAGTAAACTTGGCTTCAGCTCTCTCTTCTTGGTTTTGTCCCGAAATTTCTCCAAATTCTACAGTATTAAACCAAAACTTATGTAGACCTCTATTTCTTGCAAATAAGCATATATTACATAAATTCAACATACTCCCAGCCCGAAATATGCAAAGTATATAGAATATGGAGCTAAAATGTACATAAAAACATGGCTATGTTAGTGGACATCAAATCACCCCATACTTAAGCTTGCTTGTCCCCAAGCAATATTTGGATGGTCATTCAGGGGAAACCTGCAAAGACTCTCAACATAATGGATTCATTGTAATACTACCCAACACTCGATTGTCATCCTTGAAAAGGTACTCGGTGCCTACAAATCTGTGCCAGTGAATGAAAAGCAATTTCTGCACACAAAATGTGCACATACTTGGTGCCAACATAGTCGGTTTGTGGTTGATACGTGGTTGGTATGGTAATTTCCGTAACATTTGCCAGCCCTAAATACACCTAATTCTATCCAAATCCCTAATACTTCGTTCCCTAGCTCGTGCAATGGAAAAGAGCGCTCTTTCTCCACCCTTCTCGCCTAAGGCCTTATACAATCCCTCAAATGCCTCTTCTTTTGCTTTTGGCACACAAACCCTGGCTTATTCTTTGCTGTCTCTTTCCTCCTCACTCATGCTACTTCCTACGTTTTTGTACGCCATTGGCTTTGCCAAGACCACTCTTTTAACTTCGTCATTCCACCAAACCTCTTTGTCGTTGTGCCCCTTACTACCTGTGGATAAACCCAAACTTTAGACACAAATGTTGTTTGGCTTAGTTGGTAAAGAAAGGAAAGGAAAAATAAGTAATCCAAGACCACCCCAACAACAAATCTAGGCCAGATTTGGGTTGGATCTTCTTCTTCTATATGTAGTTTGTGTGAATTTTGGAGTGAGATCGGCGTCGGTGTCTAGAGGTCAGGCTATTTCTTGGGCGGCGATGGGTAGCACGATTAGGGTTTTGAATTTTAGGGCTTTCTTTGTTCATGGGTCGGGGACTTGAGGCTTTCGGATTTTCTTTTTTGCTATTATAGAGTGAGTAGAAATTCTCTACAACACAAGGTGTGACCTTGGGTGTGACACTAAATTATTTAGGTTATAAAATGATATTAAAACATTTTCAAAAATTACATTTATCTTTTAAGTAATTATAAATATATATTTATAAAAAAAATTGATAAAAAATTATGATTTAAAATTTTAATAAATTCATATTACAAATAATCAATCTTTCATTTATATAAAATTTTAAACATGATTTTTCATCAATTTTTTTTATAAATATTTACTTCTAGTTGTTTAAAAGATAAATATAATTTTTGAATTTTTTAAAATATAATTTTATCGTCTAAATAATTTAGTGTCACAACCTAGGTCACACCTTGTGTTGCACTATAGAGGATTTCTACTCTTATAGAATATTAAAATCTAAAGGTTCGAAAATCTACGGATTACGTTACGTCTAGGGGTGTTATGTGAACACAGGTAGCTCGAGTTTGACTCGTACTCGCTCGATAAAAACTCGGCTCAAGCTCGTTCATTTTCTAAACGAACCGAGTATGTGCACATTTTTAAGCTCGGTCCAAAGCTTGACTCATCATTCAAATTAAGCTCGAATATCTCAAATTTTATAGAATTTCTAAAATTTCCTTTAAATTATTATAAAATAGCAAATGGAACTGCTCAAAGCTAAAAAAGAAAAACTTAGTTCGAGCTCGTTAATTTTATAAACAAGTCGAATATGAGCATATTTTTAAACTCGAGTCAAAACATAAATTCAGTTTGAACTCATCTATATTCTAAATAAACTGCTTATTCGACTCAAATTACCGTCCTAATTGCGTCACTTGAATTTTTTTATAACTCCTGCCCCAATGTATGTTAAAGGTGTGGAGCAGGCCGTTTCTCCAATCGAGGTCACTCAACTCAAACATGTTAAGTTGTTACTCCGTATTAGAAAAAGCGTTAAATTGTACATTGCCTATTTGTCTACCCAAAACCTGGCGAAGCCTCTGAAATCTGAATCCATTCGTAAATGGCGACGGCGGATCTACCCACGGTACTGATGCTGTTGCCACCACCAACCTACAACCAATTCGAATCCGAATTCTCCAAAAACTTCCACTTCATCAAGGCCTACGAATCCCCCCTCCCCCTCACCGACTTCCTCTCCTCCTCCCCTGCCGCCGCCGCCGCCACCGCTCTCCTCTCCACCGCCGCCGGCCCTATCATCACCCCCTACATCCTCCACCACCTCCCAGCCCTCCACTGCATCGTCACCACCTCCGCCGGCGTCAACCACATCGACCTCGCTGAGTGCCGCCGCCGCCGCATCTCCGTTGCCTCCGCCGGCGATGTCTTCTCCGACGACACTGCCGATACTGCACTCGGCCTGCTAATCGACGTCTTCCGCAAAATATCCCATGGAGATCGCTATGTTCGGCGAGGATCTTGGAAGGCTGAAGAAGACCTCAATCTCGGCACCGCGGTGAGATTCCGATTTCTGATTATTATTTTAGGAAATAATTTTAAGTTCTTAAAGTTTAATTTAATGGAATCCGAATTGTTTAAAATAGTGGAAGTTTGTAATTAGAAAACTATAGAATTCTCCTATAAATTTCATTTTCTTTCGAAAACTTCCCATGAACTTTTTGATCAACCTCGGCCTCGGGTGTGTTTGGCAACGCAAGTAGATTTTTGAAGACCTAATTTTTAGAGCCTATTATTATAATATTTTGTAATTTTAAATGAAATAAACTTAATATTATATTTTAATTAAAATTAACAATTCAGTCGACTACCCAAACACATTTCTCATTATTTTTTACATATAAAAAGGGTTATAGATTTGTAGGTGGCTTTTTAAATGAAAATGAAAATGAAATTTAGGGGTGGTTTTATGTACTTCCTAATTTATACGGAGTACTATGGAAAAAAAAGTTAAAACAATATAATTTTGGAAAATCTTTTTTCAATTAAACTTCTTTTTTTTTTATTAGTTTTCAATTAAACTTCATAATATAGGTATTGAGTGGTTGAATAACAATTTTTTTTCTTACTATAAAAAATGATTTTTTTTTTCACGAGAACTAAAGGGTGGTTTTGAGTTTACCCCAAAAATGACCCAATTTCCTTTACATATGTACAAATTGGTGGGTTTAATCAAATTGGTAAAGCCATTCCAATACCTGATTATGCTGAATATCCAAATAGGGACTGTTATCATCATGCTTTACATAAGATTGAAAGCAACAACAATATGTTTTTTTTAACTGAGTTTGTTGCAGTTGAGAGGTAAGAAGGTAGGAATCGTTGGACTGGGCAAGATTGGTTCGAAAATCGCAGGAAGACTCAACGCTTTCGGCTGCAGAATTCTCTACACGTCGAGAAAGGAAAAGCCATCGGTTCGATACACGTTTTACCCAGACATACGAGAACTTGCAGATCAGAGCGACGTCCTTGTCATATCCTGCGCGTTAACTGACGAAACCAAGCACTTGGTGGACAAGCAAGTGTTGGCGGCCCTGGGAAAGGAAGGCGTAATCGTCAACATAGCACGCGGTCCTATAATTGACGAAGAGGAGCTCGTTAGGAGCTTGCTTGAAGGGAGGATTTCGGGTGCTGCCTTGGATGTGTTTGAGGACGAGCCCTTTGTTCCGAAGGAGCTCTGGGAAATGGACAATGTTGTCCTCACTCCGCATATGGCGGTCCATACAGTGGAGTCGTTTAGAGGCATATATGAGTGTGTGACTGCGAATCTTAGGGCTTTCTTCTCGGATCAGCCTCTGCTGACTCCGGTCTTAGACAACTGATATTGTCTATCTGCGAATAAAACAAAGCAAAGAGGTTCCGGATCCTTGCTGCTCGGTAATCTCATTTCGTTATGATATCATTAGATATACACTCTGCTTAGATAGATTTGTCGGTATCAAGCTGATCGGGCTGCTTAGCTTGTGCCTCTATTGGTCCTCGTCGAATGGTCGACAATGTGTTGTACTTGTAACAATGAGTCTGTTTGAATAAGAGTAGGGAAAATAAGGAATCCTACTTGCACCAAGTCCACACAAGTAAAATACTGATTGAGAAACTAAAACCAACTTTGAGATCCTCAAAACGGGGCTTCAGTTTCCCCTGAAATCGGAATTTAACTTAATCACCAATATCAAACCAATTGTTGTATGCGACAGTTAATTATTCAAAATAGACAAATAAATTAGATTCGGTTCAAGTCAATTTTTTTTTTATATATATATAAGGTGAAGATTTGGATAGGGTCAAGCCGTATTAGATCAACCCCGAGGCGCATCCTTTAAGATGAGAATACATAATTCGTGATCGTTAAGAAGGGGCGGGGGCAGGTGTTGGAGTAGTCAGCGACATATGTGCAATCTTGTCTGTCACGTTATTGATCTCTTGGAAACCGTGCGAGATCAAAACCGAATGGAAATGCTGAAGAGAGAGATGAATATTCGAGAGGATAACCTCTACCGTTCACGGACAACTCTGTCGACCTTTGACCGCGTTGAAAATCGTTAGATTGTCGTCTTCCACTAAGATAAAATGATTTTGAATGCATTGTGTGGTGGTTTTTGCCATCTTAAATTTCTCTGTTTCCTTTGAGTTGATGTTTTAGCTTGAATGTCTGTTGTTGTTTCGTATCCTCGGCCCGAACAGTAGAAGCCTACGCTTTCAAGAATAGATTAAGAGAGACACTTAATCTTAACACTCATCATAGCAAAATTGATTGAGACAGTTTGTGTGTTATTAATGCATTGAGGGGTGACTGAAAATGTCCTTGAGATATTAAGGGTGCGTTTGGAAAAATGGTAGCTGTTGGAGTAGCTGAGCTGTTAGGTAGCTGAAACTGTTGGATTATTTGTGTTAAATATAAGTTAATAAGCTAGTATAGTGTTTGGTAAACCTAGCTGTTGGGGTAGCTGTTGAAAACTTGTGAATAAAAAACCAAAAGCTCGGGTGAGTAGCGGTTAAAAAGCTTAGATTTTAAAAGCTAATTAAACTTAAATTTTATATTTATTTCATTTAAAACTATATAATATAAAAACCATAAGCCCCGAAAAGCTCATTGCTTTTGCCAAACAGAGCATAAAATGATTATCTCGGATTCTCGTTTAGATCTAATAAATTGTAGTAACGTTCAAATTCAGCATGTCTACATGGAAATCAAATGTGTAGCCGATTGGTTGACTATTCTAGATCACTTCTTCCCTACTACTTAAATTTTCTCTGACCATGAATTGCAAGTTCTCATCAGTAATAATGATCTAGGGTAAACTACGATGCATGTATAGTCCTCCCTAATCACTTTTCAGATGTGAAGTATCAAATCGTACCACGTATAATGGAGGGGATGAGAGAGAGATTGAAAAAAAATAAGTTATGGTATTTGAAGTGGGTAACAGTATTAAAGAGGCTTTAATGCTCCATCGGGCCTTATGATTTGGGCCTCAAATCATTAGGGAAAGTTATGGGCCTATGATCCATACTTGGAATCAATCCGAATTAAAATGGCCTATAAAAAGATTTCTTAAAAAATTGGCCAAATTGCAGAAAACCACCTTTTAAATAGGCTGTTTTGCGTGAAACTACCCCTTAAAACGAAAATTGCAGAAAACCATCCTTTAAAACTGTTTTCTTTGCAAAGTCACACCCATCACCCAATTTTTGTTAATTAAATGTTAAAGTGTGTAGAAATTTTATTATACACCTTATTCTTATTATTATTATTCTTATTATTCTTCTTCTTCTTCTTCTTCTTCTTATTATTATTATTATTATTATTATTATTATTATTATTATTATTATTATTATTATTATTATTATTATTATTATTATTATTATTATTATTATTATTATTATTATTATCTTCTTTCAATTCAAACTACAAGAAATTATTATTATTATTATTATTATTATTATTATTATTATTATTATTATTATTATTATTATTACTATTATTATTATTACTATTATTATTATTACTATTATTATTATTACTATTATTATTTATATTATTATAGAATGTCAACTAGTAATTACATAAAATTGGATGGGAGCCGGCTAACAAGCTGAGCTCCGCAACCCTTCTGAATGTTAAATGCAACTCTAGTCAAAACATGACAAGTATCCCTACTATATCCAGGTAGCCCTCTAGCAACTCCACATATCCGCTTGAGAAGTCCCATGGCATCATCCCCTAAGTCACCAATAGTAGAAAATGAAAACGGCAGAAAGTGATATCCCTTGTCTCCACAAACATTCTCATACTTTTTCCTTTTGTTTTCAGCAGCCAACCTGGCCGCCTTACCCGGGATGAAACCTGAAAGACCAGAATTGCTAAAGATAGAAGTACCCGTGATGTCAACACAAGTGTCTTTGCCCTGGAACCATCTGTAGAACAAAATATCAGCCGGGCGAAGCTCACCTCCCCTACCATCAGTCATACCCGTAGACGCCTCTCTACGCACAGAAATCCCGGCCTCCAAGCACTCATCATATAAAGCGTCTCGCACCATATTATGACGGTGTTTAACCCCAATATCAGTAGCACAAGCAAGAGCGTGATCCCCCCACGAATCCAAAATGCCCTTCTCACAAGCAGGACATTTGGCTCCAGCCTCGAACAACTCAATTCCAAGACGATACTTAATGATAGACCGAAAGGTGGCGGGGTTCATAACCTGACCAAGATCGGGTATAGGGGCAGCCTTTAGCCATTGTTGGGCCATAGGGAGTTTCAGGTTTGCAAACAAAGCTTCTTGCCTCCCAGTAAGAGCAAACTCCACCTTGAGGTGCTTCTCGACATTTTTGTAGTAACAACTAGCCAATTTCTTCATTAGACAGGGGGCTGGTTGTACCGCACAAATGTCCAAGACATTCTCACCAATGATAGTACTCCACCTAGAAGCAGCTGATCCGAAAGCAGGCCCATCACCAGAAACTTCAGAAGCTCTCAAAATACGATCCTGCAGCCCATGCGACAGGAGCCTCGAAGCAAGAAAAGCATAATGTAGCGTGTCAACAGCGGTGTAAACCCCAAGGCCACCGCAATCGATAGGCATGGTAGAAAGGCGCCAATGTAGAGCGCCAAAGCCTGAACCCCCGAGCGTCACTATATGTTCCAATGACATCCTCAACACATCATCAAAAACACATTGCGCATCTATGAAACATAAAGGTGAGGTTGTTCGCATAGCAAAGTAGAGACGAGAGACTCCCGCGCAGGCCCGCAAAAGCAATAACTCACATTGGGGATCTTCCAACCTCCTGATAGCCTCCATCAGGGCATTGGTTTTCAAAACCCTCTTCAATATCACCTCATTACAAAAGGAAGGATCCAAGATAACAGGCCCGCCAAGGAGTTTAACCCCTCCCACCGGACGTGAAATATGCTCAGGAAAAACCCCAACTTCCCTACAACGTGTGTCCTCATTCGGCCAGAATATTTCCGTCTTATCAATATTAAGGTGCAGTCCTAGGACTGGGCCATCCTCTCTGATAATGGAAAGAGCTCTACTGACCATCAAAGTGTCCCCAATCAGCGTTCCGTCATCCAGATACCAAGCATTAAGCTTTAGCTCACAACTATCCACAACCTTATAGATCAACGGATGCAACGTAAGGGAGAAAAGAAGAGGTCCAAGAGGGTCACCTTGCTGAACCCACTGACACGAATAGAGGACCTGATCACCATAATATAACCGAGCAGGACGAGCATAGCAGAACTCAACCCAATAGGCGATAAAAGGGCACATATGACGAACCTCCTTGATCATAGCACTGCGATCAACCAGATTGAAAGCATTTTTGAAATCTACCAAAAGCATAGTGAGACTATTATCACAACCCTGAGATTCCACTAATCTGTTAACCGCATGCAGCACAGCTTCTCCACCACCTGAAACACCAACCCCAAACTGAGCATTTTCAAGATAAGGCCCAAGGGCTTTACCAGCCGAAGATGCAGCCACTTTCGACACCAAACGGCGCCAGATTGACCCAATAGCAATGGGACAAATCCCCCCACCCGGCTTAAGGAGAGGTGTGAGTGGGGCACTTGCAACAAATTCACTCAAAGAAGCGGGACACCGGCCACTGAGAAATAAATTAACCACACTCGTTATAGAGTCAGAAACCTCCTCGACAATCGCCACAGCTGCACCACTAAAAGCATCCAACAAGTGTTGAGCGCGTAGCCCGTCTTTCCCACACAACGTGCCCTTTGGGAAGCTTCTTATTGTGTCTAAAACTAAGCTCCTGGAAACCTGCAAGGGGTCGCCGACAATAGGTTCAGGGGGCATGTAGGGTGCCGGGGAGAACGGATGTTTGTCTGCAAGCTCTCTAAGAGTATCATCTGTAAGCGGAGCGACACCCGACGACGTTAGAATGCGAATAGCTGCAGACAAATGCCCATCGCCAACCTTCCTTTTGAATTGTTTAATGGCTTGCTCCTGCTGACACTTCTCTTCACCTCTAGAAGGGGCATCAAAATTACCAGACAGAAGATCAAATACAAGACGATGAATACCCTCTGGTTCTCTCCACACCCGAATAGCCTCAGAAATACTATCAATCTGCAGACGCCTCTTCAACCCCGAACGATTTTCTGCGCTAGATTTGGGTCTGTACCTATGCAGGATACAAAAAGGCATAATAAAGAGACACACCCAGGCTGACACGCTCGATGGATCAGAAGTAAACCTATCAAGAGCGTCCTTAAGAACTCTCGCAAAACCCAATTTACACTTCCACGGAACATTCTTAACTGTATGAACTTTAGCACTAAACACCCTCTCCAATAAAGCAACATTAAAACTCACATTCAGCGCAAGATCACCCCGATCATCGACCGAACCTATAACAAACGACGAACTGCCAACATCAATAACAGGACGGGGCAACCCGTGAATAAAAAAGGCAATAGTTCCGTCATCAGATAAAGGAGCTTCAACAACATCTCCGTCATGGAAACAATTTTTGGAGACGGTATGGGTGACACAACAATGTCCGCAAAACCAAAGACCAAGTTGTTGTAAAACCACCTCAAACTGCCCATAGATATCAAGATTAGACCCAAGAAGGGCTTTAAAGCAAAAAAGTTAAAAACTATAAATATAAAAAAAAATTGTTTTTTTTAAATAATTTCATACTTACAAAAAAACTCTATAAAAAATTGATGTGTAATTTATGTTTTATACATATAAAAAAATGTGTAATGCTAGGGCTACTTGAAGAAAATAATTTTTTTTAAAAAAATAATGTTTCATATAGTTTTTATTATTCTAAAAATGTATGTGGAACAGTGAACATATTTTTAGAATAATAAAAACTATATAACATATTTTTTTAAAAATGTATTTTCTTTGAGTAACCTTTTAGTAATATACACTTTCTAAAATATATAAAACATCAATCATATCTATTTTTTTATAGAGTGTTTTTACTAATAAGTGTGAAATTATATTTAAAAAATGATATTTTATTAAAAAAATTACTTTTGAAAAACATGTTAAAAGGTAAAAATTAATTAATACCGATTGGGTAAAGTAAAATAATAAAACAAGGGATATAATTGATTTTCATCCACTTTAACATTTAATTAACAAAAATTGGATGATGGGTGTGACTTTGCAAAGAAAACAGTTTTAAGGGTGGTTTTCTGCAATTTTCGTGTGTGTGCCATTGAATAATCTTTTTCAATCTTGCTAGTGTAATGGGCAAATACGCTCCATGAATTTCTCTCTAAAAAATGGTAAGTGCAGCGTGAATAGCTCTTCATCCCCCCTTCTATGTTCTTCACGACCCATGTCCGTGTTGGTCGAATGACCGGTGTCTTTTGGTGTCAAGTATGATGCACCTGGACACGCTTATGCTCCGTCTTTTGTAATTCAATATGTAGTTAACGCATTTTGTACTTATGGGGAATTCGAACATGTCAGCCAACGACGATGTACATGACATATAATGCTTTTAACATGTCAAGTAATACCTTTGACATGATAGTTGATAGTTTTGACATGATAATGCTCTATGTGCATCTTGGTCGACTAACCGGTGCGTTTTTGTGTCACTTATGATGCACTTGGAAATGCTTATGCTACATAACGAGTAATTGAGTATGTGGTTCACACATTTTGTTTTTTGTTTGGTCAAGTGGTTCACACGTTTTGTAATTATGGGATATTCGAACTTGTCATTCATAGACGATGTAAATGACATGACAGTCAGAGTGAGCGGACTTATCGCATAAATCATTCAAGGCTGAATTTGAAACCAAGTTCAAAAATAGAAGTCTAGCAGAAGAAATCATTTCTGTCATACTTTTTCCCTTATATGAACACGACAAAATCATTGATGTTTAATACATAACTCTCCCCACTTGGTACATCAGATCGATCAAAGGAAATCCTGCATACATGACAGGAACTGCTATTCACCCTATGGTTTCCTACTGGACATCATTCGATTGTCTACTGGACACGTTTTAGGTTTTTCCTCTCTTTCGGGCTATTGTCTTGTCACCCTTTGCTGCACAATTAAGGCGACAAGCTTGAATAAGAAGACGTTAAGAGACCAATTTAAACCAAGTTGAAGGTTCCAAATTGAACTAAGTATTGTATATACGAACTTTCTTCATGCATCGGATCTGCTTCAAACAAATCCTTTATATGAGTAATTTGCTTCATCTGACAACAATAGAAGCAATCAATTGATCCTGAACTTCTGATTACATAGTATCAAGTCTCTCAAAGATGATTCAAGAAATAGCTAAAGATATTAATTGACAAAAAAGCAATGAAATGTGAAATTCTATGGGGAATTAAAAGCAAACATTTTATTAACAATCAATGAAATTAACGAGAAATTCTCTGGCCAGTACAATTCCCACCAGAAATTCTGCTACATCATTTGGCTTTGCAATTAGTTACCAATGTCTGTCTCATTGGTCTTTTTATTCATACGGAGTATCTATGTTCAGACTATTCAACACCTATCCTTTGTGTAGTTGTTGAGCCATGATTGATCGTTTTTTATCTTGTTTTCATAGATACTTCGTCTTGCTCTCTCTTTCTCTACGTTTTCCATGGCTGCACTAATTTCAGTGCTTCGTTTCTCAATCTGATTGATCAGGGCTTTATCTATTTGCCTTCTTTATCTATTCCACTTATTCCTTCTTTATCCTATAGCTTTATTTATTTGCCTTATATATATAATCTTCATTTAAAAAAGATATTGATTGTGAAAATCTTAACTTAATGAAAGAAAATAACATGACAGGTAATGTTATTAACATGACAGGTTATACTCTTTAACATGACAGATAATGCGAATAACATGACAGGTAATGTGAATCGATCCTCTTCTTCTTAATGAAAGAAAATAATATGACAGGTAATGATCTTAACATGACAGTTATACCCTTTAACATGACAAGTTATGATGTCATCCTCAAGCGAAAGAAGAAGGCTCCACCTTGGGAGTCGTTAAAGAAACGGCGTTAATTATTTTATTATTTATATTTCTTAATTATCATATTTTATTATTTCATATATTAGGATTTTAGATTAAGTTTTATCTTCTAGATTTATTTATCTTTAGGATTAAAATTCTAGCTTTATCAACCTAAATTCTATCTTGCACGGTAGAATTGGTTCTTAGGTTTTCTATTTAAACATTGTAGTTCTATTGAAATTAATCAGATTGAATAGAATTGAGAAACCCTTTTATGGATTAAAGGGTTCTCGATTATCAATCCCAAAAACAACTATCCGGTTCTTTATGTTCTTACGGCACTACACAGTCATCACCTTCACAATCACCATCACGTTGTTCTTTAATCAAAACCGAAATCAATTATCACCTCTTCGCCGGAACCAGCGCAAAGAAGGAAGGAATTCCATTGGAGGCTCCTCGCAGGCTCGCGCCCAGGCGCGCGGCGCTCGCCCTCGTGAGCGCTGGCCACCATCGACTTCGCTCCAACATCCGGCGACTCGGGGACCTCGCGGCTGTGCTCTCTCGCCTCGATCGCTCCCGCGTGCTCTCACCTGCTCTCGTCCTCGCAGTTGCTCGACGCCGCGCCCTGAGGGACACTGTTCCTGCGCTTCAGCGCTGCCGTTCCTGTGAAGCCGCGCCTCGCCACCAGCGATCGCATCCAGCGCTCCCGGGTTCACACCAGCGCAACCGGAGCCTGTTCGGCGAGCCGTCGCAGACCTTCCTTTCCTGTGCTTTCATCCTTGATACGTTTGGGATACCCGATCCTTCGCCTGTGGGCTTCAGATCAAGAACCACGCCGTATATTTGTCCCATCTTGCAATGCTCTTCGACGGCTCGCCGAACAGACTCCGGTTGCGCTGGTGTGAACCCGGGAGCACTGGATGCGATCGCTGGTGGCGAGGCGCGGCTTCACAGGAACGGCAACGCTGAAGCGCAGGAACAGTGTCCCTCAGGGCGCGGCATCGAGCAACTGCGAGGACGAGAGCAGGTGAGAGCACGCGGGAGCGATCGAGGCGAGAGAGCACAGACGCGAGGTCCCCGAGTCGCCGGATGTAGGAGCGAAGTCGATGGTGGCCAGCGCTCACGAGGGCGAGCGCCGCGCGCCTGGGCGCGAGTCTGCGAGGAGCCTCCAATGGAATTCCTTCCTTCTTTGCGCTGGTTCCGGCGAAGAGGTGATAATTGATTTCGGTTTTGATTAAAGAACAACGTGATGGTGATTGTGAAGGTGATGACTGTGTAGTGCCGTAAGAACATAAAGAACCGGATAGTTGTTTTTGGGATTGATAATCGAGAACCCTTTAATCCATAAAAGGGTTTCTCAATTCTATTCAATCTGATTAATTTCAATAGAACTACAATGTTTAAATAGAAAACCTAAGAACCAATTCTACCGTGCAAGATAGAATTTAGGTTGATAAAGCTAGAATTTTAATCCTAAAGATAAATAAATCTAGAAGATAAAACTTAATCTAAAATCCTAATATATAAAATAATAAAATATGATAATTAAGAAATATAAATAATAAAATAATTAAGGCCGTTTCTTTAACGACTCCCAAGGTGGAGCCTTCTTCTTTCGCTTGAGGATGACATCAGGTTATAACCTTTAACCTTCCTCAAATCCGTCTCTGCTCTCTCGCCATTGCAAATCTACCATGGCGACCGTTTTCTGCTCTCTCGCCGTTGTGGCTGCAAATCTACCATGACGAAGAACGGGTTGCGCGCATTTGGCGGAAACCATATTAATTAGTTGAGGGCTCAACAATCACGATTTCTCGAAATTCAGCCGTCCAACAAGAGAGGAGAGGCATGCCTAGACTTGAGCAAGAGCGGGAGAAGAGCGAGGATGGTAGCGAAAAGGTTGTCGTCGAGGGAGATGAGAGAGATAATCCGGCATGCCTAGACTTGTCATTATGTATAGTGTACATAATGACAAGTATTAATGCGACTTCATTATTGATTGGACTTGTCCCGAAACAAGGGGCTTCTTACATGACTATAACAAGGGCAAACACTTACTACCACAAGGGGGTTCTTATATACTAGAAAAAACCAAATTGTGTCCAGTAGACAACCATAAATTTAATACTCCGTTTGTCTCATAATTTAAGTCGTTTGACTTTTTAACACGTTTTTTAATGTGTTAAAAACTTAATTAAAAACAACTAATTACATCACTTCCTCCACCATCAACTTCAATGGCTCGACAATCCGCCTTGTCCTGTAACCAGTACACCATAATGAATATTTCATCTTACATGACATTTATCAATTACTTACATGTTACATACTGCAGTTGACATGACAGTCAGAGGGACCCTAATTACCTCTTCAGTTTTCTTAGGAGGTGCATCCGACGCACCCCCTTGTCCATCCCAGTGTCTCCAAACTCGGCCGTGATCTCATCGTTTCTGATCGGCGGTGATCTCATCGATTCTGATTGGTTCACCAAACAAGACGAGGAAAAATTTAGTACCAACTCTTGCTCTCTCATTTTCCAGGAAAATTTTGATTTGTTTCTTCAATGGAAATAATAATACAAAAATCAGGGATCAAGTTATAAGAAGATTAAATAAATGACGAATTGGGATTTAGATAAATATATATATATAATATAATTTAAAGTGGCAAAGACAAAGGAAAACAGGTAGACGAGGGCCTCAGACATCCAAGGAATGATAGGAGCAGCACAAGCTCTCAAGCCCGGCAAAGGCGAAAGCTCTCAGGCGGCAACTGCGAATGTCTCTTGAGAAACAAGCCTTTCAATTTATCATCACCGGCCTCTCTTTCTTTCAATTTCTCTTTTGACATATAATTTAAACAAAAAAAATTGACAAAGATCAAATCCTATATCTAACTTCGGAGATATCTCAGACATCCAAGAAAGATTAAAACAGCACAAGCTCTCAAGCCTCGGCAAAGGCGAAAGTTCTTAGGCGGCAACTGCGAATGTTCTCATGAGAAACAAGCCTTCAAATCTATCATCATCGATCTCTCACCAATCAAACACAAAAATAAAATAAAATAAAATAAAAAGATTAATACTCGATTCAGAGCACAAATACCTTAATCGAAAACCTAATTAATTCAAAATTGAAATTCGATGTTGAATTGATCCCTGAATTTGGGGGAAATCAAACTTTAAAATCGATTAAAAAAATCATTGGAAATGGAAGAAATTGAAGGTCTCGGATATCCAAGGAAGAAATTGAAGCAGCAGAAGCTCTCAAGCCGTGAATCAGACCGGATCTGTGTCAATTGGATCCACAATTCACAACCAAACAAATCACAATTCGAAGACAATTAGACCGTGAATCGAGCACTTGAACAGAGAAGAGAGTCAGAGACGCCAGTCGAGCCGTGAATCCAGTCGAGCACCGCCACCGACACCAGTCGAGCACCGCCAATCGAGCCGTGAATCGTGATCCACCACCGCTGACACCAGAGAAGTCGAGCACTCGAACAGAGAAGAGAGTCAGAGATGCCAAAGAGAAGAAGCCAAAGGGGCTCAGCCACCGCCGCTCCTTCTCCGGCGCCTCCGCCGCCACCGCTGCTCTTGACTCCTCCGATCCGGCGCCTGTTGTCCTTCGATCGGAGCCCCGACTCCCTCTTGTCCTTCGATCGGAGCCCCGACTCACCTTGAGGATCTTCTTCCTCTCTCCCCTACGTCACTCCCTCTCTCCTCATTAATTTCCCCGGTTTCACCTTCTCTTTTTACCGGCTGATATTGCAAATTTTTAAGGGGGAAGGTTAATCTTTGCAAATTGTATGGATAGTGGGTTAGGCATGCAAAGTTTTTCGGGTCAAGGGTCATTTACTATCATTTCTTTTATTACGGGCATAACGTTTTTTTATTAATAAAAGGTTTGTGTTTTGATTTAAAAAATCAACAAATTATGTCAATCAAATATCCATTAATGCTTTATAAATTTAATGTAATTGATCGACAAAATTTATAAATTTATTTATTTTAATTTCATTTTATGCTAAACATATTATAAATTATATAACCAAATACCTAATTAAAAGTAGTTATATATTTATAATTACATTATAATTATAGTCAATGGGAATGCAAACGCATAATTCATTTCAAATAATTCCTCATATAAATATCATTTCAACATTCATAATATAGTATTGATGAAGCAACGTACATAACTATAAGCTAAGACAATAACCGAGCTTATTTTCATATGAAATAATACAAATGAGATTATTATATAAAAACCGATATAATGAGAATTTCATTGAATCTTTTTAGATTTAATAATGATATTAGTAATAAGTATAAAATTAAAAAATAAAAAAAATTAATAAATACTTATTCTGTTTCTCTTTATTTGTCATTTGCTATTCATACCTGCACGGTTTATTAGTTTTTAAATAATAAATTATTTTTTATTTATTTTTAAATAATTTTATACTTATTTCTAATTAAAAAATAAATAAAAACTACATATATTATACATAGTTTTTTCTTAATAGGTGTTGTTTGACCTACATGATGGCGAGGCGAGGGCACACGTTGGAGCTTAATTAATACGTAGTAAATGAAGTAATTAGCACAAAGGATATGAGGAACTTGCTTGACCCACAATTCAATGGATCCTACCTTCAATTGAATTTCTTGGTGGAGGAAATTGCTTGACCAACAAGTTGTTTCTAGAAGATCCATCATTAATTGAATTCATTACTATATATATATATATATAGATAATTAATACGGAGTAGTTTGCTTTAAAAAAAAAAAAGAAAAGAAGATGAATATCCGTAAGTATTAAGAAAAGTCCACGCCTTTCATCTTCTAGAAGTAGTAGTCCATCTACCTCTCGCCTCTTACCTTCTCATACAAACGCACGCGCGCACATATATTAATATTAATTAATATTAATATTAATATAATACTATTGTTCATTTGTTTGTGCGCCAAGAAAAGTTTCTTACGTTCTTTAACGTGTAAACAAATAATCTCACTTTTTAGTTTTCACAACCAGCGAATAACTCCAGCATTGCATTGCTTTTAAATAATCAATACATAAGCCAATTGTTTTAAGTACACAAATTTTATCATAGAAATAAATTGAATTTTTAATTATATATAATTTGCAATTAATAATCTCGATCTCATTATAAAAGTTTAATTATAAATACGTAAATACAAGTGTATGAAATATAATTATAATATTTTAAAAACTTTTTTAAAATTAAATTTAACTAAAATAAATAAGTGGTACGGATCTTCACTTGTGACCAAACTCATGTAAACAATTACAATATTTCATTAAGTAATTATAATTACTTTTTGTTCGGTCGAAGAAATATACTTCATATTAGTATTAAGAGCATGTCCAACAGATACCCCAAATTTTCTTCAAAATGGAGAATTAAAATTCATCTTCTCCAAAAAAAAAATCGTGTCAATTCCAACAGCTTCTCTGTTATGAAGAATTGTTAATTGTTTTGTTTAATTGTAAATTAATTTTGAATTGAAATTTTGCAGATGTAATCAATGGCTTCAACTTGAACGTACAGTTCTTGGAAAAGAACAGCAAAATCAACAGATTTTATAACAAAATTAGCTTAAGCTTATTATATAGGGGAATTACCATCCCTTTTTATATGATCAATCATCAATTTATCTACTTTGCAATTGGTATGGGATATTTGCACAATCTCAATTCTTGTGTCAACCCTATAAAATATAGGGTAAATAAACTGAACTTGAAACTTCATGATTAATCAAAACAAGATAGGTTGATAGATGTGAAAAAATATTGAATTCATGAAGAACTGATCACCCGGATATCTTCTTTCTTGATCGAAAATTTGTTGAACATCTTGGATCAGAGGATGGAAGAACGTGGGATAGAGAACGCCAAATTTTTTGCCGCTTGCTGCAAATATGGGGAAGAGACCCTAATTTTTGCAGTCAATCTCTATTTTAGAGAATGGGTTGGGGAAGCCGTTGGGTTAAAAATCAGCCCAATATTCCCTAAAAGCCCAAAATTCTCCAAAATGGAGAAGCTTTTGGGAATGCTCTAAGTTAACATTGAAGGTACGCACTCACGTACGTAAGCGAAATATGGAAGGTACGAACTCACGTGCGTAAGCGCCTTAATTTCTACCTAAAAAGATTGCTATATATCTTAATACAATATTGTTCAATATGTTTTGACAATGGCTAATCTTATATTCTTATTGAGCTCTTTGATTCCTCTTAGTTTAATTATTTTAGTCTTTTTTATAAATGAGTTTTTTTTAGGATCGATACTTTATTTGATAGGAAATTCTTTCCAATTAGATTTACTATATTATGCCCTATAAAATAGAAAGACCGAATTTATCAAACATATACTCAATTGAAACACAACTAAGAATGATGAGAAAAATAAAATTATAACACCAATTGTTAATAATTCTAAAAGCTCACTTGGTGGTGGAAATAGAAAGTGAAAAAGGATTAGATGGGAAAATCCAAAAAGCATGGGTTTTAAGCTAAAGTGTAAAGGGTTCTTCAATATTGAATCGATTTTATGATGCGAGATTTAAAGTAAACTAGGGGCGTGTTTGGATGAGGATGAGAGTGGGTGGAAGAGGATGGGGGTGGGCTTTGGGTTTCGTGCATGCGTGTTTGGCAACGGGATGGAAGTAGATGGAAGGGGGTGGGGATGGAAATGAAACACCAAAAAATGGGATGGGAAGGGAACCCACGAAAAGGAGGATTTAGGGGATGGGGATGAAAATCTCCCAAATTTGCCCCCATCTTCAACCTTCTTCCTCCCTCTCTCCTACCCCTACCCCTACCGCCACCGCCCACCACCACCGACGCCGTCACCCACCGCCGCCGCATATAAATCCCCTTTCCTCCTCCGATCAATCTCCCTCGCCGGCAATTCCTTCTCCGGCGCCCTCCTGTCGTCGACCGCGTAGAAGTGGAGGAGCTTGAATTCGCCAGTAATGGCGGAGTATCCGAGCGCGACACTCGAGATCAACTTGAAATTGGGAGCCACGTAGAAGTGGAGGAGCTTGAAGTCGTGGTTATCAGTCAATACAGAGCTTCATCTGGAGCAGACGCACCGGAGCCGGCATAGGGATTTCGCGGGAAAGCGAGAGAAGATGTCGAAGAGGAGCTCGTTGGGGAGCTGGTGGAAGATCGGGGGATCTTCGCCTTCCTCGTCCGCCATTGAAGGGGCGGAGCGGCGCGCCGGTGGCCGTCGAAGGTGGCCAAAGTCGTCGAGAGGGGTTGCTGGCTGTTGGGCTTCAACTGAGAGAGGATGGAAGAAGAAGTTGAGCTTTTAGGGTATTTGGGAGGGTATTTTCGTCATCTCATGTGGTTAGTGGGGGTAATTTGGACTTTTTTCGGTTCTCCATCTTCCCAACCATCAAAATACAACCAAACACGAACGGGATTAAACTGGATTCAAAATTCCACCCGGTCCACCCCGAAATTCCATCTCCATCCCTTCCATCCCCAAAATTCAATCCCCATCCACCTAGCCCCATCCCGTTGCCAAACACTGCCTAGGTCTTTATCCAAATATTAAAATAGAAGGTGAGGAACTTAACCTTTGTGTCATGTATAGGGGTATATATGTGATATGGGTATTAGTATATATATATACCCTTACTTGTAATTGGGGGAATCATCCAATCAATAATCAATCCAATTACTCTTTACTCTTTCTCTTAAACCCTTACTCTCTCCCCCTTTACTCTCTCTTATCCCGAAACTCCTTCCCTAATCTCTCTATCTTTCTCTCTAATCTACATGAATCATGTATGAGATATGACAAATTGGTATGAGAGCCACAAGATCAAGCTATGGCGGACGGCCTGAAGATCATGGAGGAAAATCGGCGAAAGACGAAAAACCAGCTCCAACAATTCAGGGCAATTGTTAATGCATTTAAAGGTATTTAAAAATGTCATTGGAAAGTTGAATTGATCATTTTCAACTTTCTAATGGATTTATGTCATTTTCAAACGGTCTATATTCATCATATGTTTAGAAAATTATAGAGCATCGGATAGATTATTCTTGCTTGGAGGTTGCAATCAGGTGGGTTGAGTTTGGCCATACCCGTTCTAGTTCGGTCAGTCTCTAGTCGGTCATATGTCATGTATTTATGCATTCGAGTCGAGTTGGGTCAAAATGCATTTCGGTTCGGGACATGTTATATTTAATTTTATTATAAAATGATTATTATTTTTGTTTATCTTAATTCTTAACTACTTTTTTTTTTACGGTAGACAAAGATTAGGTCAGCCTTGCCAAGACAAAGCTCAATTCTTTGATCATCACACGGGATGATGTTACAAAGTTTCCGATTCATTGAAGTGTATCCAACTTACATACCACAATAACTTTTGCAATAAAGTCAACAATACCATTTGCTTCTAATGTTCCCGAAATTCCTTGCATGCAAACAGATTTCTTCAATAGTTTTGAAAATTTCCCAGGGAACAGATGATCTCTCGTTGATTGCCAAGATGGTGCCAATACTGTCGACTTCCAAAATGAGTTTCTCGATGCGAGGGTCTTATATGAACACGAGTAGCTCGAATGTGACTCGTTCTCGTTCGATAAAAACTCAGCTTGAGCTCGTTCATTTTCTAAACAAGCCGAGTATAAGCACATTTTTAAGCTCGCCCCAACGCTCGGCTCGGTCGAATTAAGCTCGAATAGCTTGAATTTTATGGAATTTATAAAAATTTCTTTAAGTTGTTGTATAATAAGCAAGTATAATTGCTTAAAGCTCGAAATAAACTCGGCTCGAACTCGTTCATTTCCTAAACAAGCCGAGTATGAACACATTTTTAAGCTCGAATCAAATTTTAGGTTCTGCTCGAGCTCATTCATATTCTAAATGAACTGAATATGAGCAAGCAATACTCGTCTCGTTTGGCTCAAATTACAACAGATGCCTTTAGCAATGGCTGCTTTGATGCCCATACAGAATGTTATTGATTCTCTTAAAATTCACTTATTTAGTTATATTAGGTCTTATTATATGTAATTTATATTATTTATGTTATTGGTGTGTTGAAAATGTGAAAAATTAAAGTAATCACAAAAGTCAGGTCTTGTTTGGGTCGATCGGGTCAATGATCGGTTGAGTTTGGGTTGAGTCGATTAGTTTGTCTATGTTTATGTATTCGAGCATCAAGTCAAAATGGGCAAGGCTCAAATTCAGTTCGGGCTGCGCATGCTGATAGATTTTTCGGGTCCAGTTGGATCCGAATTCATGTGGTTCAAGTTGAGTCAGGTCTTGTTAGCTCTAGTATTTCTAACGAAATTAGGTTAAATCTTATCTTAAGCATGTATTTCTATATTGATTAGCTGGAATTGGATAAAAAATTTGTAAAATATTATCTTTGAGTATAAATATATTTCTAAATTTTACTATCTGAATTTTTTTCCTAATTAAAAAAAAAAAAACCAAGTGACACCATATTTATGGACTGTGTGGGTGAAGTATTTGTGAATTGTGATGGATAACTGTAGCAGGAGGGGGCAGGGGAGGGGGTACGTGTACGTCTGCATTTCAAGTAACTACTACTGCTACTAGTTTCATTGTTCTCTTACCACACCAATATATCAATTACTTGCCCCAATCGGTGGCTCATTGCAAGAGAGCAAGGATATATCAGAAGGTTTCGGGTTCGGTCTCTACTTTCATTCATTTCTTTGATTTTCAAGGTGGGTTCCTCATCAAATAAAAAAAAAAACTTATTAGATTGTTCTGTTACCACACCAATATATGAATTCCTAATTGTATCCTATGTTACACGGAAACAGAAACGGAAACCGGAAAGGAAACGGAAACGGAAACGGGGAAACGGCAATCCGAATTTTGTAGGAAACGGAAACGTCGAGGAAACGGCAATATGAATTATATGTTCATTTAAAGGTCTAAATAAGAGCAATAAACATATCATCAAGTGATACACGTTGAATGCATCATTAAGGCTACAAATTAAAATGTTAAATGATGTGATAAACAGTGCCCTTACTTATTAACAGAAATCAATACAGACATGTCAAATATATTAAATGTCTTGCAAACCAACAAAATAAAGTAACTTAGTTTTAAAATAACAACATAATCAAGAAAAACACAAAGTAATCAATCCATCATAATCTTATACTTAGCTGACTCTTCCTTAAGTTTTGGCTTATCAGAGAAACTTGTACATGAGGGTTTACCGAAGAGAGCTTAGAGGGAGAGAGTACTGAACAAGTGAGAGGAGGGAGGACCGAAAATGGAGGAGAAGTAGGCGACATGGATAGAAGGAAACGGGAGTTTCAGACGGGAGGAAGGGAAGTATGATTTGGGGTTTGATTTTTTTATATTTTTTAACTATAAAATTAGTGGAAACGCCATTTGGCAAGTCAGAAAAGTTTCTGCCTTTTTTGGTCAACGAAACGGTCAAAGTTTCCGACCTCTCAGAAACGTTTCTGAGGTGTTTTCGCGGAGTTTCGGAGTTTCTCAATATACAGAAACGCGAAACCGCTATGAAATAGAGTTTCGGGGTATCATAGATTGTATCAATGCCTTATTAAATAAAAATGTTGTACAGTTGGCATTTAAAGCATACACCCCCACAACTTGTTCCTTCATGCTACTCACTTTCAGTCACCCTTCCAATTCATATACACTCCTAGGTTTGTTGGTGGTGTTCGTGGTCTCCGAAGATTCCTTCCAATTCATATACACACGACGTTCCCCCCACCTGGATGAGGGATCTTCGGAGACCACGAACACCACCAACACGATCAGCTAGTGCTGTCCCATGCGCTCGCTATCCACTTCTCCGCGACGACTTCCTTCCTCTCGTTGTTGTATCCGCTAGTTTGCTTAGGTCTTGGGTTCTTTCCGGGTTTTCTTTGGGTGCTCTTTTGATGTATTTTATGTTATATTTTCTATTTCATTGTTGTATGTTTAGACGGCTTGACGTCTGCCGACTTTGTCGGCCTCTCGAGGTCCGGGCCTATCCGGCCTCGAATTATTTCCTTATAAAAAAAAAAAAAAAAAACACTCCTAGGCGTTCTTTTTTTGATAATTTTATTCTCATTATTATTATTGATAAATATAAGATTATTTGAAAAAGTTAATATTTAATACGTAGTATAATCTAATTATTTAATACGTAGTAATTCAAAACATAATAACATAAGTAGTGTGCTCACTTACAATTTTATTCAAGCATTCCATTCTAATTGTATTAAAATTGAAACAATTTCAAAATAATTAATTGTATTATATTTTTTAAAATAATAACGTTTCAATTAATTATACTCCACCGTTAATTAAACTTTTGTTTTAGAAAGTAAATCTTGTTAATAAAAACTTGTCATTCTAGGTATTTTGTCGTCTACTTTACGAAATTGCCATTGTAATGATTAAATAGTTGTAGGGCTTGGCTTCGTCTGTCGTCTTCGATCATATCTAGTTTGATTAGGTCTGCTTAGTTTCATTATTTTAGAGTGTGTTTGTCTGTTTTGCATCATTATGTATTTTGCAGGTTATGTCTTTTAGACGGTTCGCCGTCTGCCGACTTTGTCGGCCTCTCGAGGTGTCGGGTCTGTCCGACCCTCGAATTATTTCCTAAAAAAAAATAAGCGTGCATATTTTTAAAATGACAAGTTTTAATTAACAGATGAATGAAATATTATATTTCTTAATTTGAAAGTAATAATAACAACATTAAACAATAACACATCAAATAAAAATAAAGATCGAAAGAGTAAAAGATTTGAGTTTCACACGACTTTCCTCACACGCCTAGCTTTTCAGATTCGCCGGCCTCGTATATAAATGTCATCATCTCCATTGAATTGACACCAACTTCCATTCCCCTCGCCTCTTTCTTCCTTCTTCCCAAACCTGAAAATCTCTGTTTCTGTATGACATTGAATTCGGGACCAGTTGAGGTTGAGATGCAATCACATCTACAACAAGACATGAATTCCCCGTACTCTCCCAGCTTTAACACCCTTTTCAACGCCGATGTCGTAGCTAGAGTCACCAGCGAAATCCCGGCCGCCGACGATGACGGCTTCTTTCCCAACGGCGTTCCCTGCAACGGAATCAGATACGACAACCGAGAAGATTGTTCGGATACCGAAGACGAGGACGCTTTTGAGTTCAATCTCTCCGATTTGGTCCCCGCCGACGGAGATATTCGGCCTGTGTACCCGGTGTTCGACCGCCACCTGCTTCTAGATTTCGATCTAGTAGGAGAGATCGAATCACCGCCTTCGAATCGCGAGGAGGAGTCCACCAGGGCTCAGATCCAGCTCAAGAACCTATTCCTCGAAGATCGCGGCAGCGAACATCCGTCCCCGTCGTCGTCCTCCTCCGAGGCGGACGAATTCGACCAGATCCCGCCGGGAACGTACTGCGTTTGGGCGCCGAACAAGTCGCCTTTGGCTCCCCCGTCTCCTGGAAGGTGTACGAAGAGCAGCTCGACCGGATCGTCGAAGGCGTGGAAGTTGAGAGATCTCCTCCTGAAGAGGAGCAAGAGCGACGGCAAGGATGGAGGCCGGCTCATGATGCTTTTGACGCCGAAGAAGAAGGCAGAGACGCAGGCGCCTGGATTTAGAGGAAGCGCGATCGCGTCAGGCGGCGGCGGCGGAGCTGGGAGGAAGGCGGCGAGGGAGACGGGTGGAAGGTACTACGGCGGAGGGGAGAAGAACACGAGGAGATCGTATCTACCGTACAGGCAAGACCTGGTGGCGGGATTCTTCGTGAGTCGTCACGCATTACGCAAATCGCACCTTTCAACTTTCGGATAAAAAGAAGGGAATGTGAAAAGCTAAACCGAAAAGAGGAAAATGAACCTTGTCAAAAGAAAAGAAAAGAGGAAAATGAAACTTTGATGGCTCAGCTAGCCCAAATCGACAAAGCTCTATAGGTTTCGTCATTCGTAACGACAGAGGAACAATTGTGGCAATTGGTGGGGAAAAAATTGGGAAACAAACACCTTTAATAGCAGAAGCCCTTGCCCTCAGGAGTGGAATTATAAATGCTAGACAATTGAACATCGACAAACTCATCATTGAAGGTGACTCGCTCATTATTATCAATTTTCTTAGTAAAGGCATCAAATGCCCATGGGAAATTGAACTCGTCATGTCTGACATCTGTTCTCTCATCACTGGGATTAACGAAGTTTCGTATTCACACATTCTTCGTTCTGGTAATTGCGTGGCTGATCGGGTTGCACACCTTGCCCACGTAACCAATAATCCCAATCTCCATAGTGATTCTGGTCTCGCTAACCTCATCCGCAAGGATGCCATCGGATAACGACTCCGTCGTATCCGAATTCTTACCCAATCAAAAAAAAAAAAAAAAAAAAAAAAAAGAGGAAAATGAAATGTGAAAAGCTAAAAGAAGGGATTTTTTTTTTGTGTGTGTGTGTAAAGGGAATGAAATATTAATTTGTAACTGTATGCACAATGTATATGTATAAAGTTTTGTTTTGGAAATGCCATTGTCGACTATGACTTCATTGAATGGGGTCATCCTCAAAACTCTATTACCTAACAAGGAGACAATCAAGGTTTATATAGTACCTCAATCACACGTATATTATGTGATGATATCTTGACATTATTACAACATTGCCCCAAAACATAGAGAAATGGCAAAACTAGATGAAACTATAAGATAATTAAGTTAAAAGACATGATATTTTCCATATTTCCCTTCAAGTTGGACTTGGGGAGAATCCAACAAGTCCCAACTTGGATGAGAGAAAGAGATGTTGTTTCTCACCCAAAGGCTTGGTCATAAGATTAGCTAATTGAATGCCAGTTCTGACATGTTGTGGTTGAACAAAGCCATCTTGCAACCTTTCACGAACATAATGACAATCAATCCTTAGATGCTTAATTAGTCCTTTCATGCAAAACAGGATTTTCAGCAATGTGCAAAGCTGCCTTGTTGTCACAGAACAAGGGTATAGGCTTTGGAATAGTGGTCATAAGAGCTTGTAAGATGCCATCAATCCATACCAACTCACTTGTGGTCATGGACATACTTCTATATTCAGCTTCTGCAGAAGATTTAGACATCGTGTGTTGTTTCTTTGTCTTCCAAGAGAGAAGAGAAGTGCCAAGAAAAACATTGTAACTAGTCAGTGATCTAGCAGTAAATTGGCAAGCACCCTAATCTGCATCACAATATCCTATGACAGTAAAGGCAAAGTTGTTTGAATAATGAAGACCAACTGAAAGGGTCCCTTTCAAGTATCTCACTAGATAAAGAGCAGCTGCATAATGAGGCTCTCTTGGTTGAGTCATAAACTGACTAAGATGCTGAACTGCATATTATATGTCAGGTCTGGTGAGTGTAAAAAATAACAGCTTGCCAATCAATCTTCTATAAGATTCTCCATCTTGCATAATAACTCCTAAATCAGTGGATAATTTTAATCCTCTTGGAAGAGGAAAGGGGGCTGGCTTGTAGTTAGTAAACTTGCAGTCCCTTAGTATATCAACCACATATTTTCTTTGATGGAGTAACATACCTGCCTCATCTCTGTATAATTCCAAGCCAAGAAAGTACCTGGTAATCCCAAGATCTTTGATTGTAAAAGCAGAATGCATAGCTTGTTTGGTGTGTAAAATGACCTGCTCATCATCACCAGTTAGGATCAAATCATCTACATACACAAGAGCAACCACAACTCCTTTTGACACTTTCTTTATGAAAAGAGAATAGTCTTCAGTTGATTTCATAAATCCCACCTGTGACAAAAAAATTACTCAATTCCACATTCCACTGCCTAGAAGCCTGTTTCAACCCATATATGGATTTATGAGGCTTGCAAACTTGCCCTGGTTTTCTAAGAAGAAAACCTTCTGGAGGCTGCATATATACTTCCTCATCTAAATGACCATGCAGAAAAGCATTATTAACATCAAGTTGATGAAGAGGCCGGTTCTTCATTGTGGCAACAACTAGTAACACTCTAACTGTGGTGAATTTTGCAACTGGAGAGAAAGTGTGTTTATAAACATTTCCCTTCACTTGATTATAACCTTTTGCCACTAGCCTAGTTTTAAACCTCTCCACATTTCCATCAGGTCTATACTTGACCTTTTAAATCCACTGGCTACCAAATAGCCTTTTTTCCTGCAGGGAGATCAGTGACACTCCATGTTTTGTTTGCTTCCAAAGTCTGAAATTCTTTTTCCATGGCTTTCATCCAATTGGAATCCCCAGCAGCTTGAGAAAAATAAGATGGCTCATAGCTAGACAGAGCTCATCAAGGCAAAGGTAGTTGTGTACTGAGGATCCTCTTTGACAAGTGGTCCTAAACAAGTCACTAAAAATGACTGAGACATTGACTGTTGACCATGATTTTGGCAAACAAAGTCATTCAATCTGGCAGGTCTGACAACAACTCTAGTAGATCTTCTTAAGGGAGGAAATTCTATAGGATCATGGAGAAATTCTCCAAAAGTTTGTGGTGAAGACTGAACTTCAGTGCTAGATTGTGAAGGAGATTGAATCTTTTGATCAACTGTGTCACTGACAATCTGATCGATTCTGATGATCAATATGGGAAGACTCATCCATGGTTGCTGGAAAAAAAAACCATCATCATGATTTTCTGTAGGATTAACCAAGGGAAGTCGAATAACTGGCATTGGTGTCATTTGATCATTCAATTCCGATTTACTCATTTTGAAAGGGAAAACATTTTCTCTGAAAATCACATTCTTGCTAACAAACATAGAATTTCCATCTATGTCCCACAATTTATAGGCCTTTTGCCAATGTGGATACCCCATGAATACACACTTTGTGGCCTTAGGCCCTAGCTTATCTCTTTCTGATGAAGAGACGGAAGCATATCATAAGCAACCAAACACTCTCAATTCATCAGAGCTAGCAACCTTCCAAAATAGCCTTTCATAAGGAGTACTCCAGTCTAAGACAACACTTGGAAGCTTATTAATAAGGTGTGTTACAACCAGTATACACTCTCCCCAAAATCTAATAGGAAGTCCAGCATGAATCCTAAAGGCTCTTGTTGTATCTATAAGGTGTTTGTGCTTTCTTTCAACCCTCCCATTATGTTGAGGAGTATAAGGAATTAATCTCTGATGAATAATGCCTTCTTCAGCGAAAAATTCTGCACATTGTCGCTGCACAAACTTTGTGCCATTATCAGTTCTAACACACTTCACTTTTCCTCCAAACCGAGTTTTGACATAGGCAATGAAATCAAAGATTGCCTTAGGCACCTGCACCTTATCCTTCAACAAGAATATCCATGTTGTTCTAGAATAATCATTTAAAACGGTTAAGAAATAATTGAAGTCATTGTATGTAGGAGTCATGTAAGGGCCCCAAAGGTCCATATGGACCAAGGCAAACAAAGCATTTGCCAAGCTTTCACATCTGTCAAATGGTAATCTGTGATACTTAGATAAATCACGTGTTTCACAGTTAAAATCATTCAAGGCTCTTTGATTAAACAAGGGTAAACTGCAGAAAACCACCCCTAAAATTAGCCATATTGCTCACAACCACCCCTTATATTTCTATTTACCAAAAACCACCCCTAATAGCATTGCCGTTAACAATCAACCACCCCCTCCAGTTTTCCATCCAAAATTTTGTTAAATGCGTGAAATGACTAAAATACCCTTGCTTTCTTTTAATACATTTTAATGTAAATGAAAGGATTATAAAATAAAAGGTAGAGTAAAAAAGAAAAAGAAAAGGAAAAGAATGAATAAAAAGCAACCCAAAGGAACCCTTTCTTCTTCAACGTCTTGTTCAGATAAGATGTTCATCCATTTCATGGAGAATGTTGAGATTGAAAGGAAAGTAGAAGAGGGGAACATCAAAGGGAAGGGGTTGTTAATTGAGTTTGAATATGAAATGATTTATGAGGAAAGGAGGGCTTTCTATCTTGTTCTTCTGGGCATGCAAGGAATTGAGGTTGGGTTGGTGGGATTTCCATGGTAAGTTATGCAAATCGACCCTATAACATCTCGATTCGACATTGATTGTTGTTTCATGTGATGAATTAGAGATTTATGGTTGGATTGTATATATAGATGGCTGATTAGGGTTCCTTGGTGTTTCGCATAAATCAAACCCCAACATTGGGGCTTTTGCAGGAATTAGGCAAGGACATTGCTGGGTTTTAGAGCTTTGTCCTAGAATTGGAGAAGCTCTCACTTGGGTTGGTCGATTTGGTTAAGTTTGTAGGTTACCCTCAAGATCTAACAAGAAGATGGAGAAGAAGTCAGCGGAGTCGAGGCCCTAATCTAGATAAGTCACCACCTGTCCACCTCTACCACCAAGAGACCTTGGACGGTAGCAGCGGTAGTCCACCATGGCCAAGGGAGATGAACATCGAAACCTCCTAGATCTGAAATGAAATCTGATCGAAGACGCCCCTTCTATCGAAGCCTCCTAGTTCTGTGCCTCTTTAACAAATTGTGAAAATTATTGATTTTTTTATTTAATAAATTTGATTCATCAAATTTTTTCTCCCTGTCGATCGTTCCTAAACCCATGGCAAGTGTGTGTTGCTCAGTTGCTAGTTGCTCCCCATCTCTCTCTTTTAATTAATTATTTTCTACTGTACATTATTGATTTTTTTTTGGTCGATGTACATTATTGATTTTAATTGCTTGTTTATTATTAAATTGTATTAAAAAATTTAAAGGGATTGATACTTGCGCATGATTTAACGGAGTACAGACATAAATTCCTACAGGGTGGTTATTTGCTAACAAAAATAGTTTTAGGGGTGGTTTCCTGCAATTATGCATATAAGGGGTGGTTTAGAGCAAATGAGCATATTTTAGGGGTGGTTTCCTGCTATTTACCCATTAAACAAAGTCAAATGTCTCAGCCTGGAAATAGAGCTATGTCCCAATCTAGCATGCATAACATCCAAGTCAACACTGACTTTGTTACAATTCTTAGAAATAAAAAAATTGATTTCTGTCTCTACTGCCATCTGCTTCTAACTCCTTCCTTAGCTGCTCACCTTGATCAACAGCTAGGATTCTATAAAGGCCATGCTTCCTTTCTCCATACAGCACCACTTTCCTAGTTCTAGGGTCCTGTATGTAACAAGAATGTCGTGTAAAATAAGCAACTAAGTCACGATCATCAAGAAGTTTCCCAATTGATAATAAGTTGTGCTTGAAGTCAACCACCATAAGAATATCATTCAAATTCACTGACTCTGATAATCTCCGATTACCCATTTCAGTTACAGATTTTATAGTACCATCAGGCAACCCAGTATGAGCAGCTTTACTGGTTCTAGATTTGTTAATAAGACATGAAGATTCAGGCACCATGTGATCAGTGGCACCAGTATCTGCTATCCATTCATGTGTTGCAGAAACTGCAGTATTATTAACATTAGAGTTTGCCATTTTACCTACAAAGTTGGCAAAAGAATTCTCATTGTAACTCTTCCCTTTCATCTTCCTCATTATCTCTTGGTAAATTGCATTTGTCAGTACGCTATTATTGTGTCCAGATGTGTCTCACATTTGAAAGTATCGGTATTATTTGTGATTTGCCTCTTTTTTAAATAAAAAAATCAGTTCAATTTTGGATAAAAAAAAATGAATTTGATAAGCTAGACCCGTTTGGCCCATTGGGCTGCCCGACCCGGCAATGAGGGCGGGCTTGGGCAAGGCACTAGGCCCAAAATACGGGCCTGATTCAAGCCCGACCCGGTGTAATGGGCTAAAAATTTGGCTCTGGCCCGACCCAAGCCCGCCCGACCCGACCCATGCTCAAGTCTAATGGAGAGTCCTTGCACTTCACTTTTCTCTCCCTTCTACATAGGGTTGTTATCTGAGCTGAATAACTCGGGCTCGGTTCGAGAAAGCTCGGCTCGAGCTCGTTCGTAGAGGGAAAACGAGCCAAGCCTGAACATAGTTTTAGGCTTGAAGCGAGCCCGAGCCGAGCTTGGAAGCTCGGTACAAGAAATTGCTAAAATACCCTTAGTGTTATTAAATAGGAGGAGTTAGGGTATCTTTAGGCTCGGCCGCTGTTGGCGTCTTTAGCCTTCCTCTTCCCTGTCCGTCTTGGCTCTTGGCGACTAGAGAAACTGAGAAAGAAGAACAGCAAGCAACATCGTAGATAGAAGGAGTTAGGGTTCTGGTTCGTCCGTCCTTCTCTCGCTAGCGGCTCGTCCTCCACGCGGCCCAGCGACGCCGGCGACTTCCCTTTACTCTCAGCTAGGGTTGGAAATGGGGGACGGATATCGAATTCACCCGCTCCATCTGCATTTTGTTTTGCGGGTGAAAACCCGCAAAAAGCAGGTGACGGATGATGCGGGTGACGGGTGAAGTGGGTGGCGGGGTGGGTATGGATGATGATTTTTCCCCCAATACCCGCTCTAATAACCCGACCCATAACCCGCTCCATTAACCCGCACCAATAATCACCCAATAAGAATCCAAAGCCCAATTATCTCATGTGTGAGTTAAAGAGAGGTTGAAAAACCGGCTCCGGCCATCCAACCCGGCTCCGGCCACCCAAAACAGCCGCTGACCGCCACGATTCTGGTCCGACTCGCGTCGTTCTTCTAGTCCGACTCGCGTCGTTCTTCTGGTCCGACTCGCGTCGTTCCGAGTCTCGCCTTACCCATCCCTCAAGGGTTGTCCGTTGTCGGTGCGGGTGGTCGCTCCTCCACCGTCTGAGATTCCGACCTCCGTCGTTCGGAGCCGTTGCGCCATCCGTCATCCCACCCCACTTCCTCCTTCTCCCTCCTTGGTGTCTGCTCAATTTCTGGTTTGAGTGGGCTGTTTCAAGGCTCGCTCCTCTCCTGTCCAGGAGCTTGAAACCACTTCATCCAAAACCCTCTAAATCGAAAATTTTTGCTCTATTTCTTTAGGGCTTTTGTAGATCCATGGTTGTAGATCCCTCCTCTTCCTTCGATCTCATCATTTTCGAACTTCTTTGCCTTCGATTTTCTGTTCAGGGTTTGTCTTTTCCTGACGATCCTTGTCGAAATCGGGCTTGTTTTCTGGGTTGGGTACTTTTTTGCTCAGCCCTGCACCTGGCGTTTCTGGGTTGCTCATCTGGGTTCGCTTCGCCCCCCGTCGGCGCTTTCCTCAGTGTCGCCTTCGGCTGCCGGTGATGGCTGCTTGCCTCTTCTCTGTGCAAATTCCTCCGCCTCCTGCTTCCTTGCCCTTTCGGTTTACCTTGGGCCCGGGTGGCCCGTAGCTTGAGCCCGAAATCTTATCATTTGGGCCCAAACTTTTCCCTTGGGCCCAAAGTTGTCCATGGAAAAAATTATTAAATATTTATATTTATATATATAATTATCGAAAATCCCGAAAGGGCTCTAAATCCCGATTAAAAGGGCATACCATTAATTATTAAAAATCCCGAAAGGGTTGATAAAAATCCCGTTAGGGTTTGGGTGTTGTATACACATGCGTTATGTGGATTTGCGTTTTGGCGGGGTCAAGCTTTCTCTTCCGCATATAGGGTTTTGGCTGCTGGAGTCGGGATAGGCAAGGGTCGTGGTAGTGTGTATCGTGGCGACTACTCTTTCCGGGTTGACTGCTTCCCTGGTTTCGTCCTCACTGCCCACATGATGATCGGGTCCTGATGTGTCGCTAGCCTGCGGTGTTGCTTCTGGTAGTGCTTGGCTTCGTCCGCTATTTTCGGCCTTATTTTGTTTGGTTTTGATGGTTTTGCTTCGTTTCTGTAGAGCTCTCTTGCTTTTGTTGGGTACCACTTTGTATTTTCTTTGTTTTGACGGTTCACCGTCTGCCAATTTTATCGGCCATCGAGGTTCAGGTATGTCTGACCTCGAATTATTACCTAATCAAAAAAAAAAAAAAAAAAGAATCCAATAACCCAAATTTTTTTTTTTAATGATGTGGAGGTTCTAAGGTTATCGACTAGTCCTCCACGGGCCGAGCACTAGCCTGCAAAGCACTCGAGCCGGGTAAGCCAAGCGGAAAACCGCAAGACAGGCTAACCCATGCCAAGGCAAACCAAGGCATGAGTACTCACTCAAGAACAAATTGCTCCTAGTGGGATTTGAACCCTTGACCTCATGGTAGTGAGGCACAAGAAAGCACCTCACTCTTACTGCTAGGGCAAGAGGTCATTGGTAATCCAATAACCCAATTAAACATATCATTTTACTTTTCTATCCCTTAAAAGCTCCAAATTTCTTTGTTTTGATATCCCTTTCTCACTTTAATTTTATATTGTGTTTTTATATTTCTGTTTATAATGTTGGAAAATGTCTTGGTTAATTTGAAAATTAAATTACGTATTTAATCAAAAAATGTTTCTATATTGTGATCTTATTGAGAATAGTCTCATTGTTTTTTATTTTATAAGTTTTATATTTTCCACGTATTGTTAAAGTAGAAACCGAACTATTTTCTATTTTATTAGTTATGTATACTTCACGTATTTTTAAATCTGAACTTGATATGTTAGTATGTTTTTTTATAAGGAAAAAATTCGTATAATGTTTTAAAATAAAAATAATTAGTCTTCTTATTGCGGGTGATGGAGCGGGGCGGGTGAAGATTTATACATGCGGGGCAGGTGATGGAATGACGATTTTCACCCATAACCCGTCCCATTTCCACCCCTACCTCCTATCAGCACATCCGACTTCCCCTTCCTTCTCTTGCTCGCTGGCGATGTCCTTCTCTTGCTCGCGGCTCATCCTCCTCGACTCGGACTCGTCGTTGTTCGGTTGTCTTCCACCAGCACATGTAAGCTTTGTTCCCCTTATCTTTGTAGTTGTTCATCTTCTTATTCATCTTCTTGTCTTCCAGTAGCGCTCAGACTCGTCACTCTTCATCTTCTTGTTACAGATGCGGGAGTCACCGGAGTGCAAATAGAACAAAGATTGAATTTGAAATTGAACTTGAAATAGAAGGGTGAACAAATTTTGTTACTCCCTCTTTGTTCATCTTCTTGTTCATATTCCTATTGTCAAATTTTGTTCGGTTTAGATGCGGGAGTCACGGGAGTGCCAGAGAGAGAATAAAGATTGAAATTGAACTTCAAATTGAAGGGTGAACAGATTTTATTACTCCCTCCTTGTTCATCTTCATGTTCATCTTCTTCATGTCTGATTATATTCGGTTTTGGTCTCAAAAAAAAAGTGAAAACAGATGTTTGAGTTGATTATTTTAGTGAATTTGTAGAACACATATTGTTGGGTTATTATTCACCCTCTTGATTTGTTCGGTTTTAGTTTTAGTAAATTGATTATTCTGTATGTAATTCTGAATAGGCACAAATCGAACAAAAATATGTAAGCTCACTCAGGAACCGAGCTTTGAACGAGAACGAGCCCGGCTGACGAGCTCGAACGAGCTTAGGCTCGTTCGTTCACCTTGTTCGAGCCTTAACAAGCCGAGCTCGAGTTTTACTCTAAGCTCGCGAGCCGAGCGCACTTGAGCGCAAAAATAAGCTCGAATAATTTTTGGGCTCGAGCTCGGCTCGACTCGTTTCCCGAACGAGCCAAGCTTGAACATGTCAAGCTCGACTCGTTCGGCTCGAATATCACCCCTACTTCTACATTTGGTGTTTTTGATAGCTTCGTTGTTAGATTGTTGCTATTATGTTGTCATCAGGAAAAAAAAAGAATAACCATTCCGGAATGGCTCACCAAAAAGGACTTGTGGGTAGTACCTATTGGTCCTCGGTTCGAACCCCGGAATGGCCGCTCTTTATTTACCAATTCAAGGAAAAAAAAAGAATAAGTTGAGCTAACATTGGACCCTTACGGTTATAAAGATTCGGAAAAGCTCATGACAAAACATCAAAGTAAGTTCTTAATATAGGTTCATTTGAATTTTGAGCGTTACATTTCAATATTTCATATAACTTTCATGTTAAAATTAATATATCATAATTTGAATGAAGGTCGATATTAAATAGTTTGATTAATCATTACATAATGTTAAAAAAGGTCTAGTGTCATTTTATAACGAAAATTAAGATAGCATATTTTAAAAAAGGGTCAAAGTAAGAGATGTTGATGAATTATAAAATAACGCCATCGATTAATATAGTTATTATGTTCCACTCAGTACAATTTGATATTTTGTCAAGACTCTATGTAATAAATTACATTATGTAGGGCCAAGGCCCAATACTAATCTTTGGGTATGGGCACCGATTATATTTCGATGTTTTACCTTGATTGGTTTTGGAGTGAACACTAGACATGATATGTAAGAAAGGTAAAGAAAATATTTTTTGTCATAAATCGGTCATGGAAGAACAAAATGAATGAATTGAGTACCTTTTGTTTAGTATGCAAGCATTATCGAGAACCTTGGGAGGGGCCCGATGTCAACCTTGATTTTCCACCTGTATCGAGTACGCGATCGAGTAATCGAGGTCGATGAAGCTCGGATGTCTATTTGATCTCGAGGGATAATGTTCATATAGAATATATGATCATAGACCAATGCATATTGATCATATATTTGACATTTTCTATAAGGGCATTTTGGTCATTTCAGGTCATAGCCCCAAATGTTGTTAGAGGGATATGTACTGGGTTGGGCGCCAATTTCTGTTATGGTTTTGCAGTTGTAACAACGGATGGTCTAGAGCTCCATAGAAGCTCTCAAGATCAAATTTGTCCAAATTACAATTGCTCCCATTTTCTACTGATTTCCTTTGTTCAAATGGTATCAGAGCTAGATCGATCTTGTTCGTGAAAGCTTAGATCGGATTGTGTGTTCTATTTGGTTTTGTCGATTGCGTAGTTGCGCTGTAAGTTTTGCGATTGCTCATTCGCTGTGATTGCTCATGGCTGGAAGAGGATTGTCGAATCCAATTGGTCAGACTTATGCTGATGCTGTCAATGGAGGAGGCGCTGGTCGCGAAACTTTTGTCGCAATGACTCCCCCTGCTCCTGGATCTGGGAGAGGCGGCAATGGCGGATTCAATGGAATACAATTTGGAGATATGAATCAAAGTATGAACAACGTGCATTACAATCCTCTATTTTTGTTCAATTCGGACCATCCAGGGATGCAACGGGTGAATACCGTGTTCAATGGTCTGAATTTTACAAGCTGGAGTAGAGGAATTAGAATGGCGCTTGGAGCCAAAGCTAAGCTAGGTTTTATCACAGGTAGTTGTGTGAAACCACCACCGAACAGTGAAGATTTTGAGAAATGGGAAAGAGCCGATTTCATGGTTAGATGTTGGATGATAAATTCCATGGTTAGTGAAATTGCATAAACGCTCATGTATGTTGAGTCTACTGTTGAACTGTGGAATGACATTCGAGAACGATACTGTGAATCAAATGATCCTTTGATCTATCAACTGCGTCGTGATTTAGGGAATGTTCGACAAGATAATATGTCAGTAGGCGCGTACTATGGAAAATTAAAGAAATGTTGGGATGAATTACAGCTCTTAGAATCTGTACCAAGCTGCAACTGTGGAGTGATTGGAAACTGCAGTTGTGGATTGTTGAAGAGGATCATTGACAGGGAAGAAAAGGCGAAAGTTATGCAGTTTATGATGGGGCTCAATGATGTTTATGAGCCACTGCGTGGGAATGTTCTTTCCAAGGATCCTATGCCAGGATCACTGAAAGTTTTTCAGATGGTAGTCTAGTTGGAAAGGTCAAAGGGAGTAACCTCAGTGATTCCTGGTGACATGAATGCCTTGGTTGTAAACAAGATCCAGCAATCTGAAGCTGAAGCCAATGCTGTGAATAGGTATGGTTATGGTAAGCAGGGTGATCAACATGGTTATGGTAAGCAAACTGATCAGATGAGGTTTGAGCAGGCCAAAAGATATTACAAGAAGGCCAAGTTAGAACGCATGTGTGACTATTGCAATGAGCGGGGTCATACTAAAGAGTATTGTTTCAAACTGGTGGGATACCCAGAATGGTTCAAGGGCCCTAAGGAGGATGACAAAGGTAAACAACAAGGGAAATTTGTTGCTCAGTTTGAGGGTTCTCGGATGGATAATCCTCTAGAGCATGGAATTCAAGAGATGAGGCCGGATCCTGCTATGGTTAATGCAATTTATAATGAAGTGGTCAGACTGATGAAAGGGAAAGGAACTGTTGATCATTCATAGAGCTCTGTGAACCAAGCTATGGTTCATTTTGTAGGTACCCTAAGCTTGTCTTTTCTTGTTGGTACAAATAAAGGAGATAAACATACATGGATAGTGGATTCAGGGGCAACAGACCATATTGCCTTTGATAAAGGGATATTTTCTGAGATTGCTCCTTTACCTGCTTTCATTTCTCTAGGATTACCTGATGGTTCTCATATCTCAGTGAAATGGTGTGGTCCTGTTGTGTTATATGTTCCTCAATTCTGTCATAATCGATCTGCTTTCAGTTTCTAAAGTCCTTAAGGATCAGAAACTTCATTTCCAGTTTGACGAGGCATCTTGTTACCTATAGGACCGTATAACTAAGTGTTTGCTGGTCAAAGGATGTGAAGATGGAGGCCTATACAGAATTCACACTTTGCATCTGGGAGATAAGTCTGGTAATTCTTCTGCTACTGCTAAGGTCCTTTGTAATAATGTAGACAACATATTGACTACTCATGCTCGTCTTGGCCACATGTCTTGGTCTAAAATGAGACATTTGCAATTGTGTAAGGATATTAAAGATTGTTGTTTCATATGTGACACATGCTCAGTGACTAAGTTTCAAAAACTCAAATTTGATAGAAGTGAGTCTTTGGCTAGTGCTCCCTTTCATTTGTTGCATATGGATTTATGAGGACCATACAAAACCCCCTCTATTTGTGGTGCTAGATATTTTCTCACTATCCTAGATGATCACTCTAGAACCACTTGGGTTTACTTACTTCAGGACAAGATGTAAGTTTTGGGTTGTATTACCAAATTTCTTGCTTTGGCTGAAACACATTTCCAAGTGTCTGTTAAGAGTATTAGATCAGACAATGGAACTGAATTCACACATAGAGGATGTGTTGATTTGTTTGCTGCTCATGGGATTGTTCACCAGAAGTCCGCTCCTGGTGTTCATGAACAAAATGGGCGTGTTGAAAGAAAGCATAGGCACTTACTTGAGACTGCCAGGGCCATTAGGTTGCATGCTGGCTTACCCATCAGATTCTGGGGTGACTGTGTCTTGAGTGCCACTTATCTAGTGAATAAGATGCCATCTTCTGTTTTAGGTTGGAAGTCACCATTTGAGGTGTTGTTTCATGTTTCTCCTGCTTATGATAGACTCAAAGTTGTTGGTTGCTTATGCTATGCTCTACAACCAAGTGATAGAAGAGATAAGCTTGGTAGCATTGCTGGAAGATATGTATTCTTGGGTTATCCTCCAGGCCAAAAGGCCTATAAGATGTATGATTGGGATAGGAAAGTCATAATCATAAGTAGACATGTGAAATTTGAGGAATCCATTTTTCCTTTCGAAGGAGATCCCATCTCTCCTACTGTTTTAGTGTTTCCCATGGAACCTTCTCCCACTGAGGATGAGGTACCTTTTAATTCCCAGATTAGAAGTCATTCTCCAAATCCAGACACTAATAATCCAGTACAGGATGTTGATGATTCTCTTGATGAATCTCATCCATCCTTACCTTCCACATCACCAGCTTTATCATCATCTCCTGAGAGTGTCAATGGTCCTTCTCCTCCTCTTCCTAAGAAGATTATCCGGGCTCCCATCAAGCTGCAAGATTACATCTATTCAGGCCTACCTACAAGACATCAGTCTGTGCCAGATGAATCTATTTCTCAATCTTTTGTAGTGTTGATCAGCCTTCAAAATCTGGCCTATCTGTCTGGTGATTATGTTCAGTCGTTGGTGAATGTTTGTGTAGTGTTTGAACCAAATAGCTATTCTCAGGCCAAGGGCATAGTTGAGTGGGAAACTGCTATGCAAAATGAAATTGCTGCTTTAGAGAAGAATCGGACCTGGTCTATTACACCTCTATCTCAAGGAAAGAAGGCTATAGGATCAAAATGTATTTTTAAAATCAAGTATAGGCCAGATGGTTTGATTGAGAGGTACAAAGCAAGGCTAGTTGCAAAGGGCTATAATCAAGGGAAAGACAAGGATTATAAACAAACATTTTCTCCTGTGGCAAACCTTTCAACTGTCAGAGTCATTCTTGCTTTAACTGCAGTCAAGGGGTGGGTTTTACATCAACTTGATGTAAATAATGCTTTTCTCCATGGATTTTTAGAAGAAGAGGTGTACATGGTTCCTCCTCTGGACTACAAGGTTCATGTTGGTCATGTTTGCAAGCTGCATATATAGATCTCTATATGGGCTTAAACAAGCAAGTAGACAGTGGAATCATGAGTTAACTCAATTCTTGATCAAGCTTGGCTATTATCAGTCCAATCATGACTACTCTCTTTTTGTTAAGAGGACAGGTTCTTCTATGGAAGTAGCTCTCGTGTATGTGGATGACATGCTTCTTCTTGGCGATTCTTCAATTGAGATCAAGCTCACCAAACAAGCCCTTCATGTTGCTTTCACTATCAATGATTTGGGAGTGGCTAGATACTTCCTAGGCATGGAAATTACTCGCTCATCTTCTGGCATCTTACTCAACCAAAGGAAGTATATCCTAGATATACTTACAGATGCTCACATGGAGGCATGTAAAGCCATCAACTTCCATATGCAACATGGCACAAAGCTTTCTTCCACTGAAGGGGATCCCATTTGATACGTTTGGGATACCCGATCCTTCGCCTGTGGGCTTCAGATCAAGAACCACGCCGTATATTTGTCCGATCTTGAAATGCTCTTCCGATATCTCCTGATTAACACAATTGAATTAAACTAATTAAAACCAACAATTCTTAACTTAACAAATTTATAAACTAAAACTATCAGTGGACTAAACTAATTATTTCTAAACTAATTAAATTCAACTAACAGCTACGGAATAAGTTAATTAAATCTAAACTAACTATCAACTAGAATTAAGTTAACAAAGTAACAAGGATGAAAGCACAGGAAAGGAAGGTCTGCGACGGCTCGCCGAACAGGCTCCGGTTGCGCTGGTGTGAACCCGGGAGCGCTGGATGCGATCGCTGGTGGCGAGGCGCGGCTTCACAGGAACGGCAACGCTGAAGCGCAGGAACAGTGTCCCTCAGGGCGCGGCGTCGAGCAACTGCGAGGACGAGAGCAGGTGAGAGCACGCGGGAGCGATCGAGGCGAGAGAGCACAGACGCGAGGTCCCCGAGTCGCCGGATGTAGGAGCGAAGTCGATGGTGGCCAGCGCTCACGAGGGCGAGCGCCGCGCGCCTGGGCGCGAGTCTGCGAGGAGCCTCCAATGGAATTCCTTCCTTCTTTACGCTGGTTCCGGCGAAGAGGTGATAATTGATTTTGGTTTTGATTAAAGAACAACGTGATGGTGATTGTGAAGGTGATGACTGTGTAGTGCCGTAAGAACATAAAGAACCGGATAGTTGTTTTTGGGATTGATAATCGACAACTCTTTAATCCATAAAGGGGTTTCTCAATTCTATTCAATCTGATTAATTTCAATAGAACTACAATGTTTAAATAGAAAACCTAAGAACCAATTCTACCGTGCAAGATAGAATTTAGGTTGATAAAGCTAGAATTTTAATTCTAAAGATAAATAAATTTAGAAGATAAAACTTAATCTAAAATCCTAATATATGAAATAATAAAATATGATAATTAAGAAATATAAATAATAAAATAATTAACGCCGTTTCTTTAACGACCCCCAAGGTGGAGCCTTCTTCTTTCGCTTGAGGATGACATCATTCTCCTCCATTTGAAATCGACTCGTCCTCGAGTCGTCGCCTGGATCAAGATCGTTGTTTGACCCACAGAAGGCCAGGTTGACCCGCATCATTCTCCCCCTCTTATCTTCGATTCGTCCTCGAATCGAGTCAGCGATGATCAGCGAGGAAGGAGCAGCAACCTTCAAAGAAGATGATGGAGGAATGGGTGGAATAGGTGTCAGGAGAATTCGAGGTATAGGAACCCCAAACACAACACCTTCATGCGTGATCGTTGAACAGACTTGATCTTCAATAAGAATAGGATTAATGACCACACAAATCTCAGCTACTGGAACTTCATGAACATGCCCAAGAGGTACAATCGCTAACTCTTGAGATACGCCATCAAGTACCTCATCCTCGTCAACGGAATCAACATGCTCCACCTCCTGCACAACACTGCAGTCGACTTTAAGTACATATTTGGAGTTCTTCCCGGAGGATTCTGACAGCGTGTGACCCACCGTTGGAAAGCTCGTCGAGTCAGCTTCGCAACAAAACTGAGTTGACTCAATTCCGATGTCGGAGTCAACGGGAAATTGCAAAACAAAATCATCGCGCTGAGCTGTTTTCTGGGCAACGATTTTTCCACGATTTCTTCAGCCTTTCGAAGAGCTTCTTCCTTCTCCCATCTTTGGCGATCCTCTTCTTCTCTTTGGCGAAGCTGATATGACGCATACCAAACATCCCAATCGACAATGTCAGATCTTCCACTTCGAAATTCCTTTTCTTTATATTGGCGCAACCATTGACTGTACTCTCGTTGGCGTTCTAATTGAAGTTGTTCCCTAGCACGTCGTTATTCTTCCTCTTGACGTTGAAGCCAAAGTTGGCGTCTTTTGGCTTCGCGTTGAAGCTCTAGGGTTTGTTGTTGTAGCCAAGCTCTCCGACGTAACTCTTGTTGGCGTCGTTGTTCTTTGGCACGTTCCAAAGCAAAAAATCCATCCAATGGATCGGGATCATCTTCCCAATCTCCCCATATCTCCCAAGCCATCAAATCAAAACATTAATAACATCAACTCAAAAAAAACAAAGAGCGTAGCATACAAAGAGCGTAGCATAACCTGTCTCTGAGTACCAATTGATGTATAGCAATCGGCTAGGCCGGCCAATTGCTAAAACAAATACTCGATCTTTGCGTAATTTTTTGGATCTCCGTGGATTGATGCCTACCGTGTGGGTGAAGTTAATTAGCAATATAGCTAATTGAAATTGATTCCTCGGCCAATCTCGCACAGTGATATCGAATTCGGTTACGCCACCGAATATCCACAATCACAATTTGAACAAAGGACGACACTTAATTGAAGGCTAACGAGAATATGATAGTATACGAGCCGGAATGTAGGTTTGGATTGATAATCGAGAACCCTTTAATCCATAAAGGGGTTTCTCAATTCTATTCAATCTGATTAATTTCAATAGAACTACAATGTTTAAATAGAAAACCTAAGAACCAATTCTACCGTGCAAGATAGAATTTAGGTTGATAAAGCTAGAATTTTAATCCTACAGATAAATAAATCTAGAAGATAAAACTTAATCTAAAATCCTAATATATGAAATAATAAAATATGATAATTAAGAAATATAAATAATAAAATAATTAACGCCGTTTCTTTAACGACTCCCAAGGTGGAGCCTTCTTCTTTCGCTTGAGGATAACATCACCATTGATCATCCTGAAACCTATAGAAGAATCATAGGAAGGCTCCTATATCTCACACTCACCCGACCTGATATATCCTATACTGTGCAACAGTTGAGTCAGTTTCTTCAGAACCCCCTACAACCTCATTGAAATGCTGCTATGTATCTTCTCAGATACTTAAAAGGGACATTCAATTTTGCTCTTTCCTTCCCTGCTTCCTCTTCATTTCAATTAAGGGCATTCAGTGATGCAGATCGAGGAAATTGCAGGGATACAGGTAGATCATTGTCTGGCTATTGTGTGTTTTTGGGTGCCTCACTGATATCTTGGAAAACCAAGAAACAGAAAGTGGTTTCCAAGTCCTCCACAGAGAGTGAATACAGGGCAATGTCCTCAGCAACTAGTGAGTTGGTTTAGTTACAGGGCATGTTATCTGATCTATGCATCAATGTTGTCCTTCCTATCTCCTTGTACTGTGATAACAAATCTGCCCAGGAGCTTGCAACAAATCCTTTGTTTCATGAGAGAACAAAGCATGTCAGGATTGATGCTCATTTCATTAGGAAAATGGTTCAACAAAGGTTCATTGCCACTTCTCATGTATCTTCTTCCCAACAGATTGCAAACATTCTCACAAAGGCTTTAGGCTCTCATCAATACCGGTTTCTTGTGTCCAAGCTTGGTCTTGTTCTTCCTAGCACAGGCCAAGCTTGAGGGGGGGAATATAGAATATATGATCATAGACCAATGCATATTGATCATTTATTTGACATTTTATGTAACGGCATTTCGGTCATTTCAGGTCATAGCCCCAAATGCTGTTAGAGGGATATGTATTGGGTTAGGCGCCAATTTCTGTTATGGTTTTGCAGTTGCAACAACTGATGGTCTAGAGCTCCATAGAAGCTCTCAAGATCAAATCTGTCCAAATTAAAATTGCTCCCATTTTCTACTGATTTCTTTTGTTCAAAGTTCACAACTCGACCATTAGCTATGTAGTATCCATAACCACAAACTCCCGGATAAACTATTTGAGCATCCATTTGTTGGTCAATTAACATCATCTCAACATCGTAAGATCTTTCATGATATCATGATTGAGATTAGAACTCGAGACGTTTTGCATGGTTAGATCAATGATTCAGATTGTATCACTAACATTCGCAAAGTTCACAATGCCCGAGTGAAATTGAAAAGATACGAGATAGAGAGACGGAGGGATCTTCCGCAAGCATTGCACTACTTTGATCAAAAGGGATACTATGTCATCACTAGAAAGTCCCCCGATGTCGGAGGAAAAGAGGTTACCAACCAAATTTTGGTGCATCCAGACTCCCCCCCCCCATTTTTTCTAAGGTTGTTTCTATGTGTCATCGTGATTGATGCATCATATAAGACAAATGAGTAAGATTTATCACATCAATTTCACAATTACAAACCCAATATGAGTTTGTTATGTATTTACTAAACTAATGTGATTTTGTAGGTACCAAATGTGGTTGTTGGAGGTCGTTGAGATAACCAGCGTAAAAATTGTTTAATAAGTACAAAATTATTTAATTTTTTTTATAAAATATAAATATTTTATATAGTTTTTATCATACCAAAAAACATATGTAAATACTAATCCCTCTCTTCTTTTTTATTTGACCTTTCACTATTCATGCACGTTTTTAAGGTACTAAAAATTATACTCCCTCCGTTCAACAAAACTTGACGTTTTACTATTCATGCACGCTTTTTTAGGAGCTAAAAACTCTATAAAATATTGACTTTTTAAATAATTTTTTTAACAATTTCGTAGTTATTATTAATAAGTACAAACTTGTTAAAAAAAAATTTAAAAAAAATGAATATTTTATATAGTTTTTATCATTCTAAAAAAGCGTGCGTGAATAGTAAACGACAAGTTTTGTTGAACGGAGGGAGTATAAAATATTTATTTTTTAAAATAATTTCACTTATTTTCTTTAAAACAGAAAGAGATTATGAAGGACTATAGACGATTCGTAGTCCTAGAGGATCCTTTTGGACGAGAACTTGCAATTCTAAATATGTGTTAGGGTTGATGACAGTAGTTGAATGACCTAGAGGGCCCGTCTGTCCGCTACGCTATTAATTTCCATGAACACGTGATGAATGCGTAATATCTGAAACCGAAAGAGGTCTATCAAGGAATCAAAAATGATCATTTCGACTTCACAAGGGCATTTCCAAATACTTTTAAGTGCATTGATTATGCAAAGATTATCCCCTTCTATTTTGACGTTCTAAATATTAAATTCTAATGTTTTACGGATTCTCTCTCCCATGTCGTAGCCTCAGCTTTAATAACCGACGATGGGATGTTGTCACCTTTCATCGAGACCCAATTGGCTTCGTGACCCCGGATCACAAATCCAATTGTGGAGTTCCCGTTATCAAGGAAGGACCCGTCAAAATTTAGTTTGAATAAAAAATTAATATTTTATATAATTTTTATTTTTTTTTTAAAAAAAAAGGGTAAAAAAGATGCAGATTTAAAAATTACAAAAAAAAAAAAATACGGAGGATTAAGGAACGGAGGGAAATGTTTTTGACGGAGAGAAGGGGAGCAGTGGAATAGAATGAATGCGGTGTTTACCAAAGTCTGGAGCGGATTGGAAAAGGGAGCACAAAAGGCAAAGCAGTACAAGATACACGTGCACACTGTGGTCCCACCTGATCGCCACGTGGCAAGATCTTCTCCCTTCTCCTCTCTCCACTCCCATTTTTCCACTCTAGCTTTACATTCTATCATATGGCTTCCTTCGCCTTCGCTTTTTCCTCCTCCAATTCCCAATCCTCTTACGGAGTGGAGTATTATTAATCACTTACCGAGTGGAGTATTTATTATATAAAGTAGTAATAATCAGTAAATCCATTGCTCTAATCCCGAGCTTTCGATCGACAGATTCTAGTTCTACTACGTCTTCCGACTTCGATCGTCAAATTCAATTCTCCAAAAATGTCTCTGTGCAGCCCTTCGATTTCTTCCTCATTTTGGGGCATCACTGATCATCTGATCCACTTCAGTGACTCCCCCTTGGCGCAGAGAGTCGGATTCAACCTCAGCTTCACTCGATCGACTTCTAGGGTTTTTGCTATGTCCAAGTCCACTTCTTACAAGATGAATTTGAATGAGTATATGGTCACTCTCGATAAGCCGCTCGGCATTCGCTTCGCTCTCTCCGTCGACGGCAAGATCTTTGTCCACTCTCTCCGACGAGGGGTCTGTTCCTTGTCTCTCTCCCCTCTAATCTCCTCTTTTAGCCCTCCTCTCATTCTTAGAATTCAATTCAAAATTCCAAGTATTTCCGGATCCTTTGTTTGTAATGCATTTGCTTTGATTGCAGGGGAATGCGGAGAGGTCCAGGATTATAATGGTTGGGGATACTTTGAAGAAGGCGAGTGATTCATCAGGCAATCAATTTATTGAGATAAAGGACATTGGTGACACCCAGTATGAAATTCCTTCACTTGTACCTTTTAACTCATTTTTGGCTTTACTATTTTCATACATGTGTGTGGAATTTGTAGATGAAGTTGCGCTGATTCATGGATGGCATGTCCTCTTTTTGCCTTTAATTTGCATTTACTAGTTCGGTTAACTACATTTTAACAACTTTACACTATCTATAAGAACTACAACGATGCATAATCTCGCGCTTGTGGGAGCTGAAGGACTTGAGTTGTGAATGAATAATGCATACTAGGCAAATAAAGCAACTACCTTTAATGAAAAAGAAAAGCAAAATACACACTGCTAGTGCTAACATTGTTCTTGCTCTATATACTGTAAAACTTTGATTGCAATGGGAATTCTTCAGGCATATCCTTGAGGAGAAAAGTGGATGTTTCAGCCTAGTTTTAGAGAGGCCCTTCTCGCCTTTCCCCATTCAGCAGCTATATTTGACGAACGACCATGAAGTCTTGTTTAATCGAGGTCGCGTTGGTTTAGCCACCTGGAGCAAAGCTGCATTGGCATCAGTTCTGAAGGCATCTCTTGACAGCTCTGGGAATTCTGGGTTCGCTTTGTTCTCCCCAAAATATCTTAGCGGCAAAGCATGGAAGGTTATGAATGAACTAGATGGAAAGCATCACTCGTTTGTGCCTAGGAATGCTTTTCATTCTCCTATAACTCAACTTGTTTGCACTTTCTCTGAGAGAGATTCTGGGGATGCTGAATGGGCTCATGGAAACTTCCCATTGGATGAATACACTAAAGCACTTGATCGCTCTAAAGGAGAACTGTACTACAATCACTCTCTTGGAATGCGTTACAGTAAGGTGTACTATGCTTGTTAAGGGAGTTTATCTCTGCTTCATAGATATGTTTTCCTTTGGCAGACCTAATATTTCTACTGTTGCTTATTGCCAGATTACAGAACAGATTTTTGTTGGTTCATGCATACAATCAGAAGAAGATGTTAAGGCTCTAAAGAATGATTCTGTAAGTCCATGTGCTATGCACTATGTTGATAATTATTTTCTCTACTTCATGCTACTTGACTGTTTCTTTGCATTTGAAGGGGTTCCTCTTTCTTGATCTAGATGATTGTTTGGATCTGATTGTGTTCATGCTGATGAGCTGATCTAGATGATTGTTTGGATCTGACTGTGCTATTCTTTTAAGTTGCACCTAGAACTGAAATTTTAATCTACTTGGTTTTGTACAGAAGTATTCATCAAACTATTATTTTCAAGACTAACATATTTAAAGATATGTGGGGAAAGTTGTCTCAATTTCTGTTCAATACAGCATGGATGACTAAAAAATGTTGGCAATTCAATGGATTGGAGAGTGTACTTGCTTAAACAAGATTGTTTTGTCTTACAGCTCATTTATGATTTACATGCAACAGGGGGTTACTGCTATTTTTAATTTCCAGAGTGCAGTTGAAGCAGAAAACTGGGGAATCAATTCGACTTCCATCAATGAGTCATGCCAAAAGTATGGCGTCCTTATGATCAATTATCCCATCAGGCGAGTAGGAGTTGTGATTTTGTTCTTCTTTTTATTGATAATTGTTTTTACTCGTCCAGTCGTCCTAGTAAAACTGATCTTAGACCATCTCACACCTATATACTACTAGTACCTTCTTCAATTGAATTCTACAGTAATGTGAAATCTCATTCCGCTGTTTTTCCACTTCCACAAGGAACTTATAATGCTAAACATTATGATTCATTTTGTAGGGATGGAGATTCCTTTGACATGAGGAAAAAACTACCATTTTCAGTAGGCCTTCTCTTACGTTTATTGAAGAAAAACCATCGGGTTTTTGTTACTTGTACTACGGGCCTAGATCGATCGCCAGCTTGCGTGGTTGCATATCTGCATTGGATGACTGATACCTCACTCAATGCAGCTTACAACTTTGTGACAGGGTTGCACTTGTGCAGGCCTGACAGGTAAGGCTTATCTAATTTGCACAGATCAATACAGCTTGGTCGGATTTTAGATTATAAACTAACAAAGAGTTCTATAATAGTTTCAACACCTCTATCAAAACAAGCTTTCATCCCCGAGGCATACTTAGTTTAATCGCTTCAAACTGCTATAAGAAACCGGTCTATACTATAGACCACAACCAAAGAACCACATTGCTTCTTGCTTTATACATCTACCGAAATTTCCAAGAGTTTATGTTCACTACTCACAGGGCAGCTATTGCTTGGGCGACGTGGGATCTTATAGCAATGGTGGAGAAAGACAAGCACGATGGGCCTGCAACCCATGCTGTCACATTCGTATGGAATGGGCAAGAGGTGAATTGAATATTAGTTTTTCACGCCCTTGATATCTATCACAAATTCACAATAACTTCAGAAAAGTTGCATTATACTTCAAACCTATGTTGTCTTATTCAGGTTTTGCTCTCCTTGTGTTCTAGGATCAGTTTGTTCCTCCTTATCTATCCTTGTTAGAAATCCATTTAATAGTTCCCATACTCCTAATGATCCTCTCTGTCCATCTTTAATACCTAGGGCGAGGACGTATCCTTAGTTGGAGACTTCACAGGAAACTGGAAAGAACCTATGAAGGCAGCCCACACTGGAGGATCAAGATTTGAAGTTGAAGTTAGACTTCCACAGGCAAAGTAAGCAACTCTCCAATTTCCTATCGGTCTACACCTGCACTGACATAATTGATATTTGAAAAGTATCTAAAATCTAGTTGCCACTGTGAAGTGAGCAGAAGTTCCATACCTTGTCAGGTTAAAAACAATCTAGTACTTTAAGACCATACATTGTTACCTTACCTCTATATGTACTGTGGACGGAAGATTCCCAAGTCCTTAGGAAAGTGACGTTGTTTTTCCTACCGTAAAGTAATGGAACTACTATAGAAACTGCCTTTTTACCATATACGTTAATGGTTGGTAGCCTCCAGGCCATTCACTAAGCTTTTATCCACCTGACCTCTGCATTTGTATGAGCTATAATCATTAAAATTGCAACGCCACCAGCAGCACCACCTTTTGCATGTGCATAAATGAAATGGAAACTTTCTAGACTGAATTAATATGCACGACTTGTTTCTAACATGCACATTGAGAAGAAACACCTGCTAAAGTTGTGTTACTGACTTCATCGTGCTGCAGATACTACTACAAGTATATTGTTAATGGACAATGGAGACATTCAAATGGTTCACCAACAGAAAGAGATGATAGTGGGAACACCAACAACATTATCATAATTGGGGACACAGCAAACGTGCAGCCGTCCCTTAAACACCCGAAAAAGGTATGTATAGCTCTGCTGTTGAAGGGTTTGCACCTGTGATCTCAATGCATCTCCTGCAGATTTCAATATTGTTTTAACTCAAATTGTTACACTGTCATATTTAAACCTAGCATTACCTATTACTTGGTTAGCCCGATAGCTGAATTGACTAAAAATCGAGGTCTGCCCAACTCAAATGCTGCACTAAATCTGAAATGTCCAAATGAGATTGACATGAAACCCAGATGAAGCATAAAGCTAATTCAAACAAACTGGACCTTGAATGTCTTTTCTATTCAAAACATCAGTTGAAAACAACCCAAATCCAAACCAGCTGATGTCGCTGCCATGTGTAGTGATCAGTCTTTTTTTTTTCTTTTTCCATTGTTCTTTTTGGTTTGCTGTAGTAGTGTTAACACCTATTGTTTCGGTGTCTCAGGATGCAAACATTATAAAGGTGATAGAGAGACCGTTGACAGAAAACGAGCGTTTTGTACTTGCCAAGGCAGCTCGGTGCATCGCCTTCTCTGTTTGTCCCATCAGGTTATGCCCCAAGTAGTTTCTGCAGCCTGCAATGGTGGCATCCTACTGAATTCAATCAAGCGTAAATCCTGCCCTCGTTAAGATATAGGGTCAAGGAGAAAAGGATTCAACCATCGAATGCTCCTCTGCCAAGTTGCATTGTCAACATGAAGCCAACGGAGAACTTAAAAAAGTGGTGTCAAAATGGAGGAATAGTACAATATGGTAATGGAATATCTTCTACTGAGCACACATAGTTCTTGTGCAATTGAAATGGGTGTACAGAAGCTGTATGAGATCATTAGTAAGGTTTTTTCCGAAAAATTTATTATCGTTGATTTTGGTCACTAGAGATTGACGGTTTGTCCTATCAGCACTCCCGGTTTACTCTATGTCAACTATGCTCATACCAGATATTAGAGCCCCATCGGAAAGGAGGCGTATGCAGAAAATTGCGTGGTCGGATATTACTAGGCCAAGGGCCTCATGAGGGATCGGAATGAAGCATGGTCGGAGATTGCTTGCAAGATGGGGAAAATTTGTAGAAATTTTATATGGGGCTTCTATTCAGCAAGTATGCAAATAAGGCGCTGGGGAACTCAGCTGGGGCCTCACATTTGGAAGAGCCTCATGAAGGCCTCGAATATGGTTCTCCAACCGAACACGATTTGGTGCCTTGGGGATGGGAACACCATACTGTTCTAGAGGTAAAAGTGGCTGGAAACATTCCTCAAGCTGGTTGCAGTCGCAGTCTCGGAGATTACTCGTGTGTCGGATGCTTAGGCCAATGCTTTCTCTAACATCCCTCAGAGTGCCGATAAAAGTGCCCTCAGAGTCTTCACATCAGTTTGAATATTTTTCATAAAGAAACCCTCCTTTTAAAACTATTTCTGTCCTGATGGTTCCTTTCACTGAGTACTTTTATGAGCAACAATGGTTGCTTCTTCATATATCTTCTGGTTGTGGAAGTAAGATTGCCCAGTATATGACTATCTGAGTTTTACATAATGCAAAGTCTGCACTGAAAGCTACTGTTCTACCACATTTGGATAGTAGCTAAATGATGAAACGATGTTTCAAGGTACATTAAACGTCACATGTAGCTTCTAAGATCAAAGTAAAACAATCAACTTAGTACAGTATGAAATTTCCTAGTACAAGGACAATCATCACTGCTTTCACTATATTGTACAACAGGTAGAAAGTAGTTAATAAACCACAATATTTTTTTCGCATGAGGCCAAGATTATACACAGGGTTTGTCAAGAACCTGAGAAAAATTCAAGCGCCTCTTTGTACCGATCAAGAACAACATTATAAAGAGGGTGAATTGGTTCCAAGACATTCGAATATGGACCCGCAATTGCTTGGGGCAAAGGAGAAGAATACCCATCTTTAGAGTAGCTGTACTGAGAAACAGACAACCCACTCAAGCAGTAGCACGTGTGGTAGAAGTCTCTCGCCTTTCCGGGTTTATCCCTAAACCCACCGTCTTGCACCTGCACCCAGTCACAGTTTGCAAAATGCCAAGAGGTGATAAAAATGTACAGAATACAGCTTCCGGGAAATAAAAAGGTAATAAGGTAAGAACTGAGGCAGACTCGATGGTGATCCCTAACGATCATCAAGCAAATGTTCAGAGCAGAGATATCTTGGAAGTTGGGAGAAGCTAAAACCTTGCATTCACCCTTTCGGTTTCCATTTTAGACTAGGATAAGGAGGAAGTTAAACCATTCCGGAATGGCTCCTCGGAAAGGACTTGTAGGTAGTACCCCATAGGTCCCCGGTTCGAACCCCGGATGCTCGCTCTTTATTTACCAATTCAAGGATAAGGAGGAAGTTGGATGGAAGTTTGATAGGATATCATAGAAAGCGGATATCCATCATCAGTTCCTCATAGTTTTGCTCACTTACTGCAGAATTAACTGACCTAGAAACAGTTGTAAAAGCAGTGGGAACATGCAGATTACCTGAGAGCATAGGAGTATATATTGCTGCAATGCCAAGGTATGAAAAAGTGGACCTATTTGACAATGCTTTTTCATAAAATTTGGGCCTATTCCAGAAAGATCTGATTTATCAGCTTCGCTTCCTTGGCCTACAGGTAAGTCCGAAAATAACATCAGAGTTAAAAACAAAAAAAAAATTAACATTTAAATACAAATATAATCATATCCCAAACACACTAAAAAAAAAGGATGAAATCACCTATGGCCTGCCCAGAGTGACCCTCGTCAGATCCAGAAGTTGCTTCTTTGTCCAACAGCAATCTTTGGATTAGTGCAAATACATCTCCCTGCAAAAGCTGACCTTATAATTGATTGCTAAAGATCAAAATAAGCATAAAACCCAGAATGAAGTGGTATTTGAGGTGACCTGCCAGAAGGAGTAACAGCCATCTACCAGCTTGTTTGCCCTTCCTTGAAATCCACCCTCCACCCCTTGACGGAACACAACCCAGTTCTAGCACAATAATGAGAATGCAAACAAATAAATGCAGTAGTACTTTTTTTTATATAAAAAATGTGTTCTAAAGATTAGCAACTATAAAAACAAAGCAATTCTAACAAGTTTTCACCTGATCATGTCAATAGTAAAATGCATATTTAGTCCTCAACCTTTTAGGGTTGTCATATGATGATCCCTAATTGGTGCTGATAAAGTCACAAAGGTTCCAAATTTGATCATGTAACAACTTATTAGCAACGTAATTGCACAAGTGTTGCAGACAGATTCCAAATTTTGATAATGTAACACTCAACTTCACTCTGATTCCCCCAAAGTTTTTCCAATTTACCATAATCTTCTAAACCTAATTTATGCCCCCGATTATTTCGACCGACAAGCCTATCACAAATTAAAAATTGAACCAGGAGGATAACCAAGTAGATTAAATGGATACACGTCAGGCTAGCACATACAAAGTTTAGCGGTGTTTTTAATGGGGTCACTGACAAAAGGGCCTTTTGTGCACCATTTTCAAAGAGTTCATTAGCAAAATTCAAAGGTTAGTACATATCATATGATGCCTCTAAGAGGTTGATGGGAATGCATTTTAGGCAAAAATTCCAAAATTTCTATTGGTGTAGTTATCCAAGTAAAAAAAGGAAATATGCAAGAAGTATAGAAGGTGTCTTACAATTAGACCCAAGATGTCCAACTGATGAACCTCGTTGATGAGAACCATTGCAGCCAAGCCACAAAAGGTATAGCTATCACAAGGTACCCAAAAGCAGAGATATTTAAATGAGAAATGGAAGATATTAAACAACTGAAGAAAACATCTAATATTGGTGACTTGCAACATACCCACCATGAGCTTCTGAATCAGGCTCACCCGCAATGCCACCTTCATAAGTTTGACAGCTAGAAAAGCATGGAAAACGTTCTTATATGAAATAGTATATTGTATTATTTGTATAAGAAAAGGCAACACAAAAAAGACAAACCTTCTAATGTAGTTTCCGACATTTTGAACCAGTTCATCGTCCAAGATGTTCAGCATACTAGCAACCTTTTACATAAAGAATGTAAGAATTTTACAGCAAAATGGAACTTACTGAAAGGGCCCTTTGATTGAACTTAGTCAACTTACTGAAATTGCAGTGTAACAGGCTCGGACATCCATTTCTCCTTGGTCATGCATCCTAAGAAAGAAATAGTAAACAACTTAAGGACGCTCGCCCCTTAAAAAAAGAATCAATAGGTTCCAAAACTTCAATTCTCATGTGCATCAACACAATAGAAGTGGCAAGGAGGGAAGTAATACCAATAGGGGAGGGTGGGTGTTTGGCTGGCTATCAAATAACTCAAGTACTTAAAAAATAAACAAAAAGCAATAATCTACCCAGTAAATCCATCATAGTACTGGAAAGGCCAGATGAGCAGAAAGAGTTGGTTTAATAACGTATAGCTACCCTCATGATCATTCCAAGTAACCAGGTGTCCAATATCAGCAATCAGCATGCACTTAAACAGCTAATTTAGCATAATCCCAGCACCCCATAGTTGTCTTTCAAGGTAAGAAAATGAGTAGGTTCATAGTCAAGAATAGCATTTCCAAGAAAGAAGACAAAGACAGTCCATAAGTATTACAGATGAAGCAATATTCACCCAAACAGCAAGTGCACAGGAAATCACCTGAAGCCTCCACATGGATCCTTCATTCTCCCTAAGAATGAACGAAGTTTTTCTCTGTACAAAAATCAAATCAAATATAAATGACAGCAAGAATGGAAATTATGACTTAACCTGCAACAGAAAACTGAGAAAGGAAGGGGGAAGGCAGAAACAGGAAATGGCCCGACAACCTATTAATAGATGACAAGGATCTGTGACTTCCCAATGTAATCAGGGAATTAACTGCAGCATATGTGGTAGCAAGATGTGGCAACTGAAAAGAAGCAAAATAGATTAACACTTTTGAGAATGCAATCAATAATTCCAATCAGTATGAATAAGTCTGTAAAATAAAAGCAGCACGGATAGAGTGTGAAAACCGTAGACATTTGGTGTACGTGCACACAGCCTAAAAGAAGTTCAAAAGTTTCAAATCAATGAATTTTGAGGCAACAGAACAAGCACTACAAGAACATTTTTTTTTGTTGTTGCCAAATTCCGTTCGTTTTTACTTTATCATAAATTTAGTTTTGAAACTCTAATAATCACAGGATAAACTAATAAACTAAATCTACAATGGAATAATTCCTTCCCTATAAATGTCCTCAGAGGCTTCAGAGGGCCAAGGAAAACAAGGATACAACTTTCAATTGGGACTCTTCTTGTTAGTTTAGCTAAATGAAGTCTTCAACTAAAAATCCAGTGAAGATTTGTTTTTTCATATTCAAATAATCATGGATCGAATGGCGAAAGAACACACAGAAGCAAGTTGCAAGAGTCACGATTTTTAAAAAACAAATTCAAAGAGTATATAGACATCATAAAAAAAAAACAGTGATAAAAATGAAAGGCCCTTGCCTGTCCAGGTCCACCACCATATCCACCATTAGGATCCTGCAATCGTGCACATAAGCTGAGTAATCAATTTTCCCTTCCTTATGTGGAAAAAGGTGCAAAATGGGAGGAGAAAATGCCTAAGCAATAAAAACCTGGCAGCGGCCAAGAAAATCGATGGCATTGCTCTGCAGTTCTTCGTCAAATGGCTCATCTAACAAAGCCAATGAATGAAGGATCCAATAGCAAAGCCATGGGCGACTGCAAGAGACAATAAGAAGATAAAGAAAAGGAAATAACCCATTAGAATAAATCCCCAATGGGATAGAACAAGGACAAACCGAATACATACTTAGCATCAAGGACGCGGAAAGAAGAGGGGAGCTTCTGAAGGCCATTGTTGAGATACTCGACGTGGATATCACGAGCGAGTTCCAACCTGAGAATCACAACAACAATAGCAAAAGCAACAAGTTCAAATCAATGTTTCACAGATCAAAAGGTTCGAATTTGGAGGAGAAAGAAAAACCCTAGCGGTGAATATAGAAGAGAGAAAGAGTGAGACATACATGACAGATTGGGGTCTGGAAGGGAGATCGGAGAAGTGCTTGTAGATGGAGAAGACATGGTTTTCCACCATGCGCTGCTCGCGTTGGCTCACTGTGAGAGTGGAATCATTGGCTTCCATCGCTCTCTGCGACCTGTTCTTAGAGAGGGAGGGTAGCGTGGAGGAAGACCGGCGAGGAGAGCAACGATGAACTGGGGGAGGACGGGGTTTGCAAACCCATCTCAATTTTTTCTATTTTAAGGTGAACTAGAAATTGATCCAAAGATGACAGGGGTGTGCAGAAAGACCGAAACCGAAAACACGACACGAAAACACGATAACACGACACGAAAACACGATAACACGACACGACACGACACGACACGACACGAAAAAACATGACACGAAACGAGAAAACACGGCTATAAACGGTTCATGTTCGAGGCGGGCAAATCGCCTTGTCGGATATCCGACACGAACCGTTTATTTTATTTTTTTTTAATTTCAGGGTTGAAAGTATAATACAACAATAAAAAGAATCCAATATGTATTAGTAAACTCTTCTAGCGCAACTGGTAAGTGCATCCTCTTAATTCTTGTGAAGTGAATTTTGTTTCCTCACTGTTGTAAGACGCATGCACGCAACCTATTAGTTCTTGCGAACAACCCTATCCAACTCTCCTTTTTTTTTTATCGCAGGCTCCGAAGAGACGCAACCGCTCGTTGCTCGCAAACACAAACAGGGACGCAGTCACGCAGCGGGAGCAGCAGGCAGGCCCTCACGCAACACAGCAGCAGGCAGGCCCTCTTGACGTTGTTCTTTCGAATCATCCCAAATCTCAGTATCTCTCCTCACAAATCTCACCGTTCGGCCCTCTAGAGTCTCAAAATCAGCAGATCTGAAACGATTTTTCGAAGCTTTCGCCTCTCAAGACCACAGTAAGTCCTCCGTTACTCCGTTAGTGCTCTTGGAACTTCGAAATTTTGATTAGGGTTTGCCGGTTTGGAAATCGATTTGCTTTGTTTTTTTTTTAAAATTTCGATTTGCTTTGTGTTTTGCTCTTTCAATTTAAATGTTTTGGTTTGAATTGGTTTGAATACTTCAAAGAGGAAGTCTTACAGTAGCCTAAGATGGAGGAATATTAATGATTTTTTGGTTTGAATGTATAGTCTGATGTATGCACTAGGGCGGTTGGTAGTTGCCGACGGACGACAAGGTGGTGCACTTTTTGAAACAATGGATGGTCTGATGTATGCACTAGGGCGGTTTTGAACGGTTTGACAATCGTCGAGGGGGTTGTCTTATCTAACGTGGTTGACGTACTGATGTCTTATGCATATGTTAGGGGTCTTTGGTTTTATCTATCTGTTCCTATATGCGATCAAATGCAACAACGGGTGTGTGCGAGTCTTGCTTACCCAACATGAAACATAATATTAGACTTCACCAACGGCATCATGCACAAAATGGGGCACCCGGTGACGTGCCTTCTTACAATCACCGTATTGTCTGCGTACTTCACATCCTACTTCCCAAACATTACCCACACCCCTAATGAAACCCAAAAAAATCGATATTGTAGGGGTGTGTGCGAGTCACCTGCATGTCCTAGTTGTCCTACATTAGATTACATAAGAACACAACATAAGCGGAACAATCCCATTGTTTGTACAACAACAAGGGTTCACAAAAAGCCGATCGACTCCGAAGGGCCTCCTTAGCGCCTGCCAATGGCCACCAATGCGACAAACGTCATCGCCAGGAAGCAGATGGTCAGGGACTCCACCATCTCCCTAGCAGCTACTGCTTCAGTCCAAAGCTCCGTGGCGTGGGTGGAGAGGGAGACAACGCGTTCAGCCAGCTCCTCGTTCAGCGCATTGGCACGCTCCAGCTCTTGAGCATTGCTCTGTGCATTCCCCTCGGCCACGAAGAGGCGGGCGGTGAGCTCCATCGCAATTTTCTCCAGCTCCTCCACCCTAGGATGTTCAGGAGCTGCTGGAATTTCCTGAAGCACCTCGTTCATATGAACATCAACAGGCGCTTCGTTTTCAGCAACCATCTCCAGCAGTGGTGGCATGTTCTCGTCTCCGGATACTTGACGACTCGAGCTGGCCTCCGCATGGTCTTGCATCTCCTGATTACATCCACGAGAACCGACGAATTAGGTGTGAACACAAATGAGTGCAATCTCTCAACAAAGGATGGCTATGTATACGACAGAGATTACCTGTTCATACCAAGGCGGTATCCTCTCCTCGCCCCCAATCCAGGGGTACTTCTCAGGGCATCCACTTGGCCAGCTTCCTGAAGATGACATGATTCTACCTGCACGCGGGATGGAAGGGGTTTAGAGTCAAGGCCAATCATTCACACACACACACATGGAATCAATGTAGTTCGATCGAAATCAGAAATGTCCATTACCTATTTCAAGGAACTACGAGGCAAAAAAACATTCCATTACCAATTTGAAGGCCACTCATTGACAGACACACACATTAAATCAATTTAGACATTCATTTACACACATTCAATCACGCATGAAATCAAATAAGCACAACAGACATTGTTAATCCTTTACCTTGATGATTTCATCAAACAAAAGTAAACCTTCCTTAACCTCCACACCATTATTCAACAACCTACAGCCTGTAATTTCATCAAGTATTGAATAAACCAAATTTCGAATGGAACCCAACCTAAAACAGATAGATTAACTCCTTCAAGACAAATATAACTACTTAGAAAGATTCAATCTTATATGCCTCTATATATCCTTATACATGAAATCGATTCTAAAATCAAGTTATGTTGCTATATACAAGGCCAACAATGCAATTACACAATGAAGAAACCAATTTTTCTGATGTACTGAACCCAAATCAGTGACACATTCAATCACACGTGAACTCAATTAACCACAAGGCAAACAATGCAAGTACACATTGAACAAACACATGTTTCTGACATAATGAAACAAACTCAATCGCACATGAAATCGGAAAGACCTAACCAAATGAAACAAACTCTATCACACACTCAATCACACATGAAATCAAATAACCACAAGGCTAACAATGCAATTACACATTCAACAAACCAATTTATCTGATATAATGAAACCAAATCACTCATTCTCCAAACCTAACCAAATGCAGCACACTGGATAAAGACCCAATGCAGTACACTGGAAGCTCAAATCGGAAACCAGATATCGGCGCAGGAAGCTCAAGCTGGGGAAAGACACATCAAAACAAGAATGGAAACAGTCGAGGGGAGACAGGAGGAAACAACTAACGAATCCGGGTTTTCTGGTAGGTGGCGGAGGAGGAAGAGCAGGTCAGCCGCGTAGGAGCAGCCGGCGAAGGCGGACCTGCACATGGCGGAGGGTGGCTAATCGTCGTCGCCAATGTGGACAATCCCCAAATTTGGGGAATATCTAATCTAGGGTTCCGCCCTCGGCTCGGGGTCGCCAACGACGAGGTTGGCCGACGGAACCCTAGCGGAGCGGCGGGTGGCTGGCCTACGACCGCCGTCCCCATTGCAATGGGGACCTTTTCAAGCCCATTCCGGACGGAAAAGGCTCTCTGGAGATAGGTTTCGCCGCCGCCACACCTCCGCCTCGCCACCAAAACCTAACTCCACAGAAAACGCAACCGGAGAGAGCGTCGTTAGGGAGCTCTTACCTTGCAGTCGTCGACGAAGGGGACAGGCTCTCCTGTTGAACGGTGACTCCTCCCTCTTCCAGATCTGAGAACGGAACTGGACAAATGGGGGCATGAGAGGGGCAAAGGTGTGAAATGTTGAATACAATCCCCAACAATACGCAATAATCTGGGGGGGGGGGGGGAGATCCCATTTTCGCCTGAAATTCATCTACTCGCATCCTCCAAATCCCCATCCCAGATCTCCTCACATACACAACCGAACACCAGGATGAGGGGATTATTTTTTCCACACAATACCCTTAATCCAGTGGAATACCCTCAAAACCCCAACCGAACACGCGCTTACACTAGCCTTCGATTTGTTTTGTGTTTTGCCCTTTCAATTTAAATGTATAGGTTTTTTTTTGAAGTTGTTGTAGTGTTGTACTGCAGCTGTTGGACAGCCAAATTAAAAAAAAAAACATTTCTCATCCCGGTTCCGGTCGTCCGTTCTAGGGTGGCTCCGCCACAGAAAAGCGCCGCTGTCTCATCGGATATGGAAAAACCCTCTCCTCTCTCTAGAAGTAGAGAGAGGAAGAGATGTGAAAAAACTCTCTTGAGGAAAAATCTCAAATCCCTGGTTGATTTGGGTTGAATCAATCTTTATTCAACTCCCTATTCTCTCTCTGAAGAGAGGTTGAAAAATCTCTTCGAGGCACACAACATCCGGTCGATCCCGGGCAGTGGCGGGTGCGTCGCCGCCTCTTGGTGCTCTGCTTGAGTGCTTGGAGTCGTGCTTGCACCGTCTTGCTCCGATCACCGGCGTATAATCCTCCGTGTAGGAGATTGAAACCGTATTCTACCACAACCTGCTTAATCGAACAAAAAGCTCATTCTCGTTGGGGGTTTTACAGATCTATGGTTGAGGAGCTTGTCTCAGTCTTCGTTCTCAACCAATTCGATCAAATAAGCCTTGAATCTCATATCTAGGATTTGTCTCCTTTATGTTATTCCGGCCCCAAACCCGCCTCCGGTCGATGTCACTCTCCGCCATCCTCCCCTGTGGGGTCTCGGTGTGGCGTTGGTTCTCGCTCTCACTCCGGTGTCCCCCAAATCAAAATCCCCCTTCTGATTTCGATTCTCCTCCACCGGTCTTCGATAGGCTTCGACGTTGGCTTCGGTTCGCCTCGCCGTTGTCTTCCCGACCCGGGTTGTATCGATGTCGGCCTGGTGATGCTCTGTCGCTGGCCGTCGTTGGTCGCCGGTTTGCAAGTGTTGGGACCTCTGCAATTTCACTGTTGGCGTGCAAATCTCTTTTTCACACTTGCACGCCAAGTATTGCATCGGTCTAATAATAAAAAACTAATAAGATAAAAATTAACAATAAAAAAAAAAAGTAAGATGGATTTTTATATATTAATCCGGTTACCTACTATTTCTATATATTGGGTTGGATTTATATATACTTATTCATTCTTTGAGTAAAATCGTCCAAAAGTGATTGATTAAATTCCGAAAGAGCTTGATTAAATCCCGAAAGGGTTCTTTGGTGCGTCTTACAAGGGTGTTTCTCGGCTATGAGTCTGATTGTTCTTGACGTTCCTCTTCTGTGTTGGGGCTCTGGCGTCTGGTGTTGGGTTTGGCTGGGGTCGAGGCGGTGTGTATCGAGGCGACTCCGCAATACGGATATTTCCTGGAGGTTCGTCTTCACTGCCCACAGGGACTCCTGATGTACCGCTGGCCAGCGGTGTCACTTTTTGGTGGTGCTTGGCATCAGCTCCTAGTCTATGTTGTCCCCGATATGTATGGCCTAGGTTCGCTTGTTTGATTGTACTTGTATGCTTTCCGCCTTTTGTACTGCACATTCTTTCATATTCTTACGTTGTATGCTTTAACGGTTCGCCGTCTGCCGACTCTGTCGGCCTCTCGAGGTGTCGGGTCTGTCCGACCCTCGAATTATTACCTAATCAAAAAAAAAAAACCCACTCGGATCGTGTCGGGTACCCGGATATCCGACACGAAACCGGATACCTTAACCGTGTCGGGTACCCGGGTTTAAATGGTTCGTGTACGGTTCGGGGTATTTGCGCTTAACGGTTTTGGGTACCCGACACGATTAACCGGTTCGTGTAGGGTACCCGGTTATGCACACCCCTACAAGATGAGATAGACTGTTAGCAGCTTGATTACTATCCTAAAGACATGAGAAATCTCAAATTCAGAAAACATTCTTAGGGCGCATAGAGAATCAGATATGAGCATATCCATCTCGCTGAAGCAAGACACGCATGCGTTGAGACATTTCATAATACTAAGATTATCGCCTTCAATGCAGATGCGCGGAATTTTGAGTTCTATTGCTTTAAGAACGTCTTTCCATATACCATAGCATTCGGATCCAATAACGGAAGAAAGGGGGGAGGATCCAGATTCTACAAAAAGAGTACAACCCGAACTATCTCGGATAAGAAAACCATAAGTGCCAATTTTGTTAGAAGAAAGAGCACCATCGAAATTCAATTTGTACCAATTGCTCATTGGCTTAATCCATTTGGTTGTGCGTTTCCTTGTTTTTCCAAGGTTATTTTCTTTGTTACGAATGTCCTGTTCTGAGGTTAGGTCGTCAATTTTTTTTTTTTTTAGGATTAGATTTAAATTTATCAAAGAGGACTTTATTTCCGAAGTACCAAGAACACCACCAAGCTGTAGCAAGCGATGAAAATTCTGATTTGCTTAGTGAGGTGTAAAGAGCGCATAATGATTCGTTTATGTTATAAGTGGAGTCATAAGCAACAAGAAGTGTGTTATAGATTTTAGGAGAGAGTTGATGTGTTGTGCATGTTATTGTTGGGCAGTGAAATAACAGATGGTCAGTGTCTTCATAATTCATTCCACAAATGGGGCGATCAGTCGGAACGCCAACACCTCGGGAGGCCAGTTTGGCCGATGTAGGCAATCCATTTTTGGAGATTCGCCGCATAAAATCTTTGATTTTTGGGGCCACGTCTAGTTTTCATATCCAATGAAGGTGTGTTGTTGAGTGATTTTTTGCTTTGTTGATGAGGTTAATTGCCGAAGCAGTTGAGAACCAATCATTTTTACTGTAGAACCAGTATAGTCTGTCTTGGTTAATATGCTTCAGAATCGGGGTTTTTATGATTCTCTCTAGAGTATCCCTTCCAACGTTGTTGTTTATAGTGTTCTGAAGTTTATCAGTATCCCAAAGTTTATCATCTGTTATGAAGCTTCCCACCATTAAGTCGTTGTCAATTAAGATTGGGTTTGAAGCTTGGGCCAACAAGGGTGAATCTCCAATCAAAAGGTCATGCCATAAGTTTATTGATTTTCTGTTAGCTATGCCCCAACGGAGACCGCTTTTAAAGAGAGGAATAAGAGATCTCAGTTTTGATCATTGCCAAGATACATTCCCCTTTTTCTCGTAATTGAGAATTAGCTTATCTTTCAGATATTTTTGGGATATTAGTTTTGCCCATGGGTTGTCCGGTTCCGCTAGGATTTTCCAGAGAAGTTTTAGCTGAAGTGCTTTGTCCATGTCTTCAGAAAGAAGAAGGCCTAAACCTCCATTAGAGTGAGATTTGCACACCTCATACCAATTGATAAGGGGTTTATGTTTTGGGTCCTTGTTCCAAAGAAAGTTTATGTTGATTTTATCTAGTTCCTTGTGTATATGCGATGGAAGCAGGAAACATTGCATTATGTGTAGCGGTTTTGCAGCCAAGTTTGATTTGATAAGTGTGCATCTCCCAGTCCCAGCCTCTGATGGATTGTTCGCCGTCCATTTTGTTAATTGTGTTCTACTAGAGTTTATGATGTCGTTGAAGGTAGCGTTAGTGAATTTACTAGTAATGACAGGACATCCTAGGTATTTTCCGAGGTTGGTTGTATAGGGTATCTGCAGTTCATTTTTAACCGTGTTTATTATGGTGTTGCTTGTGTTTGGTATGGTATGAAATGCTGATTTATGAAAATTAATCCGCTGACCCGACAGTCGACAGAGTTCCTGAGTAATTGTGTTAATTTGGTCGCATACTTTTGTCGTAGTAGAAGCAAAAATGATGATGTCATCGGCGAAAGCCAAAAAAGAGATATTGTAGCATGCTCGTTTGATTGAGATACCAAGGTGGCTCCCTAGTAGATTCACATCATTTTGGAGCCCTCTGGCGAGGACCTTGGAGACAAGGAGGAAAAGATACGGGGATAGTGGGTCACCTTGTCTCAATCATTTGGATGGGGTGAACAAGTGAGTAGGTTCGTTGTTAATAAGGATTGAGTAAGTGAGTCACTTACTCAATCCTTATTAACAACGAACCTACTCACTTGTTCACCCCATCCAAATGATTGAGACAAGGTGACCCACTATCCCCGTATCTTGAATAGAGCGTTTAGCTAAATCCAAATTTGCTGCTAAATCCAAATTTGTCCAGGATTCTAAGCAAGAAATCTCAGTGGACCATATCAAAAGCTTTTTCTATATCTAGTTTGACGGCTATCCACCTGGTTGACCTTTTTTTTATGCTGAAAAGAGTGAAATATTTCATTTGCGATTAGAATGTTGTCTTGAATAGAGCGTTTAGCTATGAAAGCACTTTGGAACGGGTGAATTAGTTTGGGGAGAATTTGTCATAATCTAGTAGCTAGAATCTTAGAGATTATTTTGTAAATAGTTGAGCAGAGACTAATGGGTCTAAAGTTATTTGTCGTTTGTGGGTTATCGCATTTTGGAATCAGTGCGATAAAGGTGTGATTTATTTGTTTGAGAATTTTGGGTCTTGGTGGATGGAATTTGGGTTTTGGTTTTTTAGAGAGAAGTGCTCCCACTTCTCTCTAAAAAGGGGTCTTCATTTTATACAGTCTTTGTCTCTGACATTGCGTGATTGACTGATTGGTGATTATTAAAAATCTAATTTTAATAATATAACAGATTAGTAGTATTATTAAGTTATTATCGTAAACTAGGGCAAGAATCAAGGGAGGAGAATATGAGATTGTATTCAACTTATGTGTCTTGTGAGGTATCTACACATACAATATATAAGACTCGTATCCTTGGGCTCCAAGTATAGAATAAATTTATCTAAAGGTAAAAACTCTATCTAACTAAGGTGTATATCTTATATATCCACATAATAATAATAATATTATTATTATTATTATAACACTCCCCCTTGGATGTACATTCCTTATTCCTCCAACTGCCTCGTTAAAAAACTAGCTAGGAAAACCCAATGAGACAAAATCATAGCTTAGGGAAAAAGAGTGCAACCTTCTACGTACGCCCTTGTTGACTTATTGTACTGCTTCGTTAAAAACCTTGTCAGGAAAACCCATTAGGATAAAAACCTGATCGAAGGGAAAAGAGTGCAGTGCGTGTATACTCCCCTGAATTCAACATCTTTCTCGAAGTCTTCTCATTCTTCTTAATGTCGTCGTCTTCATGAGCTTATGGTCGAAACTCAACATTGCCTTTGATGTGTATAAGATGGAATGTCTTCATGATTGACTTTGACGCGCTTGACTTCCATGTACTGGTGTTGAGCTGCTTTGGATACACAAGCATAAAGTACTTCAGGACCTAGTGTGCTTTTCATTGTTGATCTGGGGATGAGGGATCTGATGTTTAAATTGTGCTTAAGTTGTCTCGTTAAAAATCTTACCTTGGAAAAACCCAGTGGGATAAAAACCAAGATTAAGGAAAAGTTATATGGTACTTCGGAGCCTAATAAAATGTCACAATTATAGGTAATTCAACCATTCAGGTAAGTGTCATTAACCAACTGCACCTGACATGACTTTGATAATAATGCTTAAAGCATTTTCAATTCTTCCCATTTATATGGGCATGAACCTACAATGTCCGTCATTTACATTTGAAAACAAAATTACACTCACTCCTAGTGAATACATTCTTATATATGTAACCTTTAATATGCTTTTGTGCAATCAATTTGACTTTATATTTTCCTTTGTACGAACACTCACTTAAAACCAATTAATACTACACCTTTGGTTGCTTTGCCTTCAACTCTCTCTTTGGAGAGAGGTTGAGAAACCGGCTTCGGTCATCTAACTCGGCTCTGACCGCCCAAAAATGTTGATGTCCACCTTGATTCGCATCGATCTGGTTATCGCGTCGATCCGACTCCGGTCGTCTCTTATCGGAGTCTCGTAGACTCGTCCTAGTCTCCTCCTTGACCTCTTTACTTCCAGCGTGTGTTCTTCGGGGGGGGGGGGGGGGGGGGGTGCCGTTCTCGCCTTGGTTGGCCTAGGTCTTTCCAATTTGGGTCGTTCATTTTTTGCCTTCCTCCTCCGGTGTCATTCCGCACTTTCATCTCCTTGATTGTCTATTAATTAAGTCTGATTCTAAAGAAATCGCCAATCGTTTACTTCATTTCGATTTATATCCACTTGATTGCCTTTTTATGCCGATACCCAATTAATTGCAATTGCAAACTCTGATTTGTGTCCAATTTCATTCTCAAGAACCCTTCATTCTCCGATGGGTTGCGGCGGTTGAGGTCATGGGCCTTCTTTTCTGTCGGCGCTGCCTATCTCCGATTTCATCTTTGACCTGGCTTCGTCGGCGTCGTCTATTTCCGGCGAATCGCGGTGCTGAAGCTGGACCTTGTGCATCCCCTCCCGATGTCCATAGGAGGACTGTGTCGTTTCCAGTCGTGTATCAGGGGTGTATGGTATTGGGCTTGCCGGCTGCCGCTTCCACCCATCCTAGTTCCGCCTCCGATCTCCCTTGTCTCAGCTAGTTCATGGTGCTCTGTCTCTGTCAATTGCAGATTGGGGCAAAGTTCTTGGTGTGCAAGGGTACCATTTGGGTCCTTGCACGCAAGCCTCGTTGATTACCAAAAAGAAAAAAAAAAGAAAAAAAAGAAAAAGGGGGAAAAAAAAAGGAAGGGTTGAACCCAAATCCTAAAATGGAACCCGTAAGGGCTCGATAAAACCCCTAAAGGGTATCGATAAAATCTCAAAAGGGTTTGATCAAATCTCGCAAGGGCTTGACTAAATTTTTACAAGCGAAATCTGGTTGACGTTTTGTTCGAGGAGTGTGCGGCTCTGCTTCCGACGTTTCTATGAGGTTTTCTTCTTGGTTGGGGTGCTTGGAGTTTGGAGTCGGAACTGGCTGGGGTCGTGGTGGTGTGTTTAGGGCATCTCCGTATCCGGGATTGAGCTTCCTTGGAGTTCATCTGCCCTACCCACAGGAGTTAGAGTCTTGTTGTACCGCTGGCCCGCGGTACTACTGTTCGGTGGTGCTTAACTTCATTCTTTGACGGCGTCCTCAGCTTTCTAGGGAGTTGGTCTTCTTGGGTTGTCTTGTTCTAGAGTTTATTTCTGCTTGTTTCATTTCGCTTGTTGTCTGTATTACTGTCTTTTTAGGTTGTATGTTTGACGGTTCGTCGCGCCGTCTGCCGACTTTGTCGGACTCTCGATGAGTCAGGCCTGTCTGACCTTCGAATTATTACCTTATCAAAAAAAAATTAATACTACATCTTTAAATGTTGGAGGTCCAAAAACTTCATGCTTAAATAATTCATCATTGCATGAATTATTTCTTTCTAGAATTTGGGATATACAATGTATCCTTATGAGGGAAGTTGTCTCGTTAAAAACCTTGCGTTGGAAAAATCCAAATGGGACAAAAGCCACAGTTAAGAAAAAGAGTACAACTTTTATCCCCCTCAATTTAGCATATAAATTAATCACCAATTTTATACAGACATGGTACATGGTCGACCAAAAATAAAATAAAAAACAAAGACATGGTACTTCTGGACCCTTAAGATCATTTGTCTTCATATTGTAATATATCTCTCTTTATACACTCGAACTACAAGTCGAGATATTTTTAGAGCTTTCAACTAATTTCCAACTAATCCTCTGCTTGTTGGATAATTAAGGATCTGGCCATTTCAAGACAACTCATAATCGATCCTAACGTTGTCAACGTTCATGAAATCTCTTCAAGAGTTTTATACTAGTGGACATATCACCATTGTTTGAAGCTACTACAAGAACCTCGATCTAAATCATGCTAGTGCATTATTTGTTATAAATATGACTTTGTCACTATCTTTTGCATTTACTAATGCCTTTACTAGCCCGTTTGCTATATAGTTCATCGAACTTTCGGTTCACTTATATTCCATGCAATATATTACTTCTTGATCTCTCTTTCCTCTCCCCCCTAAATACCGAGTATTTTATCATCTGTGATAAACTCTAGGTATTTGATCATCTATGGGGACTCAATCCTCCATATACATCATCTTTCTTGATTTACAACAACTTAGTGTAATATGGGGAGATTTTGGTGCCTAAATCGAACATTTAAAACCGGGTGAGGGTAGTAAAAATAAGAGGGAATTATACAAAGTAACCCAAATATCCGCTTTCTTTGCAAGGTTAGTCCAATCTGGTTTGAAATTGGGCAAAACCGGATAAGAGGGTAAAGGGTTCCCCCGGTAGCAGGTAAGTGAGGGGGGTTTGGGTTTCCACTTATCGACATCTGGCCAAAATCAGAAAGAAATAGAGGGGGGAGGGGAAGCAACAGAAAGTCTGCAGAGGAGAGAGATGACATGAGAGAGAGAGAGATGAGTGAAAAAAAGAGAGTAAAGTTGCAGAGGAGAGGGGGATATTAGTGAGGATAGGATAAAGAGAGAGATGGAAGAGTGACAGTGAGGGGCATCAATATAATTTGAATTAAATCTTAAGTTTTAGATAAAAACCATTGAAGAAGAAGCAATTGGACGGGGGGTTTATTTGCAGGTTTACGTGTAAGTGGTTAATTAGTTTTAACTAGACACCCAAAGCAAAATGACATGATACGTATTGGAATCGACTGGACAAGGGTTATCGGAGAAACGGATTCACCATCGACTTCGGATAGAAAATGGGCAAGTTTGTTTTCGATAAAGGTTATGCGAGAGGTGTCTCCCTCAAATCTGAAGCAAATTTACCCATTTTCTATCTGAAGTCGATGGTGAATCTGTTTGTTCGATAACTCTTGTCCAATCGATTCCAATATGTGTCATGTCGTTTTTCTTTGAGTGTCCTGTTAAAACTAACCACTTACACGTCAACCTGCAAATAAACCCCCGTCCAATTGTTTCTTCTTCGATGGTTTTTATCTGAAACTTAAGATTTAATTCAAACTATATTAATACCCCCTTACTAGACCTGAGCAAACATGGGCCAACCCGCCCGGCCCGCCCAACCCGCCCGGCAAAATATGCGGGCTTGGACAGAGTAGTTAGCCCAAGCGGGCCGGCGGCCCCGGCCCGGTTGGGCCAGTGGGCCGGGCTTGGGCGGATAGTGAAGCCCAAGCGGGCCGATGGGCCCGGCCCGGTATTATAATAATATTATATATAATTATAATTATAATTATATAAATTATATAGAGTATTGTAAAAATATATACATAATTTCTATAATTTATAACTATATTACCGGTGTCATACTAGTACTAAGTGCTAACTATTCCCAATCATAAACGTTCTCATCTTAAAAATCAAATCCAATTGAGAAATAAAAACCCTAAATGATTTCTCTCGCATAGCTCGAGTGTCGCTTAAAAGTATTGGCACACTATAACGTTGATTTGCATTTGTTAGTAAGCTAATATTGTCCATATTTGCCTCGTATTTGAAAGTATTTATACAATGTTGTAATTTGCCACTTTTTTAGTTCGATTTCGGACATAAAACGAATTTGAGAACCTAGGCCCGCTTGGCCCGGTGGGCGGCCCGGCCCGGGAAAGAGGGCGGGCTTGGGCAAGACACTAGGCCCAAATACCGGGCCTGACCCAAGCCCGACCCGGTGTAGTGGGCTGAAATTTTGGTCGAGGCCCGGCCCAAGCCCGCCCGGCCTGGCCCATGCTCAGGTCTACCCCTTACCGTCACTCTTCCTCCCTCTATCTCTCTCTGTCTTATCCCCTCTGTCCTCTCTCCTTTGCGACTTTACTGTTGCTTTTTCACTCCTCACTCTCTCTCTCTCTCTCTCTCTCTCTCTCTCTCTCTCTTTCTCTCGACACTAGAACTAGGGAAACATTGAACAACATGTAAGACAAGAAACAATCATAGGGTGTCTAGTAGGAAATCATTGGGTATCCAGTAGAGTACCAAAGGATGTCCATTAAAACACCATAGAGTGAAAAGTTAATATATATATATTGTTCATTCATCAATAAAAAAAAAACAAAGCGGTTCACCAAGCCTCTACGAGGGCTCCTCCACTTCAATTCCACATCCTCTACTCCAAATCCGGCCTCCACTCGTCTCGAATTGACCTGGAAAAGCCATCACAACGAAGGTGAAGGACGAAGGCACCAAAGCGGTGCTCCGGTGGCGATTCACACCAGCGGAGCAAGCCGAATTCAAGCTCTCATGGAGATCCTATGTGGCGGGCTCAGATCGAATTCGCTTAAAAATTTGAAATAATTTTATTTTTTCTTATAAAATGCATGGACCAATCAGAATATATAGTGAATATACAATATTGATTTAGGAATTAGGAAGCAAGTGATCTTTTTTTATTAGGAAATAATTCGAGGACCAGAGACAGACAAACCTGACTTTTCGAGAAGCCGACAAAGTCGACAGTTAGTGAACTGACAAACATACAAGATAAAATAAAAAATGGTGCAATACGAAAACGGCCGGCAATCAACAGCTCCGATCGAACAATCAAACCTAACCCAAAAAAACTGGATAACAACATAGGTTGTGGTGTGAAAAGCGTTCAATGGATCGATGGCATAAGTCAAATTAACGTAACTAAAATTTAATTTGTTCCATTTGTTTTATTTCATCGAATAAGGACAAACATTATGATAGATCCAATATAAAAGGGAACCCGTCCTCCATCAAATCAATCAACTCGATCGATCATAGTACACACGCACATTAAGCGTATATATACATATATACGGAGTAATTATATATGGCTTTGAAGATCAGTAACAAATGTGTTCTAGCTTAGATCCTTTTAGCAGCTTGCATTCTATGTGCTTCCCAAGTCGGGTTAGCCGCTAGGCCCTTGCTCACTATGCTCTCAAAGAGATCACCTTCTACGACGTCAACTCCGTCTGCATCCACCTTCGTCCCCGGTGGATCTCCATAGTACATACATGGTAAACCCATATATACGACGTAGCTGGGCATTACATGCACTACGGGAAAACTATATAAATTGCGACGCTTTTCTCTCGACGCTTTTTATAAGCGTCGATAATTTTCGACACTTTAAAATGTCAAAAAATTTCGACGTTCAATAGTGTCGAGACAGAGATACTTTTCGACAGCTCTGAGCGTCGATAATGGTTTTCTTTTATATTTTAATAACCCTAAAAACTCAGCTCCGGGAGTCTCCATCTCCCCCCACCACAAACATCCCTCAGGAGCCTCATCAACCCTATCTCGATCTTTGACTCCAAATTTCAAAATCGCATGTCTCAGGCTTCAAATCGTCAATCACCGGCTTCTTATCGCCGATCTCCGGGTTTCGAGTGAATGTGCCACTCTCCGGCTCTGCATCACAGATCTCCTGCTTTCAGATGTAGATCTGCAATTCAAATCCGGAGATTTGCGATGCAAAGCAAGAGATCTTAATTTGGCTTCGCCGATCTCCACCTTTGAAGAAATCTACAACTTGCTTGCAAGAGATCGAATTTCAGGCGCTCGAAAAAGAGATTCAATGGCGGATCGCTTTTTGTCGTCGTCTTCCTCGATCTGGATGGCCGATCTCGTCCATCTTGGATCTGCGACACTTTACACCAATATGTACTAGATAATCCTAATCGTATGCAGAATCAAACAAATTTGAATGTTCTCCCTCAAATGTTCTCTTCAGCTTCCCGTCTTCGATCCTCTTTCGATTCAAAGGTATTATTCTATTTTCCATCATACATATCATACGTATTTCTTTGATTTACTCGTGTTTCTGTCTCCATTGTCACAGAGTTCCTATGAAAACCCTAGGTTTTGAAATTCGAAGTTTTCTTATTGAGAAATCATGATTTCTCCATCTCCATGAGGAACTATGACAAATAGTTAGGCTTACTTTTGCCAAAAACCTAATCGATCTGAGGATTCTGAGGAACTATTGTTGCCAAAGCCCGCTCTTTCTGTTGACCAAGGCTTATGTGATTTCACCAAAAGTAGTAGTTGTAGTTGTTCAAGTTATTGTGGTTCTTGTCCCATTTAAAAAGGCTCATACGAAAGCATTTTTTATGCTTATATTTCTACCATTTAAGTTATGAGTGAAGCAGGCATTCGATTTCAAGCTTATCTTAGAAATAACTATTCACATGGTAGGAAGTACTCAAACTGGAAAGGAAATGAAAGGAGTTTGATGATTGAGATTGGACAAAGGATTTGGCAAAGAATCTGTTTTTTTTTTGTTAAAGTAATAATTTCTTGTATTTGAATGATTAGTCTGATCTACTTAATTGTCTACTGCCTATATGTTGCTATTGTTGTAAAATTTGACTCAAGAATCGTGATGGTAAAAGTAAGGGCTTTAATTAATTACAATAATGGCTAGGTTGTACTATTCCTTTGATGATTGCCTCTCCATGGTGCACTTGTTTTTGTTTGCTAGTGTGAATTATTGACATTATTATGTTTCCCTTGTTTTTCAGATGCAACGTTCTTCTTATGTGAGGTATTGACATAAACTTTCCAAGGTTTGAGAAAAGTGGATCTGTGAATGATGATGGAGCCCCTGAGTCTGCTAGAAAATTGCACTTGTAACAACTAAAATGTTTGAAAATTATAATTATAAATGTTTGAAAATTGCCTTATCATCACTTCTTGTCTTTTCTTAGGGGATAACAGCACCTTAACTCCCTGCAAAGGGTAACTCTATTTGTCATGGAGGGTGCTTCATAGTCTCATCAATTGAAACCGAAGGTCTCCAATAAGCCACCAGATGAGGCAACCTCAAGCCAAAGGTATATTATTGGGCGTCATCGTCTACGCCGGAGGCAAAGCTAGAGCTGGAAGGACAATAATGGAGACACTTGCATTCAAGCTTTAGGTAATTACTCTTTCTACTCCAGTCTGCATTACATTTGTTTGTCTATGCGTAAGATCAGTTTGATATGCTTTTGTCAGAATTATGCCTAAATTTTTGTTGTAGAATCGACCTCTTCCTCTCTGTTTTCACTAAACGATGATTGATGGTATTTGAGAACAATTTTTCTAATCCATGTTTAAAGCCCATAAACTACTGAGTATGTGCAACTTTAGGACCAACATTAGTACTCCATGAATCTAGGAACTTTAGCCCATTAGCTCGGTATTGTCGTGGGGATATTATATTATTATCATTGGAGCTGCAAACAGGAATTTGATGTGGTAATTATTTACCTTGTTGATATAAATGGTCCAATTTGTGAGAAGCTCTACAAGTATGGCTCCTACAAGTCCAAAGAGAGCACCTGATGCTCCAACCGAAATGCTTTTTTGGATGAACAAAGATGAAAGCACACTCCCACCAAAGCCGGACACCATGTATATCATCCCAACTTTGACTGAAATCATTCCGAGTTCATCAATCGAAAGTGAAAGTCATTTTTCCTAGAAATCAACCGTTTATAGAGTAATAATTGTATCTGGTATTGTTCTAAAATATTAAAATATTAATCTGGTATTGTTCAACTTCAATCCTTAAGTCATTGCCTTTCCAAAATTTAGGAGGAGTTATGGACTTGTCTAACTTTGCTTGTTCAGATTTACCTAGCACAAGGTTAGAATTCTAGCTCTTCAAGAGTCGTATCTCACTGAAGGACCGTCGGAGCAATTGTGCCGCAAATTGCAATCGTTCTGCACTTCTGCTTGCTTAGACCTATGAATAAAGGGGCTTTTGATGGAGTTCCTTTGATTGATTTGTGCTCACTTTGGGATGTGTAATTAGCTTTTCCTTCCTCATTTGTCCATCACTTGACTATCTACCCAAGAGCTGTTTTCCTTACATTCTCATGTCATGGTTGGTTCATTGGAAGATATTCTCATTACATGCCTACGAAAGGTCGAACTTTTCTCAAATTGTGCTATTCTGCCATCTGTATGACCTTTATTTGTCAAGTGTATTGAGTTCCTTCACTATGCAGGAGGGACCTTGGCCAAACCTTCTATCATCTCCATCAAGTGAACATGATCAAGCCTCAAGTCTATGCAGCACTGCTAATGTTCAAATTCCAAGTGATGGAACTGATGTATGGGAAATTGATCTCAAACAACTCAAATTTGAGAAAAAGATTGCATCTGGATGATATGGTGATTTGTAAGTTCATTTAAAAGTTTCATTCTTTCCAAAACTTGACCAAGGTATTCATGTATGCCCTGTTACCCTTTGTTTCAGGTATAAGGGCACATATTGCACTCAGGAAGTGGCAATTAAGGTTTTCAAAAACCCGAGCGCATAAATGCTGATCTACAAAAAGAATTTGCTCAGGAGGTTTACATTATAAGGTATGTCAACTTGCAGTCAAGAAGTGAGAAGATACTTAAGTGCATTCTCAAATATATTATGAATAATTTGATAACCAATCTGGAGCTATTATCAAGGTTTGAATTAGTTGTCATCGTATCTTTCATTCTCTTTTTTTTTTATGTGGTGTATGGACCTTTTGCTCTTCCTTTGCTTTCACATGATTTAAGGTAAGAGTGTTCTGTATGGATTGAAGGGGACATCAATGAAATATTTTAGGTTATGTACATGGGTTGAAAACTAAATAGCTAGAGACGAGGATTATGAATGGCCAAAATGACATGTTGTGATATTTGGCTATTAAGAAAAAATCCTGTGACATTTGGACGATAAAAACAAGTTCCGATGATCATTTAGTTCTTATTTTCTCGTCAAAAATTCAGTTCGTTTGAACCTAGGTTTTTTAATTTAATTTAATTTATTTATACTTTCAACTTTCAAGGTTCAACTGGTTCTCTGTATTTTTTTTTGTGGGGGTCGGGCGGAATAGGGGTGAGGGTTTCATAAAACCACCTAAACTTTATACCCATTTATTTCCCAAAAGACCCATCTTTTTTATTTCTTTTGAAAAACCACCCACCTCTCTTTGCTGAATTCTTTACTCATTGAGCTCTTTGCTGCTTGTATTAGGTAAGGGAGCATTGATTTATCTGTCCATTGTCACTCGTTACTTATATTACAAACACTAAACTGTAATTGCCCTCATAGTCTTGATATTTTTATATTTTTGGGTATATTTGCGGTTACTAATTTTGATGTTGCTCCAACAGGTTCTTTATCAATTAGATTTCATTCCTTCTTTTTTTTTATCAAAAAAAAGATTTCATTCTTTTGTTATGTTTTTTTTTTGTTTAAGCTTATAATTGAGAATTTCTGAATAATTTTGAGCATGTGTAATTTTAGTGTTCATAATGAACTCGATTATTGGATTTCCTATGTTAGCATCATTTATTAGATGAACTCGTTGTGAAATTTGCTTAGATGATAAATTTCTGATATATTAATTAACAAGTTGGGTTATGAATTTAACAATGGTGATGCGGGTCATTTATATTAATTTCCAAGTTGTGGTGATTATCAGCCGCAGTCGTGGGCTGTTATTGGTCCACAATGTGCTGCTTTGTTCAGCTGCTGGTTCGTTGGGGCCTGTTCGGCGATGTGCTTATTGACTTTTATCGCTGGTTTGCAACTTCCTGAGTTGGGGATTCAATTTAGTTAAGCTGATTTTAGATTTGGTTTATGTGATTTGCCTTGGATGAAATTGATTTGAGCTGCTGGTTTTGGTTATTGTTGTTCTACTGGTTGCCTTGTTTAAAACAGTCTTGTTTGTAAAGCTATAAACGACAAAACCGCTTGTGATTTATCAGCTTTCATTCTAATTTTTGTTAATTTGTGTTTCATGCCTCATGTGGTGAAGCTGAAAGAGGAATTTGATTATGAGAGCTTGTCCCGGAAGCTCGAAAGCCAAGTTGATGATCTTACTAAAGAGATTGTTAGGCAACAAAAGTTGAGGGATAATTATGTAAATGAAATGCAAAAGAAGCTCAAGGAGTGTCAACAATCCTTTGCCGAGTTCGAAAAGAGCCTAGTTACTAGATCTGAGGTAGTAATCTGTCATGGGATATTTAGGCTGTAAAAATGTGTTAATCAATCTACCCTCTTTTTGCAAGTGTATCTGCCACTTACCTAGCTGATAATTAAATGTCAACATCTTTTTCAAAATATTGTTTTGCAGATCCTAGAGAAGGAAAGTGCATGTCTGGAGAAAGAGCTTCAAATTGTTATAAATGATTTGAATAATCAGAAAGATAGTGACAAACTTTTACGTGATGAGGTAGCACGCTTGGAAATGAGTCTAGAACATTTCAAGGTATCTTCTTGGACCCAATAGTTTGTTGATCTAATATGAATGTGCATAAATCATGTGATTCCATAATGAAACAGTTAGAAAGGAAGACTATATGAGATTTGATTGAATTTTTCCAGGGTTATTAATGCTATTATATAACTATTTCATTTTCAAAATGACCAGAAACTGTTTGATAAATGAAATGTTTATGACTTCGTTTTAAGGGTGATATGGGGAAAAGATAGCCTGCACAAAAAATTCTAGGTATGGGCTATTGTTAATTTGTTATGCTTAACCGGAAATTGTGGTGTTCTTCACTCTTGATAACCAGAAATTGTAATACGTGAACAATTTATCATGAATTTGGAAATCTCTGTAGCGATAATAGCCATCTGATTCTTTCCAATGAAAAGGTGCTCAGGTTTTGTAAGATGTTTTTTTTTTGTCAACACTTTTTTAGTACACAAGTTCTGCTTCCAGATGCCTAAACTCTACCCTTTACAGCACACCAGCAAGGGTGATTGGGTGAATAGAATACTAGAGTTATACAGAAAACGAAAAACTTTGAAAAATCCTTCAGTTATCCTTACATTATACATTCTAATTTATTGTTGATTCTCTGTTCATGAAAATTGAAATTGAGATACAGTGTATAAAGTGTGAGGTTCATGATAATTGCTTGATGTAAGCATATTAGAGAAGTTCTCATCATCCTGTTAAACAAAGGAAAGGACATTTTGGTTATTCAAATTTATGTTGATGATATATTATTTGGTGCTACTAACACATCTTTGTGCAAGGAATTTTCTGACATTATGTGCAGTGAATTTGAGATGAGCTTAATGGGTGAACTAAACTTCTTTTTGGGGATACAAGTTCATCAATCCAAGAAAGGAATCTTCGTCAACCAAAGCAAGTACACTAAGGATCTCTTGAAGAAGTTCAAGATGGATCAATCCAAAGCAGCCAAGACTCCCATGAGCTCAACATTGTCTCTAGATCAAGACAAGACTGGAACAAGTGTCAATCAAAAGGAGTATCGAGGAATGATTGGATCTTTATTATATCTCACGGCTAGTAGACCTGACATTATGTTTAGTGTTTGCATGTGTGCTAGGTTTCAAGCTGATCCCAAAGAATCTTACCTCGTGGCTGTGAAGAGGATCTTTCGATATCTCAATGGCACTAAGGAACTTGGACTATGGTACCCAAAGCAAAAGGATTTCACTTTAATTGGATATTCTGATGCAGATTTTGCAGGCTACAAGGTGGCTAGAAAGAGCACATCAGGGTGTTGCCAATTCTTAGGAGCATCCTTGATCAGTTGGCACTCAAAGAAGCAAAATTCAGTCGCTCTATCCACTGCAGAAGCCGAATACATTGCAGTTGGAGCTTGTTGCTCCCAAATCCTTTGGATAGCTCAACAAATGCGAGATCTTGGCATCAACCTCAAGGGTATCCCAATTAAGTGTGACAATACAAGTGCCATATCCATCACTAAGAATCCTGTTCAACATTCAAGGACCAAGCATATTGATGTAAGACATCATTTCATTAGAGATCATGTTGAAAAAGGTGATGTGTCCATATCTTTTATTTCTACTGATTATCAATGGGCTGACATTTTTACTAAGCCTTTGGCAGAGGACAGGTTCACCTTCATTAGACGAGAGATTGGGATGCTTGACAAGGATGCACTTTCGTAGGGGGAGCTTTCCCTTTACGAAAGATAAACTCCACTCAGTGTCAAGACCTTTGAGAGTTATGTCAAGGTCTGCTAACTGAACAGTGGAGTACATATATCGAATCATATATTTTTGGTTAATATCTTTTTAGATATTCAATCAATTATATTTGTTTTAATCGGATTTCAAAAATTGCCTATTTTCATGATTTCTTTAACCGTTAAGATATTTTAATTATGGAACTAAATTGGTTTGTGTTTAGTCCGATTTTTATGGTAATTTGAATTCAAATTTGAATTTGAAAATCCTTCAACTTGGCAAGGTAATGATTTCTTTCCTTGGAACCCTAAACCCATCCCATCAATCCGTCACCCTCTCTCTCTACTTAAACCAAATCTGTACCCGACTACAACCCACACTCAGATTTTATCCAAACCTTTTCCACTTCTTCATCTTCAACCTCTCAAAGAAACCCTAACCAACTACCTCCATGGCACCCAAAACCAAGAAAGCCGTCACTCCCAAAAGACTTGGCGCCACCCCCAAGGGACGCTAGGCCACTGCTACTTCTCCCACACCCGAACCTCCTACTCAAGCCATCATCCCAGCAGTTGTCCAGAGCACCGTCAAGTCGAGCTCAGCCACGGCTCCCAAAGGCTCTCAGAAACGTGCTGCTAAGAAACCCTTAAGTGCTAAACAAAAGGGGAAGAGAAAGATCCTGGCTGAAGAAGAGGATGAGGAAGAAGAGGAAGACGACCTTGATACTGCCCTGGAAAGAGATGCTGCCAGGGAAGCCGAGGAGGAGGCCTTGAGACAGAAAAAGGCCGATGAGGAGGCCGAGCTTGCTAAGAGACTGGCCGAGGAGGAAGCTGAGCGAATTCGGAAGGAAGCCGAAGTCGAAGAGGTTCCATCTGAGGTGGAGCCTGAGGAAGAAGAAGAGGAAGAGGAAGAGCACGAGGGATCCGGAGAGGACGAGGAACCTGAAGGTGATGAAGCGGGGTCCGGTGAGGACTCGGGGTCTGAGGAAGAGGAGGAAGAATCCCCTTCTCCCTCTCCTCCTCCTCCCCCGTCTCCGAAGAAGCGGAAAGCCCCTGCTCCAGTCAAGCCTCCATCCCCTAAGCGTACCAGGAAGGGCCCTGTCAAGAGTCTTGTAGCGCCTATCAAGAAAGCTGCTCCAACTGTTGCACGCAGGAAGAACGCTGAACCCCCGGCCTATATCCAGGTAAATCAATCCTTGCCCTCCTCTTGGTTTCAAGATGCTGAGACTGCTGGTAAGTGGGTAGACGAGTTTAGAACTCGTAAGATTAGTTGTTCTGATTTTTTAGATATCGAGTTCTTTGAAGCTTTGAAGTTACCTTGCATTGAGCTCCTAAAAAAATCCCCTGCCTGGAACCTTATTAATCTTGAGACTGTTTACTACCCCGAGCTTACCCGACTTTTCTACATAAACCTAAAAGCCAAAAGTGATCTTGATGGTTGGTCTTTGGAGTCTGTCGTCAAAGGGGTTAGAATCTCTCTCAACTCCAATGACTTTGCAGACTCTCTAGGCTTACCTACCCCTGTTCCACCTGCTCAAGTAAACCCCTCAAAAGAAAACTGCATCATCCTAGCCCGAGCCAAATATCTCCTACCCGAAGCGTCCAACAACACCTCAAAACAACTCACCCACTCATCCCTAACCCTTGAGGCAAAAATTATCTTTAACATCATTGTTAGATGCCTCTTACCCCGTCTCAACTCTGGCTCACTCCTAACCGACAATGCCATGGTCCTGCTCTACCGCATTCTAAATGGGCTTGATCCTGATCTGACCAACACTATCCTTGGAACCATGGCCCATGCCAGAAAAGCTCGAAAAGGCTCTCCCCTCCCCTTTGCTACCCTTTTGACCCCTATCTTCAAAGCTTCTGGAATTGATGTAAAAAATGAAGAGCAGTTGCGTCATACGGGTATGTTCGACTCTAAAGGCCTTGAAAATATTGGCATCACTCGGTCTCCCCAAGGGACCTTGAGTTTTGCCACTCCTTCAAAAGCCTTTCCCACTGCTCCAGCTTTCGATGAACGCATGGACAACCTAGAGTTGGGCTTGGAGGAAGTTCGCCTGGATATTAAGGAGCTGCAGACGGAGGTGACGACGAAGATGAGCGGGATTTCAACGATGCTGGAAGGACTGTGGACGAGGCTCACTGATGATGCTCTGGATTGACCAAGCCTAAACCTTAACCCACCCTATCCCACCCTGAAACTTATTACTTTGTTGGTTTTTGGAAACTTTTTCAAAACTTTTGGTAACTTTTGATGACTGTTTTACCTCCGCCCTTTGTTGAAAGACAAAAAGGGGGAGATGATCGTTAGACTTTGAAAACCTCTGTTTAAAGGTCTTGGAAGACCTTGGTTTTTGATTTATGGTTTTCGGTTGGATGTCCTCTTTCTTGAAAATTATTTTGATCCAACATTTGTCTAACCCTTGCAGGTACTTAGTCTGTTTTTGATTATGATATATTTGTTTGACTAAGTTGCAGGGATGCACAGGTTTTGTCTTTCATCAAGGGGGAGATTGATAACTCCCTCCCTTGATGAAAATCGGAAAAGATGTTCCAAAGGCTTTGACAGGTTTTTTGTGTCAAAGGCCTTGGAGCGTTAACAGATGATGAAATACAAAACCTAACTTATTATTCGTATATTATTTTATCTTATTATATACTTCCTTTATATTATATATACTCGTTGGACTAACCATTTCAGGAAGTATAAATCAAGATTACATCCTTCCCTTTACTTGTTGAGAAGATCGGTTCAAAATAGATCATGGTTTCGAAGTATCCTTAAATAGAAGATCCAAGATCAAAACCTGATTGGAAAGAGCCGTTGGAGATCTGGTGATGAAGATCCTCACGCTCCATGCGATCTCCATGCTATTATATAAAGGAAAGGAAGGAGAAGACAGAAGTACAAGTGCTACACACGAGCTTCAATTCATTCAAGCGATCTGTCTTCCAAGTGTCTCTCTGCAAAGCGCTCAAATAGTTTGTTGTTTATTTCAAAGCCTTTGAGAGTCACTGTGAGCTTATAGGATATATTTATTTCAAGTGTTACTCGAGAGTTTATAACTCGGGAAGTTGCACTAGGCTATTGATTTGCGAGAGTTAGAGGATTGTACTAGATAGCTGAGAGAGGTGGGGCTCTTCTAGATTGGTCTAGGACTCCAAGGGTACGTGAGTTGACTAGATTGCAATTGTATAGGAGAGAGGCTTCTCGGTGAGCTATTAGGATCCTAAGCTAAGCATTCAATAAAGCCTTTGAATCCTAGGGTTGTGGAAGAACCCTAGGCGGGGACGTAGGCCAGTTGTGCTGAACCTCGTAAACAATTACTCGTGTCCTTTACTTATTTGCTTTACCTTATTTCCGCACTTGGTTCGATTGTCTAACTTTGTGATTCAGGTTTAATCTCAAGAGTTTTGATTCAAGCTTCAAAAGTCTTGAGACTTTCTGCGAAAAACGGGCATACTCTATTCAACCCCCCTTCTAGAGTATTTCTTATTACATTGTTTTTACATTATCGAACCTTCAGCTTCGATGTGGGGTTATGTAGCTTCGATCTAATAAAATACAATAGGTATCCGCCGGATAATGTGAAAGACGTTGTGATAGTATATATGTACGCCCATGACGTCTTTAACATTATCCTGCAGATGACTATTGATCATCCAAACAAAACTGTAAATGCTTCGGAAACGTACCGGTACGGATACACCGTCATCTTCGTCCGTCATCGTAGTGGGCGTCTAAAATACATCTGTCAAGGGAGAATGAACCTCTTACAAGAGGACGAAGCTGGGAACTTTTGTCGGAATTTACGACGGAATCTCTCATCTTCGCACTTTTATAAGAGGCTCGCTCTCCTTTGACCGATGGAATTTGGACGACCAACTTCGATGGCGGAAGAAGATCACGGAGTCCCCGTGCCGGTATGTTTCCGCGTTTTTTTGGACCACCGCATATCCATGCGGTGTCTTATACCGCAAATCTATGTGGTGACCCACCCCATATAGCTGCGGTATAAGACACCGCATATCTATGCGGTATAATTCTCGCATCAATATAACGCGGCATGATTTCCCGCTATAAATTACCGCCGTGCGATGTCGTGAGTATTACAGTATGGCAGCTGGTAATACACCAAGACCTTTCTTCTCAGTCTCAGGGAGCGGCCCGAGGGATTTTTTCTGGTGGGTAGAAGACGTCTCGCTGACACAAATATTGGTAAGCCCCATTCTGTCGTATGACATATAATTCACAATGTTCCGAACTCACAAAGTACATCTTCAAAATTGCATCCTCTGCCTTCCAACTTCGAAGAAGAATATGGGTTGGCCGGCGTCGAAAGAATAACGCTGACTAATGGGGTAGGGAGGAGAGGCACCAGCATCCGGGTTGAGCGCAACAGATCCGGGGCGCTCTGGCTCGCACAAGGATGGAATAATTTCGCGATATCCCGGGGCGTGCGCGTAGGGGTGGGGTTGATGTTTAGCTACTTAGGCAACTCTCGGTTTCGGGTAATCGTAGTGCCGCCGGAGAATGTTTCACCATCAGAGGAAGAAAACAACAATGATTTCCTTTGATGTGTGACATGACGACGAAGAGGCAAAACAAAGTAACTGAGTTACTTGTGCTGTAATCTTATATCTTTAATTAATATGAAAAATGAGGCACTCTATCCGTTTTCCTGTAAATTGTTATGCCCTGAAATTTTCAAAATTCAAACCCTGAATCGATGTCGCCGTGCTGGTACGTTGCTTCATTTCTTCGCTTGGACTCCCTAATCCACGTGCTGGGACGCTGTCGTCATGTGGTACATATATACCGCATTTATACCGCATTGTCATGCGGCATCCATGTACCGCATGCCCATGGGGTGGTGTTAAAATAAAACTATAAAAGCGGATTGGTTGGGACTATCAGTACAACATAACCACCATGGCAACCACCAAAGTGTATGAAGCGGAGACAAGATCGGGCAGCAGGTTTCGACTTACAGTCGAAACTTTTCGTACGCCACCTGACGATATATTGTGCAACTGTCAGCACAGAAGCTCGACAGGATGGCCGTGCTGCCTTTGCCAAGTTGTATGCGAAGAACGCGATACAGGAAGAGTTTCCGATTCGGTTGACCTACAGTGCGTTCAAGGAGTGACTTACGAGGATGTCCGCATGACAAGGCCGTACTCGTATAGGGGTAACCCTGCAGCATATTATATTCACGCGATGGAGGAAATTACGGAGCTTGTTAGCGACTTCTTCTCCAACTTGGGATTGGCCAATGCAACGCAGGTGGCAAGATACACCGTGGAAAAAGTCGTGCGGCGTGCAAAAACCAAGCTTCGAAAGTACGCATTTCACCGAATACAGATTCATATTTTGCCGAGCAATGTAGATGAGTCAGTTGGTAGTTGTTATGTACCATAGGTAAAATGTTGTCGGTTGATAATTGTTGTGTATCATTTATGGTGAATTTTTCCGATCACGAGTTAAACCATTAATTATATTTCGATGATAAATCATTTTCATTACACATGCGGTGATACATTGGCTATTAAACTGATTCTACAAAATGATTTCACACAAACTTGGTTCCTACTCTACTGATTGATATCCTTGCAAAGGGTCCCACCACAGTGGAGGATCTACGGAACAACTACCTAATCCCTCCACTCTACTTGCGAATATGGTATACCTTGCAAAGGGTCATACGTAAACAGTAGAGGATCTTGTGTACTACCTACTGACTCCTCGAGAAGATGCGGGCTAATGTGGATCTCAATGCGATTGAATGCGTACTTCTTCACTTTGTCGTTAGCTGGACGGACTGCGTTGTCGACAGTGAACTTTGCAATTTGAAGCGCGCAATGTAGCATGACATCGCTGAATACGTCGTTGATTGCGCATTTGATTGCCTCGACCGCCTCGCGGTAGTAGGACTCAGGGTCCTCAATGTGCAATTGGTGACCTTTCAGACACGCCAATTCAACTGGCTCCGAGAATGCGTACCTATCGCCTTCAACGCCTTTGTAGCATACAACGTGAAAAAGACAGCACGAAAACGATTGACACCAACGCTTGTGCTGACAATTGCACAAATAATCCTCGTATGGCCTCGAGAACTTTTCGTGTATAATTTTGTATGACACACCCTCTGTCTCACCTTCAAACTCAGCTACTCTAACCATGATTTGATTGTTGTGATTCGGAAGAAGTGGTTTTCGCATTTTATAGGCAATGTTGGCCCCTATATGTGGCATACGAGTGGGTTATACATATACCGCATGACAATGCGGGATATGTATACCGCATACCCATGCGGTATACATATCCATGCGGTATACTTATACCGCATATCCATGGGGTATACATATCCATGCGGTATACTTATACCGCATACCGCATGCCCATGGGGTATCAAGACACCGCCTCCCCTTGCGGTGTATGGTCTATAAATCATGACAACCGCCGCAGGAACCACCACAACGGGTGTCCAGCGAATCACAAAATGGTGACCACCTTAGACATATACCGGCGGACGGCAGGTTATCTGGAGTACAAAGTCACATTAATTCGTTGCTCGGAGCCCCGGTGGCCGGAGGAATGCACATGCAAGCATCCAGCATAGGACATTCTTGTGTTATATTTCAGTGTCATATCGAGACGGACACTGACATAGCAACACCGCTAGACTTCTGTTGTGCGCATTGTTATGACGACAGAGGATTTCCCGAATCGTATTACTTGGATGCAGAGGCGCAAATCGCGAATCACATCAGAAGATTTTATCGTTACGACGTTTACAGTATCGGGGCTGAGGGCCTATGTGATCATGTTATCCGCAAGCTTCGAGCGTTCAACGCAGGTGAAAGGTATTTCGCAATCAACCAAATGAATATTCTCGTTTCCATTAATGAGAGGTCATCGGAGGAAGATAGTGATTAGACATGCATTACCAAGTATTTGGTTGTGATGTGTATGCATTGTATTTTCATGTGTAAGCAGTTCAACCGTGTAATTAAATTCTCTCTCGAGTCGCCTCGGTGATTTCCAATATATATTATTTCAAGTGTTGCAAGAAATATAGAAAATACGTTGAAATAGGAAACACATGACACAAATAGCGTACGAACCGACTTGTTATTCAAACAACATTGTTACAACTAGACGACAAACAAACTACTTAACAACCAACAATAACAACAACTTCATCACACTACCACAGACGAACGACTACACAACCAACAATAGGAACAAGTTCATCAGACTGACACAGTGACGGCACGTTGCAGTAAAAGCGATGCCTCCAGAAGGCTCACTCTGAAGTTTACTCTGTTGTATGCAAAACGAACATTGTTCAGATTTTCATCTGTACAATGTTCATTTTGCATACAACAGAGTGAACCTTAGATGGCTCTATCAAGCCATTGAATCTGCGGAGGATCTTCACAAAAAGTTTTGCATACCACCGCTTTTTATAGCCACGGGAACGCTTGGGACACCGCATGGCCATGCGGTGATAACCACCGGATGGCCATGCGGTGATAACCACCGGATGGCCATGCGGTGCCTCTGCTATACGTTCCAACATGGGGCGAGCGGGAGCGGATATGCTATATGAGGGCTATAAATCATGGCGTCCACCCAAGTGCAGCAAGAACCACCACGGCTGTCCAGCTAATCCCAAAATGGTAAACACTTTAGACACATATCGACGAACGGCAGGTTATCTCGAGTACAATGTTACATTAATTCGTTGCACGGAGCCACGGTGGCCGGAGGAATGCAACTGCAGGCATCCAGCATATATTCCGGGAAATTCGTGCGTAATCCTACAGTGTCAATTCGAGACAGACACTGACATAGCATATCCGATCGAGTTTTCTTGTGCTCATTGTTATGACGACAGAGGATTTCCCGAATCGTATTACTTAGATGCAGAGGCGCGTATTGCGAATCACATTAGAAGATATTGTCGTTACGATGTGTACATGTTCGGGGCCGATGGCCTATATGAGCATGTTATCCGGAAGTTGCGATCATTCAACGCAAGAGAACGGCACTACGCGTTCAACCAAATGAATATTGTCATTTCCATTAATGAGAGGTCATCGGACGAAGGTAGTGATTAGACATGCATTACCAAGTATGTACTGTGATGTGCATATGTTTTATTTCCTTTCCTAAGCATCTGTTGTATTTTCATTCCTTCAGTTCAACCGTTTAATGAAATTCTTTATCGAATCCCGATCGGTGATTTATATGACATATTATTTCACATGTGGCAAGGAAAATAGAAAATATGTTGACAATAGAAAACCAATGACACAAATAGCGTACGAACCGACTGATTATTCAAACAACATTGTTACAACTAGACGACAAACAAACTAATACACAACAAACAATAACAACAACTTCATTACACTACAACAAACGAATGACTACACAACCAACAATAAGAACAACTTCATCACACTGACACATACAAACGACTACACATAAGTCGGATAAACACATAAATCCTAGATCTCGTCGGCATGCTTGTTGTTGATGTGCCTCTTAAGATGACCGTGCTGCAGGTTGTTGGTCACGGTGTAGCGATGGCCGCAGTGACGGCACGTTGCAGTAAAAGCGATGCCTCCAAGCGGCTCCTTCTTGTAGTGTTTGGTGAACATGTCTTCACGGGGAATTGGTCTTTGTTCGGACGACATTGTCGGTGGGGGTGTGTTTTCCGGCGGTGGTGTGTTTCCGGCGCCGGGTTGGTCCTCTTATATAGAGCAGGTCTCACCGCATTGCCATGCGGTGTAACACCGCATGGCAATGCGGTTCCTGACACCTATATAACTCGGAGTCTTTGGCCACTAACCACACATCTCAACATGTCGGACAACAGCGGGGAAAGCTCAAGCAACGACATAATACGTCAAGGCATGATGGAAGAGTTTGAGGCGGTTCTATACACTGGTAGTCCGCGGTCAAAGACGGTGGAGGCGATGATAAAGAGACTACGTGATGAAAATCGGTCGCTCCTGGTCGAAAACCAACAAGCCCGTTGGCGGATTGATATCCTGGAAAGTCAAGTTGCAGTTCTGGAAGAGGAAAAAAAAGCTCTTGTAAAGAAGCTAGATGAAGCTATTGTGCGTAACACTTGACTATTCGGGTCATTTGTATTTCGTTGCTTGTAATTTTATAAAGTTCGTTTCGAATCATGATATTGAACGTTGGGTACGGAAATACTATTCAAATTTGAAAACGATCTGCAACGGTAACAAACCATCAAATCCACACAAACACATAACATACGTAATCCGAAATCGAATAATCAACTACTCCACAAAAAAAAATCCAAACTACTACACAAAAAAAATCCAAACTACCAACTACTACACAAATAGTCATCTACCCGCAAACAGAACAACCACATACATCATCCCAGATCACACCGTCACGGTGGGGGAGGATCCCAAAATTGCTGATAGATGCGAGCCAGATGTGCCGGAGTCAACTCAACTCCAAGTTGCATGAGTCGCTGAATCTCCAACCCAGCCGCATGATGGCGCTGCTCAATAATGGTCGGCGGGGGTGGCGACGGCGGGTGTGGCGGCGGTGGGATGATGGGCTGGTGTCGAGGAGTGTCAGGAAGTAGGTATGGATGACTATGGCGGTGAAACCACTCCAGATAGTCATCGGCCACGCCATATGGGTACTCTTCAGAGGTCCGTGGCAACTCCTCCATGGGGAAAAGATGATCGAACCTGTGCGCCCAGTGGTTGTCAGCTGGGTGGAACGACGCCTCCTTCTTGAACTTGGCGGACTTCAGTCTGAGCACTACGGCAGGCCTGATTGGATCAGCGGGTATGTGCTGAACCCGACCAAACTGTCGCAGCACACGGTCCGGCATATACGGCTCCTCCTCGAACAACCACCGAATGGTGCCCCTATATCTCGAAAGACGCAGATCTCCATCAAAATCCAAGTGTCTACCAAATGGCATGAACTCGATCTGCAATGGAATAGAAATTGTTATTACGACTAAAATCTGGTATATAGTATGACAAATGTAAGCGCGGATATAAATTGTGTTCGTACCTCGTCGACTGTCATCTCATCCAGCCTCCGCCGCAGAACATCCAGTTGCTCGATGCGAGGCCTATCATCCCGGGTGACCGTACTGGAAAATGGTGTCGCCCCCAGGACGTACCTCACCCCGCGTCGCGGATCCCGAGCTAGCCTCCGATCGACCGTCATGCCGGGCTTGAACACCGGAAAATGCATCCATATCCACACCTACAAAGGAACAATACTATCAGCAACATATCCATTATAACCTAGTTACAGAACTTCTAAAATAAATAATCACAGAACGAATGTCTTACCTCCAATAGTTTTGTACAACCGTCCATGTCTTTGGCCAACTCCCGAGTCGCCTCGCCCAATCCCCGGTACAAGCACGACAAGACCCCTGCAGCTAGAGAAAGATGCGACACCTGCACTGCATCCATAAACCTACGGATCACCTCCGGTCGCAATCTTCCGCCCGACTTGTCGATGAACAAGGTCGCAGTCGCAATCATCCCCAGCACAACACCCAAGATGCACTCCATATCATGCTCAAGTGGGGCGCCATCTCGAACCCGTTGTCGCATCGGTGCTATCTTCTGAAGGAGGAGCTGAACAGTAGGTCCTCCATGGGCCCAAGCGCTCTGCCGCTCGTTCTGGGTCAAGCCGTAATACTCCCCAACTATTTCCCTCCAGGCGACAACATCATCCAAGTGAATACACTCCTCTCCGTCCAAACCAAGGCCAAGTATGAAGAGCACATCGTGTAGTGTGATGGTGATCTCTCCCCATGCGAAGTGAAAACTGTTCGTCTTGGGGTGCCAGTGCTCAACAAATGCCCCGATCAGAGTGTGATCCACATGATCCCACTCGAAATCTCTCAGGTCCCAGAACTCAATCTCCTGCACTGCGGGAAACCAGGACTCCCGTCCATCGACCTCCAACAACGCCTCTACACGGCCCAGCGACTGCCCTCATCTCTGCACACGCACACCCCTACGCAATGCTTCGTCCTCCCGTCTCCAAATAGCCTGTGCAATGTGGGTCTCGTAGTCTCTCAGAAGGGAAACGGTATGTGGCCCCCCAGGCCATTCGGGTAGAACAGCCCGAATGACCCCTGCACTACTCCCCTCACCATGCTGCCCAGTACCACCTGCCATACTGCTCTCTCCACGCTGTCTCCGCCTCCTCTGCACTACACGGACAGGGGGCTGTGCCGCCTGGTCTCCTCCCATATCCTGACGAACATCGTTGGATGGCCCATACATCGGATCATGTTGGATAACTCCCATATCCAGCGACAAATGCCTCGAAAGTCCAGCTGACTCATGCCCCCCGGCAATCGGCACACCCTCCAAGTTCCTAGGTGTCGCTGATGGCGCCGCTTGCTGACTCCCAATGATCGGCTCAGGCTCGGCAGTCCTCGGCGTCGACAATGGCGCCGCATGCTGACTCCCAAGCGTCCTCCCTTCACCCGTAGAACCGACCGGGGTGAACGACGCAAAATCTATCTGCGCAACGACCCATGGCTCCTGGTCGCCACCTCGAGCATGACTCATCCCAGTACCCACATCTCCGAGCAGAGGTGCCGTGTCGTCATACGAGTTCAATTGTTCGCTCTCAAACCCAGTCCCAAAGTAGTCCCGATAACTGTCAGGATAAGTCTGCACCTCCTCTACCACTCTCTCAGCTCCAGTCTGCAAGTGCTCACCCGTCTGACGTGCTCGGTCGCCTCGTAGGTACTCCTCCAGCATCTCAATAGCATGGTCGCCTTGACCAGACTCTTCGGTCGACTGCACCACTGGGTCATCCGTGTGGTCAGACATCAAGTGCAGCTCAATCTGCACTAGACTCTGATATGTCTCTATAGATGACTGGGACGTGTGCGTAGTATCAATTCCTACCGTCTCAGTATCCCTCTCCGGAGGATCCACTACATCCTCCAACGTCTAGGTCTCCCTGACGGCAACCTCGGTATCATCATCTACCGCGTCGCTATCCGTCTCCATCGGAACTGATACACCCTCCAACGTCTGTCTCTCCCTAGCGTTAGCTCTCCTAGCAGATTGCAACACTACCCTCTCTCCCAAATTTCTCGATAACACAGACTGTGTAAATTAAAATATATTTGTCAGAATCCTATCGCTCAATTACAATACTATATCGTATGACTGTCTAAATGTGACAACATTTTCGTAAGGTTTATTAATGATATCATCTTAATACTAACAATTCATAATAAAACATAAATATATACTTATTCGATTTCAATTTCCCTACACCTAGTATTTGTCAGAATCCTATGGCTCGAACACGATACTATATCGTATGACTGACTAAATGGTGCAAGATTTTCCAAAGGTTTATAAATGATTTCAACCTCATACTATCAATTCCTAAGAAAACAGAAATATATACTTATTCGATTTCAATTTCCCTACACCTAGTAACAATTTTAACATACCGTAGGGTGAGGCTGTGTCTCCAACAGTGGCGGTACATCTGTTGTCCTCTGCCTCTGTATAGTGGGTTCCGGCTACATTATATATAACAATGAAATGTTAACAATATTTCCTTCAAATTAAAAAATAAAGCAAATTGATTATTATAAACATTAAATGTTACCTGTAACGGATGTCTCCGAAAAGGACCGACATCATCAGCAGCGGCTTTCCCACGATTGTCTTTCACCATCTTAAAACTCGGGTACATAGTGGTGGTAGATATGGGGACGGGTAATGGACGGAACCAAAAGTCGGGCTCGGAAACAAAGGAATGGGAGAAGATTCGAGTCGGGCTCGGAAAGAAAGGAATCGGAGAAGATTCGGTGTGTCGGAAAACTGGGGCCCCCGCGCCTATTTATAATGGGCCCCAAACGGTAACAAATCTTACCGCATCTCCATGCGGTATGATTTTACCGTTGCCACAACGGTAACAACAATACCGCATGGAGATGCGGTATTCTTTTACCCAAAATTCAAAACCAGACCGCATACCCACGCGGTATGTTCGTACCCAAATTTTCGATATTTTAATAACCACCGCATACCCATGCGGTGATTTTCGGATAGCTTCGACCCAACCGGATTATCGTATTACGGACTCTGTTTTAACCTAACTCACCGCACGTACATGCGGTGTTTTTATACAGTCAAACGACATACCACATGTACATGCGGTATGTCGGGCTAAAATTTTCTTAATCCACCGCATAGGGATGCGGTGGATTAGCGGTGTAAATAGTAAAAATTAGCGGTGTACATATCATACCCCGTTATTATTATTATTATAATACTCCTTATTATTTAATGAAATACTCCTTATTAGAGTTACATATATTCCTCTATTTTTGTTATATATAAAGTAAAAATCGATATCAAATGGATCTTATTCTCGATATGTTGATAAGTCGATAAACAGAAAATTATCAAAAGTACAATAAACCCCCAAAAAGAAACGCGATGAAACAGACAACATGCACTCTACAACAAAACCAAGCTAAAGAAAACCAAGAAAGTTGAAGATATAACATATATTCCTCTCTACCCTATATAACTAGAGTAGAGAGTAGGGCTGTTATATGAGCTGAACAGCTCGAGCTCGGTTCGGGATCGACTCGAAAAAAGCTCAACTCGAGCTCGTTCACTTGCCTAAATAAGTTGAGCATGAACATGATTTTAAGCTCAGTTGAAAGCTCGGCTCGTTCGATTTAGGCTCGAATAGCTCGAATTCTATGGATTTTCTGAAATTTTCTTTAAGTTATTATGTTATGACCAAGTAAAACTAATTAAAGCTCGAAAAAATCTCGACTCGAGCTCGTTCATTTACTAAAACAAGCTGAGCTTGAACAAAAAAGAAAGCTCGTTTAAAAATTGGGCTCGGCTCGGCTCGAGCTCGTTTAACAAATGAACAAGCTTGAACCTGCCAAGCTCGGTTCGTTCGGCTCGAATAACAACCCTAGTAGAGAGTACGGAGCACTTAATCTTTGATACTGTATTAATAAATTTTAGATGCCCACGTGGCCCTTGAAAATTACGGTTTGAATTGAATTTGGGGTTATATTATCCGGGAATGAAAGTCAACCACTCCGTCGCTCGATAAGGTGCTGGGCTTCGTCTTCACCGGACTCGTTTGGTTTGGGCTCTCCGGGCGGCTCAACTGAACCGCCAACTGCTCCAAATGGAATCGGCGAGAACCCTGATTCATTCGTTGCAATCCCCCAAACACACCTCACTCCACTGCAGCAATCAAAGCCATAATGTAGGGTTGTTAATTATATGAATTGAACATCTCGAGTTCGCTCACTTATTTAAACAAGTCGAATTTGAACAAAATTTTAAATTTGGTTGAAAGCTCGGCTCGTTCGAATAAAGTTCGAATAGCTCGAATTATATAGAATTTCTAAAATTTCATTTAAGTCAACATGTTGTAACCAAGTAGAACTACTTAAAGCTCGAGCTCATTCATTTCTTAAATAAGTCAAGCTTGAACAAAATAAAAAAACTCGTTTAAAAATTAGGCTCGGCTCAGCTCGAACTCGTTTATCAAATGAACCAAACTTGAACATGTCAATCTCGGCTCGTTCGGCTCGAATAACACCTACCAATACCATAATGTAAGAAATTTATAAAATTCCCCTGAAATTAGGGTTCAAATTGGGGGAATTGATCAATATTTCTAAGTTTTGGCTCAGTTTATAACTTTTGTCCGTATATGTTTGTTTTACACCTTATTATTATAATTATGACCATTGAGACGATGTTTTAAGTTGCATATGGATTTAATATAAAAAACGATTGCAATCATAAATTTAAATTAGAGGGAATTTGTTGAAATAAACCTTTAAGCATATTTGATTAAGTAGATAGCCCCCTTATTTTTTTATTAGGTTTGTTGGATCCTTTTAATATTTTTTTAACCGCATCAACCCTAACCCTCCTACCCTGTTCTCTCACGCGCTCTCGCCCAGTCGCCCCCTATCTCTCTCTCTCTCTCCCTCCCTCTGTACGCTCTCTCCCACGTCGTCCCCGTTCGTCGTCTTCCTCACCAGCTTCAGATCCGTCATTGTCTTCGCCGTCCCCGTCGGATCTGTTCGTCCTACTGCTCGCACCTGAATCATATCTGGTAGGTATTGTCGTTTTTTGTTCAATTGAATTTTTGTTTCATCTTTGTCTCGTAATCTCATGCTCGGTAGGTACTGTCGGTCTTCAATCTGATTTTTTTTTTGTTTCAGTGAACCGATTTTCTGCATCTATCGGCTTTTGATTTTTGTTTTAGAACAATCAGGTGGTTTCGACTTTCGAACATTTGGAAAATTTAGGTTGCAATTTGTTCAACCCGGATTCGAAAGTGAAGCTTGAGAAATTATGCTTTTTTTTTTGTATTCAATCATTTGAAAGTGAAGCTTCGAACAGGCAGTCTTCAATCATTTGCTGCTAAATTGACTGCATATATTGTGATTCCATTTATTTGTTTCTAATCTATTGTTGTTTTAGGGGAATTGATTTAGGGGTTGAAATGACGATTCTGTAGCCCTAATAAGGTATGAAGCGGCGAGGTGGCCGAAGGAGATGATTGAAGTTGTTTTGGGCAAGGATTCGCCTGCGGATCCCAGGCGAATCCTTCTGATGACGATTTTAGGATTGGGCTGAGTGGTGTTATACTGTGAGCTGTCCTCAACAAGATTCAACCCGATGCAATATCGAAGGTATGACTTCGGAAAATGTTTATGAATGCATTGTGCTTCTGTCTTCTTGGTTGTGGAAGTTTCGAATGATTCTATTATAATTCATGATAGAGTAGCTTAAATGGGGTACCAATATACTGTATTGGAGCAAAATATAAATTAAAGTTAGTAAGTTCCTCTTAGAGGTCAAAATTGTTGTCTAGATTCATGTTCAAGAAGTTGAGATATTGACATTCACATAACTCATACGTATCAAGACTAAATTGGCATTCTGACATTTGCATCATTTCAAGAATTTGTACTAGTGTATATGTATGATTTCATCCCCTAATTATTTTTCTCAATCAGCAAGGTCTTCATACTATCAATTTTGGCAGTGGGTTTATATTGCATAACAAAAGTAACCTAAAGCTTCTTATTTTTACATTTGAGCTATGTTTTTGCAGTGGGCTATATAGGCTTCATTTTCTATTTTTTGGCATGTGAGTGAGAGAGAGAGAGAGAGAGAGAGAGAGAGAGAGAGAGAGAGAGAGAGAGAGAGAGAGAGAGAGAGAGAGAGAGAGAGAGAGATGGTGATTTGAGAAATAACCCTAAAACAATTACTGGATTCATTCTAAAAACTAAAGTCATTCAAATTTGAAGCTTCAATCATGTAATGAGATTGATTCCAGTCCAGGCGCGGATGAGCATTTAGGTGACTGCCCAGCTCTTGAGGACGCGTACATAGAGCGGTGCCAAGTGCAACAAGGTCTCCAAAGGTGTCTCTTTTCATGACTGTTGGGGCTTGGAAGGTGAAGCATTTCGTTTGGCTAGTTTTCGCAGGTATGAACTTGTTTCTCCTTGCTACCGTATACATTTTTATGCTTTCCATATGAGAAGGATATATGTTGGTCAATGTTTAATAGGTGATTGATGCTCGCTGCCATTCCTTTCCTACTTGAATACACGAATTGCATATGCTCCATGCTCTAATCTCTCGCTCTCTGATATTGCAGGTTGATGAGAATGCGCTATTACAGCAAGCCCTTGCCATGTCAGTGGATGACTTTGCTGCTAGTATTGCTGCAGTGCGAGACATTAATATGTCAGATGCTGCTGCTGATGTAGACTTGCAACTTGGTAAGTTTTTTCCTTGTATCTACACTGCTTTCAATACTGATTGGATTACCAAAAGAAGTCTGGTGTCTTTGTGTCTTTTATATGTTTTGAAACTCTGAAACTTCCCATTCTTCAAACGAAAACACACTTAGGGCTTGTTTGGTATGCATTACTGGTAATCAAAAAGGGTAATGGAAATGGATGATTCCCACTTTTCTTGTTTGGTAGGTTGAAAATTGGTAATCGGAATGATTACCGGTAATCAACCATTACCCTTTTCATGGTTGATTTCATTCCTCCCCAAAAGGTAGGGAATGGTTCATTACCAATTTCTACTTATATTATTATTATTATTATTATTATTAATTATATTATGTTATATTTATACTTATATTATTATTATAAATACTTTATTATTTAATATATTATATTATATTATTATTTTTATTATTTTTATTAATTATATTATGTTATATTTATACTTATATTATTATTATTATTATAAATACTTTATTATTTAATATATTATATTATATTATTATTTATAATAATAATAATATATTTCTATTAATAATATTATTTAATATACTCATATTATTATTTATAATAATAATAATATATTTCTATTAATAATATTATTTTAATCTACATTTTATTATTTTATATTAATTTTATATTATTATTAATTATATTATATTATATTTAAACTTTTTATTATTATTATCAATATTTTCTTATTTAATATATAATATTATTTTTTATTTTTAATAATAATAATAATATATTTCTAATAATATAATTATATTTATTAGAATTTTATTATATTTATACTTATATTATTATTATCAATACTTTATTATTTAATAAATATTATATTATATTTTAATTTTTAACTATAATAATATATTTCTATTAATACTATTATTTTTTATAAATGTTTTATTATTTGATATATTATATTATATTTTTATTTTTAATAATAATAATATATTTTTATTTTTTTCATTTTTATCAGTATTTTATTATATTTATACTTATATTATTATTAATATCAATAATTTTTTTATCAAAATTTTATTATTTTATATATATTAGTTTTATTATATTATATTATTATTATTATCAATATTTTATTATTTAATATATATTATATTTTTCTTTTAATAATAACAATAATATATTAATATTATAACTTTTATCACTTTTTTAATTTTATTATTATTATTATTTCAGGAATGGTTGGTTCCGATAGCATACCAAACAATCAGCTCCAGTAATGAGTGATTACCATTTTCTGATTCCATTCCGATTCCGATTACCATTCCGATTCCAGCACTCATACCAAACGGGGCCTTAGAGGTGACACTGATACTTTCTTTAAATGCCCACTTATCTTTGTGTGTCATTCTTTTGAGAAACATGACATATGCCATCCATAATGTTCTTTTGCTGTACCAAACACATTTAGAAAAGATGTTGTCTGATCCTTGCGGGTGTGTGTTTGTCCATGCGTGTACACTTCTTACACATACATTTCCATTATTTGAAACATTTTCTGCTTGTCACAATCAGAAGGGATTTTGTGAACTCAAGTTGCTTTACTGTTGTTAAACAAAATGGAAATAGAAAGTTATTGGCAAACCTTGCCAATGTTATGCCGTTTGGTGTTTTATTCTCATAAGAATTGTTGATAAAGATTTCTGTGTTTCTTGGATTCTTGGGATACGAATGTGTACTCTAAACTTCACTTTTAACATTTCCTGTTTCTTCCTGATCTATGCAACTCTTCAACTATCTGCGCAAGATGGCACAAAAGAAGACATGAGTAAAATGTTGGCTGATCAGTCATTTGTGTCATCAATACTTGCCTCGGTATTGCCTTGAGTTTTATTTGCTCCAATAGTAGTATTAAAAAGGGAAAAATAATACTCCAATAGTAGTATTAAAAAGTGTGCTGTCATGAGAAGATTTTGGTGTTGTCATAGGCTGTTCTGCTAAAATCAGGAATATTGAAGTCTCTTTTGGGCAACAAGGTCTTGTATGAGCTACTGGTGCACTCAAATTGTTTGCCTTGAGTTTTATTAAAGGTGGAATCTTTGATGCCACTTTTGAGAAGGTGAAATCTTTAGAAATGTTGTATATAATTATTGGATGGTTATGACACTTTGTATTGATTTTATTGATTCCGTATTATATTACTTACATTGATGTATTTTTTTTAATTAGTTGATAACATGTTATAATAGGTGTTTTTATGTATATAACCAATATTAATGTCGTAATTTCAAAAACTTTGTATTTTTATATATGCACTAAGGTGACAATATTTTGATTCCACGTTTTAAGCTCTTATGTCATCAATTATATAAAATTGTCACCATAAACAATTGTGATTAATGAAGCGTAATAGCAAATGTCATCCATGAATAAAAATTTAATGAATATGTCACCACGAGTGATTGCATCAATGAAGTGTAATCACAAACGTGTCATCAGTGAATGAAAGTATAATCGATGAAAATAAATCGATATACAATTGATTAAATTAAAAACATGTGGCATCAATCGATTTGATTAAAAAAATGGCATCAAATAATTACATTATAAAAATGACATCAAAATACCATTTTGAAAAATTTGAATCACCTTAAAGAAAAAATGTCATCAAAATACTACTTTGAAAAAACATCATCAAAAATATGGCATCACGGTAAAAAAAATATCATCAAACAATTGACATAAAAAAAAGTGGCATCAGTCGTTAACAGTAAAAAAAAAATGGCATCAATGATCAACATGACATTACTGTAAACAAAAAATGTCATCAAGGTGTAAAAAAAGTGACATTAAAAAAGTGTCATCCAATCATTTCATTAGAAAAGTGGCATCAAAGTGAAAATAAAATATAATAAAATTTTGGCATCAAAACGGTAAAATATGGCATCACTAAAAAAAAAAAAAAAAAACTGGCAACAAAATGGGTTGGTCAACGTTGATCGGTCAATGGTCAACCGTTGACCGGTCAATGGTCAAACGGTTGACCATTGACCAACCCACTCTATTGGGAGATGTCTAGGGCAAAACTAATTAAATTGATTTAGGGCCTAAGTGCCCAATTGAATATTAAAAAAATGTCATCTACCAAAATCACCCTTTAAATTATGTATTAAGGGGCCTATGGATATAAAAGTCGATTCCAATCAGAACAGTATTGATAGCAAAAATAAGCCCACAAATGATCAATCGTATAAATTTAAATTAAATTTTTTTTTTTTTAAAAATAATAAAAAACAGATAAAATTATAACCCGAAAAAGGAAATAACTACCAAAAGAGAATTGATTTATCAAATACACAACCTCTCTGTTTCCTAAAATAATGATACGGATCGATCTAAATTCTAAAATTGAGCAACAAATTGGATAGACCTTCATGCGAATACCTTCAACGACCATGTACACAAGGTTACGGTTGTCCAACCAAGTGCATCCTAACAACACGGGAAATTTGTATCTGATCTTGCCACTTGAAGAACACCAGCGTCAGGGCATATCAGTGATATATGACTCTTCAAATTAGGTCTTCTCCTCATATGAATTCAAACTATTTTATTTATTTATTTAATAAGATATATTCATTTAAATTAGATCGATTTGCTCTTAACGATTAAATCTATATTATATCTATATAAACTCTTAATTTAGAAAAGTTTATGATGATGTGTCAATCATTTTAGGAGTCTTACTATTTTTTTTTTGCCATTTTTCTTGGATTTTCTTTAGTTCTCCTTTTTTCTTCTTCTTCCTTTAATTATCTTTTTTCTTTAATTTTATTAACTATCTATATAAACTCTTAATTTAGAAAAGTTTAGGATGATGTGTCAATCTTAGAGGCATTTTAGGAGTCTTACTATTTTTTTTTTTGCCATTTTTCTTGGATTTTCTTTAATTCTCATTTTTTCTTCTTCTTTCTTTAATTATCTTTTTTCTTTAATTTTATTAACTATCTATATAAACTCTTAATTTAGAAAAGTTTAGGATGATATGTTAATCTTAGAGGCATTTTAGGAGTCTTACTATTTTTTTTTTGCCATTTTTCTTGGATTTTCTTTAATTCTCCTTTTTTCTTGTGAAAATTTGTTGGAATATCACCTTTTGCTAATTCAATTAGGTTCTTAGCACCCTAAGAAAATAAATTGGCCTTTATAACACCTTATTAAAAAAAATTAGGACCCTAACACTCATCTCTCTCTCACGCTAATTCGTCCAACCACGGTGAGGAATCCTGCCTTGAATCTCAATTCCCTTACCAATTCTCTCGACATCAACGACGGCGAAGAACATAATCCCCAGCGAAATCATGATGTTTCTCCTCACGAGATTGGCAGCAATCACGATTTATACCACAAATCTTCGTTTTCTGACCGACAAATCCGAGGGTACCGGCCGGAGGAGGAAGATGAAGGTCAATCTCGAGGGGTTAAGGAGGATCTCAGTGAATTCAGGGATTCTTTAACCCGTCAGTTACTCGGCGTTGCTAATTTTCGACGAAGCTTCGGGGCCGGTGCAAAGACGGGAGAGAGTTTGCGAGGCTTCGTCGGTGGGGGCTGGGTGTCGGATCGGCGGGATTTGGGCTCGGGATGGCCGGAATTGGTGGCCAAGTAGGGCGGATCTGGTGAGGGAGCGCCGGATCTGGTGTGGAGGCGCCGGATCCGAGCCGAGGACGAGCGAGGCGGTGCGAGCGAGTCCAGATCTGAGCGAGGGAAGGAGGCGGCGACGGGCGAGCGGGGGAGCGAGGGAGGGAACAAGCGGTGGACCGTCCGGAGCGAGTGAGGTCGATCGGCCGGAGCGAGGGTTCCAGGAGCGGCGGCCGGAGCGAGGATCGACGAGCGGCGGCCTGCGCAGGAGCTGTCGAGGAGCAAATCAGAGGTTGAAGAAGCAGTTTTTACAAAATTACAAAAATTAACCCATAAATATGAAAAAGTTGCATTACATTAAAGAAAAAATTGCATTACATTAAAGAAAAAATATTGCATTACATTGAAAAAGTTGCATTACATTAAAGAAAAAATTGTCATCAAAACGTTACCTTGAAAAAATATGGCATCACGAAAACATTACATTGGAAAAATATGGCATCACGAAAAAAAAAAATCATCAAAAAATTGATATAAAAAAAGTGTCATCAGTAGTCAACGGTAAAAAAAATGGCATCAATGGTCAATGTGACATCACAGTAAACAAAAAAATATCAGCAAGATTTGAAAAAAGTGGCATTAAAAAAGCGTCGTCAATCCATTTTATTATAAAATCAAACGATTTGATTAAAAAAATATCATCAAATACTTACATTAGAAAAATGGCATCAAAACACTGCTTTGAAAAAGTTGCATCACATTAAATAAAAAAATGTCATCTAAGCATTACCTTGAAAAAATATGGCACCATGAAATCAGTACCTTGAAAAAAATATGGCATCAAACGATTTGATTAAAAAAAGTGAGATAAAATAATTACATTAGGAAAATGGTATCAAAACACTAATTTGAAAAACTTGCATCACATTAAAAGAAAAAAATGTCATCAAAATACCACTTTGAAAAATATGGCATCATGGTAAAAAAACATATCATCAAAACATTGACATAAAAAAGTGTCATCAAATTTTGAAAAACGTGGCATCATATAACATAAAAAACGCTACTTTAAAAAGTGGCATCACATTAAAGAAAAAAATATAATTATAAATTTGGCATCAAAGCACTGTGAAAAATGGCATAAAAAAAGTGGCATCAATTGGTTATAAAAAGTGGCATCATTGGTTTTTTTTTTTTAAAAGAAAAATAAATAAAAAATAAAAATCTGAATGAGCCGGTCAACGGTCAACGTTGACCGTTGACCGGTCAACGGTCAAACATGTTGACCGTTGACCTTAATAGCCCATTTGGGAAGGGTGCTAGGTTAACTAAATAATTTTGTTTGGGTACTAGTTAGATAATTAGATCTTCAAAATGTGTTGGTTGCCAAAAACACCCTTTTTTCTTCTTCTTCCTTTAATTATCTTTTTTCTTTAATTTTATTAACTAACTATATCTATATAAACTCTTAATTTAGAAAAGTTTAGGATGATATGTCAATCTTAGAGGCATTTTAGGAGTCTTACTATTTTTTTTTTTGCCATTTTTCTTGGATTTTTTTTAATTCTCATTTTTTCTTCTTCTTCCTTTAATTATATTTTTTCTTTAATTTTATTAACTATCTATATAAACTCTTAATTTAGAAAAGTTTAGGATGATATGTTAATCTTAGAGGCATTTTAGGAGTCTTACTATTTTTTTTTGCCATTTTTCTTGGATTTTCTTTAATTCTCCTTTTTTCTTCTTCTTCCTTTAATTATCTTTTTTCTTTAATTTTATTAACTATCTATATCTATATAAACTCTTAATTTAGAAAAGTTTAGGATGATGTGTCAATCTTAGAGGCATTTTAGGAGTCTTACTATTTTTTTTTTTGCCATTTTTCTTGGATTTTCTTTAATTCTCCTTTTTTTTCTTCTTCTTCCTTTAATTATCTTTTTTCTTTAATTTTATTAACTATCTATATAAAATCTTAATTTAGAAAAGTTTAGGATGATATGTTAATCTTAGAGGCATTTTAGGAGTCTTACTATTTTTTTTTTGCCATTTTTTCTTGGATTTTCTTTAATTCTCCTTTTTTCTTCTTCTTCCTTTAATTATCTTTTTTCTTTAATTTTAGTAACTATCTATATCTATATCTATATAAACTCTTAATTTAGAAATTTTAGGATTATGTGTCAATCTTAGAGGCATTTTAGGAGTCTTACTATTTTTTTTTTGCCATTTTTCTTGGATTTTCTTTAATTCTCCTTTTTTTCTTCTTCTTCCTTTAATTATCTTTTTTTCTTTAATTTTATTAACTATATATATCTATATAAACTCTTAATTTAGAAAAGTTTATGATGATGTGTCAATCTTAGAGGCATTTTAGGAGTCTTACTATTTTTTTTTTGCCATTTTTCTTGGATTTTCTTTAATTCTCCTTTTTTCTTCTTCTTCCTTTAATTATCTTTTTTCTTTAATTTTATTAACTATTGGGCTTAATTAAAAACATTTAATTCAATCTAATATAACTATTGGGCTTAATCAAATTTATTTACTAACTATTGGGCTTAATTCAAAACATTGAATATAACTATTGATTATGACACATCACATTTAAACAATGTTATAATGATATTGATATTATTATTATTGAGTAATTTAAAATAGGCCGATTTGCCGAAATACACCAAATCGGTGTTCGGTTTGCAAAAGTATACCTGTTTTCTGATAATAGCAAAAATAGAATAGGTGGGTCATATGTGCTAAAAAATAGGCTATTTGTGCTAAAAAATTATGACTGATTTTACTTTTAAATTTAAATATAAAAATCATTAAAAGGAGTATTATGAATTCAAAGAAGATTAAAAAATATTTAAATATATATATATATATATTAAAATAATATTTTTAATATATTTTTCTCGGAAATTAAGAATAATAAAACTAGCCGGATGAAAATCATTGCCTTATTAAAAGAATCAATTATTGTCAAGAATATATTTGTTATTGACAGGATATATGTTTTTTTTATGACAAAACAGATATCTAATAATGACAGGATGGGGTTTATAATAGGGAAGAGAATAAGGATACGATTTTATCCATATCATAACTAGAAATTAAAAGGTCTGCCCAAGGTGACAAAGTTATTTGTTCCAAATGACAGGAAAAATGTTTATAGTGACAGGCTTCATGTTTATTCTGACAGGATTAAACCTATAATCGGGGAGAGAATCAATGAAGATACGGTAAATCATATCTTCAGGATTATTAACCATATTTACAAAACGATTGTCAACATATATCTTCAGGATTATTATCCATAGTGACAGGATAAATGGGGTTCTTGACAATCTTAAATATGAATACTGACAGGATATGATAAAAAATCGGCGGGAGATTGTGTAAAGATTGCGCCGGATTGCTCGCACAACGACGGAGGGTATGGGCGGCGACGGTCGAGGCGCTTGTTTGTTCTGGTTAGCAATTGGGATTGGGTCGGTCGGGGGCGCGGAAGTGTAGGCGCAGGCGAGGAAGCCGGAGACGCGAGCTATGGTCCGAGCGCCGAATACCTGGGGTTGGGGCTGAGCGCCGGAGATCTGGGGTTGGGTGTTTTTGGTTAGGGTTTGGATTGGGGTTTGGGGGTCGGGTCCATCAGTCCGGATGAAGGGGATTGAGATTTTAATATATTTTTTTACTTTCGGATTTTTATTATTATTTGATTATTTAATATAATTTAAAAATATCATAAAATTGAAAAATACTTAAAATATATAACTTTTTTTTTCCTGATTTTTTGGGGTGGTGGGTAGTTTTGATAATAAAATAAGGTATTCTTGCAAATTTCCATATATTGATGCAATTGTTTTCAAACCTAGGTATTTTTGCAAACCAAATATCAAAATGGGGTATTTACTAATAATTACCCTTTAAAATATCTATATATATGTATTATACTTTACATAAGATTTTTTTTTAAAAAATTCTGAAATAATTATAAGATACATTAATTGTAAAGTTTATTTTTATTTTTATCATAACATTTATTAATATTTTATAAGATATATATATATATATATATGTGTATATATATATGTATATATATATGTATATGTATATATATATATATATATATATATATATATATAATATTTTAGTTTATAAAAAACGCGCCATGGCGCGGGAATCGTACTAGTTTTATATTATAATACTAAAGGAGAAGTCGCCTACGACATGTGGCGGCTTCTCCTTTAATGTAACTTCTTTTAAAAAAAAATTATTTCAATTGATTAATCCAAACAAACTTGATTTATTTTAAAATAGGATTTGCAAATCTAAATAAAATCTAAACAAACATGATTTATCTTAATTAATTGTTAATTGATTTATTTTAAAATAGGATCGACATTAGGATTTATTTTTTAATTGTTAAATCTTCAATTCACTCATAGGACTTATGGAAACATTGTGCTTAACAGAGGATCCACGTTATTTCGTGGCTTATCTGAGAGGATGCACAAGGAAATGGCTGCATTGGCTCCGAACAACACAAAGGTTAAAGTGGTTGCGTCGCCTGAGAGGAAGTATAGTGCTTGGACTGGTGGTTCAGTCTTAGCATCCATCGGTTCTTTCCAGGACGTGCGTCTAATTTCCCTCTATCAAATCGAGTTCAATTCGTGGATTCGCTCGTGTTTTGTATTCGCTATCTGATCGAGTTTAAGACTATGATTTCAGGAGTGGGTTTGTAAGCGAGAATACGACGAGTTTGGCCCAACTGTTGTCCACAGAAAGTGCTTCTAATTGCAAGAAACAAAGTGTTCCTAAATGTAAACAATAGGTGTGTATTTCTACTACACTTTCATCTATGTTTTTGCTCTATGAGCGTTCACTTCATTCTTCCAGTTTTCGGTTATTTCGAGCCTGTTATGATGCTATCAACGTTGAAATTAAATCTGAGGCCAAGGTGACATTGTTGTCTTGATAGTTTTATCTTCAATTGCTTCGTTGCTTTGTTACTGTCAATATATAGCAGGTTTCAAGTAAAACCATCACCTTCAAAGTTCAAAGCAGTATTGTGTGTACAAATGTGTAAATTGATCAAATGTGCAAATTGATAAATACTTTAAATTGATAAAAATATAAACTTTGCTATTAATGAAACTCAAAATGATCTGAATCCAAACTTGAAGTAAAATCTAGGTATGAAACTATGCTATGCTAATCGTACGGTTGCATATTTGCATTCCAGACTTTTATTACAATCATATATTACCTACTAAAATATATTCGATAGGACGACGAATCGACATAGGGATTACTCGTGAAAACATACAAATCAATATCAATATCAATATCAATATTTTATAATATTAAATGAGAAGTCTCTCCTTTAATGTAGGTATTTTGATTTATTTATTAATTGAGTTCTCTTACAAATCTAATTCAGTTAAGATTTGATACGAAATCAGTTAAGATATGACTATATCGGATTGTTTGATAACTATGCAAATCTAATTAATTAATTAAATCTAATTTAGTTAAAATTTGAATACGAAATCGGTTGAGATATTCATGATATTTTGGCTGGTTAGTTTAGATATTCAACGGATAAGATTAAAATAAAATCATATTTATTTCAACAAATTAATTAAATATGATTTTTTTTCTTTATATGTTTATATTTTAATTGTGTGTCTTCCTATGTACATCATCATTTATTGTATAATTACCCATCTTCTCATTTCCTTTCCATTTTCTTCTTCTTATCTCTGCCTCATGTTTGTTTTATCCATTGAAGGATAAATTCGAACAATCATGCTGACTAATCAATAATTGTGGAAATTATTGGTGAGACTCAATTTGATTTCTCGCTTTCTTTAATTTTTGTATTATTTTCATTTCAATTTCACATTCTCGATCAATGTGAGATTCGTTTGTATGCATATAGTACTTTTTAATTTGTATTCATAACTTTATAATGTAATTTATTTGGTTGATCAAAATATAAACAAACAACTAAAATATGACATTTAATATATAACCTACTGTAACCGGTGACAAAGAATTAAAAAAATATTCTTATTTAAAGAAATTCCGCACAAGGTGCGGGTTATATGCTAGTAACTATCATATATACTATATACATCGCAACTTGATTTAGTTAAATCTTTTCTATTTACCAAATTTTATTAAAAATATCATTTTCTGATTACAAAAATATACGGAGTAATTTGCAATTAACAAGTAACACGTACAATAAAAATCTTATTTTATATATGTACAAAAATATTCAAAATAATACTCCCTCCGTTCGGCAAAACTTGTCATTTTAGCTTATTTCACAAGTTTTAAGACAATTAACAAATGTACTAATTTACCCTCAATTATTACCCTCCTTTTTTACTTTATCGAAAACTACAACTAACAAACCATCAATCACATCAAGGGCGTTTTTGTAAAGTGAAGGGCAAAATACCTAAAATGACAAGTTTTTTTGAACAAAACTAACACCCTAAAATGACAAGTTTTGCCGAACGGAGGGAGTACTATATAGGTAGATTGTGATCTACAAAAAGATTTATCTTCAAATTTATAAAAATTAAAAAGTATATACTCTTACCTCAGTAGGTACGATTATGTCTGAGGGTTTGTTCCACAAAGCAATGACATCTTCCAACAAGTAGGTAATTGTACACCTACTTTGCACTAGTGTTTCATATTCCCTTTGATCACGAAACCATTTTTCGATCAATTTGTCACTATTTTGCATAAAGCAGGGGCAGGGGTGACACTGTAAAGTTATATGTTTACTTGTTTCATGTAATATGTATAGGCATGATATACGAGTCTACGAGCTCGAGTAATTGATGTTCAAGCTAAACGAGCCGAGTTCGAGTTCGAGCTCAATTTCTATTAGAGTATATATATGTGCTCAAGCTCGGCTCGATGAGCTCGTTTGTCCTCGAGCCCGAACACGAGCTCGAGCTCGATAAGCTCGATTGGGCTCGTTACGAGCTTGAACTCGGGCTCGATGAGCTCGTTAAGGCTTGAATTAATTCAACGGCAAACAAAACCTAATTGGAATTAAAATTAAAGTGAGCAAACAAGGCGTCGCGCTATACCCACCCAATCGGGGGAGCCTGGTCGATCTCGGAGCCGTTCCACAGCTGTTCTCGCTTCTGGGAAGGGACGGGAAGCCGAAGGTTATCGACGACGCCACCGGGGTGATTGGGCTGGTGGCGGGATACGAGGCGGCGCCGGAGGCGTTTCGGAGGGTCTCGGGAGTCGGAGTGTTGGTGGAATTGATCGAGTCGGTGACCGAAGCGAGTAATCGAGCGAGGGGGAACACAAAACCCTAGGGATGGGATGGGATGAAGGAAGAGATTAGGAAAAGCTCCATGGGGCTGGTGGCGGGATGCTGAATCTGGAGAAGCTCACTGGGGATGGGATGAAGGAAGAGATTAGGAAAATTGGGGGAGAAGCTGAGAGACGGGGCGACTATGTAAGTTGGAGGAAGCAAAACCCTAGGCTAAATTACATATATATATATATATATATATATATATATATATATATATATATATATATATATATATATATATGAGCTGGCGAGCTACTCGATCTCGAGCTCGAGCTCGGCTCGAGCTCGATTCGAGCTCATGAATAGGCTCGAACTCGGCTCATATATCAATTTGAGCGATCCCGAGTCGAGCTTTGACCGAGCCGAGCCCGAGTCGATCCTGATTCGATCCCGAGTCGATCCCGAGCTACTCGGCTCATGTATCAAACCTAAATATGTATGTATTATATGATATGCAAGTGTTTATATGATGAGAAAAATACATAACAGGTCTCTATGGTTATAAGTATAGTTGATGTTCATTGCAACTAGATTCAACTGAGTTGTATTGAACCCTGATGGTTTAATCCTCTAATGAATCTAGTGAAAAATTAGAGGTAGCAACTATATTGTATATAACCTATAGTCTTATTATGTTATTTTTCGTATAACCTGTTATATGGGATTAGGCCCATATGGTGGCCCAACTCATTGGCCCAGAAGGAGGCTTGGAGAGTGCTTGGTCTTGGAGTGTTGCATTTTGCTTGGCTCCATTTTAACCTAGCTATATAAGCCTTCTTCAGCTGCTTGCTTCACTCATTCACAACATCAGCCTCCTCTCTCTCTCAAATAAGAGATTCTCTCTCCTAGGGTTTGCTTTCCGATTATGGTTTCTGAGGTGTTTGAAGTTCTCGATACTCGAAGGTTCGCCTCCGTTCTTTGGTGTGGCCTTCTAATGGTGGATCTACAGTGGTTTAGTGTTGGAGAAGGCGAAGTCTCTATAAGTCGCCGCTTCCTTCGACACCATTGGTTCTTTCATCTTTGGTTCCTTTCAGAAGGATTTCTTATCTTTCTGTTCTTGGTTGTCTAACTTACACTAGCTTGCATGCGATAGACTTATGATCTGTTTGTAACTCTTGCTTGTTTGCCCCTTTGCTTGACCTCTTTTCATAGTGGATCTTGGGTCGACTCTTGAGGCCCCGGGGACGTAGGACTGTTGTCCGAACCTCGTAAACAAACGATATGTGTCCTTTACTTTTTGCATGTTTGTTTATTGTTCATTTTTCGATTCTTTTCTACAAAACGACTTTCCAAAACCTAGATCTATTCGAGATCTTGTTTTATCAAAGTGGTAGCAGAGCTTGATTGTCCCACTTTTGATTATATGGATCATTGTTGATTTCGGAGATAGGAACCGAACGTAAGGCCACAGACATACCTTAAGGTACAACGCCTGGTCCTGCACCCCCCTTACGTGACGTACCACATCGTTTTTCACTGAATTGTGTGTTGTGTGTCTAGATCTAGGGTTATCTGGCTTCATCTGGGTGAGATCAAGGTATTCTTGAATCTCTATTTTCTTTGTTGCTCGTCCGTTTCCTTAAAATAGAATTAAGGGTGACAAAGGTATGCATTTGAAACCTTTTAATGGTCATACTGACTTTGTTATGTGGCAGGTTAAGATGAAGGCCATTCTGATAAATAAGAAATGTTGGGTAGTTGTGACTGACGCGATCATAGAATTTCACCTATACTTATTACCTCATCGTGGCGACAAAATGCCTTAATATACCTGCAAGCCTTAGTCAAGAAGGGTGGTGATCATATTATATGCTTATTGATCCAAGCGGTGGGGGTGATGCGTTCGGCTCACGAGAAGATGATCTACCGTTTGATAATCGTTCGCTAGAGGAAGTTAGGTGATGTTATTATTCCAAGAACGTTCTTCTCCGATCAAAGACCTTAAGAACTCAACTCCAAGGGTTTTAGGTTAGGGAGATAATCAGAGCTCTTCTTCTTCTCTCTTGAATAGGACCCCTTTCTTGGGGATTGGAGGAGGGTATTTATAGGGAGATCAAGCGTGCAACTTGCTGGCGACCTCGTGGTTTAACATGGGACACGTGTAACGCATGCCCTCACGCTAGGGAACTAGGCATTACACGTGGCACGGTTAGAGGAGGAGTGATTAACCAGGGAGCTGCTTGTTTGAGCCCTGAAGAGCCACGAGGTACTTGTGAGACCTGCTATGGATTCCATGTAAGCTTATGTCAAGATATTAGTCACGAGGCTATTTAGACTGAAGATACTTAGGGTGTTGAGTTGGGTCGGGATCTGACCAAGTACTCTACTCACGATGAACCTTGTAGAGGGGCCATATGTCTTTTGCGTTGGGTGGCCTATTTATGATGTCATATCCTTGTTAATTAGTAGGTCTATTTTCTATGGCATCGTCATATCTCCTCGTAACCGGATCGCGAGGGATACGTCGTCCGCGATTAGGTTTCGATAAACACGATGCTTCCCGCCAAAGAACTTATTTATTAGATGGGCATGAACTAGGCCCAGTGTGCTTTTTGCCCATTTTGGAGGTGACCCAACAAAGATTTATAAGTGAGGATTTCATTCTTTAGTTGTTTCATTTTATACTTCTGAAGACAGAAAAGAGAGAGAGGGAGAGAGAGAGAGAGAGAGAAACTCAAAGGGCTTTTGCTTCCAGAAAGAAGAGACCGGAGTTAGGTGGTGGTCCATTTCTCAGTTCTCCAAGATTGCCGTTGCTTTTCTTCTACTTTTTTTTAAGTAAGTGTTTCTTGATTTTCCTTATGTTTCATCCAATTTCTAGATTTGTACTCGTACTTAGGCTTTTTAGAGTAGAGGGAAGAAACCCTTGGTGGTGGAACCGCCCTCTTCCATTGAGGGGTATGGAGGTTATGGGGCCGAGACTGGGGTGTTCCCTGTCGTCCCATTCCCTCTTTTCTTCTTTTTCGTTGGGCTGCAATCGATTTACATGGGGGGATTTTTAGGTTACCTGGTGGTGGTATGGTGGCGTTGGGATGGGGTAATCCTCTTTTTTGGGAGTCTCAGGGACTTTCCGACGGTTGTGGGCGGATGAAACTTTTCGTCTCCCCTCCTTTTTTTACTTTTCAGAGGTGGTTTCTCGAAAACCGAGAAACATCATGGGGGAGACGAAAAGGAGACTCTTAACCGTCACTCTCCGGGGGGAAGTGTCTTTTCAATGCCCTCTCGAGGAGTGCGTGAGGCGCCAACACAAATATAGGAAGGGTTTTTTGGCGCCAAATTTGTTCAATCGCGATTCTTGAAAATGCCATTTCCCCTTGTTGATTTTTCTTTATTGGCATCTTTTCAGGGGCTTTTCTTCTTAACATAACTAGAGATGTCGAATGAAAGTGATAGCCAAAACTGAAGTGTGGGTTATGAGCCCAAGGAGGTTAGCTCCTCGCGAACAAAGATTGAATCTCTATTTTCTTTGTGACTGCACCCGACGACTATGCACCTCCCCCTATGAATAAAAAAATTGCGATGGAAATTAAGTTGAAGGTTCGCGTTTAGCCGGGGAGGGGGGGGGGGGTTCGTCGAAACGGGGTTATAAAGAAGTTGTGACTCTGGCTCGTTTGGAGATGGCTGGGCTTAGTCTTCCGCACCGTCCAGGTCGGTGTCTATCTGCTTAGGTTTTCTTATTATTTTGATCGCGATTTTCTTCGATTGACCTTCGCCCTTATTTTTCCGCATATATGTTGATTGATAAAGTGAAGCTTTCTGCCCTGGCTGTGAAGAAAGGTGCCGCCGAAACTCCTCTCATTATCACCCCACAGGCTGGTGATAGTCGACAGCAGGTTGCATACCGCCCCTCCCCCCTCGCGACGAAGAGTACCAAAGGAAAAGAGCCTGTTGAAGATAGGCAAAGTTTATCAGAGGACGACATACCCCTGACTCGTCGCGAACAAAAAAGGCCCAGGGAGGAAGTGGCGACCAACAAGCTTTTAAGTGCTGAGCCAATCACCACATTAAGGATTTCTATGGTTGCGTACATGCAACTTGGGTTTTCTCTACTCGATATCAAGAAGCTGGTGATCCCAGGAAGAAGTTGTCCGGTTGAGAGGGAGTTCCTTAATCACCTAACAGATGAAGAGTTGCTGGAGCAGGGCCAGAAGACCGGGGGCTGGGTAATTTTCTTCGCGATTTAGTTTTCTTATTTATTTTATTTTGCGTATGCGCTTATTATTCTCTGAATGCCATCACAAGGTAATTTGAAATGGTCCGAGGTGGCTGGGCGCTTAAGGAAATATGACAATGTTGTGAGGGATTTGAGAAAAGTGAACAAGAGTTTGTTTGAGAAAGTGGAAAATCTCAAAGATGTGGAGCTCCAGGAGGGAACCATCAACAACCTACGAGAATATTTGAAAAAATCTGAGAAGGAAGTGGAGGTGGTGAGGGGTGAGCTAGATGTAGCGCGAGTTGAGCTTTCTAAGCTCCAAGAGTTGGGCTCCGAGCGTGAGTTGCAGGCTACGCGCTCGAATGGTCGGATATAGGAGCTCGAGGCTGAGCTGGAAATGGTGCGCGAAAAGCTTGTCAGCGCGAGAGGTAAATTAAAGCGTTTTACTTCAGGCGAAGATGTTGTTCTTACCAAGAACACACTTCATGATTTCATGCTGAGCAATGAGGGTCAAGGGTGGCTGACCAGCTTCTTGGCGAAAGACGGCTGAGATTGGTTGGGCCGTTATCTTGAGACATCTGGGCAGGACGTCCTTTATGACAAGTTGTCTGACGCTGTTGTGAGCTGAATCTGCCATGTTTTACAGTAACTTTTATATCATTTTCTACATACATTTCATGCATTTGGGCTAAGATAGTACAGAATCTATGTAGTTTATGTTTAATTGCCAAATTATGGAATCTACACCAGTTTCTGTTTAATTTCGAAGAATTCGAGGCAAATTACAGAAGTCCAAGGTAAAGAAGCAGCGGAACCAGTCGAATCAAGCTAGGACCCAGAGTTACTCGATCTAGAGTACTGCTACTCGATCTCGACGAAGGTGTCCGAGCACAGGCCTTGTCGACTAAGCACTGATCGAGAAACTGAGTCAGAGACAACCCGACTCCCGGAAGCCAACTCGATCTCGAGTTTCCTTGTCGAGATCGAGGAACCCATGGCGCCAATCCGAGTCCGTGACGAGCACCATCTACTCGACTACATTAGGCCAACCCTCATCGATGCAAACCTTAGTCGATCTCGAGTTAGTTGGTCGAGATCGAGGAGTCAGGAGCACCTGTCCGAGCCATATCGAGCAGAGCTACCCGACCAAGTCAGCCAGCCCAAGTCGATGACCACCCTAGTCGATCTCGAGGAGCCCTAGTCAAGATCGACGAGCCGCGTCCGAAGCCGCGTTACGCGGTTTGAGCAGTCCTACGCGTTGTGGGAGTCCTTAGAGCCGAAGGAGATCAAGGAAGCCGAGATCTATCCTACATCTATCTATCAACTATCCATGGAAGACAAGATCTATCAACAAGAAGATACTTACCTATTATAGATTTATTTTTCCCTTTTAGATTTAATTCCTAAATTACATTTTTTTTATCTTTTAAGCTTTTTAGATATAGATAGATATATTCTATCCTTGATTAGAAAGGAATAGAAGGCTATAAATAAAGCCTTAGGGGTTGGTTTTTCATAATTCAATTCAATTCACAAGTTAGAGAAGCAGTTACACATAGAGGTTTTAGGAGTTCAAAGGTTTTAGGGTTTTGGCATTCAGCGAAAGTTGGATTGCTGGGATTGTAAAGACTTTGAATATAGTTTAATGCAAGTTTCTTTTCATATATCAATGTCTGCTATTGTGATGAAGAGCGAGTAGTCCACCCACTTCTGGGGCTGGGGTGAGCCCAACGGTGGCCATGTGAGGTGATGCGGTAAAGGTCAGATCTTTTTATGCAATTTGTCTTCTATCCCTATGAGCATGATTCTTTTGCGAGAGTTGAAGGTGATCCTTGTTTGTGTTATTGAAGCGAAAGTGATCTTAATGCAACTTGGATTAATTATGTGAAAAGGGTTAGAAACAATTAGGGTTTATCCGAAAGCCTCTATATTCCTATTTGTTAGTAACGAAAGTTATTTTGATGGAAAGCATGATATTTTATGCCTTTATGTGTTACTTTGCATGGTTATCGTTGTGGTGTTGATACCCTGACTTTGGAAGTTCTTTCATATATTGAATTTATTTCTGTCAAAATTTGCGAATCTGTGTTCGGATCTGCAATTTAAAATTTCTGAGTTTTGGTCGATCTAGATGAGGTTTTAGTCGAGATAGAGTAGAGCCTTGTCGATCTCGAGTAGAGTCTGGTCTAGGTCGAGTTAATGTCGTCGATCTCGAGTTAGGGCTTGTCGAGATCGAGTTAGTTTCTGTCTTTCTTTTATTTCTTGTTTTCGCTTGTCTTTGTTTCTTTGTTTCTTTGCTTCTGTCTTTTCTGTTTGCTTTTCTGTGAGATTTACAGCTGCCTAGGATCCGCTGACACGCTTCCTCGTGGATTCGATCCTGACTTTCTCTTACTGTATTGGAGGGAGTCTTGTAATTATTTGCGTGGGCCTAAATCTGGTTTGATTTATTTTATTATATTTCATACTAGATTTCCTCTCTTACAACAAATTGGCGCCGTCGCCGGGGAAGCTATCATCCGCGCCTTAGGTAGTCAAATCTCACTTTTTTCTTTGAGTTACTTTACAGGTGTATGCTCCGTTCTGGTCAACCACCTGAGTTTGATGGCTTAGATGAACCGGAACGCCTCCTACACATCCGAGCTAAACTACAAAGAGCCATGGCAGCCGCTGAAACACAAGAGCAGCTGATTGCAAGGCTTACAAGGGAATTGGACGCTAAAGATGTTGCTATCGCCACTGAGAAAGCAGCCAGGGAACAAGCGGAGGTTGAGCTTGCCCAATACCCGACCACGACAGAGGATTATATACACCCAACTCTCGTCGTGCCTGAATTGGCGATTCTTATCCCTGAAAACTCTTTTGAAATTCACACTCAATTTCTTATAGAGCTTAAAAATAATTCCTTTTTTGGTAGATTTAATGAGTGTCCTCTTGAACATATTACCAATTTTTCTGACATGTGCCGTACTCTTGCTGAAGGAACAACTTTGGAATATGTCAAGATGAAGGCTTTTCGCTGGTCTCTCGCTGGACCTGCACTGAAGTGGCTTGAAGGGCTGAAACCAAGATCCCTCACAACATGGGCCCAAGTAGAGCAAGAGTTTCTGAACAAATTCTTCCCACCCGCCAAGACAACACTACTCCGCCAGAAAATCACCGCCTTCAAACAAAAACCTGGGGAGCCGCTAGCAAAAGCATGGGAAAGATACAAGGAACTGCTGCGATCTTTCCCTACTCATGGATAGCCACCCTACGTCATTCAGGAGATCTTCTTCAACTCTCTTGACCAAGTCACTAAGGACAGGATCAACCAGTATACTCGCTATGAGTATCTGACGATTCCACCAATTGACGCATGGGGAGTGCTCGACAAGCTCACTAACTATGACAACAAGTATGGGTCTACTGCAAACTATGAAGAGAACCCCTACGTCAGGCCAACACCATCCATGCCCCTCTATGAGCCTCCTAATGAAATTGATCCTGATATAAGGGAGCGGTACTACATAGATCAGAATAAGAAGCTCCTTAAGCAAGTAAAGTATCTTTCTGTCAACCAGCATTGCATTGAATGCGGATCACAGCGGCACACCACTACTGAGTGCCCACACACAGAGCAAGTCAGGCTGGCAGAGCACCATGAAGATGCAGCTTATGCAGGGGGTCCCAATCGCTACATGGGGGACCAAAGGTTTCAGCAACCACAATGGAACCAAGGTGCCCTTAGGAACCCCTCGCCCTACAGAGCTCCAGGACATCCGGAAAGACACTAGAAAAGGGATGATATACAGACAGTCCTGGAGGAAATACGGAGGAATCACTCAGAAACCAAACAGTCCTTCAACTCCGTCTACACTCAGATGCAAGGTGTCAACTCTACGCTTGGGGAAATTGATATATGGCGGAAATCAGTTGATACACAAATAGGCCAGCTACCAGGAGGAATCCCCAGACAGTCAGGTTCGCTCCCTGGATCTTCATAACCAAATCCTAAAGGAAAGACCGGACACATCACTGTTGTAAAACTCAGAAGCGGCCATCAACTGCAAGAGCCAGAAGTCGGAAAGCAGCAGAACGAAGAACAACAAGTCGACCAACAGCAAGTCGACGTCGACAACACCTTAGTCGATCTCGAGGAGGGCCTGCTCGATCTCGAGAAGAAAATACAGAAACCATCGTCTGCACTACACAGCAACCCGAAGTCGACTACAGTGGTCGAGATCGACAAAGACGTGGTCGATATCGAGGAAGAGAAACCCGAGATCGAAAAAACTGCAGCAAGTCCGACATATGTTCTGGCTCTGAATCAGAAAAAGAAGCTGCTTTTCCCCACAAAATCTCCAAAGGATCTAGTAGAAAAGAAATTTCAGCGCTTTATCAAGATGCTTCAGAAACTCAATGTCACCATCCCCTTCACATAAGCTCTCAATGAAATGCCATCTTATGTCAAGTTCCTAAAGTAGATTCTGAGCAAAAAGCGATCAATGGCTGAGATTACAGAGGAATGCAGCCATTTGGACATATTGGAGAAGAGGCCGGATCCAGGTAAGTTTGCTATAACCATTGGATTTGGTCCATATAAAATTAATGCCTTATGTGATCTTGGAGCTAGTGTGAGTATAATGCCTTTAACAATTTGGTCCAAGATTAAGATAGGTGCCCTAGAGCCTGTGGATGCTAGACTTTACATGGCCAACAACACAGTGGTCATTCCAACAGGCATGGTGGACAATGTGCCAGTACAAGTAGGTAAATTCTTTGTCCCTGCTGATTTCCTAGTTGTTGATATGCAAGAAGACCCTGCTTGTCCAATTATTCTAGGAAGACCCTTCTTGGCGACGGTGGATGCCAACATAAGCGTGAGGAAAGGAGTGCTCACTTTCAACATCAGCGATGAGGTAATTGCGTATTCCTTTAATAAAACTGAAAGGCATACATGTCCAATGGAAAAGGTAAAATCTATCTGAACTGGCTACATCACCTGCGGGGAACTCAAGGTAAGAAATATGACCCTTGAGGAGCTGGAAAAGAGGGATATGGAGGCCCAGGTGGAGGAGATCATGGCAATCCTAAAAGAGGACACAGAAAATCCAATTGACACAAACCAAGGTACGTCGTTATGGACTAACTATTTCTCGGATGCCTTGACAGGAACCAAGTATGGGGTCAAGGTCGACCAAGGCTCATCGACATCGAGGATTCTAGTCGTTCTCGACCAAAGCCAGGAGCCTCCACCAGCACCAGCGTCATCAAGTAGCCAGACTGAAGCGCCAACCAACTCGAGATCGAGTACCGTACTCGAGATCGACCACCACCACCTTTCTGCCTCAGCTTCGCCTTCCTCGACGCTGAAGCCACCAGAAGCTGAATCCTACTCGAGATCGAGTAGCTCACTCGAGATCGATCAACCCTCACCTCCACCAGCTCCTGCATCCTCGAGCAGCTCACCACCAGAATCTGAAAACTCGTCGATATCGAGTACCCCTACTCGAGATCGACCAAACACCGTGGTCCCCGATTCCGTCTCTGCAAAGGTAAGCCAAGGTATGGATCTTTCTTCTCCCATTTCCATTAAAGATCTATCTATACATGGGAGAGGTTTGCCTTGGTATGTGTGCTTATGTAGGATATCCAATGATGAGCACAAAGAGTATGAAGTTGGAGACAAGCTTTATGTCTCTAAATCAGAGGATCATTGGTTCCCTAACAAATTTAACAAGAAGAGGATGGGACCCTTCGCGGTGAACAAGATCCATTCTGGAGGATTACAACTGATGGACAAGAATGGAGTTCTATTTGAAGCCCAAGCTACATGGGCCCTGCAAATGCCACCTTGAGCTAAATGGAGAAGTCGGCCTAGCGACTATAAAATCTAGAGCTTGTACATAGACATTTTATTTTGGACTTTTTGGACATTGCTTTTGTTTGTTTTTGGTTTTGAACACTTTTTGGTTTTTCTATTGTGGGTATATGTCTTCTACACTTTTCAGGTCCATGGATAGAAGCAAGCTATATTCAGACTCGGCCCAGGCGATTCTTTCATTCAAAATTGAGAGGCCCTCCACACCAATCTAGTGAATTTCTTTCTTTACCCTTGTTTTTATACAGTGAGGACACTGTAATGTTTAAGTATGGGGTGGGGGAAGGGCTTACTTTATGCATATTTGCCATATTTTTGCATATTTTTAAGGTTTATTTCTTGAATTGCTTATACATGGCTATTTTGGAATTCGTTATTAATTTATGTGCTTACATGCATGTTTTCCAAAATTTGAAAAAATGACCCCCATTGAAAATTTTGATAAATGTCAAGGAAGCTTATATTGAACTCGACGATGAAAAATTGGATTCATTAGAGATATAGCATGAAATTGCCTAGTAAAGGGAAGTCACAATGAAATGCATATTTTGATGAAAACCATGAAAGGAGGTAAAAATTTGAACTTTCTTTTGACATGTTGCATGATAAGAGGATGGAGGACTTTATATTTCCATATAATGCTCATATGTTTATATTCCTAGCCATACCTATGCTTATGCATCACAAAAGCCATATTATGCCTTATTTCAAATATTGCTCCACATGATCTAAATATTGCCATTCTTTACCTTATTTCCTATCCGGGGATTATGTTGAGAATGATGTTACATTATGGAGATTATTGCATGGTTTTTGTGTTGTTATCATTATTATTGGAGTTTGGCAAGAATGTTTGAAATATATGGAAAATTTAATGAGTGAAAGAAAATCCAATCACCTCAGGAGATAAAGGTAGATTGATCCTGCTCTCTAAGATAATAGTTTGGAGAGATGGGACACATTGTGAGGAGTTCGACGCACTAAGTATCCGGGGTCATTCATGACACCCATGTTTGCGACTCGCGAGACGGTAGTGCTGAGGTTAGAGAGGTAAAAGCATTATTATTGAGAAAAGCAATATGAAAGGTGATGAATCTTATGAAAAGGAATGTGGAAACTCAAGTTTGGAAAGTACTCCATTTCCCCGGATTATTAGCACCATATTGCCCAAAAATTGCCCACCTTTAGCCTTTTACCAATCTACTCCTTATTGAGCTTAAATTGAAGTCCTCTTGATTATTAATGCTTTGTCACATGAATTGTTTTTGCATAACCCTCCTTTTGTGAGTAGATGTTGCTTTTGTATAATTACACATGCATGGATTTGTGACACTAGTACCTTTTCAAGGATGGTAATTGATTGCAGGGTTATATGAGAATGAATCTAATATGTTGAGAGTTTTAATTTCTTCCCCTGAATGACAAATAAAGGTATTGCTTGAGGACAAGCAAGCTTAAGTATGGGGTGTTTTTTGTGAGCTGAATCTGCCATGTTTTACAGTAACTTTTATATCGTTTTCTGCATACATTTCATGCATTTGGGCTAAAATAGTACAGAATCTATGTAGTTTATGTTTAATTGCCAAATTATGGAATCTACACCAGTTTCTATTTAATTTCGAAGAATTCGAGGCAAATTACAGCAGTTCTGAGAAAGGTCGAAAAAGCTCGGAAATCAACTACAGAAGTTCAAGGTAAAGAAGCAGCGAAACCAGTTGAATCAAGCTAGGACCCAGAGTTACTCGATCTAGAGTACTGCTACTCGATCTCGACGAAGGTGTCCGAGCATAGGCCTTATCGACTAAGCACTGATCGAGAAACTGAGTCAGAGACAACCCGACTCCCGGAAGCCAACTCGATCTCGAGTTTCCTTGTCGAGATCGAGGAACCGATGGCGCCAATCCGAGTCCGTGACGAGCACCATCTACTCGACTACATTAGGCCAGCCCTTATCGATGCAAACCCTAGTCGATCTCGAGTTAGTTGGTCGAGATCGAGGAGCCAGGAGCACATGTCCGAGCCATGTCGAGCAGAGCTACCCGACCAAGCCAGCTAGCCCACGTCGATGACCACCCTAGTCGATCTCGAGGAGCCCTAGTCGAGATCGACGAGCCGCGTGCGAAGCCGCGTTACGCGGTTTGAGCAGTCCTACGCACTGTGGGAGTCCTTAGAGCCGAAGGAGATCGAGGAAGTCAAGATCTATCCTACATCTATCTATCAACTATCCATGGAAGACAAGATCTATCAACAAGAAGATACTTACCAATTATAGATTTATTTTTCCCTTTTAGATTTAATTCCTAAATTACATTTATTTATCTTTTAAGCTTTTTAGATATAGATAGATGTATTATATCCTTGATTAGCAAGGAATAGAAGGCTATAATTAAAGCCTTAGGGGCTGGTTTTTCATAATTCAATTCAATTCACAAGTTAGAGAAGCAGTTACATATAGAGGTTTTAGGAGTTCAAAGGTTTTAAGGTTTTGGCATTCAGCGAAAGTTGGATTGCCGGGATTGTAAAGACTTTGAATATAGTTTAATGCAAGTTTCTTTTCATACATCAATGTCTGCTACTGCGATAAAGAGCAAGTAGTCCACCAACTTCTGGGGCTGGGGTGATCCCAACGGTGGCCATGTGAGGTGATGCGGTAAAGGTCAGATCTTTTTATGCAATTCGTCTTCTATCCCTATGAGCATGATTCTTTTGCGAGAGTTGAAGGTGATCCTTGTTTGTGTTATTGAAGCGAAAGTGATCTTAATGCAACTTGGATTAATTATGTGAAAAGGGTTAGAAACAATTAGGGTTTATGCGAAAGCCTCTATATTCCTATTTGTTAGTAACGAAAGTTATTTTGATGGAAAGCATGATCTTTTATGCCTTTATGTGTTACTTTGCATGATTATCGTTGTGGTGTTGATACCCTGGCTTTGGAAGTTCTTTCATATATTGAATTTATTTCTGTCAAAATCTGCGAATCTGTGTTCGGATATGCAATTTAAAATTTTTGAGTTTTGGTCGATCTAGAGGCGGTTTTAGTCGAGATAGAGTAGAGCCTTGTCGATCTCGAGTAGAGTCTGGTCTAGGTCGAGTTACTGTCGTCGATCTCGAGTTAGGGCTTGTCGAGATCGAGTTAGTTTCTGTCTTTCTTTTATTTCTTGTTTTCGCTTGTTTTCGCTTGTCTTTGTTTCTTTGTTTCTTTGCTTCTGTCTTTTCTGTTTGCTTTTCTGTGAGATTTACAGCTGCCTAGGATCCGCTGACACGCTTCCTCGTGGATTCGATCCTGACTTTTTCTTACTGCATTGGAGGGAGTCTTGTAATTATTTGCGTGGGCCTAAATCTAGTTTGATTTATTTTGTTATATTTCATACTTGATTTCCTCTCTTACAACAGACGCCTTCATGCAGGGAGTGGACGGTAGGATTATTCAGAGAGTTAACCATTTTGCTCACCTCGGGAATTCTGTGAGGATGTTCCCTCCCAGTTATGAAACCGAGGAGATAGTTATAGAAGACCCCCAACGTGACCTACCTCCCTCGTCTGATGCTCCTCTTGAAGAAATTGCAGTTCTCGAGCCACCTCTTGTTGGTGAGAATAACCCTGAACAACCTCGCGATGAGAACAATGATCCTCCTGGTAACTAGTCGTCCTTCCACTTTTTATCCAGTATTTGAATTTGCCTCGTGATGGGAAGTAAGTTTAAAATATTTTTACCCGTGGTGTGAGCTTCAAGCTTCGCTGCTGTTCGTACCTTGTCTTTTGGATCGGAAACATTTCGGCCCATGATAAGCGGTATGCAATGTTCCAAAAAACGCTTGGCGGATGCTCGACGGAGAGGTTGGTTCAAGGGTCTAGGCGGAGTAGGCGGGGTATAGACGGAGTCTAGGCGGACTTTTTATTTTAACATGTATTTTTACTTGTAAGTTATGTCAAAGACCTAATAAAGGCTATATAAATTAATAAACTTTCATAATCTTCATAGTCCATATTGTTCAACCTTTTCCAAAGCCGATAAGCATAAACCATAACGCTTCCTGTTCAACTGGGAAAAAATTAATAATATAAAATATAATCAAAGTCTAAAACGACCTAGAAGTTGTATAATAAAACTTAAATTTTAAAATATAATCATGGTTGCGGATTAATCTTCTAGACTTTTATGTATTCATTTGTGTTAAAACCTTTAAATTTGCTTTTTTTTAACTAAACTGCCTAAACCGCCGAGACCCGCCTAGACCCGCCCAAAACCGCCTAGACCCGCCCAGACCCGCCTAGACCCGCCCAGACCCGCCCAGAAACCCGCCAAGCTAGGTCTCCGCCAAGCCAAGCCCGCCAAGCTCCTTGGCTCGAAGGTCAAGGACCCCCCAGCGCCTAGGCGGGGTCTAGGCGGCCGCCCAGGCCGTTTTTTGGAACAATGGCGGTATGCTCTGTCATGGTATTTTGATGTTGTGAATACTTTATTTTTAGCTCTAGTATATTTCTGTTTATGCCCTTTATCTTTTTTCTCTGGAGTTTAGCCTGGTTTTACTACTCTTGTCTATTCGTGACTAGAGTTTTAAATTTCTATTTGTTACTCTTTGTTGGGGAGTCTGTTTGCGATACCCTTACCCATCTCTTTTCATTGAGCGTTTTATGAAATGAATCGTGAGATGACAAAAAAATAAGGGTTCACGGATTTATAGCATACCTAAGTGCTATAAGCACTTTTATTTGGTGCGATGGAAAGTAGAAAATGACTTATATCATTTATACTTAGATTTCTTCGTAACATATGCAGTCGGGGAGTACATCTCCGTTTTCTTTTGGGCCTGGTTGTTCTATTGTGATATCAAAGTAAGATTCTCCTTGGTATTAGAAAGTGAGGCAACTTCCTATCCTTAGGTTGTTAGCCGTTGCAAAGATCGCCATCTTTCTGATAGAGAGAACCAATCCCCTCGTCCCTTTCGACTAAGACCAGGAATTCTTGGTTCGAGGGAGAGCATAGGACGATTTGGTTTAGTATGTCGTCCCCGAATTGTACAAAGATGTAAGGTAAGGGGATCCTATGCAGTTGGCTTTCTATGAGGATTATTCGGATGAACTTGTGATTTGGGAAAGCTTAGTATTTGTGATAAAGATAGGTGGAGAAACTTCACCGGGAATCATGTCGAAACTTGGCATTATGTTTTTAGGTAGGAAAATGTTATGGAGGTGGCATTTATTTATATTAGGTTGTCGCCTGTGGAGATAAGTATTGCTCCTCCGAGTTAGGTTGAGGTGCCCTTAAGCTAGACGGTGTGTGTGGCAAGGTAGTTTTCCGGGTCGCTAGGTGTGCTAGGTTCACTTGTCCGTTTGTTTGTGCTTTGGATGTGGGATATGCTTATCCGGTGGTTTTTTGTCGTAATTGTTGATCTTTACCAACCTCGTGGAGTGGATAAGGTGTCTTTGCGGTGGAATTTATTGTGTGTGTCTTGTCCTTCACCATAAATGGGAAAGCACTCTCGTACTTTGTGGTGTGGTTTGTGTCGTGAGCCTAATTTGCCATGTTTTACACTTACTTTTATATCGATTTCTGCATACATTGCATGCATTTGGGTTAGAATAATACAGAATTTGTGTAGTTTACACTTATTTGCAATATATGGAGGTCTACACAAGTTTTTGTTATATTTCGCAGAAATCGGACGCATTTTGGAGCTTAAAGAAAAGTCATGGAGAAGCTAAGAATGGTGCAGCTGGAGAAAAGACCATTTTTCGGTATTCATCATTCTGAATCAAGCTTTGATGTCTTCATGAGAGTTGTAGCCCTCGGAAAGAGCTTTCCAACTCATGGTCATATGCGTCAATCTGACGAACGAGGACTCGGGAAAGTGCATTTCAAGAACAGAGCAGAAAGCTGAGAGAACTTTACTCGATCTCGAGTACACTTACTCGATCTCGACAAAGGCTGTCCGATCACACCTGGTCGAGCAGAGCTGATCGAGGACACTGAGTCAGAGACAACCCGATCCCGGAACCCTACTCGATCTCGAGGAGGCCTTGTCGAGATCGACCACGCCTAGACACCATGTCCGGAGTCGACGAGTTGTGACAAGTCGAGAAGCCAAAGACGGAGAAGCCGAGCCAACTCTACTCGATCTCGAGTACAACTAGTCGAGATCGAGGAGCCAAGAAGCACCAGTCCGAGCCTTGTCGAGCAGAGCTACGCGACCAAGCCAGCCAGCCCAAGTCGACGCCAGTCCTACTCGAGATCGACTAGCCCTAGTCGAGATCGACGAGCGCCGTGTCCGAAGCCGCGTTACGCGGTTTGCTGTCCGACGCGGTTTGGCTTTCCTTGGGGCCGAAGGAGTCCGAGATATCCGAGATCTATCAACATCTATCCATACCTATCAACACATGGAAGATTTTGCTCTTTAGATAGAATTTCCCTTTTTTGATTTAATTCCTAAATTTCTTTTATTTATCTTTTAAGCCTTTAGATATAGATTTAGATAAAGATAGATATTTCTATCCTTGATTAGCAAGGAATAGAAGGCTATAAATAAAGCCTTAGGGGCTAGTTTTTCATTCATTCAATCACACATTCAATTCCATTCAAGTAAGTAGGAGTAGAGAGAGAGAGTTTGTGGCAAGCAAGGTGGAAAGGCGAAAGCGGATTTGTCTTGTTGGTTGTAAGCTTTCTTTATTTAATCAATGCAAGTTAGTTTCTTTTGTTATTTAATATCTTTCTTGATGATGAAGAGCGAGTAGTCCACCCACTTCTGGGGCTGGGGTGAGCCCGACGGTGGCCATGTCAGGTGATGCGGTAAAGGTACAATCTTTTGATGCAATTCGTCTTCTATCCCTATGAGCATGATTCTTTTGCGAGAGTTGAAGGTGATCCTTGTTTGTATTATTGAAGCGAAAGTGATCTTAATGCAACTTGGGTTAATTATGTGAAAAGAGTTAGTAACAATTAGGGTTTATGCGAAAGCCTCTATATGCCTATTTGTTAGTAACGAAAGTTATTTTGATGGAAAGCATGATCTTTTATGCCTTTATATGTTACTTTGCATGGTTATCGTTGTGGTGTTGATACCCTGGCTTTGGAAGTTCTTTGATATATTGAGTTTATTTCTGTCGAAATTCTGAAATCTGTGTTCGAATCTGGAATTTATATTTTCTGTGTTTTAGTCGATACAAAGGAGATGCTTGTCGAGATCGAGTACAGCCTTAGTCGATCTCGAGTAGGGTCTTGTCTATATCGAGTTGAGTTTCTGCTTTCTGTCGTCGATTTGACGTTTTTGTATTTACTGTCCTTGGTCGATCTCGAGTTGCACCTAGTTGAGATCGAGTAGCTTCTGCCTTTGCTTTATTTCTTGCCTTCGTTTGTCTTTCTTTCTTTGTCCCTTTGTTTCTGTCTTCTGTTTGCTTTTCTGTGAGATTTACAGCTGCCTAGGATCCGCTGACACGCTTCCTCGTGGATTTGATCCTGACTTTCTCTTACTGCATTGGAGAAGTCTTGTAATTATTTGCTGGGGCACAAATCTGGTTTGAGTTATTTCATTATATTTCATACTCGATTTCCTCCTCACAACAGTTTGTTTGTCAACAATAACGTCTGCATTGACCGTTGATATCCCGGGTAGGACCACTCCTCGCGTATGAGGTTTTACCCGAGATATAGCGGTAGAGGGACACTTGTACAGGCTGGTGAGTTTTTTTTTATTGAATAGTCCTGTTTCTACTTCGGAATTGATCCTTTCTGAAGTGTTTATTGTTGTTGTATCCTTTGCCGCATGTGTACCGTGATTATGGTGACGAGGCCCTTGGCCTCGTGCAACTGTGGTCGCAAGCAAACGAGGGATTTGTGGTGCATGTGGAGCCCTTGGGTCTTAACAATTACTGGTTCAGCTCAGGTTTGCCTGTGTTTGTTGTTTCTAACGAATTTCAGACGGGGACACGTTTGATCTTCGAGTATGAAGGGTATTCTTGTTTTGATGTTGTTGTTGTAAATCACGTTCTGAATCAGAACGGTGATGTCGATTTTTCCGTTCAATGTTGAACGGGAAAGTAGGGGATGTTAACTTTGTAGAATCGCGATATGTATTTGTGTGTTTTTGTTGTAGTGTGTAATAAGAAAATAAGCGCGATTATGTTTTGTATGGGTAATTTCCAGTGTGCTCTATGCGTGGGAGAATTCTATGTGAAGGAGAATTCTATAAAATTATGGACATTCTCCGACGTTCTGGATACTAAGGCCCCGTTTGGTATGAGAGTGGTAATCGGAATGGGAATGGGAATCAAAATTGGGAATGAGTCATTTCTCAAGCATGTTGTTTGGTATAATGTCGGAATCAAAAATTCCCAAATTCAACCTAAAAATATACAAAATCAATCTCCTAAAAATTCATCAAATCTGCTCCCAATTTCTCAAAATTAACATCAAATTACACAAATTCAGCATTCTCATTCCATAAATTCATCAAATATGCTCCCAATTTGGGGATTTCGAAGATGCTTTCAGAATTGGGGATTTGGAACCCTAATATGGTCGGGGAAGGTCGAGGTGGGGGTGGTGGTGGGACGGCGGCAACAAGGTTTTCTGGAGAGGACGGTGGCGAGAGGAGGGGCGGCGATGGCGATTTGGGTAGCGGAAGAGGACAACATCCATGTCGAGAGGAGGGCGACGACGGGGAGAGGAAGATGTTGGGAGGAGGGCGACGACGACGAAGCAGATCTGGAGAGCCTGTTGCTGGGGAGAGGACAACAATGGCGGCGGAGGAGATCGGGAGAGGATGATGGCGGCGAGGAGATTTGGAGAGGACGCACGCTGGCCTCGAAGGTGAAGGTGGAGAGGACGATGGCAACGATGGCGGTGGAGGTGGAGGAAATCTGGAGAGCCCGGTGCGGGGATAGGTGGAGGAGCAGCGGTGGCCAATCGAAGGTGGCGGAGCAGTGGTGGAGGAGCAGCAACGGCCGGTGCGGGGATGGGTGGAGCAGTGGTGAGGGTGGAGGCACAGTAGTACTGTTGAGTTTGGGAAGGGTGGAAAGTGGGAATGGAGAGATCCCCCTCCTTTTGCTAAGGGATGAAAAGGGATAGAAATTGGGGATGAATTGATTACCGGTAATCAATTTAATTCCGGGTTTCGTCTTACCAAACACTAAAACGGTAATCATCCATTCCGATTACCGATTTTTCATTCCCAGTAATCGATACCAAACAGGCCCTAAGGAGATTGATAAAAAAGATATAGGTAATCTCCATATTTTTCTAAGCGAAGGAAAAAACCTGTAAAATTATAGACAATCTCCACCGTCCCTTGACATTAAAGAGATTGAAAAAAAAAAAAGGTAATCTCCAACATTTTCTACGCGATGGTGAAATATGTAATATTATAGACAATCTCCATCGTCCTTGACACTAAGGAGATTGAACAGAAATATAGGTAATCTCTAGCGTTTTCCTACGCGAAGGAGAAACCCTGTGAAATTATAGACAATCTCCGGCGTCCTTGACACTAAGGAGATTGATAAGAAATATAGGTAATCTCTAGTGTTTTCTACGCGAAGGAGAAACCCTGTAAAATTATAGACAATCTCCAGCGTCCTTGACACTAAGGAGATTGATCAGAAATATAGGCAATCTCCAGCATTTTCTACGCGAAGGAGAAAACCCTGTAAAATTATAGACAATTTGCGGCGTCCTTGACACTAAGGATATTGATCAGAAATATAGGTAATCTCCGGTGTTTTCCATGCGGAAGAGAAAACCCGTAAAATTATAGACAAGCTCCTACATCCTTGACACTAAGGAGATTCCTGCTGAAACTTAATCGTAATGGGAAATCGGGATTTTTTATTGATAGTTCGCATTACATTCCATTGCATTTGACCGAAAATTACTACGTAGCTATCTATCAACTGTTGTAAGAGGAAATCGAGTTTAAAATATAATAAAATAAATCAAACCAGATTCGTGCCCACGCAAATAATTACAACACTTCCTCTCGATGTAACAACAGGAAGTCAGGATCGATCCTCGAGGAAGCGTGTCAGCGGATCCTAGGCAGTGGCAAAATCTCACGTCGATTTCGACCCCAGTGGCACTCGATACCAGTTTGCCCAATTTCGACCTGTTCTTGCAGAAACACAAACAAGCAGCGATCTTTCTGGATCGAGAATTAGAAGTCGATATCGACCAGTGTTGGTCAATATCGAGTGGGTGACAGTACGTAAAGTAAAGGACAAAGCTTGTAAATTTTGGAATAAACTTATGTAAAAGATAACTTTCAAGATCGGGGTTTGCAACAACGATAACCAAACATGCATAAAGCAAGATAAATAATGATAATTATGCAATCACATCAAAGGAACAAGCTTTCGCCTTTTCCAACAATTAGACAACTCTCTCAAGAAACCCTAATTGTATCTACCAATTTTATGTTTATAATCCAAGTGGTTAACCTGAATCTCTATTAAATAGATAATAAACATATAAAAGGCAGTGGATGATCAAAACATAACAAAGGTCGAATCCTTACCTCAAGCACGCTTGGCCCTCGCCGGGCTCACCCCAACCCTAGAAGTGGGTGGACTACTCGCTCTTCATCGCAGAAAAAGACATCAATACTAAAAGAAAACTAAATTGCATTAATAAAACTAAATAAAGCTTACAACCGATCGAAGCCAAATTGCTCTCGCTCCCTAACCCCCAATCGGCCTCCACTCTCTCTCTCTACTCTCCTCCTTCTCTAGAATTGAATGAATGAAAAACTAGCCCCATGGGCTTTATTTATAGGCCTTAATCCTTGCTGATCAAGGTAAGGAATATCTATCTTCTATCTAAAGATATAACTCTACTAGGAAATAAATAAATCTAATTAGGTAAAACAAGATAAATCCTAAAGGGTAATTAATTGTTCCACCATTAGGATAAATAAAAAGATGAAAAAGATAAAAATATCTCTCAAGTCTTCATGTGCAAGAAATCTTTTCTTGGGAATATCTCCATTGGACTTTGGATAGAACTTTGAATAGAGCTCGGAATCGAGTTGGACTCGTCACTGGAAGTCGGTCGACATCGACCAAAGTGTGTCGATATCAAGTCACTTCTCTTGGGATCACTTCTGCTACTCTATCTCGGCTCTGGGGGAAATATCGAGTGGGGTTTTGCTTGATATCAAGCCAGGAGGTCGATATCGACCTTGTTTCTTCTCCTCTTACTGCTTCTGGTCCATATCGAGCTGTCTTGGGATTTTCGACCAGAATCGGTCGATATCGACCAGCATGGGTCGAAATCGACCACTACTCAATATCTCGTTCTGTGCTCAGCTTCGCTTGACGTTAGGTGTTTTTCCGTCGATTTTCGAGCTCCTTCAGTAGACATCAAGTGCTCTTCCAGTCCTTCTTGGTTTTGCTTCGATTCAGCTCCAAATTCTGCAATATTAAACAGAAACTCGTGTAGACCTCTATTTCTCGTAAATAAACATAAACTACACAAATTCGCTATATTCCCATCCTAGAATGCATGAAATGATATAATAAGGAGCTGAAATAAATATAAAAACATGGCATAAAACATGGATATCAAATCACCCCATACTTAAGCTTGCTTGTCCCCAAGCAATAACTTGGATGGTCATTCAGGGGAAACCTGCAAAAACTCTCAACATAATGGATTCATTTTTATATTACCCTACACTCAATTACCATCATCGAAAAGGTACTAATGCCACAAATCCATACATGTGAAATAAAAAGCAACATCTACTCACAAAAGCAGGGTTATGCAAAAACAATTCATGTTACAAAGCATTAATAATCAAGAGGACTTCAATAAAGCTCAATAAGGAGTAGATTGGTAAAAGGCTAAAGATGGGAAATTTTTTGTCAATGTGGTGCTAATAATCCGGGGAAATGGAGTAATTTCCAAATTGAATTTCCACATTCCTTCTTCATAAGATTCATCACCTTTCACTCTTTCCCTCAATGCTTTTTCCCATAATATGCTTTTACCTCTCTAACCTCAGCATTGCATGGGTGTCATGAATGGCCTCGGATACTTAGTGCTTTGGACTCCTCACATGTGTGTCCCATCTCGCCAAACTATTATCTCAACAAGCAGTGTCGATCTACCATTATCTCCTAAGGTGATCGGATTTTCTTTCACTCATTAAATTTTCCATATATTTCAAACATTCCTTCCAAACTCCAATAATGATATATAACAACTCAAAAAACATATAATAAACTCCATAATGTAACATCATTCTCAACATAATCCCCGGATGGAAATAAGGTAAAGAATGGCAATATTTAGATCATGTGGAGCAATAATTGAAATAAAGCATAATATGACTTTTGTGATGCATAAGCATAGGTATGGATAGGAATATAACAATGAGCATTATATGGAAATATAAAGGCCTCCATCCTCTTATCATGCAACATGCCAAAAGCAATTTCAAAATTTACCTCCTTTCACGGTTTTCAATAAAAATAATGCACTTCATTGTGACTTCCCTTTATTAGGCAATTTCATGCTATATCTCTAATGAATCCAATTTTTCATCGTCGAGTTCTATATAACCTTCCATGACACTTTTCTTTGAACAATTTACAAGCATTGGGAGATGTCTCATAAAACAAACTTTGAGTTTTACCAATTAAGCACAAAAAATTTAAACATTTACTCAAAATTCACCATGTAGTAGCAAAATCAAGAATAAAATAATAATGATAATGAGCTCTTCCCCCACCCCATACTTAGAGTATACAATGTCCTCACTGTAAAAATAAAACAAAGGTAAAGGAAGGAACTCATCGAATAACGCGTTGTAGGGTCAAAATCCGGGCTGCTGTAGGTTGCCAGAAGTCGATATCGACTAGGTATAGGTCGACATCGGCCGCAATTCTCGTCAGATTCTGTGTGTTTAGCTGGTCAAAATTGGGGCTTGGGTCGATATCGACCAACTCACTCGATATCGAGTAAATATGGTCGATATCGACCAGTTCGTCTTCTCTGCTCTTGTCGATTTCGCCTCAGAGGTCGATATCGACCAGGTTGCCTCGTCATTTTCATTTGATCCCATGTTCGACCTGTAAAATTTTTAGTTTCCGCACAAAGACAAGACCTTTCATATGAAGTATTCAAGACAAAAACCAAAACCAAAAGTTTTAGAGTCCTAAAATTCAAAAGATTTATGTACATGCTCTAGATTTTAGAGTCGTTAGGCCGATATTTTTCTGCTTGTACTTAGGTACCCTCAATGTTGGGCCCTCCTGTGCTTGGCCCTTCTCCTGGATCATCTAGGTCCTGATTGTAGTATGCAAGCTCGGCTGATAGGTGGTTGCTTGCATAGAGAGAGTTCTTTAGCTTCCTTCTTCTTCCTTCCAGTCCTAGTCCTGCGCAAGTTAGCTCTCCACGGGGCATTGTCTCCTCTAAAAATCTTATTTTTATTGATGGATGGAGGAGATGTAGGGATTGTACCTGAGCTTACCTTTTCGTGCCCAAAACAGAAATCTTTGGGCTTAGGGTCAGTCGATATCGAGTAAGGTGGGTCGATATCGAGTGCAAGGACCCCATACTTAGGCTATTGGCAAGTATGCAGCTCACCCTCGTGGTTGCCTATGCTCTTCACCTCCAGCCATGGAATTTCCTCCTTTGTAGGACCAAAAGAGAAATCTAAGACCTCATCGCCTATCGTGAAGGTGAGCAATCGCTTCGTGACGCTCATCTTGGCATCTGCATTAGCTAGAAAAGGTCTACCAAGAATAATAGGGCAAGCAGGAACTTCCGCACAATCTATAAAAAGGAAATAACCGAGAATATAGAACTTACCAACCTGGACAGGGACATTATCAACCATACCTGTAGGGATGACTACCGTATTGTTTGCCATGTATAGTTTGGCATCCACACGCTCTATTGATCCTATCTTTACCTTTTGCCAGATTGATAAGGGCATGATGCTCACGCTTGCACCTAGATCACACAATGTCTCAAATTTAAATTGTCCAAATCCCATAGTAATAGAAAACTTACCAGGGTTAGGTCTCTTCTCAGGGAAGTCCATCCTTTTGCAGTCGTCGATGATTTCTGTGATGGATCGCTTGTTGCTAAGGATCTCCTTGAGGAATTTGACATATGCAGGCATCTCTTGAAGAGCTTCTGTAAAAGGAATTGAGACATTTAGTTCCCGAAGCATCTTAATGAATCGTTTAAACCTACCTGCAGTGGGATCTTTCAGTGCCTTGGAAGGGAAAGGAAGTGTCTTCTTTGGTTTCGGAGCGGAATCAGTTGTCGGAGTTGCTGCAGACAAGTCGAAATCGACTGGAGGGGCCTGCTTGATATCGACCAGGTTTCGGTCGATATCGATCTATTCTTGGTCGAAATCGGCTGCTGGGGTCGGTTTCGGGTTTTCTGGCTCGGCGGGGCCAATATCAACCGAAGTTTGGTCGATATCGACCTGCTCTGCAGAGCCGTTGTTTGCTTCTCCGATCTCTGTTTTGTGTAGTTCGTGACCGCTCTTGAGCTTTACAGCAGCGACGTGTCCGGATTTCCCCTTAGGATTGGGATTTATGTGCCCAGGGAGCTTTCCGTCTGGTCTAGGGATCTATTGCGCGAGTTGACCCATTTGGGTCTCCCTGTTCTTCTTCCAGATATCCATCTCCCCAAGTCGTTTATTGAGGCCATGAAGTTGAGTCTAGATGGCGCTGGTAGATTGCTGCTGTTGTGTCTGGTTTCTCCTCATCTCGTCGAGGATCATTTGTAGCTCATCTTTCCGTTGGTCTCTCTCTGGATGTCCGGGACCTCTGTATGGTGGGGGTTCCTAGGGGCACCTTGGTTCCACTATGGTTGATGGAACCGTTGATCCCATATATAGCGATTGGGACCCCTTGCGTAAGCTACCTTCTCGTGAGTTTCTGCCATCCTGACTTGCTCTATATGTGGCCATTCTGGAGTGGTGTGTCATTGTGAGCCACATTCAATGCAGGGTTGGTTAGTAGAGAGATATTTGACTTGCTTGAGGAGCTTGCGATTCTGATCTCTATAGTATTGTTCCTTGACATCCGAATCAATCTCATTGGGAGGCTCATAGAGAGGCATGGATGGGGCTCGCCTTGCATTGGTGTCGTTGTTTTCGTCGTAGTTTACAGGAGCCCCATAGGTGTTGTTGAAATTGGTGAACCTTTCGATAGTAGCCCATGCCTCTACTGGTGTCTGCGTGAGGTATTCATACTGCGTGAACTGATTGATCCTTTCTTTGGCGGCCAGATCAAGAGAATTGTAGAAAATCTCCTGAATGGCGTATGGTGGCTGGCCATGAGTGGGGTAGGATCGCAGTAGATCCTTTTATCGATCCCATGCTCGTGCTAGCGGTTCCCCATGCTTTTGTTTGAAAGCTATAATCTTTTGTCTGAGGAGCGCTGTCTTGGAGGGAGGAAATAACTTGTTGAGGAACGCATTCCTAACCTATGCCCATGTTGTGAGGGATCGCGCAGGGAGACCTTCAAGCCACCTTAATGCTGGACCGGCAAGGGACCAACGAAAAGCTTTCATCTTGACATATTCCAGAGTAGTACCTTCAGCAAGAGTATGGCACATGTCAGAAATAGTAGTAATATGTTCAAGAGGGCATCCGTTAAACCTTTCGTAAAAAGCATTATTTTTAATTTCGATGAGGAAGGCAGTGAGAATTTCAAAGTTATTAGCAGGGATTAGAATAGCCAATTCAGGCACGACAAGAGTCGGGTGCATGTAATCCTCAGCAGTGATAGGGTATTGGGCAAGCTCAGCATCTGCCTGCCTCCTCCGTTCAACTTCCTGCTTAGTACGTGCTCTCTCAACGGCGAGAGCAGCATTGTTGGCTTCTAGCTCCCTTTGAAGCCTCTCGATCGTATGGGCTTGTGTTTTGGCGGTCGCCATGATCCTTTTCAGTCTAGAGTGGATGTGTATAAGATGTTCCGGGTATCCTAAGGCGTCAAACTCAGGTGGTTGACCAGAACGGCGCATACACTGCAAAAAGAAAAATCAAGGAAAACGTGAGATCTAACTACCTAAGGCGCGAATGATTGCTTCCCCGGCAACGACGCTAATTTGTTGTAAGAGGAAATCGAGTTTAAAATATAATAAAATAAATCAAACTAGATTCATGCCCATGCAAACAATTACAAGACTTCCTCCCGATGTAGCAACAGGAAGTCAGGATCGATCCTCGAGGAAGCGTGTCAGCGGATCCTAGGCAGCGGCAAAATCTCACGTCGATCCTCGAGGGCACTCAGTATCGACCAAGGTCCTCGATATCGACCAGTTTGGCCGATTTCGACTTGTTCCTGCATAAACACAAACAAGCAGCGATCTTTCTGGATCGGGAATTAGAAGTCGATATTGACCAGTGTTGGTCAATATCGAGTGGGTGACAGTACGTAAAATAAAGGACAAAGCTTGTAAATTTTGGAATAAACTTATGTAAAAGAAAACTTCCAAGATCGGGGTTTGCAACAACGATAACCAAACATGCATAAAGCAAGATAAATAACGATAATTATGCAATCACATCAAAGGAACAAGCTTTCGCCTTTTCCAACCATTAGACAACTCTCTCAAAAAACTCTAATTGTATCTACCAATTTTATGTTTATAATCCAAGTGGTTAACCTGAATCTCTATTAAATAGATAATAAACATATAAAAGGCAGTGGATGATCAAAACATAACAAAGGTCGAATCTTTACCTCAAGCACGCTTGGCCATCGTCGGGCTCACCCCGACCCTAGAAGTGGGTGGGCTACTCGCTCTTCATCACAGGAAAAGACATCAATAATAAAAGAAAACTAAATTGCATTAATAAAACTAAATAAAGCTTACAACCGATCGAAGCCAAATTGCTCTCGCTCCCTAACCCCCAATCGGCCTCCACTCTCTCTCTCTACTTTCCTCCTTCTCTAGAATTGAATGAATGAAAAACTAGCCCCATGGGCTTTATTTATAGGCCTTAATCCTTGCTAATCAAGGTAAGGAATATCTATCTTCTATCTAAAGCTATAACTCTACTAGGAAATAAATAAATCTAATTAGGTAAAACAAGATAAATCCTAAAGGGTAATTAATTGTTCCACCGTTAGGATAAATAAAAAGATGAAAAACATAAAAATATCTCTCAAGTCTTCATGTGCAAGAAATCTTCTCTTGGGAATATCTCCATTGGACTTTGGATAGAACTTTGAATAGAGCTCGGATTCGAGTTGGACTCGTCATTGGAAGTCGGTCGATATCGACCAAAGTGGGTCGATATCGAGTCACTTCTCTCGGCTTCACTTCTTATACTCGATCTCGGCTCTGGGGGGAATATCGAGCGGGGTTTTGCTCGATATCGAGTCAGGAGGTCGATATCGACCCGGTTTCTTCTCCTCTTCATGCTTTTGGTCCATATCGAGCTATCTTGGGATTTTCGACCAGAATCGGTCGATATCGACCAGCATGGGTCGAAATCGACCACTACTCAGTATCTCGTTTTGTGCTCAGCCCTCGTTGGGCTCACCCCGACCCTAGAAGTGGGTGGACTACTCGCTCTTCATCGCAGGAAAAGACATCAATAATAAAAGAAAACTAAATTGCATTAATAAAAATAAATAAAGCTAACAACCGATCGAAGTCGGATTGATCTCGCTCACTAACCCCCAATCGGCCTCCACTCTCTCGCTCTCTACTCTCCTCCTTCTTTAGAATTGAATGAATGAAAAACTAGCCCCATGGGCTTTATTTATAGGCCTTAATCCTTGCTAATCAAGGTAAGGAATATCTATCTTCTATCTATAGATATAACTCTACTAGGAAATAAATAAATCTAATTAGATAAAACAAGATAAATCCTAAAGGGTAATTAATTGTTCCACCCTTAGGATAAATAAAAAGATGAAAAAGATAAAGATATCTCTCAAGTCTTCATGTGTAAGGAATCTTCTCTTCGGAATATCTCCATTGGACTTTTGATAGAACTTTGAATAGAGCTCGGAATCGAGTTTTACTCGTCATTGGAAGTCGGTCGATATCGACTAAAGTGGGTCGATATCGAGTCACTTCTCTCGGCTTCACTTTTGATACTCGATCTCGGCTCTAGGGGAAATATCGAGCAGGGTTTTAGTCGATATCGAGTCAGGAGGTCGATATCGATCTGGTTTCTTCTCCTCTTCCTGCTTCTTGTCCATATCGAGTTGTCTTGGGATTTTCGACCAGAATCGGTCGATACCGACCAGCATGGGTCGAAATCGACCACTACTCAGTATCTCGTTCTGTGCTCAGCTTCGCTTAATGTCAGGTGCTTTTCCGTCGATTTTTGAGCTCCTTTAGTAGACATCAAGTGCTCTTCCAGTCCTTCTTGGTTTTGCTTCGATTCAGCTCCAAATTCTGCAATAGTAAACAGAAACTCGTGTAGAACTCTATTTCTCGTACATAAACATAAACTACACAAATTTGCTATATTCCCATCCCGGAATGCATGAAATGATAAAATAAGGAGCTGAAATAAATATAAAAACATGGACATCATCAACGAAGGTAAACTAGAACCCATTTGCTTCTGGACCATCGTATCCAGCAACCTCCATTACTTCTTCAATGTTATAGCCATGTTTGTCTAAGAAGTGAACCTCAAACCTTACTTCGCCTAGATGAGTGAAAACTATTGATGTCTCTAGCTCGAGGCCGTGAGTTTCGACGAAATCTCTCCATCCTCGCGCCACCCAATGGGAACCGTAAGCGTCTCCTGTGATATGAACATGAAAATCGTTCAAAATGCAAGTGGATAAAAAGATTCGCTTTGGAACTTGGGGTTTTAAATGTTCGACGAAGCAATACTGTAGCATCTTGCATATGTATTGCTCCTCGCCTACCAGGTAAATATCAAAGATGAGAGGGTTGTTTGAATCTGGGGTTGTTGTGTTGGTTGTCATTTTGTTGCTGGTATGTGATGGCTTGTGTAGTGGAAAATAGCTTTTTATAGTGGGGTAGTAAGGGTTGATTCGCAGTTTCTCGTGATAAATGATTGTTGCCGGATTGGACATGTACAGATGAATTGGTCAGATCCTGAATGGATTTTTTCCATGTGTGTCTCATGCAGGGTATCTTGGGAAAACCCGATTCGGTCCCCCTTCCTTGTTTGGTGCGTGTAGTAAATGTTGTTTCCAGTCTTTTTCGCATTTACAACTTTATTTTCGGATATATAAAGGAGTGAGATCTACAACGGCCCATTCACCTATTTCTCTCTGATTATTTATCACCTTTGTTTGGTAGAAAAAGAGATGGAATTGCCTAATTCTGAGATGAGAGATTTTTACCACTATGTTGACGCAAAGGAAAGGCTCCATCGTTTGGTAAGACTTTCGATGTCCGGTGAATTTTACAGTTGTTCAGTTTCAAATCTTTATGGAGTGATGTTTTGTTTCTCGCAGCCTCTCCTCTGTGCTTTTGAAAGGATGTATGACTATGTTGTATCTGATCACGATCGTTTGGTTTCCACATCTGGGCGAAATTTTCGTGTTTGGGTTTCCAAGGATAGCTTCAATCGTTGGTGGTTGACCGAGGGTTGGGGAAGGTTCGCGATCAGTAATGATGTTCGTGTTGGAGCATCGATGGTATTTTTTAAACATGTGGGAGGAAATCGCTTTGAGACTCTTGTTCTCGAGGATGAATAAAGGCTTCAGATCGCGATGAATATGTAATAGGATAGACGTTTGTGTTTAAGACTTTTTATTGGCCTTAATTATGTAATCAGTATTGCGTAGTACTTTTGTTGGGGCCCGTATAATGGTCGATGTGTTTAAAAATATATAATATCTTCGTTATTCGTGATTTTTGTCTGTTTCTGGATTGGACACGATCGTTCTATGATGCGATATGGGTTGTCAGGGCAGCAAAGGCGTGCTGCTGATATCTTTGCCACTTGCTTGTCATGCAGCTTATCCTGGCAATTTCTGGATTTGACAGGGTTATTTGTTTGTTGTGCTGATGTCTATTTTGACTTTTGTATTTGATCTTATTTATTGATATATATATGATTGCGCCGAGTGCAATCTGTCTCGATCATCCTTTTATGTTACTTTGACCCGAAGGGGAACGATGACCACTCCTAACCCTAGTCGTCGTGATTTTTTACGTTCCATTGATTCCGAGGAGAGGCTTGAAGTCTTGGTAAATCTCTTGATTTTTAAGGTTTGTCTGGTTATCCTAGGTTTCTCTTAATAAGACTTTGTTTTGAATGTTCGTAGCCGTTACTGGAGTCTTTTGGTGCTAGCAACGGTCGCGTGGTAGCTAACCATGTTTGTTTAGTTTCACCTACTGGGCGAGAGTTTCGTGTGAGGGTGTTTCGTGACAGTCATGATCGTTATTTCCTGACTGAAGTTTGGCGTGCATTTGCCGAAGATAGCGAGGTCCGCGTTGGGGTTTCTCTTATCATTTTTAAGTATGAAGGGATATACGATAATCGTCCTGGACACGGTTGAATGAGTTTGTGAGGTTGAATCGAAATCTGATGTTTCGTTTTCCTTTTCAACATGTTTATTCGACTGTCGTTGTATGAAGTTTGTTCTGTTGAATCGGTGTTGGTATTTTGTTTTGGGTGTGATATGATGATCATGTTGTGTTTATCTTTGGGGCTTGTTTGTATATTCGCTCCGAGAAATACGTGATTGATGAATTTTCTCTTGCTAAGCCTGATAGAGCTTTTATTGAATTTATTGAATTTCCATATCATTTAGTAAACAACGATGTACGCGATTGCGAAATTTATTCTCCTTGCAGGCTTACTTGCACATCCGTGTTCGAAAAACACGTCATTGCTAAATTTATTCTCCTTGGAGGCTTGCTCACACATCCGTGTTTGAAAGACACGCGATTGCTAAATTTATTCTACTTGGAGGCTTACTTGCACATCAGTGCTCGAAAGACAGGCGATTGCTAAATTTATTCTCATTGGAGGCTTACTTGCACATCCGTGTTAGAAAGACACGCGATTGCTAAATTTATTCTCCTTGGAGGCTTACTTGCACATGTGTTCAAAAACACTTCATTGCTAAATTTAATCTCCTTGGAGGCTTGCTCGCACATCCGTGTGTGAAAGACACGCGATTGCTAAATTAGAACTCCTTGGAGGCTTACTTGCACATCCGTGTTCGAAAGACAGACGATTGCTAAATTTATTCTCATTGGAGGCTTACTTGCACATCCGTGTTCGAAAGACACGCGATTGCTAAATTTATTCTCCTTGGAGGCTTACTTCCACATTCGTGTTCAAAAGACACGCGATTTCTAAATTTATTCTCCTTGGAGGCTTACTTGCACATCCGTGTTCGAAAGACACGCGATTGCAAAATTTATGTGTAGCGACAATCATTAATGGGTTTGGAACTTTCATTTATATATATGAAGTGGTGTACCCAATCGGGAATCCCGGTGACCCCTCTACATAGAAAATCTAAGTCACCGGATTTCCAATATGCCTAACATTTACGCAAAATAAGCCTTGAGATTTTTGGCGTTCCATGACTTCGTGAGAATAGTGTCTTCTGAATTTTGAAGCTTGAAAGAACCTCTGCCTGCTTCTTTGTGGATGATGTACGGACCTTCCCACTCTGGTTCAAGTTTTCTCCTTATTGTTGCTTGTCGTAGGACCATGTCTCCTTTCCGTATTGGGCGCAAGAAAACACGCTTGTTATACCCCTTAGTCAGTCGACGTTGATATTCGTTGGATTTGAAACAAGCTGTGTCTCTTCTTTCTTGTCGTAAGTGGAGTTCTAATTCAAGAGCTTCGTCGTTGGTGTCTTTGTTGAAATCAACAATTTTGGCTGATGGAATCAATAATTCCAACGGGATGATTGCGTCGATTCCAAACGTCATCGCGAATGGCGTTTCTCCAGTTGGACTCTTGACCTAGGTTTGAAATGAACATCAAATTCAGAAAGCTCTACTGCCCACTTAACCATTTTTCCCAAAAGGGATGGTGAGTGTAGAATCTGATGGAGGGGCAGATTGGAGAGTACCTCGATTGTGTGAGCTTGGAAGTAAGGCCTCAATCTTCACGTCGCAAAAACCACATATAAGGCCATTTTCTCTATCGGGGTGTATCTGGATTCGGCCGGTTGTAAGACCCTGCTAGCAAAATATATAGGAAACTTGGATTCCCTTGCGAGTACCGTGCTAATAGTGGTTGATCCGACTGCGAGATATAGTTGTAGGGCTTCATGTTCGCGTGGATAATGAAGAGTGGGCAGCGTCGCTAGGTACTTCTTCATGCTCTTGAAAGCTTTATCCAGGGTGGCAGCCCATTCGACCGGACCTTTCTTTTCCAGCTCTTCGAAGAAAGGCATATAGTGATTAGCTAATCGTGAGCAGAATCTACTCAGATAATTGACAGATCCATTCTGTTTCTGGATGTCGTTTAACGTCTTAGAAGGAGCCATGTCGATGATGGTCTGTACTTTTGAAGGGTTCACATCTATCCCGCGATTACTTATCATGAAACCTAGGAATTTTTCGGAATCTACTCCAAAAACACACTTCTGTGGATTCAGGCAAACGCGATTTCTCCTTAGAGTGTCCATGGTTTCCTAGAGATCATTGTGGTGGCTCTCCTTTGTAAGGTTTTTAATTACGATTTCATCGAGGTAAACCGCAATGTTTCTTTCAATTTGAGACACAAAAACCTTTTCGATCATTCGCTGGAAAGTGTCACCGGCGTTTTTGAGTTCGAATGGCATCACTTTATAGCAAAAGGTCCCCTGGTTGGTGATGAAGACGATACTTTTCTCATCGCGAGGACTCATTTTTATCTGATTGTAGCCTGAAATATGCATCGAAAAAACGTAGTGTGGCAAAGGGTAGTTGTGTTTCAGGCAAGCCTTATTCAGATCTTTGAAATCTACACACATCCTCCATTTACCTTTGCTCTTTCTCACCAATACTATATTTGACAACCAGGTTGAGTCGTTGATTTCGCGGATAAATTCGGCCTGTAAAAGTTTGTGTACCTCCTACTTTGCTGCTTCTGAGTTTCCGGCAGCCATTTTTCTCTTTTTTTGGCACACGGGCTTAGCATCGCAATTGAGTCTCAAAGAATGCTCCGCGAGGGCCGATATCCTCCTTCTTTGTTCCCGTTTCTTCCCTCCCTGTTCTGGGGGTAAGTCCCCCTTCCTCTTCCTCTAGTTGCATATTGGGGATTGTAAGGCTAGGGTGGAGCATTAGGTGGTCTATATTGCCGAGGAGGGACCACAAGAGGATAGTGTTGTTGTGGCGCCGCGACCGGCTGACCAGGATTTACTGGTGGAGCACAAATCTGAAGGGGCACTTCCTTCTAAGGGAGAGCCGGTGGAATCCCATAAACAGGTGGTGAGATCTAGTCGGGGTGGGCCATCATCACATTTGTTGGGGCATCATGTGGATTTGGTCCCGTACGCTGATTGTATTATATTTCTTGTATGTGAGGTCGCGGTGGGGCGATCGGGTATTGCAAAGAAGGGTTACGGTGTTGTTGATTCTCGAAACCTCCCTTTCCATGGCGCTTGTTAGGGACCCTATGGTAGGAAGGAGGCCTGGTTTCAACGGGTCACGAGCTAGAGCTTGCAGCCTCCATGGCGTGAATTTGTTTGGTCACGAGCCTTCGAAAAGGATCGTAATTTTCTGTCTCTTTTCGGAACATGCAGATCTTGAAATCTCTTTCGGTCAAGTTGCCCATCAATATCGTGCTCGCGGATTCTTGATTGAACCTCGGCATCTGTACCACCATATTGGTAAACTTGCTGAAGAAACTTCCCAAAGATTCGGTCGTTCCCTATTTGATGGAGTTGAGGTCTAGCATGGTTCTCGTCCTCGTGTGAGCACTACCGAAATGAGCGACGAATGAGCCTGATAGCTACGCGAAGTTGTTGATGGAGGACTAGGTTAGATTAGTGAACCATGTCAAGGCTACCCCGTTTAAGGTGGATGGAAACGATTGGCAGAACATAGCATCGTTGTCCTCGTTCATCCCCATTGACGTTGTAAATTGGTTGAGATGATCATTAGGATCGGTATCTCCTTTATACTTGGCGATGGAGACATCCCTCCATCTCTTGGGAACGGGTGCCTCGCGTATTTCTCTGCAAAAAGCAGATGGGAAGGTTGATTCACCTTTCCGAGTTTGATCGGGTGCCTCAAGGGAATTCGAACGTGATGACACCTCCCTGGTGTTGAAGTCGCGGGCAGTCTTGTTGACGTTTTCGTCGTGTTCTTGACCTGGATTAACTGGACCGCGAGCAGGATTGGAGAAGTGGTTGACTATTGTAGGATCAGGACCGTTCTATTGATAGTAGACATGGGGATCGCGCTGGGATGGCATCCCGTTTGTTTGATGGTTAAAGTATGGGTTTTGTGGGTAACCCCCCCGCGGATGAATTGATATGGAGGGTAGCCACCCCACATCCCGTAGGGGGCAAATAGGGGAGGTTGTGCTGCGTCCCAAGGAGGTTGTTGAGGGATGTTCTCGTTGTTGTGGTGTTGAGCTTCCTCATTGGGAGAATTGTTGAGGTTGAGGCCATCAGTTTCTTCGGCATCATGATGCTGGTTGCCAAATTCCTCACCGAACAATGTGAAATTTGTGATTCCTGCAAAATATGTTATTATTAAAAGTAAACAATAAGGCATGGTCATTAATTTAAAAAGGATTTAATGGAAAAAAATGGAGAACAGACTGAATAGTAACAATAAGAAAAGCGTAATGTAAAAGGGCATATAGATACGCGAAACCTCTCGTCGTAAAAGTGACGCGATCATGGAATTTCACCTATACTTATTACCTCATCGTGACGACAAAATGCCTTAATTTACCTGCAAGCCTTAGTCAAGAAGGGTGATGATCAGATTATATGCTTATTGATCCAAGCGATGGGGGTGATGCGTTTGGCTCACGAGGAGATGATCTACCGTTCGGTGATGTTCTTATTCCAAGAACGTTCTTCTCCGATCAAAGACCTTTAAAACTCAACTCCGGGGGTTTTAGGTTAGGGAGATAATCAGAGCTCTTCTTCTTCTTCTCTCTTGAATTAGATCTCTTTCTTAGGGGCTGGAGGGGGGTATTTATAGGGAGATCAAGGGAGCAGCTTGCTGGCGACCTCATGGTTTAACATGGGACATGTGTAACACATGCCCTCACGTTAGGGAACTAGGCATTACACGTGGCACTGTTAGAGGGGGGGTGCTTAACCAGCGAGCTGCTTGTTTGAGCCCTGAAGAGCCATAAGGTACTTGTGGGACCTGCTATGGATTCCATGTAAGCTTATCTCAAGATATTAATCACGAGACTATTTAGACTGAAGATACTTAGGGTGTTGAGTTGGGCCGGGATCTGACCAAGTACTCTACTCGCGATGAACCTTGTAGAGGGGCCAAATGTCTTTTGCGTTGGGTGGCCTATTTATGATGTCATATCCTTGTTAATTAGTAGGTCTATTTTCAAAATGGATGTGTCTTGCTCTTTACCTGAAAATCTTGATAGGTTTTTTAACTATTATTCAAGATTTGCAAAGATGTGGTGATAAGGTTGTTGAAACTCAACAATGTGTCTTGTTATTAAATGTTTTGCCTTCTCAATTTGATACCTTTAAAGATGTTGTGCAATATAGTACTGAAACACGATCTGGTTAAGAAAACGAATCTTGAGTCTATCATCCAGAAAAAAGATTCCTTGAAGGTCTTTAAAAACAAATTTGAGCCTAAACATACTGAGTTTAAACTAGAGGCTAAAAATGAGGTTTTAATGACAAAAGGTAAAGGAAAAGGAAATAGAAAGAATAACAAGAAAAAGTCTCAAAAGGAAAATGGAAAATCTGATTCTAATAAGCAAGATAAATTTGAGACTGATAAGTCTAATGTCAAATGTACTTAATTACTGTTCTAGAACTTGCCATTATGACAAAGATTGTTATAAAAGAAAAAGAGGTGAGAAAGTTGTTGGTAAAAGGCTTGATGTTTTTGCTTTGTGTGAAACACATCCTTATTATACTCATGAAGTTCTTGCCCTTCTTAATGTTGCCGATTCTGATTGTTGGATTCTTGATTCTGGGTGTACAATGCATGCTACCTATCATAAGTCTTGGTTTTATAATCTGAAAGTTTTTTATGGTGGTTATGCAATGCTTGGTGTTCACTCTGTTTTAAGAATTAAAGGAACATGATATGTTGATTTGAGAATGCATGATGGTGTTGTGAGAATTATTAATGATGTGAAATGGGTTCCTCAATTAAGAAGGAATTTAATGTCTGAAAGTTCCCTTGAATTGTTAAACTGCAAAATGTCTAGTTCTGATGGTGTCAGAGTGGTTATTAGGAATGGTAAAGTCTTTTTTAAGAGTCTGAGAAAATCTGGTCTTTCTGAGGTTATTGTTACTCCTGTTTTGAATTACTTTGCCTCTGCTCTTGTGACTATTGATAAATCCATGTCTATGAGCGACTCTGTGTTATGACATAATAGACTTGGTCATGTAGGAAATAGAGGTTTGCATCATTTGTATAAAACTAGTGTTGTCAACTCTAAGCCCTGTGATAGCATGCATTTAGGTAGGCATATTAGGTTGCATTTAGCATTATTTAGATATGCATAACGTATAGTTTAAGCTAGATTTGCATTTATACTTGTATTGTTGGTGGAGTCGGAATCTAAACGCTTTATGGATTATTTCAGGTATATGTGGATCTGACAAGGAATGAGGAAGCTCATGGATGAAGGAAGAGTGAAAAGAAGGAGGAAAAGTGGAGAGCCTGGGAGCGGAATCGAAGTTAGAGAGCCTAAGGGAAGAACAAGTCCACAGAAATTGTTGTCGGACATGCTAAACTTGTTTCGCACTTTCTGGAGGTCTCGGTGGTCCGATTGACTATTATAAGCATGCATTGGAAAGCTCTTTCCGAGATCTACAAGTTTCATGTTGACATCAAGACCAGATTCGAAACGGAAAAATCGTTGTGAACAGTAAAAGCCGCCTTGCGGCCAAGCAAACCGCCCCGCGGCCCGTACAACTAGTTGTGAGATTTCTATTCTTGTTCTATTCCTATTGATTCGTATTGATTCTTTTGCGAATATTGTTGATTTCTCCTAGTCCGTACAACTAGTTGAGATTATTGTTAGGATTTTGTAGATTCCTCGTAGCGAACCTTAATCCATAGTAGCAAGCATGCCTTTTTAGGACTCGTAGGACTAAACTGGTGTGTAGAGAATAAATTATATGTTAAATGCTGACTCATAGCTTGTTGTTGCATGTATCCTAGTTAATCCTTAATCTTAATGCTACTATTATGTTGAATCTTGACCGTGTTAGGGTTATCTAATTAGTAAGGGTTACTAGGACTCGTAGGACTAGTAATTTACACAAGATCAGGACAGGAACAATAATAGGATGAAAAGAGAACTTGAAGAAGAATCGATGATCAATCAACCAAACTAAAGTGGATATTTGTAGATGAAACTATTTTCTCAATTGTTATCTCTACTAACTTGTTTATAGTTTCTTTTCTCATCTTCAATCACCAAAACCCTTATTTCCTACTAATTGGTAAATATACATTGATTAGGAATACTTGATTCACTATGGGATCGACCTCTTACTTGCTTACTATACTAGTTTGTAGGTTTGAGTTATACTTTGATAGGAACAACGACAGTTTCCTCCTGTCACCCTGTGATATTGATTTATGTGAAAATTGTCTGCTTGGGAAACAAACTAAAAAAGGCTTTAGGCATTCTTCTTATGTGGCTAATAAACCTCTTGAATATATCCCCTCTGACTTGTGGGGCCCTGCCCAGATTGAAACTGTAGGTCATAAAAGGTATTTTATTTCTTTCATTGATCCTTTGTCATTTTCACTTACAGGTTATTTTCTTCGCTTTTCGTTTCCATATCTAGAAGAAATTATCACAACTTCTTTTCAACCTTTAATGGAGACGACAACAATTAAAACATCGATTTTAATTTTTTCTATTTCTATATTTGAGATCCCAATTCTTTAAGGTTGTTGCTATATGCACTCAGATGGAACAGATCTAAGATCCGTTTATTCCACAAGCTGACACGTGTACAATAATTATTACAAAATTTTTTAAAATAACACAAACGAATTATAAATCCGTTTGATTTTGAAAAATAACACAAACGAATCCATGGTCCATTCATGTTAAAATTTTATAACCAAAATAAAGTTGAAACTTGAAAAAAAAGGGGGAGGTGAACAAAGGACAGTCATCGATATATAAATTTTATTTTATTTTTAAAATTTATGAACTTGTTTTTTTTTTCCTAAAAATATCATGTGAATAGATTATAGATCCATTACATATATTGAATAGATCAAGGATCCGTTTATCTATTTTTTTTTTCATGCAAGCCGCATTTATTATTAGATAGTGCATATAGCCTATATACTGGTTGAGATTTCCTAATTCACAATTATGGTTCATTACTAGTACTTTTCCCGATCCATGTTCGGATTTTTTCCAGAATATTTTCGACCGAGTTTGACATACCCCACAAAATACCAAAATCAATTATGTGTCATTTTGCCCATACTTCTTGTCACGTCGTTCTTTGAAATATTTGGTTATCATAGTGAAGTGTTTACTCGAGACGATCAATACTTCGAATTTAACAAAAAATAGTAAAGCAATCGCTTTCACACTTCTGTTGACATCCACCCTACTTGAAGGCAAATAAAAGAAACTTTATTGTTTTTTGCCTAAGAAAACTGAGTTGGGATCCTCTATGTTACTTTATCTATTATTCATTGTGATATATGACGGGTTGAGCATCGAGTATTTTTATTTTTTTTTATTCTCATTGTATTTGATATTGAAATTTGATTTTCATAACCATAATAAATTCCACATCATGCAAGTGAAACGGACTGTTGAAAATGAATGATTTATATTTTCATTCGTTCTAATTAAGGTCGTTTGTAATCTAATCGGAGTCCAATTATTCCACTTTGACCTCTAATAGACTATTTCTTTTTAGATATTTTCTATTTATTATTCCTATTTTTTTATTATTGAAACCTGATTTTCATCAGCATAATATATTTCACACCATGCTTGTGAATCGGGCTGATTTTGATCAACAGTTTGGTAGGTGTTTGTAGCAACACGTTCTGAAGAAGCAAGAAGTGATTTTGAAGTTTAATGAACATGTAAAGAAAAAAGGACTAAAAAAATCCACGCATTTGCCTATAAACAGCAACAACAACAAAAAATAAAAAAAGGAACTCTGAAACTTAACATTATAATCTCAATGAAGTGACTCTTTTTCCTAAAGCAACAAAAAGTAGTTAACATAAAAGTGAAGTGCATATGAGAGAACCCAACAAAATATATTGGTTTGGTGGCACTAAATGAAAGTTTGTAGCAGTTTAGACAACATGATCTCGATGGACTAATGCTAAGTGAATCAATGTAAATTCCTGTTTTTCCTTGACAAAACTACAGTGGGAACCAATATCTCACCTCATTTTTAGCCTCTTCAAGAGCTTTCAAAGAGGTCTAGTAGAACTCCTGTAGAAGATCAAAATTCTGGCTGGCTGATCCAGAAACAAAATCTATTATGTTGTTTACAGATGACTTAATATACATCAACGTCTCCATGTAGGATTCCATCATCTCCTTGTACTTTCCTAACTGATAATAAAGCTTCACAGTTTGCTTTAGAACCTTAAATCCCCTGATGAATAAAAAAAAGTATATGCTTAATAAATTCGGAGATCATGAGATATTGGAACGCAAGATGCCAATATCTAAAAAATAAATAGACTCACTCAACCATCTACAAAAATGTATAAAAAGCTTATTTTGAATAGAAAAGACAGATAATTAATTGATGAGCACAAAAGTTTCATTGACCCTTATCCATAAAAGTTAAGAACGATGCTTCAAATTCATATAACTATAAGAATTGTAATTCTTCTATGTCATGAAAAAATAAAAATCCCCAACTATATCATTTCCCTTGTAATCTTCCTTCAATTCCTTTGACCGGTGAAGACATGAAAATATAGAGCGCATGGTTTTCATTGTTCAATCAATAATAGGGCGATTCCACACAAAAAATAATACTATTGAGGTATCAAGTAGCAACACAATAGAAACCATCTGCTATCTAAAATAACAATAAATTTATGCTCAGGCGCCAAAGCCGCAGGGCCATGCCACCGTTACAAACAAACCCTAAACTATCTATTTGTCTAAGCTATGAATTTCTAGCAATTTGATCCACCATATTCTCCCTTGGATATGTCATTAACTGATCTTATATCCTACCCATTGTATTGCCCCTAAAATGTATAACTTTTACTTTATTTTTGATAAATTTCTCCAGAAGTATTAACATCATTCGAAGAAAAAATGAGAACGGATTAAGTAGATATGGTAATTTGACTATGAAGCTTCAATTTGTGTACATAGAAGACATGGTGTGAGGATATGGAGATCTTCATCACGATCCCTACAAAAGAAAGTCAATGGTCCGATTTGGATCCAAGGTCAAGTTGAAGATAATGCGTATGAAGCATGTGAGTTAGTAAATGGAGCTGAGTGGATCAGATAATTGGAATTCCAAATCAAATCCAGGCTCGCGGATTTAGAGTTTATTAAAATAAATAAATCAATCCTACAATTACTGATGTCTTGAATTTGACATTTAGTAATTGAATAAATTTTTGTATCAAATCTTGTTAACGACATGATTACAATAGCCACAAACATTATGGGCAATATAGAAGCAAGATTCAAACAATTTGTTAGTGCAAGTGCACAACCAGTAGAGGCTATAATGCAGGTCATATGGAAGTGAAAATGAATAGAAAATTTAACTTATAAGAATGAGAGGGAGAGAAAGATAACATATGGCCAAATGAAGAGAAAGAAAGCAAGAGGGCTTGAACATCAGGAGCTTTAATTTTTTGGTAGATCGTCAATTCGATATCGGATATTATACGCTCGTGCTCCTCTCTATGTACAAAGAAGAACACCACCTTTTGCATTGATCGGCTTCTCAATCCCATCATGCAATTTCTTTTTCAATAACTTTGCCTGCGAAAAACAAATCAAATTCGGGTTGTCGAGGAGATGGTGGTTATAGTACCATTCACGCCTCTCTCTTCCAGGCTCGCGGATTTAGAGTTTATTAAAATAAATAAATCAATCCTACAATTACTGATGTCTTGAATTTGACATTTAGTAATTGAATAAATTTTTGTATCAAATCTTGTTAACGACATGATTACAATAGCCACAAACATTATGGGCAATATAGAAGCAAGATTCAAACAATTTGTTAGTGCAAGTGCACAACCAGTAGAGGCTATAATGCAGGTCATATGGAAGTGAAAATGAATAGAAAATTTAACTTATAAGAATGAGAGGGAGAGAAAGATAACATATGGCCAAATGAAGAGAAAGAAAGCAAGAGGGCTTGAACATCAGGAGCTTTAATTTTTTGGTAGATCGTCAATTCGATATCGGATATTATACGCTCGTGCTCCTCTCTATGTACAAAGAAGAACACCACCTTTTGCATTGATCGGCTTCTCAATCCCATCATGCAATTTCTTTTTCAATAACTTTGCCTGCGAAAAACAAATCAAATTCGGGTTGTCGAGGAGATGGTGGTTATAGTACCATTCACGCCTCTCTCTTTCAGGCTGTCAAGAACAACAATGGAACTGACATTCTTCTTTTATATGATATCTTTGAATTTCAGGACTCACCCATCCGAGATTTCGCCTATCGCACCGCCGGCAATGGCTACAAGTATGCATCTCGTAACTTTACCTTATGCTAGTATACATTCTCATGGTTTGGTTTAATTATAAGTTGCAATTCGCCAATGTAGAATAATGAAATTGATGTAAAGTCTTCCTTGAGGGTTTCATTCATTAACATAATCATATATATAGGTTACAAGAGATTGGGCATTGGGTCTGAGCCAATAGGCCCACTATACAATATGTAATCTATCAAACCCCCACAATCGAAAGTGGAGGGTCCCGTACATTGAGACTGGACCGAAAATCCAGGAACGACTGACGAGGTAAACCCTTTGTGAAGATATCAGTGTACTGATGGGAGGACGGGACATGGAGAACACGAACATGTCCAAGAGCAATCTTGTCCCGAACGAAGTGGAGATCAAGCTCAATGTGCTTCGTGCGCTGGTGTTGGACTGGGTTGCTGGCCAGATAAACGGCGGAGACGTTGTTGGTGTAGACCAGGGTGTCCTTCTAAAGAGGGCAACGGAGCTCAAGGAGAAGATTGCGCAGCCCGGAGAACTCAGAAACAACGTTGGCGACTGGCTTACAGTTGCTCATCTTGGCCCAAGCAACAATTTCGGCAGCATACTTACTCTGAGAGAGAAACAACCCAGACGCATGACGCTGCACGGAGACTCCCAAGAAATAAGTCAACGGACCAAGATCCGACATGGTGAACTCGGCGCTCAACTGGGCAATGATGGACGTCCGAAGAGCATCAGATGAGGCGATGAGAATGATGTTGTCCACATAAAGTAAAAAAAAGGACATGTATGTGCCTCTGCGATAGATAAAAAGAGACGTATCCGAGCGGATGCCAACGAAGCCCAAGCGTAGCAAATGAGATACAAAGCGCTAGAACCATGCCCGTGGAGCCTGTGTCAGACAACACAGAGAGCGCTTTAGGAGACAAACGTGCTTGGGACGATCAGCATCAACGAACCCCGACGGCTGAAACATGTAAACTGTCTCATTTAGATGGACATGCAGACAGGCGTTCTTGACATCCAGTTGATGAATAGCCCGATGTCGCGATAATGCTAAGGTCAGCACCACTCAGATAGTGGCAGGCTTGACCACGAGGTTGAATGTCTCATCACAATCAATACCTGCCTACTGAGATCGAACATTAACCACAAGACGAGCTTTGTAACATTCCAACGACCCATTAGAGTGGAACTTGTGACGGAAGATCCACATGCAGCGAATGACATTCGCCTCAAGAGGGCGAGGAACTAGAACCCAGGTACCATTCCTTGTAAGGGCCCTGTATTCATCGAGCAAAGCCGCCTGCCAATTCGGGTCGAGGAGGGCTATTTTGTGGGAGGTAGGGATGAGGGAAAGGGAGGTCGGAGGGGAGGTAGGAGAGGCCATGGGGACAGTGGGGGCGGGTTGGGACTGTGCGGCGGGCGCGCCATGTGGCTGCGGCCGCGGCAAGGGAGGGGAGGCAAGGGCCGCGACAAGGGGTGTGCCGCGGGCGCAACACAATGTTGCGGCCGCGGCAACTGGCGATGCGGGAGATGTGGTGCGTAGCAAGTTGATTCTCTTAATTAAAGTTCCCAATTTCAATGTCCAGACAATACAAAATTAAATGGTTTTACATTTGACGATTGTGTTTCAAGGAATGATAGGAGAAAGATTCAACCTTTTATAGCTATACGGAATATGCTGCAATATCAACCAATAGCTCCACCGAATATAAAAATCAATAAACGGAATCGACACTAACCTCGCTTGCTTGTTGTATGCGTGAGCCACCCTATCCGTCGGCGCGCCATCTCCACTGGCATCTCCACCGCGACATGCTCGTCCCCGAATCCACGCCAGCACGTCGCTAATCGCATGCCTACTGATGAACATCGTAATGTGTTGAGAGTTTTTTTTGGTGGTTTCGGCAATTTGGGGCTTCTTAGTTTTGTTCAGGGTAGACTCGAGACTCCGCTATTTCTCCGACAGACCCGAGGCTCGATGCCCCTCTCCATCCCAGGAATGTGTCCTGCTTCCTCACAATTCCGGCGATTTCCAAACCCAAATCCTAACAAATTGAAATCAGAGGGGATGGTTTTAAACGATTGAAGAGAACGTGAGCTTCTTAGGGTTGCTCAGGCTTGATACGTGGCGCAATCTTTTATAAGGACATTACTTTTGAAATTATATGTAGTTCATATAGCTTAATTGAATGTGTCGAATTATTTTATTACTTTTCTTAATTGGTAGTTTTATAATTATTTTCAACTAATAAAAAAAAGACTATAAAAATGGACCAGAGTACCCTCACTCATCTTATACCCCCGGTTGTTTTGTAGCATCGGCCAGAGCATCTTGACGGAGTGTTTCTTTGGACGTTGGATGTCTTTGACCACAGCCCATCGGAAAGGGATCCCATTGTCTCTTTCCGTAAACACCGTGCTTGTTAACAAATACACCGAAGATTACAAGGAAAAACAGAAAGATAAATTAGAGGAGAATTTCGAGCTGCTACCAAACCAAGCACCAACCAATCTGATCAGCACGCGCGCCCCAGATCTACATACCCGTGAAAATTCACAGACCAGCTTCTTCCTTCTTCTCCACTTCCGTTAGCATCTCTCTCTCTCTCTCGATCTCTCGATCTCTGTGAATAAAATTCGATTTTAATCAGCCCGTAAATACCCATCAAATAAAAATGTTCAATCTGTACACAGACTCAGCTATATTATGCAGCAGGAAAGCTGCTTCTCTGTCTTACTCACTCAATGATTGCCCAGAAAACTGTTCTTCTTCCTTCAATGGAGGATACCCATCTTCCTCTTGCTGTTGCTGTAGTTGCTGTTGTTGTTCTTGCAGTTGTTGCTCTTCAATTCGAATCAATACTGTTAATTGTTCCAGGTTAGTGCCCGTAAACCCTAGCTTCTCTTATGGCTTCAGGCAATCCACCCTAATTCAGTTGCCCATTTCTAGACGGAGGCTTATCTTTTCCAGCGGGGCTCCGGTTGGCGATCTCGGTCCCACCCGGAGCACCTGTGGAAGGTTAGCTTGTACAAGGGACATTGATAGGATTAAAGATCAGGGTATGAAATCGATCCGCAAGGGAAGTGGATTGTGGGGGTTTTATAGTGGGATGAGTGGTCTTGAGGAGAGGTATGTTTTTCACAAGGTGAATGATGCTTGTGATGATGCTGAGGCCATGATTAGCTTGCTATCTGAGGAATTGTGTGAGGAGGATTTCAGTGTCTCGGAGAGGAGGAAGAAGAAGGTGAGTTCATCATCATCATCCAAGAAAGGAAAGGTTAGAGAGAGTGTTTATGGTAGGCGATTTGAGGGGCATTCATGGGATGGATTAGAGAATGTCGAAGCTCGGGAGCGGAAGGAGCATTCCAGGGTCAAACGTCAGGGGAAGGATTTTGTGAAGAGTGAGTATTTAAGGTTGAGAAAAGGAGCAACTATTGGTTCATCGAATTATCTTTGTTCAGATTTGGGAGATTTAGAAGTTAAAACGAAAATGCGTGAAGAATGTGTAGAAGTAGGTTTAATAGGAAGGGAGAAAGAATCAAGAAAGAGGGTTGGTGTGGTAACAATTAACAAGCAAACTAAGGATGACTTAGAGAGACAGAAAATCGAGAAACATGAGTACTTGGAAAGTGGCCGAAGAGTTGATATAGAAGTGGAGACTTCTGCAGGGTTAGACTTGAGAAAGGCTTCCAACAAGAAGGTTAGGAAGGAATTAATTGAGGAAATCGTATCTGGGAGGGAATCTGTTTTGAACCAAACCAGGCTATCTGAGGCTCATATCAGTAGTTTGCAGACGGGTTCAAGTCTGAAGAAGCAGTACAATCATAGAGCAGGGGAATCAGTTTCTGATGTGAATTCCTCATTTGGTTATTCCCAAACAGATAACCGAGTGAGTGAAACCTCTCATCCAAGCTACAAATATGAATGTGTAACAGGAAACAGTGGTTTTGATGATGAAAAAACTACCAGCTACTCGAGCAAAGTGGATGGCAATGAAGAACATGTAGTTTCAGACAGCAAGTTTTGTAGAACATGTGGTCAGGTGACTTCAGGCAGCCACGCAGGAAGTAGCAATGATCAGCAACCTAAATTTCAGAAGATTCAGAGTGATAGTGCTGCAATCATTTCATCAATTGTGGAGACAAATGATGCATCGGGGCCGGAGGAGATATCTAGTTTGACCCAAAAGTCAGCTAATGAAGTTAGTCGGCAGCATAATAAACATGAGCATCTTGTTGCCTCCAATCAAATTAACCTGAGTAAATCTGAACATTATACCAAAAGAGCAGATGAAGCTGAAAGCTACAAGGAAAATACTAGCATTTCCAGGCATCATGCTAAACGTTCTGAAATTGATAGCACGGATATGAGGTTAATGTCAACTCTTAGGCAGCAATCTGATACTAGGACCGAGAAACAAGAAGAGACAACTTTGATTGAAACTTCTTTGAAGGAAGTGAATGAGAAACGTCATCAAGAGTCTCGTGTAGCAATTAGCCAAACTGACATAATGAGGAGAAATCAAAATCGTATTGAAATAGTAGACACTGGTCACAGTAATGTGCAAGATACTTCCAGGACACAACAGAAACAAGAAGCTCGAGTGAAGGGTTCGGAAGAGAAGACGGTCTTGATTTCATCCCAGCTTGCCAAAGGAGAAAGGTACCGGACAGATACACAACTTATGAGTGGAAATCAATCTAGAGAAGAATCAAAAGTTCTATCAGGTAGTTCCCAAGTTCATATTGGTGAGACGATATTGAATTCTTCGAGTGCTTCGGAAGAAAGGTTGCATTATCAGCAAAATTACGTAACAGAAAAGGTGAAAGAGACACATGAGCATATTAAGGAGACAATTAAGCAAACAGAACTCAGATATCAGGTCCAACCACCAATTAGAGAACCGAGTATTGTAGAGAAGGAAACAAGCAGACATCCATGGGTAATTTCAACTTCTCAAGTTAGAATTGAAGAAATTGGTGAAGAAGAAGATCAGGAAAACTTACCTTCAGGTCCGTCACCAAGGCTGGCTCAACCTCCTCTGTCTACAGAAGTGCATCCTGTGTTTGATGAATCTGCTAGCAGGTTCTCAAGTCAAGACTCTAGGACAAATTCAGGAGAATCAAGCATATACACTGATCCTTTAGCCATGGATGAATCACCCCATGTTGATTTACTGGGTTCAGCTATACGGATGGACAATTTATATCATCAAGTCATTGGCAATTTTGTTGAGAACATTAGATATGAAGAATCAGCTCCTGTGATTGAAATGGAAAAGAAATTACCAGAAAGGCAGTTACTAACTGATGGTGTAGAATACACGTATGAGAAGTCTGGTTCTGGTACAGATGAGGAATCCACTGATGAAACGTTGACTCTTCAGCAACCTCCTGCAAGGGAAGCATCGGAGAATGCTGCAACTCCTCACAATGGTATAGTTAGAAGAAGTGGGAGAGCCTTATGGAATGTTGCTGCTAAAATTCTTAGACTTCGGTGGGGGGTCCTTTCTGAAAGCCGCAAGTCCACTGTGAAATCCAGTGGACAAAGCTCGTTGAATGATCCTGTTGGAAGCGAAACATTATTGTCTGGTTATGATCCCAATGATGCCCCAGGTGGTGACATGAAAATGGGTTTTTTAAGAGTGCCACTAGAACCTTCTTCTACATGCCAACCCTTGCCAGTGAAAACTTCTACACATAGTCCGAGAGATAAACCTGAAGTATCGAACATGGGTGACAATACCAGACTGGTTGTCGACAGTGCTCTGTCACCTTCGTTTGGATGCATCTCTGGGGAGACAAACATTGAACTGAATGTTGGTGACAATACTAGACTGGCTGTAGACGGTTCTCTGTTACCTTTGTTTGGAGGCATCTCCGGGGAGACAGGCATTGAGCTGAATGTTGGTGGCAATGCTGGCCTGTCTGTAGACAGTTCTCTGTCACCTTTATTTGGAGGTGCCTCTGGTGAGACAAACATGGACCTGAATATTGGTGACAATACCGGAGTGGCTGTAGACAGTTCACTTTTACCTTCATTTGGAGGTGGCTCTGGGGAGACAAACATTGAGCTGAATGTTGATGAGATGAGTTCACAGGCTACTGCTTCCATGGATTGGACACAACCTGCTGCGATGCAATTCAGAAGATCCCACAGACGGTCTGATGCTATTTATGAGCTGCATGAGGGTGGCACAGAAGCAACAGCGAGTAGTACAGTAGACCAGATTAAAGGGGACCTTGATACTAGTCTTAACTTTGATTCAGATTCGGAGGAAAATGAAAATGTAACGGTGCAGGAAGGAAGGAACCTTCTGCGAAGCAATCAAGTCATGAAAGAAAGATTTGATGATTGGGGAGAAGCCTACAGGCTGGAAAGCGAGCAGCGGAAGATCGATGAAACTTTTATGAAAGAAGCACTTGAGGAAGCAAAGAAAGCCGTTGACATGTGGGAGTTTCCTGTAGGAGCTGTTTTGACGCAACATGGAAAAGTTATTGCCCGTGGACACAACCTGTAAGCAGTTTTAAATCTTGTTCAGTTTTTCAAACAGGAAACAGTATTTTCCATTTATCTGATGATGAAACTACTTTCAGTGTGGAGGACTTGAGGGACTCTACAGCTCATGCAGAAATTTTGTGTATACGTGAGGCTTCAAACATTCTTAGAACATGGAGACTTTCGGTAATTGCATTCCATTCTTTTAGATACGTCTAATCTCCTGGACTTCTTTGATATGCTAAGTCTATTACGTAATAACTCTTACTATATATATATATATATATATATATATATATATATATAAGAAAAGGAAAACATTTTAGATTTGGAACTGATAAAATAGCATTAAAATTTTGGAGGGGTTCAAAGTATACACACCATTTCAATACTGCCATTGAACAAGTTTATGATATAGAATAATGTGTCTTGAAAAGGGCTTCAGGTTTTCGTTTTTTAGGTAGAACTACCATTTTTATAAGGTTAACCGTCAGGTTGAACATAGAAAAAAATGTGTCAGGTTGAACATAGATAAAAATGTGAGTGATTGTCAGCAATAAGGTCTGAAATAGCTTAAAATATTTTTACCCATATGATTTGTAACTTTATTCAATTCTTGCTTGCTCTCTGCTGAGATACCAGGCTTGAAAGACTTCCTTACATGCATCAAATAGAAGTCTCTTAGAAATGCACTATACTCAACAAGAGTTAATTGTTGCAAAATAAGCTGTTCTGGACTCTGTACAATAATAAGTGTTTTTTTTTGTGCTAATTATTTTAAAAGAAAGGATATATTCACCCAAAAAAGGAAAGAAAAGAGAATTTATTGAAAAAGTGATGCAATTGATGTATTCGGTAAACTGTTATGAACTCTCTCCGATACTTGAATATTCCTTTTTGTCACCTTTTAAAAAGTACGCCCTTTCTTCAGGAAGCTACACTCTATGTTACTCTAGAGCCATGTGCAATGTGTGCCGGTGCAATACTTCAAGCAAGAGTTGGTACGCTAGTGTATGGAGCTCCTAACAAGCTTCTGGGAGCTGACGGAAGCTGGGTCAGGTAGCTACTAACTGATCCCTTCATCTCAGTTATAGCAAATTCTACATAAATATTCCGAGTTATGTTTCTCGTTAAATGTATCATCTTTACTTGTTGAACATTGATTTTGAATTGAAGACTAGTATATTTCCACTCTTGAATTAGTTGTACAAGTAATCAAGTGTACGAGTCTGGTGAGCATGAATATTTTATTTTTGTATCTACTTGACCATTATTACCCTCTTGCACTTTTTTGGGGGATGATATGTGCTTCTGTGCAGAGAGCGGAGATGCTTGATTTCTTTCATAGTTTGAATCCAAAGGTTATTGCATGAATAAAACAGCAGAGTATGCACATGAAACATAAAATGCTTCATATTTATTTGTTGAATTGAAGACATAATATGCTCTACTACTCTTCCATTATAGCTACTGTGTTCTACATTTTATGCTCACTCTATTTTCGGGATGGAAAATATATTTCTGCCCAATATCCAATCTAGATGAGAACACACTCGGAGTCTTGGAATGGCAGATTAGGATGCCTTTTTAGATCCAATACTTGCTTATTTTACGACATGTTACCTGCAGCCGTTCACTGTCAAAAAGCTGTGGTTGATTGCTTCCTTCAGTATATTATAGGAAATATGATCCTGGGACATGTAATTTCAAACTATCATGTGGTGCCAATTAACCAATTTCATAACTTTAGCTTCTTTTGAATGATGCCAATGTTAGGAGATCAGGTTTTCTTCTCTTTCCAGTAACCTTCTCCGGCCATGATCATCCTTGCCTTTTGCAAGAACTGCATTGTTCATAGAATGTTGCTTTTCTCTTGAATAGGATGGATGGACTTCTCAACGCCTCCCTAGTGCTTGCATTTTTCACATTGTTCTTGAAACCAGGTCATTGATTAATAGCTGCTTTGATCTGTCAATGGCTTGCAGACTTTTTCCAGGCAGTGTCGATGGAGAAGGTGGCTCAGAGTCCACAGCCAACCCAGAGGGTCCTGTCCACCCTTTCCACCCGAAGATGACAATAAGGCGAGGGATACTAGAGGTAGAGTGTTCAGAACTAATGCAGCAGTCTTTCAAGCTGAGAAGGAAGAAGGATAAGACAACCGAGCAGCCAGATGAGAAACGGTCTAACAGGAAGGTGCACCACCCTTCTAAATTGTTACATAAGATGCATCATATGTTCTTATTTTGTTTGTAGTTTTGCTCTACTCTCCTCTTTGTTCACAAAGCATCATGTTTTGGTAGTTGAAATTATGTAATTGTTTCTCTGGTGTGTCCATCATTTGGATTTTTGTGTGTTGATTCGAGTCAGGGCTAGTCTTCTTGTACAGCACCATTGGAGTCCCTGGACCATGAGGGTTAAGTGATGTTTATTAAGGGATGTTGAAGAGTAAAGATACTCCCTCCTTAACACAATAATTGGCCATTTGGGGGGTTTTCACATTTCTAGGAGCCTACAAATAGAAAGTGGAGAACAGAATCTACATTTAAATACTACAATTATTACTCACTAATACCAAATAAATGTAATTAATGTTGAATGTTTTTAATGATGCAATTACATCATTTCTACACTCCCAATATCCATATACTCCCAATATCCAAATTCAAGAGGCAAAACAACTCCCAATAGGCTAGTTGAAAGGTTTAAACATTTCCCTATACAAAGAGGAACTTAATTACAATACCTTTCTCTATACAATGTATTTAATTAACATCTAAAAATAGTAAGATTCACTCAAAATGGACAATTATTTTATTACAAGAAAAAGTGGCCAGAGGGCCAATTATTATGTTACGGAGGGAGTATTTGGAATATTAATTTTTTATCTTTCTCTTTCCGTCATATCATTCTACCATTTCATTCTTCTTGGAATATTAGATTGTTTTACGTTTCGGCTATATACACCGCAAATCCCCACGTCCTTAAGGACGTGCAAGTGGGGTGTATCTTTTTTTTTTCCAAACCCGGACGTGCAAGTGGGGTGTATCTTTTTTTTTTTCCAAACCCGGACGTGCCTGCCCGTCCTTTAAAGACGAAAGAGGACGTGCCTCTTCTTCTTTCTTCATCGTCTTCTTCGTCTGAAATCGAGCGAGAGAGAGCGACCCAGAGCGAGAGAGCCGGAGCCGGCAAAGAGAGAGAGAGAGAGAGAGAGAGAGAGAGAGAGAGAGAGAGACCGATAGAGATGGAGACAGAGAGAGAGGGAGACCTCGAGGCGGCGGTGGCAGCATTGGAGGCGGAGGCGACGGCGATGGAGGTGGAGGCGGTGGCGGTGGAGGCGGTGGCTCCCGGTCTAGTGGTGCTGGCGACATTGGCGGCTGAGAAGGGTGGTGGTGGTGGGGCGGCGACTGGCGGCGGTGACGGTGGTGGTGGGGCGGCGACTGGCGGCGGCGATGGAGGCGGAGCTGTGGCGGAGGCGGACGACGGTCTATTACCGCCGCGGAAGCGTCGGACCATTGAGGTGTCCCCGATCCCGACTCCACCGGTATGTTATTTGAATTAATTTTTGTTTGATTTATTTTTAGAGTTTTAAAATATAATTAGATAGATAATATAGTTTTATAATATAATTTTTTAGAATATATGATTGATAATATATATTGTTTGATAGAATATAATTGAAACTATATTTTTTGATTTATTTATATATTATAATGTTTTTTATAGTATATAGTGTGATAGAAAAGAATATAGTTGTAATTTGATAGAATATAATAGATAGTGTGATAGAAAATAATATAGTTGTAATTTGATAGAATATAATAGATAGTATATATTCAAATACATAGAAAATAATTACAAGTGAATAAAAGTATTTAATTAACATTAAAATATATTCAAATATATAAAAATAAATATATATTGAAAGAAAATAAAAAACAATAAAATATATTATAATACTTCAAAAGTATTTAATTAACATTAAAATATATTTGAATATATTAAAATATATTCAAATACATAAAAATAAATATATATTGAAAGAAAATAAAAAACATTAAAATATATTATAATACTTCAAAAGTATTTAATTAACATTAAAATATATTTAAATATATTCAAATACATAAAAATAAATTTATATTGAATACAATAAAAAACATTAAAATATAATTGTAATACTTAAATAACATTACAATAGAATAAACGACAATAAAACATATGAAAATATATTAAAATACATCAAAAGACATTAAAATACATTGCAATATATTAAAATATACTGAAAATACATTAATATTCAACTGGATCATAATAACAGGCAGGGAGGCTCATGAGGGATGATGGTACCCTTCGGCCTATTAGGTTCGGCGACCGGGCAGCGGTCAGCCAGGTATATGAGTGTACGGCACCCCCCGACCATACAGTCGACGATCTGCTCGCGTCTGCAGAGCGCTTACAGCCGTCGATGGGGACGCCCCCGGTCGACGAGAACGACACCTTCTGGGCGGGTATGCCACCTTGGGATCCTTCCGGCGATGCGACGATGGGGTTGCAGCCTTCCTTAGAGCCCCCTGAGGTTTTGAGTAGCTGCATTACCGACGTAGTCGGTGGGCGACGGGCCGACATGGGGAGACCGCCTGCTCGGGTTCCACCGACCATACCGGAGGCATCTACTTCAGCCGTGCCAGAGGCTTCTACATCCGGCACACAGGAGCCCGAGCCTTCGACCTCCGCCACACCAGCGGCGATCTCCTTGGGGTCTAGAGATGATGTGATCCCTGACGTCGTTGAGGAGGCTGACGACGGTCAGGAGGGGCAGGCTCAGGGCCAGGGGGGCCCACAGGTAGAGCCCGAGCCCATCCCTGCGCAGGCTGCCGCACCGGCTGCGCAGGTCGACCCTTTGTTGCCGCCGGGAGATCTGCTACTGTCTTACCGGCATCACCGGGCATACGAGATGTGGAGAGATCCTACGGTGGAGCTGCCGCTGCTGAAGTTCCACCACCGGGCGACTCACTTGGTGCCTTTCGAGCCCTACACATTTGAGGGACCGGGGACCTGGGTGCAGGATCTGCTCCCATCCGGCTTCCCCCAGCTGAGGTCACTCCACTGGCAGTGTGTCGACGAGTTCACCTGCACGGCATTTTTGGAGCATTGGCACCCGGAGACCAGCTCCTTCCACTTTCCATGGGGCGAGATGACCATCACGCTGCATGATGTTGCCTGTCTGATGGGACTTCGGATTGATGGCCAGCCCTGCACGTCACATCTGCCCGCGGGAGCTCTGGTCCCCACCATCGCAGAGTACTACCAGCTCACCCCTGCGACTCTGAAGTCGTACAGACACGCTGGCGGCCCTCTAGTGACTGGGTTTACCCGCCTGTGGCAGGAGAGACACGGGCCGCTCGTCGACCCCGCCCCCGCCGATGATCCAGAGGTTGCGGCTGATCCTGAGCAGATTCGGCTGCGCACGCATGTGGGAGGGGGGCAGCCCCAGGATGACCCTGCACAGCGTCTGTTTCTGCACAGGACCTACATGGGCATTGCTCTCGCCGCGCCTTTGTTTGTGGACAAGTCGCAGAGCCGGATCCCATGGAAGGTGTTGGGCCTTGTTTGGGACATCCCACGTACGACCACCCTTGCATTGGCTGCTGGTGCCCTCGCATGTCTCTGCAGGGGCCTAGGCGAGGCTACCCGCTCCGGCGCGAAGGGCATAGACAGCTGCACGCCGATCCTACAGGTACGAGACCGTTGAATTAGAGTTTTTAGTTTACAAATATTTAAATTATATGCTAACGAAATACTTTTTTGTGTCAAGGCTTGGATATGGGCGTACTTCCCTCGCTTCCGAGGTGATTTCTCCAGCGACCCGGCTAGGAAGGATGACCCTCGCATCTACGCGAAGTTCATCGGTCCGAAGCAGCCACCGCGGATGAAGGATGACCCTCGCTGACGAAGATGCGGGAGCTGCGGGACGAGGTGGACCGTCTTACCGTCGATGATGTATGTATTCGAGACTCTATATATATCTTATAATTCTTAGCTGTGAATTAAATCTGATTTGTTTAATTGTAGATTCGGTGGATGCCTTTTGGGCGTGATCTGGACTTCGACGGCCTGTATCGTCAGTCCACCTATCGGGGCACCATCACCTTCTGCGGGGAGGAGGAGCCGTATATGCCCGATAGGTGCCTCCGACAGTTCGGACGGGTACAACGCCGTATTCGCCCCGGGCAAGAACAGGTGGCAGGACCTGCAGGACGAGGGTCGCTTCTACAGGCTGGCCGATCACAGGCACACCAGCGAGGATTGCCAGGCCGGTGTCACTGCAGATTACTTGCCGTGGTACGCGTCGCAGAGCCGGCCGTACGTGCTGCCGACCACGCCACCCCATCCCGACCCGCCGGCGCCCGTCCACCCGATCGCCATGGACCCTTGGGTGGACATCCCTCACCCTCCCATCATCCGTCCGGCGCTGTTAGCCCGCATCCATGAGGTCGAGGGCTATTTGAGGGCCCTGGCTGGCGACCCTCGCATTGAGGACCTACTGGACGAGGTGACGGATATTTTGGATCATGCTGTACGCCATCCACCTGGCCAGTGATGTATTTTTGCAGTTTGTATGTTGATATTATACATTTATATTTCGGATTTTGTATCTATCTATATATTTCTATTAGACTCTTCTCATTTCTTCAGGGTCATATCGAACGTAAACATCAAAAACGAAAACGTTAATATGATAAGGTTGCCCGATTGTGTCAAGATTGGCTAGGGTTTAAGGGTTTTGGCTAGGGTTTAAGAGTTTTGGGTAGGGTTTTAGGGTAAGGAAACTGCACGTCCTTAGGGGCTCGGCCTAACCCTAGCCAAACCCTAAACCCTAGCACGTCCTTAAGGACGTGCTAGGGTTCTGCTTACAATTAACGCAACAGTGCCTATTTGAAGCGATGGAGGACAACTTGATTCCGCACTCCAAAACAAAGTCCGACTTCTTACAATTGAAGCGAAGGAGGACATCTAGAATCGTTATGGCCGAGCCGCAAAGCAATCCTCGTCTCCAAGTATCTCAGGTACGCACAGGTTTCGTAGAGTCAACATATTTCGTATTCGTTCCGTGTTGTTCATATTTTCAATTATATGAATACAGTTTCGAGACTTTATGTCTGAGTTCTCGGACCCAAGGGTTTGGAATGACCGTGACAAAATGGTTACGCATTTCAAGGACTTGGGTCGGAGACACTGCATGATTTTAGTAATCAAGCGGTCTTGGACGGGGGCGTCGAATCGTCCAGGCGGGGTTCTCCTTGCTTGCGAGCAGTTTGGGGAGTACCGACCACGCGGTAGGAAGCTCCGGAGCACACAGTCGAAGATAAGTGGTTGTCCATTCTCTCTACACGGACACGAAGCTCCGCCGGGTCAGTGGCGCATGACGGTAACCCATGATGTTCATAACCACGGGCTTTCCACGAGCTTGAAGGGTCACTCCATCGCCGGACAGATGACAGAGGGGGAAAAGAAGATGGCGAGGTGGATGAAGGAAGTTGGCACTCCTCCAAAAACCATTGGGTACGGATTGAGGCAGTTGGATGATACCAGCGTCACGTCAAGGAAGAGCCTTACCAACACGCTCGCCACGATAGTCGCCGAAGAAAGAGGTAGTCGGACGATGACCCAGGATACCTTGCACCATCTGTGGGAAAGAAGGTACTACTACGACTTCAGACGACATCCGGATGACGACAACGTCTTGAGCGACCTCTTCCTCGCGCATCCCGACGGGATACGCCTTCTCCGAAGGTTCCATTACGTCATCATAATGGACAACACATACAAAACAAATGCGTAAGTTACTTAATTACGATTACATTATTGCACATATAGCCAATTATAAAGTATTAAATATGTAACATATTTACACCTGCAGATATGGGATTCCTTTGTGCGAGGTGGTCGGGCTCACACCCTCAGGCAATACTTACTGCATCGTCTATGCCTTCATGTCGCAAGAGAACGAAGACACATACGCCTGGGTGTTGCGATAGCTTCAGATCTTGCTTGGGAGCGTTCAACCTCAAGCTATCATGACTGATCGAGAGCTAGGTCTCTTGGCGGCGCTGAATGTTGTATTCCCCGACGTCCAGTATCTCCTTTGTTGGTTACACGTGACGAGAAGATGCGAAGAAGCAGCTCTGAAGATCACGAAGAATTTAAACCACGCTGGCATCTTTAAGGGCAACTGTTGGGGACTGTTCGAATCGAGGTCAGAGGAATCATTCAACCGACGTCGTCGGGCGCTACGAGCTGCATGGCACCCATTCCCAGGTGTGGTGGCGTATTTGGAGTCGGTTTGGCTTCCATACAGCAGGAGCATTGTTCGGTGCTACGTAGATAATGTCTTCCATCTCGGCACCCGTACGACAAACAGGTACAACCTTACTTCATATCTCCCATTACAATATGATATAATATCGAATATTTAGTGGTATGCACAACAATGTGTACAGAGTTGAGGGTCAACACAAGGTTCTGAAGGAGGCACTTCACTCATCGACTGGTGACTTCCGCATCGTGATCGATGCAATCCATAGAGTCAATGATTGTCAACTGCATGAGCTGCAAACTGCTTTGGAGATCGACCGATTCAAATGGCCAACAGCGGCGTATAAAGTCAACCTTTTCGATGAGGTAAAGACTTTAATCTCCAAAAAGTGCTTCGATTATCTGTACAAGATGTGGCAGGACGTCGTGAACCAAAAGGTTCCTCCGGTATGCACGGACCGACATTGGAGGGTTTGTTACGGGATCCCTTGTGTCCATGAGATTCAGGCATACGTCAACTCCGGCACTCCGATACCCGCCGAGGACATCCACCCGTTCTGGATGGATTTGACATGGACTGACCTCGACGACACCCCACTGCCGTATGAGCTGACATCTTCATATACGGCTTCCAACGATGTATGCGAGGATGAGCTGCACCCACCCTCATCAGCAAGTGTCCGAAGGAAGGGGAGGCCTCGGGGGTCGAGAAATGCCTGCAGAACCAACCCGTTGCCATACGAGGAGGTAAGGGAAAGGTTTGAGAGAGAAGAAGCGCGTGCTGCTCGAAATGCTGCTCGGCCTCGTCCACAAGCGACCTCAGCTCGACGTGGACGTGATGATGTGTTCGGAGGGTTCAACTGGGGTCAAAACAATGTTGATCCCTTTATGTTCGGTCATATTGAGACGGTGAGGGACACTGTTGGAGATGGTCATTGTGGCTACCGTGCTTTGGCGGCTTTGACATCACCGATCGGTGAGACTGCTTTCCCGGAACTCAAAACGTTACTATGCAATCACTTGGAGGATCACGCCGATCTGTACGTCGGTTGTTATACGGGAGAGTACCCATTTCAGCAGTTCGTCGACTACCAGAGATGGGCCGGAGCCACACATGGTGATAGGAGACGGTGGATAGAGCTACCCATCATGGGTTTAGTATTTGCGACGGTATATCAGATTCCTCTCGTCGTCCTAGCTTGGCATCATCCGTTCACATGTCTCCCCATGATCTCGCCGACATCTGCTAACAACCCTCCCCAATCAGCAACTCTTGGTGTAGCCTGCATCGGAAACCAAGACCATTTTGCCGCGGTACGACTTCAAACGTCTTTTTTATTACCTATTCCTGCTTTTCATACATATGTCAATACTCTAACTCTAAATTTTTGTTCTCATAGATCTGGTTGCGTCCTAACGCTCCTCTTCCGCCGCCTCCACTGGAATGGGTCGAACATCATCATCCGAGCGTCGAAGGATGGGATGCTCCGTTTCAAGCTCAGATTGGGAGATTTAGAGCCTTGCGTGCCGATGCCGGCCGTCCTTTACTATTTTCCTAGATTGTATTCCACAACTTTATTAAACTTATGAATGTAAACTAATATGCAAGTGCAACCCTAAAATATTACTGAAATAAATGTTATCATTGTGTAAGTGTTTCACTTTCCAAGATCTTCCATCTTCGCCAAGATTAAGGTGAATCCCAATGTTTTCCTTTCCAAGGAAGTGGCTTCTTGCCATACTTTGTGGAACATACTGCAAGACATTTTTTTGACATATACTTCAAATCCACTAGCTAAACACTTCAATTTTATTATTAACATTACAAAACCGTCGGAAAACCTAAACCCTAACCCTAACCCTAAACCCTAAACCCTAAACGCAAAACCCTAACTAGGGTTTGCACGTCCTTAACAACGTGCAAGTATTGCACGTCCTTAAGGACGTGCTTGCACGTTGTTAAGGACGTGCAAGACTGAAATAGTGGACGTGCACAGTCCCAGACTTGCACGTCCTTAAGAACGTGCAAGCACGTCCTTAAGGACGTGCTTGCACCCTTGTTTTGCGGTGTATATAGTGGCACCCTTGTTTTATTAGGTAAATATAAGGTACCATTCTACCATTTCATTCTTCTTGGAATATTAGATTGTTTTATTAGGTAATACGAGGAACTCATCCATTAGGAGAGGATCCAAAACCTATCAATAGCGTGAGCAGATTACTCCTTCTTCACAATGGTCATCTTTAGAAATGATCAATCCTGCTATCACTATTGAGGAAAATCTTGATCTTATTTGAATTCCGTCTAACGGTGAGATCAAGGCCGCAATTTTCTCAATAGGAACAATTAAATCGCCAGGCCATGACGGTATGTCCGCAGAGTTTTATAAGACATACTGGAACATTGTTGGGATTACCGTCACCCGAGCAGTAAAAGGATTTTTCCACTCTGGGAAAATGTTGAAACAGATTAACCACACATTCATTGCACTTTTACCAAAATGTGAAAATCCTTCTACAACCTCCCATTATAAACCGATTAGCTTGTGTAAGACAATCTATAAAGTCATATAAAAAATTCCGACTTAAAGACTAAAGAAAGTCATAGGAAAACTCATTCACCCACTTAAGGGCGCCTTTGTATCGGATAGATCGATCCAAGATAATGTGCTTATTGCACACGAAATCTTTCATTCCTTCTGGAGTATAAGAGGCTATGAAGGGTGGGTGGCAATGAAACTAGATATGGAAAAAGCTTACGATAAAATAGACCAGAACTTCATACAATTAATGTTTAACAAGTTTGGGTTCCACCAAATGTTTTTTAATTGGATTATGGAGTTTAGATCTACGGTATCCTTTTCGATCCTAGTTAATAACGGCCTGACAAGAGGAAAACATGTCGTTCATGCCAAAGAATATTCAAACTCACAACTAGTATAGTTGGTAAGAAAGAGGTCGATCCACAAGGAAATCTATTAATTCAAGTGAAAGTCTAATTGCTAAGAGAGAATATGGGGGGCTTTGGTGAGAAAAAGATCTGCCTTTTATCAAAGCGGAAACAAGCAAACAAAGTGAATTGTGTTTAGAATGCAGTGGAGAGAATTAGGTTCAACTACAATTTATCACTTCGATTGATGAATTCGATCCTTGTTTCAGCCTCTAGTTCTTGTCTTTTCCTATCAATGTCCTTGTCCAGATCGATCTTAGGTAGATTACTAGTGCTACGAGTCCTAGCAACCCTTATCTATAAATAACCCTAACACGGTTAAGATTTAACCTAGAGATAGCATTAAGAATATGAATTAACCAAGGTACATTCAATATCAAGCTACGAGTCGATATTTAACATATATTCAACTTCCTACACATCCAATTAGTCCTACGAGTCCTAAAGGGATATGATTGCCACTTGGGTTAAGGTTCGCTACGAGGAATCTGCAAAACCCTAGCAATTGAATGAATCTACTCTAACTAGTTGATCAGATCAGAGAGAATAAAACACATTCAAGGAATTAAATACAAAAAAGTCAAAACATCCGAATAGGAATAAGAACTAGATTAAGAAACTCACAATTCAACAATCAAAGATCCAAACTGTAGGTGAAACCTTGAGAGTTTAGTTGTTCATGCTCAACATCGCTCTCTCAATAATCTCTAAGTGCATAAGGTGAATGAAAGAATAACCTAAAATGTCTCTTAAAAGCCTTTAACAAGTCGGCCAAAAATAATAATAAAAAACCCTAATTAAGTTCCGGGTCTGAGTGTTGCGTTTCTGCAAGGGCCGCGGGGTGGCCGGCGATCAGCGAAACCCTAACACGGTATGCTGCGGGGCGGCCAACGATTCTTCCGATCTCCTTCACGTCGCTTCTCCAGCTGCTAAGACACTCTCCTAAACTTCTTTTGCTATCCTCAAATTCACTTCACCTTCAATCTACTATACCTGAAATAAGTCATAAAATCGTGTAGATTCCGCCTCTTCCAACTCAACAAGTGATTTTGTAAGTGCAACTAAAATATGCAATATTTACAACTAAACTATGTTAAATGCAATCTATAATACAATACTAATCATGTTCTATCAAATTCCCCCACACTTGAACCTTTGCTTGTCCTCAAGCAATAGAAAACTCAACTCTGCCGCCCCACATAATAGCAATTCATGTATCCACCTCAATAATCTTTACGTGCATGAAAAACTAGCAAAAAAAATAGATTAACAACATCATAGCACATAATTGCAATAATCAATGAAATCAAGCAACCATATCCATTCTAGACCTCACAGGGAATATGTGTTTCACTCTCGCTCAAGTGTTTTAGGGTTAAATGTTTACGCTCAAAACTCAATCTTCAAAAGCTTAGCTACAATAGTCTTGCACCAGTGTTCTAGCTCTCCACCGCTTGTGACTCTACACATAACAAAAATCACGAGGTCTTTCAATTGGGTTGTAATGGGGCCAAGGTAGAAAATATAAGGTATGGAACAAATTAGGCCATGTGGTGCTCATAATCCGGGAACTAAGAAAGCAACCAAATCACAATACCACTCATAAACTCATACCATAACTCTACAATGTAATGCAACACCAATCTCAAGCATAAAACTTTATAAACCATACTCAACTCATTCCTTTATTTTTTTCTTTTTTTGATGTTCCTTTTCATGCCATATCAAATGATTTTCCTTGACTTTTACCCCTAAGTGAATTTTATCCTCCTTAGGTGCCAAGTAATAAATGTACTAGCAAGAATCAAACATCTCATAAATGTACCTCAAACATACAATCCACCACTAAAAACTATCATCCACAATATAAATATTCACCAACCATTCCTAATTCCCGGATGGGGTCAGACTATCATTGTCTATGGAAAAATCTTGTGTAGGTACAAAAGAATAGGCAATAGGCTCAAATTGGGTTCAAGTAGAGGATACTATGTAAGGTGGGAATATAGTCAAATATGGCTAATAAAGGTGCCTCAATCATGTTTAAGTCATGTGCATAAATCACAATTTGCAGCATTGAAAAAGATATCTAAATGCAAGCAAAAGAGGAAGCAATTGAACAGAGTACACTCAACAAGCAAGAGAACTAAATAAAGTGCAGTCCTGAATAGGCTAAAAATAAGCTCACCAGGTCATGTCTAGAACTTCAAGATCACCCAGAATTCCAAGATCTTATGTGCTCAATCATTAACCAATCATGCTCACCAAATAGTATAGAAAACATATATCGAAGGTTTCAACAATCCAAGCACATCATGTGACATAAATCTCAATAGATAGAATAGAGGACAAATGGCATCCATATGGGGAAATAAGACCTAATCCTAATAATGCAAGAACTAAACTTTTTTAAAAAAAAAATAGAAACTAACAATGGTAGAAACTAATATGCATATAACCACTAAAAACAACCATGCAAATTAATAGTCATAATGCAGTGCAAACTTAAAAGCAAAATACAAACGGAACATGACATGCAAGTCTTCTCCCCCACACTTAATTCTGACATTGTCCTCAATGATAGGAAAGAGAACAAAAAAAACATCAAAATAAAAGGAAAAGGGAAAAGAAAAGAAACAACTAACATGCTCATTGATGGGGTGGCGGCGGCAGGTAGGGTGGGAACTGTGGATAGGCAAATCAATAGAACTCCTCCTGTCTCTGCCAAATCTGCTCCTGCATCCGTCGAATCTGTTTGACCCTCATAGACATCCGCCAGTAGGGCCGTACCTGAGATTTTTAAGGCCTGAGGCGAGATTTCAAAATAGGGCCCCTAAATTGATTTTAATCTCAACCAATTCAACTTATTTTAGGTGCACGAGTACACAAATCTATTGTCTGCGTATGAAAGTTTATGGAAAAATCCATGGTGAATGCCCTTGTAATCGCAATTCAATGATTGATAAGAGGGGAAAGAATATGATCAGAGAAGAAGCATATGAGATGGTATGAAGATGACAAAATATTAATGAATAGATGTAGAAGGAAGGACAATTTCTCACAATTTATTATCAGAATCACCAAGCCTAATCAAAATTTCCCCCAATTTGATTCTCAAATCGACAATATTTATCTAAATTGATTTTAATCTCAATCAATTCAACTTAAAAGTGGTCAAATTAAAAATAAAGGAACAAAAACTAACCTTGAAGAATAAAGGTCTAGATCGATTCTAGAAGAAGATTTGCGGCTGCGGGAGATGCTCTGTCGAGTGACTTTTCTGTGCAAAGTAGGGCTTTGACGTTTTAAAAAAAAAACAGATGCAAAAAAACATGAGAGATATAGGCTTTGAACATGGGACCTCTGCATTCCCAATTAAATACCTAGCATCCCCTAACCATTGAGCCAAGTTGTCTCCTTGATTTACATCTCACTTCACTTATATTTATTATAAAAATATCTAATATATATACACACTATGGGCCCCCTAGGCTGATTGGGCCCGAGGTGAGTGCCTCTTGGGCCTCGCCTCAGGTCCGGCTCTGTCCGCCAGGCTAGAAGTCAAGCCACGAACATCCCGACCAATGTCTCTGACGTCCACATACAACTGCTGCTGGTGATCCCACATAGCATCTTGGCGGTGAGACATCATCTGCTGATGCTCCCACATGGTATCCTGTCGGAGATACATCTCCGACATCCTCTGCTTTAGCTCATAGTAGCCTGGACCAACACCTCCTCCAGCTGTGCCTGAAGGTCCAGTGCCACTACCACCTACATCCGCATAAACCCCATGATCATCACCATCATCCTCCTGCTCAGCATCAGGAGCACTCCCATCAACATCATCATCCTCATCCATATCATCACCCATAAAGAAATCAGCTGTAGTAGGACCAAAAGGAAGTGGTCGGGGCAATCTCAAATGAATCCTCCCAAGATGGCCTGTCCTCCAGACCCACATCGACGACTTCCCCTCCAAGTGGCCAGCCTTCCTCAGCTGGGCTTCGTCATACATGTTGTAAGCGGATTCTGCCATGTTTTACAGTAACTTTTATATCGATTTCTGTATACATTGCATTCATTTAGGCTTAGATAGTACATAACCTATGGAGTTTATGTTTATTTGCCAAATTATGGAATCTACACCAGTTTTTGTTTAATTCGCAGAAATCGAGGCGTTTTATAGCAATTCTACAGAAGGTCGGAAAAGCTCGGAAAACCATTTCAGAAGTCCAAGGTCAAAGCAGCGGAACCAGTCTGAGAGTCAAGGCTACTCGATCTCGAGTAGGCCTTACTCGACATAGACGAAGCCTGGCCGAGCAGCCTTGGTCGACAAGACCTGATCGAGAACCAGACCAACCCGGGCTCCGGACCCAACTCGATCTCGACAAGCCCTAGTCGAGATCGACGAAGCCCACACACCACACCCTGAGTCTACGAGGATAAGCTGCCCGAGAAGCCGAGCAACCCTGGTCGAGATCGACAAACCCTTGTCGAGATCGACGAGACCTTGAGCCATGTCCGAGCTTGCCGAGGAGAGCCACTCGAGGAGGCCCAGTCGACGATCATCTCTACTCGAGGTCGACGAAGGCTACTCGAGGTCGACGACGCCCAGAGTCCAGATCCAGTTGTCGAGCACGCCAACCCGAGGAAGCTTCGTCGATGACCTAATCCTACTCGACATCGACTAGCTCTTGTCGAGGTCGACGAGCACCAGTGACCAAGTCCGAGCACATCGAGCAGATCTAGCCGAGGGAGTCCAGTCGACGAACCATGATACTCGAGGTCGACAAGCCCAACTCGAGGTCGACTAGAGCCGTGTCCAGCAGCTTCTCGACGAGACTTGTCCGACTAGACTTGGGATTCCTTGGGCGCGAAGGCGGAAGATTCTATCCGATTCCATCAAGTTCTATCATCAAGGAGACAAGATCTATCACATCATGAAGACTTACCTAATTAGTTTTATCTTTTCCTTATAGATTTATTTCTTTTAAACATTTATTTATCTTTTAAAGTTTTAGATATAATTTTAGATAGAGATAGATATCTTCTTTCCTAGAATAGCTAGGGAATGAAGGCTATAAATAAAGCCCACGGGGCTCAGTTTTAATCATTCAATTTCAGAGGAAGACAAGTAGTTCCACAGAGAAGTTTAGGGAGTTCGGAGGTTTTAGGGTTTTGGCATTCGACGAGAGTTGGATTGCCGGGATTGTAAAGGCTTTGAATTTAGTTTAATGCAAGTTATTTCTTTCCAATCAAAGATGTCTGAGTTTGCGATGAAGAGCGAGTAGTGCACCCACTTCTAGGGTTGGGGCGAGCCCGACGATAGCCATGCATAATTGAGGTAAAGATCCGACCTTTATCATGTTTTGAGCATTTTCCTACTTGTTGATGTGTTTATTGCCCGCCTAATGGAGATCCATGCTAACAACTTGGATTATAAACATAAAATCAGTAGAGACAATTAGGGTTTCTTGAGAGAGTTGTCTAATTGTTGGAAAAGGCGAAAGCTTATCCTTTAAATGCGAGTCACATGATTATCTGTTTGATCATGCCTTATGCATGCTTGGTTATTGTTGTTGCAAACCCCAATCTTGGAAGTCTTTTTACATTAAGTTTAGTCGAAACCCTAAAAGCATTTGTTCTTTATTTTCTTTATTGTCATTCATTTTTCGTCCCCTGTCTACTCGATCTCGACCACCATTTGGTCGACCTCGGGTTGCTGATTCTCGACCTAGAGTCGCTGTTGCTTACCTGTGCAGGAATTGACGAAGAACAACTCGACTTCGACAAGCCGTACTCGTCCTCGAGTAACCCCTTGTCGAGATCGACCACCTTTGCCGAGGAGCTACTGTTGTGTTCGACTGTCCGAGCTTCTGTCGACTAACCCCTTTGTCGAGCTCGAGGACTTCTGTGGTCGACTTTCGTGAGATTCTCCGCTGCCTAGGATCCGCTGACACGCTTCCTCGTGGATCGATCCTGACTTCCCGCTGCTACATCAGGAGGAGGTCTTGTATTTATTTGGCGTGGGCATAATCTGGTTTGAATTATATTTCTATATTTTGAACTCGATTTCCTCCTACAACAAATTGGCGCCGCTGCCGGGGACGCAATCATTCGCGCCTTAGTTAGTCAGTTCTCACTTTTGTCTTGAGTGAATTCGCAGGTGTATGCGTCGTTCTGGTCAAACACCTGAGTTTGACAGCTTAGACGAACCAGAGCGCTACCTGCACATCCACTCCAAACTCAAAAGGATCATGGCGGCTGCTGAAACACAGGAACAGCTGGTCGCTAGGCTTACCAGGGAATTGGCCGCAAAGGATGCTGCTATCGCCGCTGAGAGAGCAGCAAGGGAACAAGCACAGGCTGAGCTTGCCCAGTATCCAACCACGGTAGAGGATTATATGCATCCCACTCTCGTCGTGCCTGAATCGGCGATTCTAATCCCTGAAAACTCTTTTGAAATTCGCACTCAGTTTCTTATAGAGCTTAAAAATAATGCCTTTTACGGTAGATTTAATGAGTGTCCTCTAGAACATATTACTAATTTTCATGATATGTGCCATACTCTTGCAGAAGGTACAACTCTGGAATATGTAAAGATGAAAGCTTTCCGTTGGTCGCTCGCTGGACCTGCACTGAAGTGGCTAGAAGGGCTGAAACCAAAATCACTGACCACATGGGCCCAAGTAGAGCAAGAGTTTCTCAACAAATTCTTCCCACCTGCCAAGACAGCACTTCTCCGCCAGAAAATCACCGCCTTTAAACAGCAGAAAGGGGAACCGCTGGCAAAGGCATGGGAGCGCTACAAGGAACTTCTACGATCTTGCCCTACTCATGGACAACCACCCTACATAATTCAGGAGATCTTCTTCAACTCTCTTGATCAAGTCACTAAGGACAGAATCAACAATTATACTCGCTACGAGTATCTGACGATGCCGCTAAGTGACGCATGGGGTGTGCTAGAAAAGCTCACTACTTACGACAACAAGTATGGGTCTACTGTAAACTATGAGGAGAACTCCTACGCCAGGCCAGCACCATCTATGCCACTCTATGAGCCAGCAAAGGAGATAGACCCGGATGTCAGGGAGCAATTCTACAGAGTCCAGAATCGCAAGCTCCTCAAGCAAGTCAAATATCTGTCTGTCAATCAGCCTTGCATCGAATGCGGATCACAGAGGCACACCACTACTGAGTGCCCACACACAGAGCAAGTCAGGATGGCAGACACACATGAGGAGGCAGCATATGCTGGGGGTCCTAATCGCTATATGGGGGATCAAAGGCCCTATCAACCGCAATGGAACCAAGGCCCCCTAGGAATCCCCCACCCTACAGAGCCCCAGGACATCCAGAAAGGGATTAAAAGAAGGATGATCTGCAACTAATCCTTGATGAGATGCGCCGAAATCACGCCCAGAACCTGCAGGCTACCAACACCATCAACAATCAGCTCCAGCATGTCAACAAAAAATTTGTAGAACTGGACATCTGGAAAAAGGGCATTGAAACTCAGATGGGACAGATCGCTGCACAGATCCCACGACCGTCCGGACAGCTCCCTAGGCAGACAGAACCAAATCCTAAGGGGAAAACCGGACATGTAGCAGCTATCAAACTAAGGAGTGGGCATCAATTACACGAGCCAGAGGTCGGAAGACAGAAGAGCCAAGCAGAACAACAACTCGATCTCGAGAAGCCTGTACTCGATGTCGACAAGACCATGGTCGACCTCGACAAGCCCGTACTCGACCAAGACCAGAATCTGAGCTCGGACTCCGCTGTGCAGACCAGCAACCCGAGGTCGACAAGCCTCTGGTCGATCTCGAGGAGCAGCAAGCTGAGGTTGACGACTCTGCAGCATCTCCGACAACTGATCTGGCTCCGAAGCAGAAAAAGCCACTGCCTTTCCCTTCAAAAACACAGAAAGATCCCACTGCAGGTAGGTTTACCAGATTTGTTAATATGCTGCAAGAACTGAATGTTTCTATTCCTTTTACAGAAGCTCTGCAAGAGATGCCTGGATATGTCAAATTCCTGAAGGAAATCCTGAGCAAGAAGCGATCCATCTTAGAGATCGCATGCGAATGCAAAGTACTCCACTTCCCTGAAAAGAGGCCTGGCCCTGGTAAGTTTTCTGTTATTGTGGGTTTTGGACAATATAAATATAATTCTCTATGCGATTTAGGAGCAAGTGTGAGCATCATGCCTTTATCAATCTGGCGGAAAGTAAAAATAGGATGCATAGAACCTGTGGATGCTAAATTATACATGGCAAACAATACTGTGGTCATCCCTACAGGTATAGTTGAAAATGTTCCAGTCCAGGTTGGTAAATTCTTTGTTCCGACTGATTTCCTTATTATTGATTGTGCTGAAGATCCTACTAGCCCTATTATTCTTGGTAGACCATTTTTAGCTACTGCAGATTCCAGAATTAGTGTTAAGAATCGATCGCTCACTTTCACCATAGGCGATGAGGTTTTGGATTTCTCTTTTGGCCCTGCAAAGGAGGAAATTTCTTGGCTAGAGGTGAAAAGCATCAGCATCGACGGGACTAAGCAAACAGCGGAGAAGGGAGCGAAAACCGTACTCGAGATCGACAAGCCCTCGTCGATCTCGACAAGCACTGTACTCGACCTCGACGAGTCTTTATCGACCTCGACGACCACTGCTGAGCCAGAGACTTGCCCAGAGTCTAAGTATGGGGTCCCTGTACTCGAGGTCGACCAGTTGTACTCGACATCGAGTAGACCCAAGCCCAAAGATTTCTGTTTTGGGTCCGAACAGGTAAGTTCAGGTATGAATTCTACTCCCCCTCAGTCCATAAATAAAATTTTTAATGATTTAAAGGGAGCTAAAACACCGTGGCGAGAAAATTTGCAGAAATTGAGGGCTACAAGGAAAAAGAAGAAAGAGAAGGGAGATGATGCAAGCAACCACCTATCAGCTGAGCTTGCATACTACCATCAGGACCTAGATGATCCAGGAGAAGGGCCAAGCATGGGCGGGCCCCACAATAATGGTCCTTGAGCGCAAATGGAGAAGTCGGCCTAGCGACTCTAAAATCTAGAGCATGTATATAGACTTTATGAACTTTTGGGACTTTTTATTTGGTTTTGCTTTTAGGTTTTGGTTTTTGTTTTGTTTTTGGTTTTATGTCTTTTCTAAGAACTTTATATGGATAGTCTTGTTTTTATGGAATCTAACAATTGTAGGTCAGCAAGCATATAAGGATCGCGAAAAGTGGAGGAAGAAGTCCCTGAAAAACTAGTCAGAATCGACGAAGGCCAAATCGACGACGACGAGGAGGAGAAGCCAGGAGCTACTCGACCTCGACAAGCACCAGACACTCCTCGACTTCCGAAACCACCAGACGCAGACGAGCTTACTCGAGATCGAGTACACCGTACTCGAGATCGACGAGCAACCTCTACTCGACCTACACTGATCAGCCTTCCTCGATGCATTATCCTGTGAGTTCCTTCCTTTACTCTTGTTTTTTAGTTTATACAGTGAGGACACTGTAAATTTTAAGTATGGGGTGGGGGAAGGGCTTACTTTGTGCATATTTGCTATATTTGATCATATTTGATATATATGTGCATTATTTCTTTGAATTGCTACATGGCTATTTTGGAATGCATTATTGGTTTATATGCTTAATATGCAGGATTTCCAAAAATTTAAGAAAAATAACCCCTATTGAAAATTTTGAATAATGTCATGGAAGCTTATATTGAACTCGACGATGGAAAATTGGATTCATTAGAGATATAGCATGAAATTGCCTAGTTAAGGGAAGTCACAATGAAGTGCATATTTTGATGAAAACCATGAAAGGGGTAAAATTTGAAGTTGCTTTTGACATATTGCATGATAAGATGATGGAGGACTTTATATTTCCATATAATGCTCATATTGTTATAATCCTAGCCTTACCCATGCTTATGCATCACAAAAGCCATATTATGCCTTATTTCCTATATTGCTCCACATGATCTAAATATTTTCCATTCTTTACCTTATTCGGGGATTATGTTGAGAATGATGTTAAATTATGGAGATTGTTATATGGTTGTTTGTGTTGTTATCATATTTGGAGTTTGGAAGGAAATTATTTGAAATATATGGAAAATTTAATGAGTGAAAGAAAATTCAATCACCTCAAGAGATAAAGGTAGATTGACCCTGCTCTCTAAGATAATAGTTTGGAGAGATGGGACATATTGTGAGGAATCCAAAGCACTAAGTATCCGGGGCCATTCATGACACCCATGTTTGCGACTCGCGAGAAGGCAGTGCTGAGGTTAGAGAGGTAAACGCATTATTATGAATAGAAGCAATATGAAAGGTGATGAATCTTATGGAGAAGGAATGTGGAAATTCAATTTGGAAATACTCCATTTCCCCGGATCAAAAGCACCACATTGCCAAAAATTGCCCACCTTTTAGCCTTTTACCAAATCTACTCCTTCATAAGCTTAAATTAAAGTCTTCTTGATTATCAATGCTTTGTCACTTATGAATGTTTTTGCATAACCCTCCTTTTGTGAGTAGATGTTGCTTTTACATATTTGCACATGCATGAATCTGTGACAGTAGTACCTTTTCGAGGATGGTAATTGATTGCAGGGACATATAAGAATGAATCTAAGATGTTGAGAGTTTTGATTTCTTCCCCTGAATGACAAATAAAAGTATTGCTTGAGGACAAGCAAGCTTAAGTATGGGGTGTTTGTTGTAAGCGGATTCTGCCATGTTTTACAGTAACTTTTATATCGATTTCTGTATACATTGCATTCATTTAGGCTTAGATAGTACAGAACCTATGGAGTTTATGTTTATTTGCCAAATTATGGAATCTACACCAGTTTCTGTTTAATTCGCAGAAATCGAGGCGTTTTACAGCAATTCTACAGAAGGTCGGAAAAGCTCAGAAAACCATTTCAGAAGTCCAAGGTCAAAGCAGCGGAACCAGTCCGAGAGTCAAGGCTACTCGATCTCGAGTAGGCCTTACTCGACAAGACGTGATCGAGAACCAGACCAACCCGGGCTCCGGACCCAACTCGATCTCGAAAAGCCCTAGTCGAGATCGACGAAGCCCAGACACCACACCCGGAGTCGACGAGGAGAAGCTGCCCGAGAAGCCGAGCAACCCTGGTCGAGATCGACAAACCCTTGTCGAGATCGACGAGACCTTGAGCCATGTCCGAGCTTGCCGAGGAGAGCCACTCGAGGAGGCCCAGTCGACGATCATCTCTACTCGAGGTCGACGAAGGCTACTCGAGGTCGACGACGCCCAGAGTCCAGATCCAGTTGTCGAGCACGCCAACCCGAGGAAGCTTCGTCGATGACCTAATCCTACTCGACATCGACTAGCTCTTGTCGAGGTCGACGAGCACCAGTGACCAAGTCCGAGCACATCGAGCAGATCTAGCCGAGGGAGTCCAGTCGACGAACCATGCTACTCGAGGTCGACAAGCCCAACTCGAGGTCGACTAGAGCCGTGTCCAGCAGCTTCTCGACGAGACTTGTCCGACTAGACTTGGGATTCCTTGGGCGCGAAGGAGGAAGATTCTATCCGATTCCATCAAGTTCTATCATCAAGGAGACAAGATCTATCACATCATGAAGACTTACCTAATTAGTTTTATCTTTTCCTTATAGATTTATTTCTTTTAAACATTTATTTATCTTTTAAAGTTTTAGATATAATTTTAGATAGAGATAGATATCTTCTTTCCTAGAATAGCTAGGGAATGAAGGCTATAAATAAAGCCCATGGGGCTCAGTTTTAATCATTCAATTTCAGAGGAAGACAAGTAGTTCCACAGAGAAGTTTAGGGAGTTCGGAGGTTTTAGGGTTTTGGCATTCGACGAGAGTTGGATTGCCGGGATTGTAAATGCTTTGAATTTAGTTTAATGCAAGTTATTTCTTTCCAATCAAAGATGTCTGAGTTTGCGATGAAGAGCGAGTAGTCCACCCACTTCTAGGGTTGGGGCGAGCCCGACGATAGCCATGCATAATTGAGGTAAAGATCCGACCTTTATCATGTTTTGAGCATTTTCCTACTTGTTGATGTGTTTATTGCCCGCCTAATGGAGATCCATGCTAACAACTTGGATTATAAACATAAAATCAGTAGAGACAATTAGGGTTTCTTGAGAGAGTTGTCTAATTGTTGGAAAAGGCGAAAGCTTATCCTTTAAATGCGAGTCACATGATTATCTGTTTGATCCTGCCTTATGCATGCTTGGTTATTGTTGTTGCAAACCCCAATCTTGGAAGTCTTTTTACATTAAGTTTAGTCGAAACCCTAAAAGCATTTGTTCTTTATTTTCTTTATTGTCATTCGTTTTTCGTCCCCTGTCTACTCGATCTCGACCACCATCTGGTCGACCTCGGGTTGCTGATTCTCGACCTAGAGTCGTTGTTGCTTACCTGTGCAGGAATCGACGAAGAACAACTCGACTTCGACAAGCCGTACTCGACCTCGAGTAACCCCTTGTCGAGATCGACCACCTTTGCCGAGGAGCTACTGCTGTGTTCGACTGTCCGAGCTTCTGTCGACTAATCCCTTTGTCGAGCTTGAGGACTTCTGTGGTCGACTTTCGTGAGATTCTCCGCTGCCTAGGATCCGCTGACACGCTTCCTCGTGGATCAATCCTGACTTCCCGCTGCTACATCAGGAGGAGGTCTTGTATTTATTTGGCGTGGGCATAATCTGGTTTGAATTATATTTCTATATTTTGAACTCGATTTCCTCCTACAACAATACAGAAACGAGCCATGCAGAACATAAAAAACAGCGCGCAGTTTGATGCACTCTCGCGCTATAAGGGTGATAAGACCCCCAAAGCTAATCGTCGCCTTGTTACGCTTGTCGCGGATGTCTTTGCAGTGAACCAAAAACGTATCCATCCAACCTGGAATAACTGGGCTCTCTGGCGTCAAACACCACAAAAAGGACATGTCCCTAAGTGAGATCTTATTGACCTCAGCCTGGGCAAAAAATGTGTTTTCCAGAACCTTGTGGATCTGCCGCAGTGCAGGGCGACGAATAATCAAGTTGTACTGGCCCTTCTTGGCCTCAAAAAGCACCCTAGTAGACTCCATCCAAAAAGCCATAGGAGCCTCCCCCTTAGACACATCAATCCATCCAACAGTAACCCCAAAAATCTGTCCCACTCGCTCCTTTGTCATCGTGAAATCCTTTCCAAGCAATCGAAACTCAATAGAAGTCAACCGCACACTCAAATTCGCTAGAAATTCCTTAAATAAGCTCGAATATGTAGGAGTATTCTTCCCTAAAAAAATTCCTACGCCCCCATGCTCCAACAATTGCCTAGTACATGCATCCATCTCTAATAATCGAAGTGTAGGCTCATGAAAAAATTTAGTTACAAAGAAATTACGAGTGTTTAGAGCACTCCACTTCTCCTTCTGACTTCTACTCGTTCCATGGGATCTAGACATTTCTAATGCGATTGAAGAAATTTAGCCAAAAAAACGAAATTGAAGAAAAACTCACGGGATTTAAGGTTCTGCAATGGCCACGGGGCAGTCGAGGGTGGCGACAGTGCGGCCGACGACAGGAATGGCCGCCGGGCAGCCGGGATGGCGACGGGGCGGCCTGCGAATTGCTGGATCTGGAACTTCCGGTCTCGGATCTGCTTCCCGATGTTCCCAACTCTATCTTTTCGTGGTGGATGCGAAGAAAACTTTGAGGTTTCTTGGGATAGGGCTGATTTTTGTGTAGATCTCAGAAAGTGAGAGGATATGGTGGATTTTTGTGAAGAAGGAAGATGAGAAAAGAGTATTTTTGTGGAGATTTGGGTGAAAGTAAAAAGCTTGGAGAAAGATTTCAATGGAGTTTTTGGGAGCTTGAAGAAGGTAGAGTAGAGGAGGGGTTTGGCGTGAGGGAGGCCGGGTGAAGTAGGGTAAAGAAAAAGAAGTAGTTAGGGTAAAAGGGGCCCTAAAACCGTCAGGGGCCGCGGGGTGGCCTAGGTAGGCGACGGGGCGGCCCGTCCTATTTCATCCTTCTCCTTCCTCTTTTTCTCCCTGTAGCGTTAGTTTTCCAAACAAAACCAAAACTAAACTAAAAACTTAATGCAAAAAGAAAATAAAAACTAAACTATTTACTTGGGTTGCCTCTCAAGCACCGCCTTGGTTAACGCCTGAAGGTTCGATAATGTATAACAAAGTAGAATAAAGATACTCTAGAAAGAGGGGGGGGGGTTGAATAGAGTATGCCAACTTTTCGCTTTCAATCTCAAGACTTTTGCAACGCTTGCAAAACCCTTTGGGAGTAAACTCAATTCTTTCGATTGGGAAACCTGAATCACAACAAAGTTATACAATTCGAAACAAGTGCGGAAATATTGGTAAAGCAATAAGTAAAGAACACGATGAATTGTTAACGAGGTTCGTCTCCTTTAAGGCTTAGTCCCCGCCTAGGGTTCTTCCACAACTCTATGATTCAACAGGCTTTATTGATTCACAAACCTTAGGATCCTAATAGCTCACCGAGAAGCCTCTCTCCTATACAATTGCAATCTAGTCAACTCACGTTCCCTTGGAGTCCTAGACCAATCTATAAGAGCCCCACCTCTCTCAGTTATCTAATACAATCCTCTCACACTCGCGAATCAATTGTCTAGTGCACACTTCCTGAGTTATAAACTCTCGAGTATAATACTCTATCGTAATATATCATATAAGCTCATTGTGTAACTCTCAAATGCTTTGAAACAAAAGATAAGACTCTTAACACCTAGCAGAGAGTATACGAAGAATAAAGATTGACTTGAGGGCTGAGTGTGCGTTGTAGTTCAATGATCGTTAGTGTTCAACTCTTGTGCTTCTTCTCTCTTCTTCATCTCCTTTTATACTCGATCAAATCGGCGCCATTTGAAACAAGAATCTTCACCCAACGGATACTTGAGATCATGGCTTAGGAAGGATCTTCGCAATCTTCTATTCCGGGAAACTACGAAGCCATAATCCACCCGATTTGATCTTCATATTTTTCAGCTTTAAGGAAGGAGATTTCTTCAAAATCTGTATAATAATATTCGGAAACCATACGTAGATAATATATATAAGATAATAAATAAAATACATACAATACAGGTTTTGAATTTCATCAATACAACTTTAGCTTCAAGACCTTTGACACAAGCTTTGTGTCAAAGCCTTTGAAACCATTTTCGATTTTCATCAAGGGGGTGGAGTTATCAATCTCCCCCTTGATGAAAGACAAAACCTGTGCATCCCTGTAACTTAGTCAAGCAAATGTATCATATAAAGAATCAGACTAAGTATTTGTTGGGGTTAGACAAATGTTGGATCATATAAGTTCAAAACCAATGATAAAAGCATCCAACAAAATAAGGTCTTCCAAGACCCTATAGTTCAAAGCAGTTTAAAGTCTAACGTCTAACCATCTCCCCCTTTTTGTCTTTCAACAAAGGGAGGAGTGTGAAAACAGTCACCAAAAGTGATTGTTCCAAAACAATTTCAAAATTTAAACAAAGAGCAGTTCGAATCTTAATGATTAAGGCAAGATGTTTATCCGATTTAGATAATTTCCACAAATAAAAATATAATTGGATAATATGAAAAAAAAAAAAAAAGGATTTTCCCGAATAGGTAACAATAAAGTAAAGATATTTAAAATTCCTTTTTTAAAAAATATTTGATCAAATATCTAAAAAGATATCAACCAAATATATGATCTGTTATATGTGCTCTACTGTTCAGCTCACAACCTTTGAAATGAGGTTCAAGGGTCTTGACACTGAGTCGAAGTTTTCTTTCGTAAAGGGAAAGCTCCCCCTACGAAAGTGCATCCCTGTTAAGCATTCCGATTTCACGTCTAATGAAGGTGAACCTGTCCTCTGCCAATGGCTTAATAAAAATGTCAGTCCATTGATAATCAGTTAAAATAAAGGATATGGACACATCACCTTTTTCGACATGGTCTCTAATGAAATGATGCCTTACATCAATATGTTTGGTCCTTGAATGTTGTACGAGATTCTTTGTAATGGTGTTGGCACTTGTGTTGTCACACTTAATGGGAATGTCTTTGAGGTCGATGCCAAGATCTCTCATTTGTTGAGCTATCCAAAGGATTTGGGAGCAACATGCTCCAGTGGCTATGTATTCGGCTTCGACAGTGGAAAGAGCAACTGAGTTTTGTTTCTTTGAGTGCCAACTAATCAAGGATGCCTCTAAGAATTGGCAACATCCCGACGTGCTCTTCCTATCCACCTTATAGCCTGCAAAGTCTGCATCAGAATACCCAATTAGTGTAAAATCTCTTTGCTTCGGGTACCACAAGCCAAGCTCCTTAGTGCCATTGAGATATCGAAAGATCCTCTTCACAGCCACGAGGTGAGATTCTTTAGGGTCAGCTTAAAACCTAGCACACATGCAAACACTAAACATGATGTCAGGTCTACTAGCAGTAAGATATAATAAAGATACAATCATCCCTAGATACTCCTTTTGATCTTTTGATTGACACTCTTCCCGGTCTTGTCTTGATCTAAGGACAAGGTTGAGCTCATGGGTGTCTTGGCTGCTTTGGATTGATCCATCTTAAACTTCTTCAAGAGATCCTTTGTATATTTGCTTTGGTTGACAAAGATCCCTCTCTTAGATTGATGAACTTGCAACCCCAAAAAGAAGTTGAGTTCTCCCATTAAGCTCATCTCAAATTCACTGCACACAATATCGGAAAATTCCTTGCACAAAGATGTGTTAGTAGCCCCAAATAATATATCATCAACAAATATTTGGATAACCAATATGTCCTTTCCTTTGTTCTTGATAAAAAGAGTCGTGTCGATCAACCCCCTTTTAAAATCATTTTCTAAAAGATATTTTGACAATCACTCATACCAAGCTCTTGGGCTTGTTTCAAACCATATAGCGCTTTGTCTAGTTTGTAAACATGATTAGGAAATTCCAAACTTTCAAAACCTGTGGGTTGAGCCACATAAACTTCTACTTCTAAGAAACCATTAAGAAATGCACACTTGACATTCATTTGATATAATTTTATGCCCATAAAAGATGCAAATGCTAATAAAATGCGAATGGCTTCAAGCATGGCTACGGGAGCAAAAGTCTCCTCGTAGTCGATACCTTCCTCTTGATTGTAGCCTTGAGCAACAAGCCTTGCTTTGTTCCTCACGATCTTACCATTCTCATCTAGCTTGTTCCGAAATACCCAACGTGTGCCAATGAATGATTGATGCTTTGGCCTAGGCTTCAAGGTCCAGACTCTGTTCCTTTCAAATTCGTTAAGCTCACTTTGCATAGCAATGATCCAGTCTGGCTCTTGAAGGGCCTCACCCACCTTCTTTGGTTCTAAAAGTGAAACAAAAGCTTCAAAAGCACATAGATCTTTAAGTTTCTAACGAGTTTGAACACTAGATGTAGGGTCAGAGATGATATCCTTTAATGAGTGTGATGAGGAGTATTTGAACTTTCTCTTGCTAGTCTCAGCTCCCTGGTTCGTCACATCAACAAGATTGGTTTGTGGTACATCTGACTCCATGGATATGTTGGGCTCAGGTACAGCAGTTTCCGAAGTCTCAACACTTTTGGATTGGTCGTCAAGGGCTTTGGACTGAGCTTCAAGACCTTGGGCCAATTCCTCAGTGTTAAAAATCTGATCCTGCATGTTCCTCTTCTTTGTGTTCTTAGTAGCAATATCATTTAAAAATGCAACCCAAGTATATCTCGAAAAATCATCAACAACAACAAGCATGTACTTTTTACCATTGGGAGATTTGACTCGCATAGGACCACATAAATCCATATGTAAAAGTTCAAGGGGTCTAGAAGTACTTACAACCTTTTTGGGTTTGAAAGAGCTACGTGTTTGTTTACCTCGTGTGCATGCTTTGCACATCTCAATACCTTTGAAGTCCATCTCATGTAGTCCTCTTACAAGCCCTTTGGACACAAGCTTTTGTAGTGTATGTGGGCTTACATGATCGAGTCTCCTGTGCCAGAGCTTTGGATCACCCGTCAAAGCCTTTAGGCAGGTTAAGCTTCCTTGTGCCACTTGCTCAGCATTCACAACATAGATGTTGTTATAACGATAGGCAATTAGAACTATTTCACCTGTATCTTCTCTGCGCACTAAACATCTTTTCTTGTTAAATCCAACATCATTACCATTATCACATAGTTGAGAAACACTGAGCAAATTATACTTCAAACCATCAACAAGATAAACATTTTTAACAATGTGGTTAAGATCACTCCCAATACTACCGATACCAACTATGTCACACTTTCCTTTGTCACCAAGAGTGATTGTTCCAGTGGATTGCTTCTTTAGTTCATGGAAGAGAGACCTCTTCCCACTCATATGTCTAGAGCATCCACTATCAATAATCCATTTTTGCTCTTTCACCTTGGTTATCTCCTGCAAAACAAAAATCAACCTTTGTGGCTAGACCAATAAGCAACTTTAGATCCTTTATTGGGATAAATCATATTTGGTAAAATAGTGCCTTTGGGGACTCAAACTTGCGTTATCCGTTCTTTTCTCAAGTGAACAGGAAATGTATTGCGAATAATATGAGGATCCTTTCTTATATAGGGGCAGGTCTCTCTTACATGTCCCTTTCTTGCACAATGGTGACATATATGAGAGGTTCTTGACTAAACCAATATTAGAAACATCTGTAAGTATATAAAAATAATAAAGTAAAGAACAACAACCGATTAGCGAAAAAGGAAATCACATTATCCTAAATACCGTCCGCGAACAAATATCCAAAGGCTGACTCAGGCACAGTCATCCGCGGATGGAGAAGAATGGGCACGTGGCGGCCATGCCCACCCCCCACGAGTAGAACACGTGTCGAGTGACATACACCACGTGGCACGACATACAAGACTACCCGAGATCTATAAAAGCGAGAAACTTCACTAAAGAAGGGGACTTTTTCGGGAGAGAGGGAGGAGGAAAGGAGAAAGAAGGAGCGGATTAAGGCCAAGTGAACTTAGGGAAGAAATTTGAAGCAAGGAGAATTGAGAAAAGAAGTTGTACGCGTCACAAAGAATCTATTTCGCAGTAAAATCGAAACCTTTCATTGGACTTGCTCCGCGAATATAGACCTTGTTCATCCTTAGTTAAAACCTTCCATTAGAATTAAAAGTCTGTTGTTATTGATCCTCAAGATAATCAACGACGATAGGTAAACGAACCAATTTCCCGAATTGTCCGGAAACAACTCGATAAGGGAATAACATTTCAGACTCATAGTTATATTCCTTCCCGCGAAACAGGTTGGGCCGCGTCAATTATTTCGATGCGGGTCAGGTAAGCCCGTTGGGAATATTGGCCACCTCACGAGATAGATTTCCGGGTCCCACTAAAAATGGAGACCTCGTCGGATCGAACTTTTTCACTGGCGCCGTCTGTGGGAACCCCCTCACACTAAGGGGTTCTCTTTAAAAAAAGTTCTTTTTTTGGTAAAGTCTGACAAAGACCCTCAGACCTTTGAAAAAAGTTAGGGTCCGCGTCTGAACTTAGAAATATAAATTTTTTATGTGTAAAATTAAACTTTTGATTAACGACAGATTCACGACACTAAGAAGATGAGTGATAGCCAGAACAATCCAACCCAGGATATGAGTAAAGGGATTCACCAGGATCAGGAGGCCTCAAGCATGTATATCCCATTGACACCACCACCAAATCCAGATGACGAAATGGGAGATCAGCGCCTCAGTACCCCTCCGCATCATCATAACAATCAGCATGGACTGGAAGGAGGATACATACCACAGAACTTCTAGTACTATGAAGCATGTCGCGAGCAACCCAACCCCTTTCAGCAAGAGCAGTCTCAATACTTTTATTATGATCAGTTGGGGCAGAATCCGCGTCAACAAGGGAATTATCGACAGGAAGATGTTGTGAGCCTAATTAGCCATGTTTTACATTATCTTTTATATCGATTTCTGCATGCATTTCATGCATTTGGGCTTGAATGATACAAAATATGTGTAGTTTATGCTTAGTTGTTATATATGGAGGTCTACACAAGTTTTTGTCATATTTCGCAGAAATCGGACGCATTTTGGAGGTTAATGCAAAGTCATGGAGAAGCCAAGAATGGTGCAGCTGGAGAGAAGGCCAATTTCCGGTTTACATCGTTCTGAATCAGGCTGTGTTGTCTTCATGAAAGTTGTAGCCCTCGGAAAGAGCTTTCCAACAAATGGTCATATGCATCAATCCGACAACCGAGGCAGCGGGAAAGTGCGTTTTACGAACAGAGCTGGAAGCTGAGAAAAGAACTCGACGTCGACAAGAGTTGTCGACATCGACAAGTTTCCAAAACTCGACATGAGCACTGGAAGACGAAGTCGAGTTGACTGAACTCGAGACCAAAATGTTGTCGATGTCGAGGAAAGTTGTCGACATCGAGAAGACATGTCGAGCACTCCAGAAGCCGAGATCGAGGAGAAGTCCGAAGAGAAAGGAGATTACTTGCAAGCCAAGATTCGACGAATTCTATCCGAATCTATCAAGATCTATCCAAGAAGATGTCCACACATTAGATATAATCCTAGTCTATCTATTTTATTTAATTACACTATGTTATTTATTTATCATTAAGTTTTAGATATAGTTTTAGATAAAGATAGATATCTTCTTTCCTTGATTAACAAGGATTAGAAGCCTATAAATAAGGCCCTAGGGGGCTCAGTTTTATTCATTCCAAGTTACACACAATTAGTTAGTTCCATTCAGAGATACAGTTTAGGAGTTTAAGGTTTTTAAGGTTTTGGCTTTTTGCGAAAGTTGATTGCCAAGATTGTAAAGGCTTTGAATATAGTTAATGCAAGTTTCTTTTTATCAATCAATGTCTACAATTGCGAAAGGCGTGAGTAGTCCACCCACTTCTGGGGCTGGGGTGAGCCCGACGGTGGCCATGTGAGGCGATGCAATAAAGGTCAGATTTTTATGCGATTTGTCTTCTATCCCTATGAGCATGATTCTTTTGCGAGAGTTGAAGGTGATCCTTGTTTGTATTATTGAAGCGAAAGTGATCTTAATGCAACTTGGATTAATTATGTGAAAAAGGGTTAGTAACAATTAAGGTTTATGCGAAAGCCTCTATATTCCTATTTGTTAATAACGAAAGTTATTTAATAGAAAGCATGATCTTTTATGCCTTTATGTGTTACTTTGCATGGTTATCGTTGTGGGCATGGCCGCCACGTGCCCATTCTTCTCCATCCGCGGATGACTGTGCCTGAGTCAGCCTTTGGATATTTGTTCGCGGACGGTATTTAGGATAATGTGATTTCCTTTTTCGCTAATCGGTTGTTGTTCTTTACTTTATTATTTTTATATACTTACAGATGTTTCTAATATTGGTTTAGTCAAGAACCTCTCATATATGTCACCATTGTGCAAGAAAGGGACATGTAAGAGAGACCTGCCCCTATATAAGAAAGGATCCTCATATTATTCGCAATACATTTCCTGTTCACTTGAGAAAAGAACGGATAACGCAAGTTTGAGTCCCCAAAGGCACTATTTTACCAAATATGATTTATCCCAATAAAGGATCTAAAGTTGCTTATTGGTCTAGCCACAAAGGTTGATTTTTGTTTTGCAGGAGATAACCAAGGTGAAAGAGCAAAAATGGATTATTGATAGTGGATGCTCTAGACATATGAGTGGGAAGAGGTCTCTCTTCCATGAACTAAAGAAGCAATCCACTGGAACAATCACTCTTGGTGACAAAGGAAAGTGTGACATAGTTGGTATCGGTAGTATTGGGAGTGATCTTAACCACATTGTTAAAAATGTTTATCTTGTTGATGGTTTGAAGTATAATTTGCTCAGTGTTTCTCAACTATGTGATAATGGTAATGATGTTGGATTTAACAAGAAAAGATGTTTAGTGCGCAGAGAAGATACAGGTGAAATAGTTCTAATTGCCTATCGTTATAACAACATCTATGTTGTGAATGCTGAGCAAGTGGCACAAGGAAGCTTAACCTGCCTAAAGGCTTTGACGGGTGATCCAAAGCTCTGGCACAGGAGACTCGATCATGTAAGCCCACATACACTACAAAAGCTTGTGTCCAAAGGGCTTGTAAGAGGACTACATGAGATGGACTTCAAAGGTATTGAGATGTGCAAAGCATGCACACGAGGTAAACAAACACGTAGCTCTTTCAAACCCAAAAAGGTTGTAAGTACTTCTAGACCCCTTGAACTTTTACATATGGATTTATGTGGTCCTATGCGAGTCAAATCTCCCAATGGTAAAAAGTACATGCTTGTTGTTGTTGATGATTTTTCGAGATATACTTGGGTTGCATTTTTAAATGATATTGCTACTAAGAACACAAAGAAGAGGAACATGCAGGATCAGATTTTTAACACTGAGGAATTGGCCCAAGGTCTTGAAGCTCAGTCCAAAGCCCTTGACGACCAATCCAAAAGTGTTGAGACTTCGGAAACTGCTGTACCTGAGCCCAACATATCCATGGAGTCAGATGTACCACAAACCAATCTTGTTGATGTGACGAACCAGGGAGCTGAGACTAGCAAGAGAAAGTTCAAATACTCCTCATCACACTCATTAAAGGATATCATCTCTGACCCTACATCTAGTGTTCAAACTCGTTAGAAACTTAAAGATCTATGTGCTTTTGAAGCTTTTGTTTCACTTTTAGAACCAAAGAAGGTGGGTGAGGCCCTTCAAGAGCCAGACTGGATCATTGCTATGCAAAGTGAGCTTAACGAATTTGAAAGGAACAGAGTCTGGACCTTGAAGCCTAGGCCAAAGCATCAATCATTCATTGGCACACGTTGGGTATTTCGGAACAAGCTAGATGAGAATGGTAAGATCGTGAGGAACAAAGCAAGGTTTGTTGCTCAAGGCTACAATCAAGAGGAAGGTATCGACTACGAGGAGACTTTTGCTCCCGTAGCCATGCTTGAAGTCATTTGCATTTTATTAGCATTTGCATCTTTTATGGGCATAAAATTATATCAAATGAATGTCAAGTGTGCATTTCTTAATGGTTTCTTAGAAGTAGAAGTTTATGTGGCTCAACCCACAGGTTTTGAAAGTTTGGAATTTCCTAATCATGTTTACAAACTAGACAAAGCGCTATATGGTTTGAAACAAGCCCAAGAGCTTGGTATGAGCGATTGTCAAAATATCTTTTAGAAAATGATTTTAAAAGGGGGTTGATCGACACGACTCTTTTTATCAAGAACAAAGGAAAGGACATATTGGTTATCCAAATATTTGTTGATGATATATTATTTGGGGCTACTAACACATCTTTGTGCAAGGAATTTTCCGATATTGTGTGCAGTGAATTTGAGATGATCTTAATGGGAGAACTCAACTTCTTTTTGGGGTTGCAAGTTCATCAATCTAAGAGAGGGATCTTTGTCAACCAAAGCAAATATACAAAGGATCTCTTGAAGAAGTTTAAGATGGATCAATCCAAAGCAGCCAAGACACCCATGAGCTCAACCTTGTCCTTAGATCAAGACAAGACCGGGAAGAGTGTCAATCAAAAGATCAAAAGGAGTATCTAGGGATGATTGTATCTTTATTATATCTTACTGCTAGTAGACCTGACATCATGTTTAGTGTTTGCATGTGTGCTAGGTTTTAAGCTGACCCTAAAGAATCTCACCTCGTGGCTGTGAAGAGGATCTTTCGATATCTCAATGGCACTAAGGAGCTTGGCTTGTGGTACCCGAAGCAAAGAGATTTTACACTAATTGGGTATTCTGATGCAGACTTTGCAGGCTATAAGGTGGATAGGAAGAGCACGTCGGGATGTTGCCAATTCTTAGAGGCATCCTTGATTAGTTGGCACTCAAAGAAACAAAACTCAGTTGCTCTTTCCACTGTCGAAGCCGAATACATAGCCACTGGAGCATGTTGCTCCCAAATCCTTTGGATAGCTCAACAAATGAGAGATCTTGGCATCGACCTCAAAGACATTCCCATTAAGTGTGACAACACAAGTGCCATCACCATTACAAAGAATCTCATGTCGAGTTTTGGAAACTTGTCGATGTCGACAACTCTTGTCGACGTCGAGTTCTTTTCTCAGCTTCCAGCTATGTTCGTAAAACGCACTTTCCCGCTGCCTCGGTTGTCGGATTGACGCATATGACCATTCGCTGGAAAGCTCTTTCCGAGGGCTACAACTTTCATGAAGACATCACAGCCTGATTCAGAACGATGTAAACCGGAAATTGGCCTTCTCTCCAGCTGCACCATTCTTGGCTTCTCCATGACTTTCCATTAAGCTCCAAAATGCGTCCGATTTCTGCGAAATATGACAAAAACTTGTGTAGACCTCCATATATAACAACTAAGCATAAACTACACATATTTTGTATCATTCAAGCCCAAATGCATGAAATGCATGCAGAAATCGATATAAAAGATAATGTAAAACATGGCTAATTAGGCTCACAACAAACACCCCATACTTAAGCTTGTTTGTCCTCAAGCAATACTTTTAATTGTCATTCAGGGGAAGAATTCAAACTCTCAACATATTAGATTCATTGCCATATGTCCCTGCAATCAATTACCATCCTCGAAAAGGTACTAGTGTCATAGATCCATGCATGTGAAAATATATAAAAGCAACATCTACACACAAAAGGAGGGTTATGCACAAACAATTTTTATGTGACAAAGCATTGATAATCAAGAAGACTTTAATTTAAGCTCATGAAGGAGTAGATTGGTAAAAGGCTAAAAGGTGGGCAATTTCTGGCAATGTGGTGCTTTTATGATCCGGGGAAATGGAGTACTTTCCAAACTTTGAATTTCATACCACAATCTTTCTTCTATTTGATTCATCACCTTTTTCATATTGCTTTTTTTCAATAATAATGCTTTTACCTCTCTGACCTCAGCACTGCCTTCTCGCGAGTCGCAAACATGGGTGTCATGAATGGCCCCGGATACTTAGTGCGTCGGACTCCTCATAATGTGTCCCATCTCTCCAAACTATTATCTTAGAGAGTAGGGTCAATCTACCTTTATCTCCTGAGGTGATTGGATTTTTTTTTCACTCATTAAATTTTCCATATATTTCAAACAATTTCCTTCCAAACTCCAAATATTGATAATAATCACAACACAAACACCATATGATGATCTCCATAATGTAACATCATTCTCAACATAATCCCCGGATAAGGTAAAGAATGGAAATATTTAGATCATGTGGAGCAAATATTGAAATAAGGCATATTATGGCTTTTGTGATGCATAAGCATAGGTATGGCTAGGATTTTAAACATATGAGCATTATATGGAAATATAAAGTCCTCCATCATCTTATCATGCAACATGTCAAAAGCAATTTCAAATTTTACCTCCTTTCATGGTTTTCATAAAAATAATGCATTTCATTGTGACTTCCCTTTACTAGGCAATTTCATGCTATATCTCTAATGAATCCAATTTTGCATCGTCGAGTTCAATATAAGCTTCCATGACATTATTCAAAAATTTCAATGGGGGTCATTTTTCTCAAATTTTGGAAAACATGCATATAAACATATAAATCAATAATGCATTCCAAAATAGCCATGTAGCAATTCAAAGAAATAAATTCTAAATATGCACAAATAATGTCAAATATGGCAAATATGCATAAAATAAGCCCTTCCCCCACCCCATACTTAAATATTACAGTGTCCTCACTGTATAAAAAACAAGGGTAAAGAAAGAAACTCACAAGATAGGTGTGCAGATCTGTCGACATCGAGAACTTTCCTGCCTCCTGGATGATCTTCAGTGGGCTAACTCGATGTGGTTTTGTCGATGTCGAGTTCCTCCCCTCATGTCGACAAGACTATAGCTTTTTCATACCTGCAAGGTTCGTTAGAAAAGAAATACCTACAATAGTATAATCCTAAAAACAATGTCCAAAACCTAAAGCAAACAAAACAACAATGTCCAAAAAGTCCCAAAATATATATATAAAAAAAAAGGTCTATTTACATGCTCTAGATTTTATAGTCGCTAGGCCGACTTCCTCCGTTAAGCTCAAGGTGGCATCTTCAGAGCCCATGTAGCTTGGGCTTCGAACAAGACTCCATTTTTGTCTTTCAGCTGAATCCCTCCTGAATGGATCTCGTTTACCGTGAATGGGCCCATTTTCTTCTTATTGAATTTATTAGGAAACCAATGATCCTTCGATTTAGAGACATAGACCATGTCTCCTACTTCGTATTCTCTTGGATCGTCATCGGAAATCCTACATAAGCGCACATACCAAGGCAAACCTCTCCCATGTATAGATAGATCATTGATTGAAATAGGAGAAGAAAGATTCATACCTTGGCTTACCTTCGCAGAATCGGAATCGGGAACCACTGGATCTTGTCGACATCGAGCAGTGTTACTCGACATCGATGAAGTTGGCTCATCTGGTGGACTGCAAGTCGAGGAAGGAGAAGTCGAGGAGACCAAGATTTTGTCGACATCGACAAGATTTGTCGACATCGAGTTGTTCTCGACTTCCAGTAGATTCTTCGTTGATGAAGGTGGAGTCGAGGAAGCTTGGTGCTTGTCGATATCGACAAGATTTGTCGACATCGAGAAATTTTTCTCGACTTCCAGTGGCTTGCTCGACGAGGCTGGCGGTGGTTTTTGACCTTTGTCGATGTTGATTAAACTACTCGATCTCGAGAAGTTTTTGTCGACTACGACCCCATACTTAGTTCCTGTGTTCTCCTTGAGGACTGCCATGATCTCCTCCACCTGGACCTCCATATCCCTCTTTTCTATCTCTTCAGGGGTCATATTTCTGACCTTGGGTTCCCCGCAGGTGATGTAGCCAGCTGAGATAGATTTGACCTCTTCCATTGGACCCGTATGCCTTTCAGTTTTGTTAAAGGAATACTCAATTACTTCATCGCTGATATTGAAGGTGAGCACTCCTTTCCTTACGCTTATGTTGGCATCCACCGTTGCCAAGAATGGTCTCCCTAGAATAATTGGACAAGCAGGATCTTCTTGCATATCAATAATTAAGAAATCAGCAGGGACGAAGAATTTACCTACTTGCACTGGGACATTTTCTACCATGCCTGTTGGAATGACCACCGTGTTGTTGGCCATGTAAAGTCTAGCATCCACAGGCTCCAGGGCACCTATCTTAATCTTGGACCAAATCGTTAAAGGCATAATACTAACACTGGCTCCAAGATCACATAAAGCATTAATTCTGTATGGACCAAATCCAATAGTTATAGCAAACTTACCTGGATCCGGCCGCTTTTCCAGTATGTCCAGCTGGCTGCATTCCTCTGTAATTTCAGCCATTGATCGCTTTTTGCTCAGAATCTCCTTTAGGAATTTGACATAGGACGGCATTTCATTGAGAGCTTCTGTGAAGGGTATGGTAACATTCAGATTTTGAAGCATCTTGATGAAGCGCTGAAACTTTTTCTCTACTGGATCCTTTAGAGATTTCGTGGGGAAAGGCAGCTTCTTTTTCTGACTCGGAGCCAGAACAGACGTCGGAGGCGTTGCAGACTTCTCGACATCGATTTGAGACTTCTCGACATCGACAAGTTCCTCGACATCGACAACTTTCCTTGATGTCGAGTTGTTGTTCAGTGCAGAAGTTGGTCGATCAGGGCTATCCTCGATATCGAGAAGTTTTTTATCGACATAGACAAGATTCTTGTCGACATCGAGTTGTTCTTCAGTGCTGTCCTGCTGCTTTCCGACCTCTGGCTCTTGCAGTTGATGCCCGCTCCTGAGTTTTACAGCAGCTATGTGTCCAGTCTTTCCCTTAGGATTTGGTTCTGTTTGCCCAGGGAGCTTGCCGGACTGTCGTGGGATCTGCGCAGAAATCTGTCCTATCTGCGTCTCAATTCCCCTTTTCCAGATGTCCAGTTCTCCAAATTTGGCGGTGATGTTCTGGAACTGGTTGTTGATGGTCCCTTGATTTCGTCGCATTTCCTCAAGGACTAGCTGCAGATCATCCTTCCTTTGATCCCTTTCTGGATGTCCTGGAGCTCTGTAAGGTGGAGGATTCCTAGGGGGACCTTGGTTTCATTGCTGTTGATAAGGCCTTTGATCCCCCATATAGCGATTGGGCCCTCCTGCGTAAGCTGCATCCTCATGATGTTCTGCCATCCTGACTTGCTCTGTATGTGGGCACTCAGTAGTGGTGTGCCTCTGTGATCCGCATTCGATGCAAGGCTGGTTGACAGACAGATATTTGACTTGCTTGAGGAGCTTCTTATTCTGGTCTATGTAGTATTGTTCCCTGACATCTGGGTCAATCTCCTTTGCTGGCTCATAAAGTGGCATAGATGGTGCTGGCCTGGCGCAGGAGTTCTCATCATAGTTTGACGTAGCTCCATACTTGTTGTCATAGTTGGTGAGCTTGTCCAGCACACCCCAGGCGTCAATTGGTGGCATCGTTAGAAACTCATAGCGAGTGTAATGGTTGATTCTGTCCTTGGTGCCTTGATCAAGAGAGTTGAAGAAGATCTCTTGAATGACGTAGGGTGGTTGTCCATGAGTAGGGCAAGATCGCAGAAGTTCCTTGTAGCGCTCCCATGCCTTTGCCAGCGGTTCCCCTTGCTTCTGTTTGAAGGCGGTGATTTTCTGGCGGAGATATGCTGTTTTGGCGGGTGGGAAGAATTTATTCAGAAATTCTTGCTCTACTTGGGCCCAGGTTGTTAGTGATCTTGCTTTCAGCCCTTCCAGCCATTTCAGTGCAGGACCAGCGAGAGACCAGCGAAAAGCTTTCATCTTGACATATTCCAGCGTGGTACCTTCAGCAAGAGTACGGCACATGTCAGAAAAGTTGGTAATATGCTCAAGAGGACACTCATTAAATCTGCCATAAAAGGCATTATTTTTAAGCTCTATAAGAAATTGAGTGCGAATTTCAAAAGAGTTATCAGGGATCAGAATCGCTGATTCAGGCACGACGAGAGTGGGATGCATATAATCCTCAGCAGTGGTTGGATATTGGGCAAGCTCAGCTTCTGCTTGCCTTGCGCGTTCAGCTTCTTGCTCCCTTGTTGCCCTCTCAGCGGCGAGAGCAGCATCCCTAGCGGCTAGATCCCTGGTGAGCCTAACGATCAGCTGTTCCTGTGTCTCCGCAGCTGACATGGCTCTTTGTAGTTTAGCTCTGATGTGAAATAGGCGTTCCGGTTCGTCTAAGGCGTCAAACTAAGGTGTTTGACCAGAACGACGCATACACCTGCAAACTAACTCAAAGAAACAGTGAGAACTGACTACCTAAGGCGCGATTGATTGCTTCCCCGGCAACGGCGCCAATTTGTCGACTAGGCAGGAGTAAGTCAAGTATAGAATAGAATATGGTTTAGAACGACTCCCCTGTCTCAGCAAATAATTACAAGACTTCCTCCCGTTGTAATAAGAGAAAAGTCAGGATCGAATCCACGAGGAAGCACGTCAGCAGTTCTCAGGTAGCTATCAGATTCTCACAACAGCAGCAGAAAAGAACAGAATAACAGAAGCAAAGATAGAAGCAAACAAGCAAAGGCAAACTACTCGACAGAGACAACAAGTAACTCGACCAAGCTTTGTCGACACGGAAGTCCTCGATATCGAGAAGTACTCGACACAGAAGGCAAATCGACAAGATGTTCTCGACACAACAGCAGAAGTCGACAACAGCAAAAGGGAAGGAACTCAACTCCAACAATCTCCTCGACGTCGAGTAGATAACTCGATGTCGACAAGTTTCTCGAGGTCGATAAGAGAAGAAAATTAAATGCAAATGCTTTTCGAACACGGAACACGAATTTCGATGAAATAAATCAATAAACTAAAGACTTCCAAAGCTAGGGTTTCAACACCACAACAGTAACCATGCAAAGTAACACATAAAGGCATAAAAGATCATGCTTTCTATCTAAATAACTTTCGTTATTAACAAATAGGAATATAGAGGCTTTCGCATAAACCCTAATTGTTACTAACCCTTTTCACATAATTAATCCAAGTTGCATTAAGATCACTTTCGCTTCAATAACACAAACAGGGATCACCTTCAACTCTCGCAAAAGAATCATGCTCATAGGGATAGAAGATGAATCGCACAAATATCTGACCTTTATCGCATCGCCTCACATGGCCACCGTCGGGCTCACCCCAGCCCCAGAAGTGGGTGGACTACTCACGCCTCATCGCAAACTCAGACATCTTTGATGTAAAAGAAGAAACTTGCATTAAACTAAATTCAAAGCCTTTACAATCTTGGCAATCAACTTTCGCTGTAAGCCAAAACCCTAAAAACCTTAAACTCCTAAACTGTATCTCTGAATGGAACTAACTACTTCTCTCTGAATTTGAATCTAACTGAAATTGAATTAATAAAACTGAGCCCCTAGGGCTTTATTTATAGCCTTCATTCCCTAGCTATTCTAGGAAAGAAGATATCTATCTATATCTAAAATTATATCTAAAAGCATAAAAGATAAATAAATGGAATTAAATAAACTAGATAGACTAGGATTATATCTAATGTGTTGGGTCTTCGATAGATCTTGATAGAATAGGATAGAATTCGTCGAATCTTGGCTTGCAAGTATCCAATCCCGCTCGGACTTCTCCTCGATCTCGGATTCCGGAGCTGCTCGACATGTCTCCTCGATATCGACAAAAGTTGTCGATGTCTAGAAGTTTCTTCGTCTGGTGCTCGTGCTCGACGTCTAGAACACATGTCGAGTTGATAACTCCTCGATGTCGACAAATCTTGTCGATATCGATAACTTTCCTCAGCTCCCAGCTCTGTTCGTAAAACGCACTTTCCCGATGCCTCGTTCGTCGGATTGACGCATATGACCATGCGTTGAAAAGCTCTTTCCGAGGGCTACAACTCTCATGAAGACATCACAGCCTGATTCAGAATGATGAAAGCCGGAAATTGGCCTTCTCTCCAGCTGCACCATTCTTGGCTTCTCCATGACTTTCCTTTAAGCTCCAAAATGCGTCCGATTTCTGTGAAATATAACAAAAACTTGTGTAGACCTCCATATATTGCAAACAAGTGTAAACTACACAGATTCTGTATTATTCTAACCCAAATGTATGCAATGTATGCAGAAATCGATATAAAAGTAAGTGTAAAACATGGCAAATTAGGCTCACAACAGAAGAGCAGTATGGAAATTTTGATAGATATAACAATGCGTACGATAATCCCGGCAACTGGAACTATGGTTTTCAGAATCAGGAAATATCGCGCCAGACATGGAAGAATGATCAGTGGCACCGAGAGAATAAACATCGACGTGGAGAATGGTCAACAGATGTTTCCACCTCTACAAAATCCGACTCGGCGGAAAAGAGAAACGAAAACGCACCAGCGGTTTTTCCATCGGTGTTTACCCAGGAAATTTGTTCCGCGACAGTACCAAAATGATGGAGAGATGTGAACCTCATGAAATATGATGGGATGACTGATCCTGAAGATCATCTTTGCCACTTTACGACTGCAATGGGAATAAACGAATATAATGATGCCATGTTGTGTAGAACGTTCCCTTCAACCTTAACAAAGATCGCGCTCACCTGGTTCACAAACCTTCCAAAAGGTTCTGTAACTAATTTTACCCAGATGTCCCACATTTTCACGTCCTATTTCGGAAGTGTGCGATCGAGAAAGAAGACCATGCTCGACCTGAATTCCATTAGGCAAGGAGCTGGGGAATCCTTGGGACACTTCTTTACTCGCTTTACCAGCATGGTAGTACAAATCGCCAACTTTAATCATGAATCGGCAATCATCATACTCATGGGTAATTTAGCAGAAGGAGACTTCAAGACATACCTGTTTCGGAAGAAGCCAACTAGTTACGATGATTTAAGAGAGCGAGTGTCAAGGCAGATTGAGGCAGAAGAAGCAGCCGCGTCCAGCTCTAAGGCAAATACAGGGAATCCAGGTCTCTTTGGGAAGCTTACTGGAAAATTCAGAAAAGAGAAAGCAAAGCCGCCCAGACATCATTGAGAAGCAGTAGATTTTCATCCCCGCCACGATGAAGTGCATATGAATTCAGAAAGAGGGCAAGGATCTCGTCACAGGGAAGATCACCCGCGTTCCTATCATCCGAGAGATAACCGATATGAAAATCGTGATATGAGATCTCCACCAAGAAGGGAGAATCAACCTAACCAGAGGCCACATTGGGAGGACCGAAACCCCAGGTTTGACGACTCTCATAATCAGCAGGACCGATATTTCAGGCAACAGGATCAGCATAGAGATCCCCCTTTCCATAACCGGGGAAGGGGGAGGGGAAGAAGAGGACGCGGAGGAAGACACAACTATACGCATGCAGTCCAGAGATTTGTCAATCAGAGAGAAGCTCGAAATCCAGAAGCAGGCCAAATACCGAAACCTGAGGGTTTCATCAATACCCTCGCAGGAGGCTTCTCCATGGCAGGGTCCAGTAGATAGGAAAAGAGAAACTACGAAAGAGAAGGAATGCAGCCTCCGTCCACGTCAAGTAGAAGAATTTCTTTTGCACAACATGAAAACATTTCCTTTTCCCCAAAAGACGCTGAGGAAGTAAGGATGCCGCACTCAGACCCTCTAGTCATTCATGCTCAGATAGCCGCCAAGACAGTGAAAAGAGTGTTTATTGATACTGGATCGTCAGTTGATATCCTGTCGTGGGAGGCTTTTTCTCAAATGGGGATATCCGCAGCATCGTTGAAACCTTATTCAGGAACGCTAATCGCGTTCTCAGGAGGAGAGGTACAAGTAGCAGGCACGATCGAGCTTACAGTTGTTTTGGGGACAGGCCCAAAAAGACGCGTGGAAAATATTGTATTCACAGTAGTAAAGATTCCTACTGTATACAATGCCTTGCTGGGTCGCGTCTCGCTCTATAAATTCCAGATGGTAGTTTCAATCTACCACTTTGTGGGAAAGTTCCCTTTACCCGGAGGAGGAATTGGCGAGGTTCGCGGTCAGCAACCAGAAAGTAGAAGCTGTTACCTAACTTCTATCAAGAAGAGCTTAGAAGTGATGTGTATTTGTGAAAATTGTGAATCCGTGGTCGGGGACAACGATTCGACAGAACTTTCGGAGGCTGAACTAGAGGTGAGGCCGACAGAAGCAAAAATATCAACCACGGATGAAAGAGTTTCATACACACCTTTCCCAAACCCCAAAGAAAGTCTATTTGGGACAGGCACTGGAGACAGTAGAAAGAGTACGAGTCCTAGAAATCATAACGAAGTCAAGAGACATTTTTGCATGGACTCCGCGAGATCTGCTAGGGGTCCCACCCGCGATAGCTTTGCATACCTTGAGAATTCGTCCAGGAACAAAACCTATAGTACAAAAGAAGAGAAAGATGGCTCCTGAGAAGGCTGTCGCGGCAAAAGAAGAAACTGATAAACTTTTAGAAGCAGGGTTCATAGAGGAAGTAGAAGACTCAGATTGGCTCTCAAATGTGGTTTTAGTGAAGAAATCTAACGGGAAATGGAGGATGTGCATCGACTTCACTGACCTTAACAAATCCTGTCCCAAGGATAGTTACCCATTACCGTCCATAGATGAACTCATCGATGGGACTGCGGGTAATAAGGTCCTTAGTTTTCTTGATGCTTACTCTGGATACAATCAGATAAACTTGAACCCTTCGGATAAGAAAGCTACTACCTTCATCACCAACCAAGGGATATTTTGCTACTGCGTCATGTCTTTCGGACATAGGAATGCAGGAGCTACATTTCAAAGGGCGGTTGATAGGATCTTCCGTGATCAGATTGGTAGGAATGTATCAATTTATGTGGATGATATCGTGGTCAAGAGCGAGAGGGCAGAGGATCACGCGGCAGATCTGCATGAGACTTTTGATTCCCTTCGCAGAGGAGGTTTGAACTTGAACACGGAAAAGTGTGTCTTTGGGGTTGATTCTGGGAAATTCCTTGGTTTCATGGTTAGCCATCGAGGAATTGATGTGAATCCTGAAAAAATCACGGCAATTCAAAACCTTCAACCACCGCGGACGATCAAAGAATTGCAGTCTTTAAACGGAGCAGTAAACTACTTAAGCCGTTTTTGCTCCTGCCTGGCGGACAAGTCATTACCTTTCTTTGCATTACTCAAGAAAAAGGGACCGATACAGTAGACTCCCGAGTTACATAAAGCATTCGGAAGTTTGAAAGTGTTCTTATCAACACTCCCCAATCTCCATCAACACGAGAAACAAGAAGCTCTACATCTATACCAGTCACTTAAGAACGTCACCATCAGTGCAGTTTTGACGCGAGAAGAAAAGTATCCAGTTTATTACATCGGTCATGTGCTACAGGATGCTGAAACGCGGTATGAGCCAGTGGAGAAACTGATTTTATGTCTGATACACGCGGCAAGAAGGTTGAGGCCATATTTCCAGGACCACCTTATCCGGGTAAAGACTTACTTGCCAATGCGCCAAATCCTCCACTCCCCATGCTTATCGGGGAGAATGATGAAGTGGACAGTCGAACTGATAGAATTTGAAATCGAATATACCCCGCGGAAGGCAGCTCTGGCACAGGTTTTAGCCGATTTTATAGGCGAAACCAGTTTTGAATTGAATGCTCAAACAGAAAAAAGTAAATGGACGCTCAGGGTAGATGGTGCAGCCAATAAAGATGGATGTGGAGCTGGGGTTACCCTCACAGCACCCGATGAACGACAATACAATTTCACCTACAAATTAGACTTCCAAGCTACAAATAATGAGGCAGAATACGAAGCCCTGCTCGCAGGACTAGAAGTAGCTTTAGTGAAAGGCGCCAGGCAAGTTTCAGTTTACACCGATTCGGAAGTAGTGACGCGACAGATAACAGAAGAATATGAGATAAAAACCGGTTTAATGCCTGATTATCAAAGAAAGGCACGGGCGTTGTCAAAAGCTTTCTTGAGTTTTTGCCTAACGGCTGTTCCCAGAAGTGACAATCAGCAGGCAGACGTACTGGCTCGGTTGGGAGCTGTTATGTCTGAGGAAGTAGGTAAGGAAGTGATCCTCGAAAGGATGAATAGTCGAAGACTTATCCAAGAAATCTACCAAGTGCAGGGAATTGAAGCGGAAGATTGGAGAACGCCGATCGCGGACTATCTGGGAAAGGGCGTCTTACCAGATGGAAGAGACGCTGCAAAGAAAGTAATTGCAAAATCTTCTCGATTCACCATCAGAGAGGGGAGGCTGTACAAGAGAGGCTACTGTCTCCCAGATCTATTGTGCATATCAACAAATGAGGGAAGTCTCGTTGTAGAAGAATTACATGATGGAGTTTGTGCGCACCATCAAGGGTGGAGAGATGTTGTGGCCAAAGCAACCAGGCTAGGGTACTATTGGCCAACTCTGAAGCGAGATGTTCAAGTTTATATCCAAAAATGCGACGCGTGTCAACGATTTGGAAACTTGATCCACCGCCCTTCCGAGGTACTAAAGAGTATAACTGGTGCTTGCCCTTTTTCTGTTTGGGGAATGGACATCTTAGGTCCATTTCCTACTGCCCCTAGCTAGTTGAAGTATGTGTTAGTCTTGGTTGATTATTTCACAAAGTGGGTAGAGGCCGAAGCAATGGGATTAATAACCGCGGAAAAGGTGAGGAGATTCATGTGGAAGAATATTGTCTGCCGCTTCAGAGTACCCGACTCGATAATCACAGATCATGGACCTCAATTCGATTGTGAAACGATCAGAGATTTCTGCGCCGGTTTAGGCATAAACCTCAAAATTTCATCTGTGGCCCATCCGCAGACGAACGGGCAGGCGGAAACAACCAATCGACAATTACTGTATGGGATACGAAAGAAACTCGGGAACACAACAAAGGGGCGGTGGGCGGAACTACTACCTTTAGTACTTTGGTCCTACCGCACGTCTACAAAGACTCCTACTGGAGAAACCCCGTTTTCTTTAGTCTTTGGTATGGATGCGATCATCCCTGTTGAAAGATTGGTTCCTTCAGCGCGAATAATAGCATACAACCAAGAAACGAACAATGAACCATTAGAACTCGAACTCCATCTCATAGAAGAACACAGGATGACAACAGCTTTAAAAGAGCAACAATACAAGAGGAGGCTATCTAAATATCGGGACAGGCGGATTCACCCACGACATCTCAAGGAGAGGGGGATTTGGTGCTCCGCCAAGCTACCTCTAGAGGGAAAATGGACCCCAACTGGGAAGGACCTTATGTGATCGTGAAAGAAGTTCAAGAAGGAGCGTACAAGCTCAGCACCCCTGAAGGTATCGTTCTGAACAAGACTTGGGATGCTGATAATCTAAAAAAGTACTATGTGTAATCACCAAATAGTTGTATGAAACAAAAAGCTTAGTCGCCCCCGCAAAAATTAAATAAAGCGGTTAGAGGGCGCTTTTTACTATGTTTAGCACCCAAGGAATTTCTTGCAAAAAGTCCTGGGCCGCTGGAGCTTGGCTCCACGTCAGGTCTCTGATCGAATCTGCATTCTCAGAGACGATATTTCATATAAAGTCCTGGGACGCTGGAGCTTGGCTCCGCGTCAGGCCTCTGATCGAACCTCCATTCTCAGAGACGATATTTCATATAAAGTCCTGGGACGCTGGAGCTTGGCTCCGCGTCAGACCTCTGATCGAATCTGCATTCTCAGAGACGATATTTCATATAAAGTCCTGGGACACTGGAGCTTGGCTCCGCGCCAGGCCTCTGATCGAATCTGCATTCTCATAGATGATATTTCATATAAAGTCCTGGGACGCTGGAGCTTGGCTCCACGTCAGACCTCTGATCGAATCTGCATTCTCAGAGACGATATTTCATATAAAGTCCTTGGACGCTAGAGCTTGGCTCCGCGTCAGACCTCTGATCGAATCTGCATTCTCAGAGACGATATTTCATATAAAGTCCTGGGACGCTGGAGCTTGGCTCCACGTCAGGCCTCTGATCGAATCTGCATTCTCAGAGACGATATTTCATATAAAGTCCTAGGACGCTGGAGCTTGGCTCCGCGTCAGGCCTCTGATCGAATCTGCATTCTTAGAGACGATATTTCATATAAAGTCCTAGGACGTTGGAGCTTGGCTCCGCGTCAGGCCTCTGATCGAATCTGCATTCTCAGAGACGACATTTCATATAAAGTCCTGGGATGCTGGAGCTTGGCTCCGCGTCAGGCCTCTGATCGAATCTGCATTCTCAGAGACGATATTTCATATAAAGTCCTAGGACGTTGGGGCTTGGTTCCGCGTCGGACCTCCGAACAAAACCACAGTCTCAGGAACAAAGTTTCACTTAAACCCTAGAGACGTTAGAATTTAGCTCCGAATTGGGATTGTCATCGAAGCTCTATTCTCAAAGATCAAATCCAACACTCTAAGATCCAAACCCCGCGTCGGATCCCTGTTTAGGACAATCTAGAAATGAAAGATATGGTTTTCATAAACCTTCCTGGAACACCCAAAGCTTTCTAATTTTCGAAGGAAATCGTGGCTATAAATCCACCATTAAACATAAAATAAAAACAACCAAGGATGAAATACGATAGCACATTCAAAAGGGTTGACAATTTAAAATGAAAAAACAAGCGCCCATCAGCTCATGTCCGCGGAGCCCAAGCCGGGATGAGACGAGTTCTGCCTTGACTCAGGCGAAATCCGTTAGAAAGAGGACCTTCTGACTCCGGAGAAGCCCACTCCGCATCTACCTCATCCCCCACAGCATCTAAGATCTGGACATCGAAGCGATTTCCCCCTTTGTGGATAAAGGTTAAAGAAGAACCAATGTTGGTGCTGTGTGACTCGGCGAAATCATTCCAACCTCCCCTTAAAAAAGGAACCCTATAATCTCCGCGTATGACTTCCACCGGGAAGTCTCGAAGAATCCTGGTTGACAAAAGAACGCTCCTGGGGAGATTTGGCCCAAGTCTATCTTCAAAACATATTGGTAGAGACTAACAAGGGACATATTTTAAAGAGTGTTAAAGGAAAAACCAACCTGATAAAAGAAAAATTCAGCAATTTAGGAACTAACCAAGCGGAGAAGTTGCTTAGGAAAACTGATTCTCTCAAAAAAGGACCAAGGTGAACTAACAGGGGAAGGCATGACAAAAGCGCGCAACGAGTCTAGGTGTCCTTTCCCCCATACTCTCTTTTATAGAGCGCATAAACAATATTGGACACGTGTCGTAAAAAGAAATACGGAGCAAATAAGTTCGAAAGGTCAAATCGTTGAGCCAAAAAACCACAGGTGTCATGCATGAAATAAACAGTAAACACTATTTCTGAACCTCTTAGAGATCCCATGAGAAACGCGTCATGATGAATTAACCTCGAAAGACTAAAACCAGTCATACCAGTGGCATGCATGCACTTTGAACTCTCCAGAAATAATTATTAAAGGCCTCGTGAACAACAAAATTACAACCAATCTAATAAAGAAGCTTAAGGCTTTATTTCATTATGAAAGTACAGTTTAAAATCCATTTGAAGCTACGTCGCGGAGAGAAGGATCATCATGTTGGACTTCATGATTACCCCCGTGTGAATCCACCACCCGAACCTCGAAACAAGCCTCGCTCATGTGAGTAAAAATCATAGAAACCCCCCGTTCAAAACCATGCGATTCCACAAAATCTTTCCATCCGCGGCCAAGGTAGAGAAGACCACCGTCACGTCGCTCTATACAAACCGGGAAATTGTGCAGCAGAAAAGAGGAAAGTAAAACCTGGCTAGGAACAGCATCCGCGTACGCCTCCTCAAACCAAGTGGTAGCAGCTAAAAAATAGAAGAGAAATATAAGCCAAAGGGAAATTTTCTAAAGAAATTGAAATTCAGTATAATTAGCTCACCAACTGCAAGAACTGTTCGGGATAATCAATCGCTTGGAAAAAGGCCCATCGTGGTTCTGGCCCAAAAACCCCGTCCGCCCTAAATGATAGAGGAGGAATTATGATGGATCTCCGCATCTCGATGAAATTAGAGGGAAACAGTAAAGACCCTCTTATTTGTATCATCAATCACGAGGGAACAGTTGAACAGGAAAAAGAAGAATTGCATGCATAACACACAACAAGTGACACAGCCACCAAGGGCATGCGTCTCCCTTTCTCTAAAAACAAAGTTAACCAGAGAAGAGTCTTTTCTGAAAACCAGTAAAAGTGAATTACAAAAAGAAAAAGAAAAATTACTTTTCGATAAAAAGCGATAAAACCAAGGACAGGAAAGCCTCACGCAGTGAGTATAAAACCCGCTTGGGTATCCATAAATGGTGAACATCCTAAAACAAGATGGATCCAAATCTACCGCCTAGGGCTTTTTATAGAGTCATTATGAGGGAGGAACAACTTCAAACACTTCGACTCCCCCTCATCTATGTTCTAATCGACGAGGATGCTCACACTCAAGCCAGACTCTGGTCCCGCTCCAACCAGGAACACGAAGTGAAAGTGGATAGGGATGAAGATGGCCTATTCTGGCTGACTCAGGGATGGGGCGACATTACACAAGCAAATCGAGTCAATGTAGGATCAGCTTTGATTTTCACCTATATGGGTGATTCCATCTTTGAAGTCGACGTTGTCAGCCCAGACAGCGAGGAAAATGGAGAGGCAGGACGACCTTAAGTTCCTATCTTGTCCTTCGTGTCGATATCTCTAAAATGATGTAACAAGTTTAAAGGGATCTAACATCTGAGAAAGGTTTTTGTACGATGTTTCATATTATGAATAATAAAAGATCCCTCTTTCTATTTTATTTCTAAAAACACAAGAACACAATAAAGAGAATCATAGATTCCCTTTTTTCTTTATTTTACGAAAGCTTATATCGAAAGATCAGTTTACAAACTCCCAAAGCATAACGCGGAAACAAGTCAATTAGAACTGCATGATGAAGAAACCGAGTCCAAAGTGACCTCGTGATCATCCTCAATTTCACGACGTGGACAGACTTGGAAGGAAACATTACCCTTATGGAAAAGCATCATGGCACTTCCTATTCCCAGGTGGTGAAGCATAAGAAACTCGTCCCAACCGTTGTCAATCTGAAAAAGACCATTCTCACTCTAGGATACAGCCACTGGAAAATCACGAACAAGATACGTTGAAAGAAAAGCCCACCGAGGCGGAAGAGGCCCATATTCAGCTTCAAATTGAGGAGGCATGACCTGCATACCAATAAAATCAAGACCTAATATAGGTAACCCAAGCTCTGTTGAAGTAAAAATAAAGGAAACTCACTAGCCGAAAAAGCTGCTCCACACTCTCAATCTTTTGAAAAAAAAAAGGCCCAATGATTAAAATTTCCTAAAGACATAATACTTACAATGGCACGTTCGGTTTCCAAAACATGAGAGGTGGAAAAAGGGATAAAAATTAAGGCTTTAAAAAGGAAAAATCTTCCCTGAAGAATAAAGACAAGTGGTAAAAGACTTCAAACATTCGGACCGACCCTTTCAACACTTGGAGAGGTCGGAACATAAATATATGGATATTTACTGCAAGCAAAATATACAGTCGATACTAGTATTTTGTCCAAAGAGATCTTCAACCCATATTCTCAAAACAAAGGAAGTATCTCAATGAAATACCAAAAAACAGGAAACCACATATAGGTTCCCAAGTCCTCAAAAGTTTCATCACAAATACTGAAAAATTATAGATTAAGGGGCATCAGCCGCCTTCTCCATTTCTTCTTCCGCGTCTTCAACATCTTCGTCCTCAGAGTATGAATCCTTTGCGGCCATCTCCTCCTTCGAAAGCCCCAGTCAGCGCTAACCATACTAGGCTCGAACTTCTCCAGGGGAACACCAGGGTTCAAAGCTGAACGCATGACACTCTGGTTGATCCCCACGGACATTCCCTTCCGGAAGTAGCTGAAACACCTGTCCTTTAAGATACTGGAACCTTTCGGAGTCTGGAGACAAGCTTTGGCAATAGAAGACATGAAAAATGTGTCAGCCTCAGTCTTTATCCACTCAGAGGACAGATGGGCCAAACCCTCCGGACTCTGAAGCCATTGGAGAGCCACTTCTTGACCTGAACGCGCCTTAAGAAGATCAAGTTCTTGTCTAGTCATAGATGCTTCTTCGCAAAGGATAGATAATTCCTCCTCCAGCTTGTCAATGCTGACTTGCCTAGGCAAGAGAAGTTCTTGAGAACTCTTATCCATTATTTCAAGCTCTTTGACGCGTGAGGTGGCAGCATCCAAAGAAACTTTCAAATCATCATGTTTTTTTCTGTAAAATTGCCATGGCTTCCTTCTGTGACTGCACCTCCTCATGGAGATCCACATACCTCTTTCGGAACTTCTCCACCGAGGCTGGGTCGCCAACAGTATTCCCCATAATCCGCAGCTGATGGGACAACTTCTTAATCTCCTCATCTTTCTTTTTGAGACTCTCTTCGCCATACACCATGCGCCTTTCAACGTCCGGTTGGATCACCCTCAGCTTAGTCAAGAACAATAAAATCAGAAATCGTACTGCGTCAAAGTACTACAAAAGGAAAAGCAAAAGGCAGCTGACAAAATGAACTTACCCATTGAATAATACGATCAAAGTTGGTCGAAAGGGTAACAGGATCCAGGCGACTAATATACCCCTGCTCCGGAAGACAACGTTTTTTAGCCGAAAAGGCAAGACCTTGCAGATCAATAAAGTTGAAACCAGGAATGGGAAATTCATGGAGAGTCGCTTCACCCTCTAAAAAGAGTCCCCTTTCATCCGCGTTTGAAGGCCCAACAGCGACACAAATTTTCCTTTTCTTCGATTTGGAGGCTTTAGGGGCAGGAGAACGGACGCGCTTTTCCTTAGACGCAGGAACCTGCGAAGAGGGCCCTACCAAAACACCTGTCTCCTCCGCGACACTCATCTCAACGGATGGTGCCACTTCTAGGGCTGAAGGAAGAGCAGAAGGGTCATAAACCACCAAGCTTGTCTTTTTCTTCTTTTCGGACCTGGCTTTATTTCGCTTCAAAAGTGAGTCCAAATCCATTTTATCTAAAACACAAAAACCGTTCACGATAAGTCATCCGTCAAAGAAAGACAAAACATGAACACACAAATTTATACACCAAGAAGAACAATAAAACAGAAGAACCACCTAGTCGCGGATGAGGCAAACTCAAGCCGGCCATCTCAAGACGAAACGCGGATAGCATTCTATCCCATGGAAATCTAGGAGTATGAGAAAACGATAGCTTGAACTGAGAAAGATTGGAATTTTTTGGTTTCATCACAGAGCAAAGAAGCCCCGGAACAGTTCGACAATTAAAGCCTTTCCCAGATCTATCGCGGACCAAAAACCACTTGTACTTCCAATTCGGTTTGCTAGACAACCTTTCCATATACCCACAACTTGAGTTGCACTGGTAAAACCTTGAATCCTGAGTCCCCTTTTTTAAAGAAAAGATACTGGACATTAACTTCAAAGAAGGAGCGACACCAATTTCCTTACACCTCATAACAAAACCGGTAAAAAACATCCAACCATTAAGAACGATCTGAGCAGGACTCAAATTATACTCATCCAAGAACTTCGAGAAAAAAAGGATGCAAGGGAAGTCGGAAGCCTTGAGACAAGCTAGCTGCATATACAACCAAACAATCTTCATAAGCGTCTAGGCAACCACCTCCTTCCTCGGGAATACAGAATTCTACACCTGCTGGCCAGGGAAAGACTTGCGAAAGAGCATCAAGATCCTCCAAATTCAACAGAGTAGTGCAACCCCTCAACTTACTCACAGGAGACCTCCACGGATGAATCCTATCGGTCACAACTGGTGGACGACTGGATGGAGGCGGAAGAGGTTTAAAATCCCCCAGGAAAAGGCAAGTATCTAGATCCTTTAAATCATACACATGGGTGTCTAAATCGGTCAAATTCTCTTTAGAACGGGTCTTCTTCGGATTTTCTGCTAAACCAATAGGGGGAAGCTCATAAGGAATCCAAACATCCTCCGCCTCTTGATCCGCAGACTGAGAAATAGATGAAGGCCCCGCGTCCACCGAAGAACTAGCGCCTGACTCATTCACGTCCCTTGGACTTTCATCTCCCGCGCGTCCCTTCGAAGAAGAAGAAACTGTGTAAGGAGAAGAATAGTAATCAGGGTCAGAACGCTTCCGGCGCCTTCTCACCTTAATAGGACTACCAGTAGGACCAACTCGATCTGGATTAGACGCGGATGTGGAAGAAGATGACTCCGACGAAGAATCATCAGAGCTAGAGGAAGAACTCCCAAAAGAGGAAGAAAGAGTCTCTGGGGCCGGACGCGCCTGAGAGGATGAAGCAACACCGCTTCTCCATCCTTCACCTCTCTCAAAATCTTCTAACAAATCACGCTCCTCACCGAGACTAGCCATTTCTAAAGAAACTAGAAGAAAATCGTATGAAGTTTCACTTACACAAAGCGAAATCTCATCCAAAAACACATTCAGAGACAAATTTGCACCCGAGATTACGATCTAAATGTCAAGAAGTTAAAAAACTTATCGGAGAAAAATCAAGAATAGCTTAGAACAAGAAAAATACCTTGAAGAGTTGAAGAAAACCGCCGGAAACTTCGAGCAAACAGCCGGAACCCTAGAAAACCGCCGCCGGAAAACCAAGAGGTGGATAAGGATAAAATCTCTAGAAAAGCAGAAGAAGACAAGTGTGGAGTAAAAAGAAAACGGGACGAGGTAACTTATAGGAAATTACTGACGTTTAGACTTCCGAGCATAATTGGGCCTAATGGGCCCAAATTGGGCCAAAACTTGGAAAAGAAAAGACCCACCGCCTCTAAGTCAGAACTATAGTAGTAACGAAACTACAGATGTTTTCTTAAGGAATCTTTATCGATCCGCGTCAATCCCAGGTTGGAATCAACTCGGCCCGAGGAGCTGTGACTAAACCAATATTAGAAACATCTGTAAGAATATAAAAATAATAAAGTAAAGAACACCAACCGATTAGCGAAAAAGGAAATCACATTATCCTAAATACCGTCCGCGAACAAATATCCTAAGGCTGACTCAGGCACAGTCATCCGCGGATGGAAAAGAATGGGCACGTGGCGGCCATGCCCACCCCCCACGAGTAGAACACGTGTCGAGTGACATACACCACGTGGCACGACATACGAGACTACCCGGGATCTATAAAAGCGAGAAACTTCACTAAAGAAGGGGACTTTTTCGGGAAAGAGGGAGGAGGAAAGGAGAAAGAAGGAGCGGATCAAGGCCAAGTGAACTTAGGGAAGAAATTTGCACTACTAGAATAACGTTCATAGACATCGGGTATAAACCGATGTTAATCAAAAAAAAATTCGACGTGTTAGTGGGTGGTGTTAAAGATCCCAACTTTACAACATCGGTTTATACCCGACGTCTTTAATAATTTATAACATCGTTTTTCTTTTTTATAATGACTTGAATACATGAGTAAAATTACGTTTTGATTTATTCACCTAATGTTAAACCGTTATTATTTTGCATTTCTAGTCATTTGAAGGTTTGTGGGACATCCCAAAAGTTCACATTAACATCGTTATTTTTTTATAAACCTGATGTTTAACATTGATATACACATCGGTTAGGAATTATTCAATTTGTGCATACTCTTTTTTCATATTTAATTCTTTATATTATTTTATATAAATATAATGGACCATATTGAATATTTTAAAAATCAATGTTATTTATATATTTTCAAATCATTTTTTAATATGAAAAACGATGTTTTGATATTTTGTAACATCGTTTTGTATCGCAGTTTTGATATATACTGGGTTTTAGAAATCAGTTTCTATCTTTATAATCAGCGTATATATAAAGATAGACATCGTTCCTTTTCTCTCGACTCTGATGTTTTTCTCGAATACACCAATCACCAAATACCCCTATTGATCTATATTGCATCCTGTTTTGGCTAATAGAAAATTAAACATTGTAAAAGATCAACACATAAGTAATGAAAATTAAACATTTCATGCCAAACACTTCTCTTAATTTCCATAACAGTTCGAAATCTTAAAGGGAAGTGAACTTTTTCCAGCTACATACAAATTACAAAGGCACCTACTGAACTACACCGCATTTACGGAAATCGGAAAAGGGATGTGAACTTTTTCCAGCTACATACAAATTACAAAGGGACCTCCTGGACTAAAGTTTCCAAAATAGAGTGAGTTTCTAAAACAACACTCTGCATAAAAAAGCTTTGTATCTTGTCAGCGAGACCAGAAACATCCCAATTAGCGGATAACAGCATATGCATCAACCACCTGTAAAAACACAGAATCAAAGTTCTTACTACTTCCCCCCTTCCCCACAAGATAATTGCTACTAGATGCAGAAAATTAGGTGATAAAGAATACACTATATTTCTCAAGCAAGGAGATTATAAGTTGAAATATTTCACAATAGCAGAAATCCCTGAAAATCATCCGAGGAAGGTAATATTCATTATGCATCAGGAAATTTATAGCTTGCAAAAAAGGGCAAAAGATAAAAAATACTAACAGTTATGTCTTTCTCCTCTTTGATCTCCTTGCATACTTGTACTAATAGTGAGTCCAGCTTCTGCGGAGTCTGAATCATGGCGTCAAGCACCTGCACAAGAGTATTTGTACAATTCAAAGAAGCTCTCCAGAATGCGTTATATTTAGAATGGTTGCCTTGCTCAAAACCAGGAAGAAAAATTTTATGATCCTTTTCCTCCTCAATTATGAAAACTTGATATAGTCAAGTCAGTGATGACATAAATGATAAAATCTTAAGCAAACAGATGTTAGAATGATTACCTTGTCTGGATCCTTCTCATAGATCCCATAAAATGCCTCCAGCAACCCCTCTCTGATATTTGGAGTGATACTGCATAGGGAGAATGGAGCGCAAATAGGCTAGTTAGATCACCATCCAGATGCATTACTCAAAACCAGGAAGAGAAGGTACTAGGTTACCTTCCCATCATTCCAAAATCATAGAATATCAGCCTTCCACCATTCACATCATCAACAACAATATTTCCAGGATGCTGCCAAAGAAAATAAGTCAGCATGAAAAAATAAGGTGAAAGCACAATTTTGCGAGGAGCTCCTAGTGGACTTAAGTCTGTTTGTTTTGTTGTGTTGATTACTTGTAATGAGATGATAATGTATGAACATCATAATCGATGAAAATGACATTTTGGATGTTGGGTTGGATTAATGAAAATGAATTTTTGGGAAAATGTTGTGTTTTGGAAATAATTCCTTATTCATAACACAGATTATTGAACATAATTCCTTTAATAAATAAGATGTCCATTACAGTGAAGAATGAAGAAGTGACCCTAAGCATCCAGGGATATCCTCAACAAAAAAAAGGAAAAGGGAAAAAGTTATATGTTGACTCGAACAAAAAGACTTCTGATGACAAGATTACCAGACAATGATACTGTCACAACACAGTTAAAAGAACAACTAATCGTAAATCTAACCTTGGTAGCCTTTTATTTTCTATTCACTCCACAAATCTGATGCAATGCAATAATTCAATAGACTTTCAAATAAGCCTGTTTCGAGTTGAAGCCTTCCTTCTAGGAGCATATGTTTAATAATTTATATATTGAACCATTTTAATAGTTAAAGCTCAACCATCTTCACTCACATCTGATGTCCTTAAAATTCTTTTCCAGACAAGTTCAAGCCTTGCATTGTCCCAAAATCCTAAATACAAACAAGATCAACATAACGAATAAAAACATACGGGGTCTGCATGAAAGAAACCATGAGAAAGTATCTGCTCCAAGAAAGACTCAACAGCATATCGACCCAACCTGCATGAGGAAAGCCCACTAACTAACAACTCTAGTGAAATATTTTGTCTTCAAATAACTAATTAAAACAAATTGTGAGATAGCTACCTTTTACGATCAACTCCCAACTCATCCAATGCTTTAATTCTGCTTATTTTAATCCCTGGCACATACTCCATTGTCAGAACCTAAGAATCAAAATTTAAATACAAGAGTTAAAGACCCAACACGATATATAAAAACATAATGCTTAACAAGAGATGCAAACCTGTGGTGTAGTGTATTCCCAATAGATTTTGGGAACCTTCACATAATCCATGCATTGGAAATTACTCGCAAATAGTTCAACATTTGCTGCTTCCTTGGTATAATCAATTTCCTATAAATTCTTCCACATTTTTCTTGTTAAAGAAAAGGATCAACTACCTACATCTTGAGCTGGTTAAAAATTATGAAGACCATAAATACTTTATTTGTTACAACTCCTCCCTACTTCCAAAAGCCACTGGCTCTGTTCAATAAATCTCTTTATCCAAATCACCGCAGCTCAAGAGTTAAATTAGCTGAAAATTTTCCATCAACAAATTCTCCCTAGCAGCACAAGTCACAACAGCCCAGGAGCATCTTCATAGCCTCTCGAAACCATATTTAAAATGCTGAAAATTGTACCCTCCCATTAAGTAAAAACCAGAAAAAAGTCTCACAAGACCCACAAATCCAGCACATAGCTCTATACATTACAGTGTACAATCTAAAAAAACACCACCATAAAGAAAAAAAAAACACAAAGTGTCCTCTATTAAAAATCAGCAAGTAACCAACAACTTACATTTGACAATGGTCCTCTTCACATACATAGCTTTGCATTAGTTGTCTGCATTTTGGTATGGCTATGTCGCACTTATGAGCTGCTGGCCTCAAACACTTCTTGCAAAAACTACACTTGAACAAGACTAAATAATTAACCATTCTTACAAGTTCATGGGGCATCAAATTTTTTAGAGAACTAGCCCTATAATATTGCTGGCCAAATTTACCTGTACGTGCCCATAGGTGTTGGTACTTGGCTCAAAGCATATGTCAAGGAAAATCTGAACATAAACAAGAACACAGACACATGAAAATTAGTTAATCTTAACCGAATAATCGAAATGGATATGCGCCTCTACAACCGTCGCTTCTTGAAAAATTAGGGTTAATCTCAACCGAATAATTGAAATTGAAATTGGTGAATTTCAGACAGAGCAGATCTATACCTTCTTGAATTCGTAGGAGGGAGGGGGTGAATTGAAGTTCAGACCGTTTCTTCTACTTGGATCCTCTATCCGGAGTGTCCTCAACGACGAGGCTAGCAAGAAGAAGAGCCTCTTCATCCCAACAGGCCATGGCGGACGGATTTTTGTGGTCTTTGAGGTGTACAAACGATCTGAGAAACAGATATGGAATCGGAGAGGGTGGCAGATGACGGGCAGTGGCGGTGACGACGGTGGTGTTGATATTAGCTCCGGCGAGCGACCCCTTCTCAATCTGATCTGGAGAGTGGAAGGGAGGGATAGGCGGGGGATTTGGGGGAGGGTTGGTAGATTTGGTGGTGGCAAAGATCCTGACGATGGAGAAGGAGGAGGAGGAAGCTCTAGCATGGCGGCGAGGGTTTTGAGAGAGGGAGGGTTAGAGGGGATGCATTCAAAGAAGGAATGTTTCCAAAAGTATTTCAGTATATTTGAGCGGGTTTTCAAATTTAGATAACCCTTAAAAAATTTCCAAGTGTTGGGAAATTTGGGATATGCCCGCCCTAGATGCCCGGGATTTGACTTAGTTTAGATTTCAATTCCGCGCCTTACTTTTTTTTTTCTAAAAAAACACTTTTCACATCGGTCAATGAAATAGGGCGATGTCTATTTTGTTTTCAACATCATAAATTTACAAACAGATGATAAAAATCTATTTAACATCATGCGTTTTTTTTACCGATGTTAATCATCCGATGTCTATGAACACAATTCTAGTAGTGTTGAAGCAATGAGAATTGAGAAAAGAAGTTGTACGCGTCATAAATAATCTATTTCGCAGTAAAATCAAAACCTTTCATTGGACTTGCTCCGCGGATATAGACCTTGTTCATCCTTAGTTAAAACCTTCCATTAGAATTAAAAGTCTGTTGTTATTGATCCTCAAGATAATCAACGACGATAGGTAAACGAACCAATTTCCCGAATTGTCCGGAAAAAACTCGATAAGGGAATAACATTTCAGACTCATAGTTATATTCCTTCCCGCGGCACAGGTTGGGCCGCGTCGATTATTTCGATGCGGGTCAGGTAAGCCCGTTGGGAATATTGGCCACCTCACGAGATAGATTCCCGGGTCCCACTAAAAATGGAGACCTTGTTGGATCGAGCTTTTTCAGTTCTGCTTCCTTTTGCCTTCACAAAAGTGGTAATGTGTTGCTTCTTTAAAAACCTCGGGTTGTAGCCAATACCACTTTTGTTTAGAGAACTTTGTTGCTCACCCAACATCCTATCAAGAGTGCCCTTGGACTTGGTAAAACTTACGAGGGTTGTCTGTTGGTCTTGAATCTTCTTATTCAGGGAGATCTTCTTGCTCTCTAAGTCATGATGTTCACTTCTTAGAGACGAGAGATCTTGATTGAGTTCAGATTTCTCTGATTCAAGAGTCTTGACTTTAATGTCAAGACCCGAATAAGAGGTTTCAAGACTTTTGACCCTCATTGACAGTTCCTCAATAGCTAGGGAATGAAGCCTATAAATAAGGCCCTAGGCGCTCAGTTTTATTCGTTCCAGTTCAGATTCAATTAGAGAGAGAGACAAGTAGTTAGTTCCATTCAGAGATACAGTTTAGGAGTTTAAGGTTTTTAGGGTTTTGGCTTACAGCGAAAGTTGATTGCCAAGATTGTAAAGGCTTTGAATATAGTTTTATGCAAGTTTCTTTCATCAATCAATGTCTGCGATTGCGATGAGGCGTGAGTAGTCCACCCACTTCTGGGGCTGGGGTGAGCCCGACGGTGGCCATGTGAGGCGATGCGATAAAGGTCAGATCTTTTTGTGTGATTCATCTTCTATCCCTATGAGCATGGTTCTTTTGCGAGAGTTGAAGGTGATCCTTGTTTGTGTTATTGAAGCGAAAGTGATCTTAATGCAACTTGGATTAATTATGTGAAAAAGGGTTAGTAACAATTAGGGTTTATGCGAAAGCCTCTATATTCCTATTTGTTAATGACGAGAGTTATTTGATGGAAAGCATGATCTTTTATGCCTTTATGTGTTGTTTTGCATGGTTATCCTTGTGGTGTTGAAACCCTAGCCTTGGAGGTCTTTTAATATATTGAGTTTATTTCTGTCGGAAAATCTGAGTTCTGTGTTTCGAAATTCTGCAAATTTAAAGTTTCTGTCTTTTTTTTCCAGTTTTTGTGTTTACCTGTCTTGTCGATCTCGAGTTGGGTTTGTCTTAGTCGAGTTGTCTTTCTGTTTTCTCTTGTCGATTTTTACTTTCTGTGTCGAGTTACTTTCTGCTTTACTTTTCGTTTGTTGCTTTGCTTTTATTTCTGTTTTGCTTTATTTCTTTGCTTTTATTTTAGTTGCCCTTGCCGGGATTATTTGTTTCTATTTTATTTCTGCTTCTGCTTGTGTTTCTATGCTGTTCTGCTGCTGTTGTGAGAATCTGATAGCTACCTGAGAACTGCTGACGTGCTTCCTCGAGGATTCGATCCTGACTTTCTCTTACTACAACGGGAGGAAGTCTTGTATTTATTTGCTGAGACAGGGAAGTCAGTCTGAACTTTATTCTATATTTATTTCAATACTTGATTTACTCCTGCAACAACAAATTGGCGCCGTTGCCGGGGAAGCAATCAATCGCGCCTTAGGTAGTCAGTTCTCACTGTTTCTTTGAGTTAGATTGCAGGTGTATGCGTCGTTCTAGTCAAACACCTGAGTTTGACAGCTTAGACGAACCGGAGCGCTACCTACACATCCACTCCAAACTCAAAAGGATCATGTCGGCCGCTGAAACACAGGAACAGCTGATCGCTAGGCTTACCAGGGAACTAGCCGCAAGGGATGCCGCTATCAACGCTAAAGATGTTGCTATCGCCGCTGAGAGAGCAGCAAGGGAACAAGCACAAGCTGAGCTTGCCCAGGATCCAACCACGGCAGAGGACTACATGCACCCAACTCTCGTCGTGCCTGAATCGGCGATTCTAATCCCTGAAAACTCTTTTGAAATTCGCACTCAATTTCTTATAGAGCTTAAAAATAATGCCTTTTACGGCAGATTTAATGAGTGTCCTCTTGAACATATTACTAACTTCCATGATATGTGTCGTACTCTTGCAGAAGGTACAACTCTGGAATATGTCAAGATGAAATCTTTCCGTTGGTCGCTCGCTGGACCTGCACTGAAATAGCTGGAAGGGCTGAAAGCAAAATCGCTCACAACCTGGGCCCAAGTAGAGCAAGAGTTTCTGAACAAATTCTTCCCACCTGCCAAGACAGCACATCTCCGCCAGAAAATCACCGCCTTTAAACAGCAGAAAGGGGAACCGCTGGCAAGGGCATGGGAGCGCTACAAGGAACTGTTGCGATCTTGCCCTACTCATGGACAGCCACCCTACATCATTCAGGAGATCTTCTTCAACTCTCTTGATCAAGTCACTAAGGACAGAATCAACAATTATACTCGCTATGAGTATCTGACAATGCCGCCCAGTGACGCATGGGGAGTGCTGGAGAAGCTCACTACCTACGACAACAAGTATGGGTCTACTGTAACTTATGAAGAGAACCCATACGCCAGGCCAGCACCATCCATGCCCCTCTATGAGCCATCAAAGGAGATCGATCCAGATGTCAGGGAGCAATACTATAGAGACCAGAATAGGAAGCTCATCAAACAAGTTAAATATCTCTCTGTCAACCAGCCTTGCATAGAATGCGGATCGCAAAGGCACACCACTCCTGAGTGCCCACACACAGAGCAAGTCAGATTGGCAGAGCACCATGAGGATGCAGCTTACGCAGGGGGACCCAATCGCTACATGAGGGACCAAAGGTTTCAGCAACCACAATGGAACCAAGGAGCCCCTAGGAATCCCCCGCCCTACAGAGCTCCAGGACATCCAGAAAGAGACCAGAAAAAGGATGATATACAGCTAGTCCTGGAGGAGATACGGAGGAACCACTCAGAAACTAGGCAATCTTTCAACTCCGTCTATACTCAAATGCAAGGTGTCAACTCTAGGCTTGGGGAAATTGATATCTGGCGGAAAACAGTTGATACACAGATTGGTCAGCTAGCAGCGGGAATCCCCAGACAGTCAGGAGCACTCCCTGGATCTTCAGAACCAAATCCTAAGGGAAAGACTGGACACGTCGCTGCTGTAAAACTCAGAAGCGGCCATCAACTGCAAGAGCCAGAGGTTGGAAAGCAGCAGAACGACGAGGAACAGCAAGTCGACCTCGACGAGACCGTGGTCGATCTCGATAAGGCCGTGGTCGATCTCGACAAAGCCTTCGTCGACCTCGAGGAGAAAATTCCAGAATCCTCGACTGCACCCAATCCAGTCGATCTCGACGAGACCCTTGTCGATGTCGAGGAGCCCTTGGTCGAGAAATCTGCAGCAACTCCGACGTCTGTTCTGGCTCCGACTCAGAAAAAGAAGTTGCCTTTCCCCACAAAATCCCTAAAGGACCCAGCGGAGAAAAAGTTTCAGCGCTTCATTAAGATGCTTCAGAAGCTCAACGTCACCATCCCCTTCACAGAAGCTCTCAATGAAATGCCGTCCTATGTCAAGTTCCTGAAGGAGATTCTGAGCAAAAAGCGATCGATGGCGGAAATCACAGAGGAGTACAGCCATCTGGACATATTGGAGAAGAGGCCGGATCCAGGTAAGTTTGCTATAACTATTGGATTTGGTCCATACAAAATTAATGCCCTATGTGATCTTGGAGCCAGTGTTAGTATTATGCCTTTAACGATTTGGTCCAAGATTAAGATAGGTGTCTTGGAGCCTGTGGATGCTAGACTATACATGGCCAACAACACAGTGGTCATTCCAACAGGCATGGTGGAAAATGTCCCAGTACAACTAGGTAAATTCTTCGTTCCTGCTGATTTCTTAATTGTTGATATGCAAGAAGATCCTGCTTGTCCAATTATTCTAGGGAGACCGTTCTTGGCGACGGTAGATGCCAACATAAGCGTACGGAAAGGAGTGCTCACCTTCAACATCAGCGATGAGGTAATTGAGTATTCTTTTAATAAAACTGAAAGGCATACAGGTCCAATGGAAGAGGTCAAATCTATCTCAGCTGGCTACATCACCTGCGGGGAACCTAAGGTCAGAAATATGACCCCCGAGGAGCTAGAAAAGAGGGACATGGAGGCCCAGGTGGAGGAAATCATGGCAATCCTCAAAGAGAACACAAGGACTAAGTATGGGGTCAAGATCGACCAAACCCTAGTCGATCTCGACAAAACCAAGGAGCCAGCTTCGTCGAGCAGCGAACCAGACAAGCCGAGTCTACTCGAGGTCGACCACACCCTTGTCGATCTCGACCACCGATCGGGGAGCCCAGATCCTGCTTCCTCGACGCCGCAGCAACCAGACGGACAACCCTCGTCGATCTCGACAAGGCTTGTCGAGGTCGACCAGCACTCGGCACCACCAGAGCCATCTTCCTCGACGGCACCTTCCTCGACGATGGTGACTCCAGGACCAAAGCCCTACTCGACCTCGAGTAGGCTTGTCGAGGTCGACCACCAAGCGGCGCCACCAGACCCTGTTTCCTCGAGGAGCAAGCCACCAGAGCCAGAGCCCTACTCGACCTCGAGTAGGCTTGTCGAGGTCGACCGGACTTCTTCGTCGACTTCTGCCTCTTCGACCAGGACACCACCAGAGCCTGCAGTCTCGTCGATCTCGAGGAGCCCTAGTCGAGATCGACCAAACACCGTGGTGCCCGATTCCGTTTCCGCAAAGGTAAGTCAAGGTATGGATCTTTCTTCTCCTATTTCCATCAAAGATTTATCTATACATGGGAGAGGTCTGCCTTGGTATGTGCGAATGTGCAGGATTTCCAATGATGAGCCTAAGGAGTATGAAGTTGGAGACAAGCTCTATGTCTCTAAATCAAAGGATCATTGGTTTCCCAACAAATTCAACAAGAAGCGGATGGGACCTTTCGTGGTGAACAAGATCCATTCTGGAGGATTACAGCTGATGGACAAAAATGGAGTCCTATTTGAGGCCCAAGCTACATGGGCCCTGCAGATGCCATCTTGAGCAATAATGAAAGTCGGCCTAGCGACTATAAAATCTAGAGCATGTACATAGACTTTTTAGGACATTTGAGACTTTGTTTTTGTTTTTGCTATTATGGGTATATGTCTTCTACTTTTTCAGGTCAATGGATAGAACCAAGTTACATTAATACTCGGACTAGGAGGTGCTCCATTCAAAATTTTGCGGCTCTGCACTCATGTCTTGTGAGTTTCTTTCTTTACCCTTTACATTGTTTTTTTTATACAGTGAGGACACTGTAATGTTTAAGTATGGGGTGGGGGAAGGGCTTACATTATGCATATTTTCCATACTTGACATTATGTGTGCATTATTTCTTGGAATTGCTACATGGCTATTTTGGAATGCATTATTTATTTATGTGCTAATATGCATGTTTTCCAAAATTTGAGAAAAATGACCCCCATTGAAAATTTTGATTAATGTCATGGAAGCTTAAATTGAACTCAACGATGCAAAATTGGATTCATTAGAGATATAGCATGAAATTGCCTAGTAAAGGTAAGTCACAATGAAGTGCATATTTGCTTGAAAACCATGAAAGGAGGTAAAATTTGAAGTTGCTTTTGACATGTTGCATGATAAGATGATGGAGGACTTTATATTTCCATATAATGCTCATATGTTTACAATCCTAGCCATACCTATGCTTATGCATCACAAAAGCCATAATATGCCTTATTTCATATGTCGCTCCACATGACCTAAATATTTGCCATTCTTTACCTTATCCGGGGATTATGTTGAGAATGATGTTACATTATGGAGATGTTATATGGTTGTTGTGATTGTTATCATTATTGGAGTTTGGAAGGAAATTGTTTGAAATATATGGAAAATTTAATGAGTGAAAGAAAATCCAATCACCTCAGGAGATAAAGGTAGATTGACCCTGCTCTCTGAGATAATAGTTTGGAGAGATGGGACACATTGTGAGGAGTCCAAAGCACTAAGTATCCGGGGCCATTCATGACACCCATGTTTGCGACTCGCGAGAAGGCAGTGCTAAGGTCAGAGAGGTAAAAGCATTATTATTGAAAAAAAAAAGCATTATGAAAGGTGATGAATTGTATGGAGAAAGAATGTGGAATGAAAATCAAAAGTTTGAAAGTGATCCATTTCCCCGGATCAAAAGCACCACACTGCCAAAAATTGCCCACCTTTTAGCCTTTTACCAATCTACTCCTTCATGAGCTTAAATTAAAGTCTTCTTGATTATCAATGCTTTGTCACATAAAAATTGTTTGTGCATAACCCTCCTTTTGTGAGAAGATGTTGCTTTTATATATTTGCACATGCATGAATCTGTGACACTAGTACCTTTTCGAGGATGGTAATTTATTGTAGGGTTATATAAAAATGAATCTGATATGTTGAGAGTTTAAATTCTTCCCCTGAATGACAAATAAAAGTATTGCTTGAGGACAAGCAAGTTTAAGTATGGGGTGTTTGTTGTGAGCGGAATCTGCCATGTTTTACAGTAACTTTTATATCGATTTCTGTATACATTGCATTCATTTGGGTTTAAATAGTACAGAATCTAGGTAGTTTATGTTTATTTGCCAAAATTATGGAATCTACACCAGTTTCTGTTTAAATCGCAGAAATCGAGGCATTTACAGCAATTCTACAGAAGGTCGGAAAAGCTCGGAAAAACACTACAGAAGTCCAAGGTCAAAGCAGCGGAACAAGTCCAAGAGACGAGAGGCTACTCGATCTCGAGTAGGCTTACTCGACCTAGACGAGCCATGGCTGAGCGGCCTTGGTCGAGCAGACCATGATCGAGCGAGCCAGCCAAACCGAGCTCCGGACCCTACTCGACCTCGACAAGCCCTCGTCGAGGTCGACGAAGCCTAGACGCCCACGTCCGGAGTCGACGAGGAGAAGCTGTCCGAGGACGAAGCCGAGGACGGCCAGGAGACTCGCTGCCGCGGAAAGGAGGATCCGCTGCCGCGGACAAAGCCATCCGCTGCCAGCGGAAGAGCCAGCTCGTAGAAACGGAAGAAGACCCAACTCGATCTCGACGAACTCTTGTCGAGATCGACGAAGACCTTGAGACATGTCCGAGCATGTCCGAGCCAGTCGAAGCACACCAACCCGAGGAGACCATGTCGATGACCAGCCTTACTCGAGATCGACGAGGCCAACTCGAGGTCGACGAGCACCAGTGAGCCAGAGTCCGAGCCACATCGAGCAGAGTCAAGCCAAGCCGAGCCACCCAACTCGAGGTCGAGGAGACCTTGTCGAGGTCGACTAGACCCAGATTCCAGAAGCTGCTCGACGAAGCCTTGTCCGAGTAGGATTGGAGTTCCTTGATGTCGAAGGCGGAAAATTCTATCCGAAGTTGCTGAAATCTATCCGGATCTATCAAGTTCTATCTATGGAAGGCGGAATCTATCAAGATGAAGACATGTTACCTAATTAGTTTTATCTTTTCCTTATGGATTTATTTCCATTAAAACATTTATTTATCCTTAAGCATTTTAGATATAAATTTAGATATAGATAGGAGATTCTATCCTTGAATAGCTAGGGAATGAAGCCTATAAATAAGGCCCTAGGGGCTCAGTTTTATTCGTTCCAGTTCAGATTCAATTAGAGAGAGAGACAAGTAGTTAGTTCCATTCAGAGATACAGTTTAGGAGTTTAAGGTTTTTAGGGTTTTGGCTTACAACGAAAGTTGATTGCCAAGATTGTAAAGGCTTTGAATATAGTTTTATGCAAGTTTCTTTCATCAATCAATGTCTGCGATTGCGATGAGGCGTGAGTAGTCCACCCACTTCTGGGGCTGGGGTGAGCCCGACGGTGGCCATGTGAGGCGATGCGATAAAGGTCAGATCTTTTTATGTGATTCATCTTCTATCCCTATGAGCATGATTCTTTTGCGAGAGTTGAAGGTGATCCTTGTTTGTGTTATTGAAGCGAAAGTGATCTTAATGCAACTTGGATTAATTATGTGAAAAAGGGTTAGTAACAATTAGGGTTTATGCGAAAGCCTCTATATTCCTATTTGTTAATGACGAGAGTTATTTGATGGAAAGCATGATCTTTTATGCCTTTATGTGTTGTTTTGCATGGTTATCGTTGTGGTGTTGAAACCCTAGCCTTGGAGGTCTTTTAATATATTGAGTTTATTTCTATCGGAAAATCTGAGTTCTGTGTTTCGAAATTATGCAAATTTAAAGTTTCTGTCTTTTTTTTCCAGTTTCTGTGTTTACCTGTCTTGTCGATCTCGAGTTGGGTTTGTCTTAGTCGAGTTGGCTTTCTGTTTTCTCTTGTCGATTTTTACTTTCTGTGTCGAGTTACTTTCTGCTTTACTTTTCGTTTGTTGCTTTGCTTTTATTTCTGTTTTGCTTTATTTCTTTGCTTTTATTTTAGTTGCCCTTGCCGGGATTATTTGTTTCTATTTTATTTCTGCTTCTGCTTGTGTTTCTGTGCTGTTCTGCTGCTGTTGTGAGAATCTGATAGCTACCTGAGAACTGCTGACGTGCTTCCTCGAGGATTCGATCCTGACTTTCTCTTACTACAACGGGAGGAAGTCTTGTATTTATTTGCTGAGACAGGGAAGTCAGTCTGAACTTTATTCTATATTTATTTCAATACTCGATTTACTCCTGCAACAACAATATCCTAACAAGTCTATGCAACAATCTAGATGGTATAATGTGTTTGGCAAAACGATGTTTCTAAGTAGATTTAGTGAGTGGGTATATGTATATGGAGCTGGATATTTAGGGTCTGTTTGGTAGGAGGTAGGAAATGACTTTTGTAGCTTTGAAAATATAAAAAAGCTAGTAAGTCCCTCATACGTTCTCTCTTGTTGTGTCCAACCCAATTTCAATCCCTTACCAACCCTCCCTTTTCTTGTGATTTCACCATTACAAAAGTCTTAGATACAAAAATAATTCACATTTGCAGCCAAAAAATTATTTTGATTGTAACCCGTAGCTTCACCTTTTAATCACACTAAAGCCTAAAGAGGCCAATTCCAATCCTTAATTGCCCTTTGACTTTCGGTATAGCCAACGGTTGTTGATGGGTGTTGTTGATTAACTTATTTGAAGGGGTGGTGGTCGGCCAACGATGGCAAGAAGAGGAAAGGGTTGTGGTGGGCAGATGTGGCGGGGTTGAAGTGGCGGTGGTGGACGGGCGGAGTGACCATGGGAGGACGGAGGAGATTTTGGGGTGGTTGTGTGTTGGGAACACCAATTTTGACTGACCGGTTGGGAAAAAGGGTCCATTACTTTTGGGTAGTGCATGGAAATTAGGGATTGGTGGGTTTTGATCTCCTTCTTCATGTTCTTTGTTTGGATTATTGATGGTCATGGTGCCACACTACTCATCATCACTCTCTCAATATCGGTCAAACTAGAAATAAGAAGTTGAAAGGGGACAAAGTGGTTGGTTGGGGAGGCCGAGCATCGAAAACTAGAAAGAGAGATGTTTTAGGCTTTGTTTGGAGCAACAATTAGCTTTTCAAAGTTTGTGATTTTGATATTATATAGTGTTAAATGACATAAATATAAGATTTTAGTTTAATTAGCTTTTGGTATCATAACTTTTCATTAGCTACTCACAGAGCTTATGCTTTTTTTATTCACAAATTTCCATTGGCTACCCTAACAATTAGGTTTACCAAACACTATAATAGCTTATTAACCTATATTTAACACAAATAATCCATAGCCTTAGTTTAAGCTACCCCATCATTTACCCTTTTACCAAACATAGCCTTAGTTTATTTGTTAAGAGCTTCCAATAATTTATAAATATTACAATGTTTACCCATATAAAAGTCCAAACTCACTTATTTCAACTAGAATACAAGTTTTGTGCGCGAGGAAAAGTGTTCCAAAACCTCAAGGTCACCCGATAAAAATCTTAAAACCCATTTTTACCATGCCAATTAAGCTAAACCACATGGTTATCTTAATTCGATTTTAAATCGTGCAAATGTAGTGAATTTTAAAAATTGAAAATTTATAAAGTTAATTTATCTACATTTTTATTAAATAAATTGAACCCACTATTTTGGGAAAAACAATTGTGGTTTTTGGGACAAAAGGGTGTATTTCCACTACAAATTATAAATTATAGGTATTAAAAATAAATTAATAATGAGCTTATTGAATTGAAATTTTATTATTATTATTATTATTATTATTATTATTATTATTATTATTATTATTATTATTATTATTATTATTATTATTATTATTATTATTATTATTATTATTATATTTAGAGGTTTATGAAATATTATTTAATTAAAATTTTTAATAATTTTCTTAACCAATCTTAAACATTTGCCTAAAAAGTTTCAATTTAGTATAAATTATTTTAAAAATAAAATCTCTTATTTTATTTTTCAATTTTAAAAATAATTTAGACTAATCTTCTATAGGGTTTTTTTGCTAAGTGGCCATTTTGGATCCAATTTTTAAGTCATAGGCCACAAGGGTGGCAATATTAGGTAATAGGCCATTTTTTCCAATTTTACCCCTACTCTTATTTCTATCTTTTTTTCACCCTTCCGTGTCTACCCCCCATCTGTTTGTTTCTCTCTCTCGTCTGACCTCCCGCCTCCGATCTGGTGGTGCGAAGAAGCCCGACGACGAATCTCGCGCCTCCGATCTCGCTCCTCCTCCTCCTCCTTCCTCCGTCCCATTGCTGCCGCTCCCATCTCCGTCGTCCAATCTACTCCCCGCGCCATCAACTCCTCCGTCCTGGCGCGCCGATGTCCGTCCTCCGTCCCGGCCTGCAGATGCCTTTATCTCCTCCAGATCGGCGACGTGGGAGAGGAGTCCGAGAGCTCGAGAGAGAGAGCACGGAGATATCACCTCTCAGATCTGGAGGCAGAGGGAGCACGGAGATCTCGATCTCCATTAACGTGGTCGGAGAAAACGTCTTCCTCTCCGGCAATGGAACCACCGCAACAGAACTTGCAAGAGGTTGAGGAAGATCGAGGCGCCATTGATGCATATGGCGGCATCAGTGCCCATCCAAGGAAAAAGTGTGGACTGTAGGCCATTCTGGAAAAGAAAATTGAAAAGCAAATTGATGCAGATGATGAGTTGCCGCCATTGATGCAGATGCAGATCGAGGTGCCATTGATGCAGATGGCGTATTCCGGAAAAGCAAATTGAAATCAATTAATGTAGGCAAAGAAATTCGAAGCAATATATTAATGTAGGCGAAAGAATTCAAAGCAGGTGATGAGTTGGTGATAGTGATACATACATGTAAACATTGTTTCCTTGCCATTTAATAAAGAAGATCAAAGAAGATTTTTTTTTGTTCGGTAGGATATTTTTTTTAATTTAAGAATTGTGTTTGTTCTATAAAATAATTGAAGGCATGTTAATTTGTATGGATGCAGATTAAAGTGGAAAACAGTGACATCCCATTATGCAAATTCAATAGGCAAATTTACATATAAAATTTGAATTTTTACATAGACACTATAAAAACGGGGTTATAGACCCTGTCATCACTATAAAAATAGGGTCATAGATACTGTAATCAAAGGAAAGCATTAGGTTAAGGGAAACACAAACCTTATATGAACGGGTAAGAGAGTCATAGAAGATGTAACCTAAATAAAAACATGATCATAGACACTGTAACCAAAGGAAAATTATAGGTCAAGGGAAGCTCAAATTCTATATGGGTTAATGAGAAGTCAAAATACATGTGGTGACAGTTCTCCTCTAATATATGAATAGGTAAGAGGGTCATAGACGTTGTAACCAAAATAAAAATATGGTCATAGACATTGTAATCAAAACGAAAACCCTATAGACGTTGTAACCAAAATAAAAACCGCTTTATAAACATTGTCACCACTATGAAAAAAGGTTCTTAGACACTGTAATCAAAACAAAACTCTAGTAAAATGGAAGTACAAAACCTAAAGAGGCTAATGAGAAGCCGATATTCATGTGGTGACATTTCTCCTCTAATATATGAATGGGTAAGAGAGCCATAGACGTTGTAATCAAAATAAAAATAGAGTCATAGACCCTGTAACCAAAGGAAAACTCTAGGACGAGGGAGCACAAACCCTATAGAGGCTAATAAGAAGCCAAAATATAAATGGTGACAGTTCTCCTCTAATATATGAATGGGTAAGAGCCTAAGAGGGTCATAGACGATGTAACCAAAATAAAATCAAGGTCATAGATACTGTCACCACTATGAAAAAATGGTCATAGACACTGTAATCAAAGGAAAACCCTATGAAATGGGAAGCACAAACCCTATAGGGGCTAATGAGAAGTCAAAATACATGTGATTACAGTTCTTCTCTAATTTCTAATTTCTAGTTTTATAGATTTTTTTAAAGTAGTGTCACCACAATTAAAAAAATTAAAAATGTAACTACTCTTGTCACCAACCATATAGGGGCTAATGAGAAGCCAAAATAAATGTGGTGACAGTTCTCCTCTAATACATGAATGGGTAAGAGGGTCATAGACACTGTAATCAAAATAAAAACAGTGTCATAGCCACTGTCACCACTATAAAAATAAAGTCATAGACACTGTAATCAAAAGGAAAATCCTATAGACGTTGACCAAAATAAAAATAGCTTTATAGACACTGTCACCACTATGAAAAAAAGGTTTATATACACTATAATCAAAGGAAAATCCTAGAAAAAGGGAAGCATAAACCCTATAGGGGCTAATGAGAAGCCAAATACATGTGATGACAGTTCTTATCTAATTTCTAGTTTTTTAGATTTTTTTAAAGTAGTGTCACCACAATAAAAAAAAATTAAAAATGTAACTATTGTTGTCATCATAAAAAATATAAAGTCATAGATACTGTCACCACTATAAAAAGATGGTCATAGATACTGTAATCAAAATAAAAACAGTGTCATAACCACTGTCGCCACTATAAAAACAAAGTCATAGACACTGTAATCAAAAGGAAAACCCTATAGACGCTGTAACAAATATAAAAACAACTTTATAGACATTGTCACCACTATGAAAAAAGGTTCATAGACACTGTAATCAAAGGAAAACCCTAGGAAAATGGAAGCATAAACCCTAAAGGGGCTAATGAGAAGCCAAAAGAAAATGTGATGTACAGTATGGTTTAGGGTTTAGGGTTAAATCTTTAGGGTTTAGGGCCAAGGCCCTAAACCCTTAATCCTAAACCCTAAACCCTAAAATGTTAAGTAAAGTACTTTGTTAAGAGATGATTACTGTCATCAAATGGAAAACCCTAAGACAAGGTAAGCAAAAACCCTAAAGGGGCTAATGAGAAGCCAAAAGACATTAGGTGGACAGTTTTTCTTCAATATATGAATGGGTAAGAGAGTCATAGACACTGTCACCACTATGAAAACAAGGTCATAGACACTGTAATCAAAATAAAAACAGGGTCGTAGACACTGTAATCAAAGAGAAATCATATCATAAAGGAAGAAAAAGCCCTATAGGGACTAATGAGAAGGCAAAATAAATGTGATGACAATTCTCCTCTAATACATTAATGGCTAAGAGGGTCATAGACACTGTAATCAAAATAAAAACAATATCATAACCACTGTCACCACTATAAAAACAAACCCACAGACATTGTAATCAAAAGGAAAACCCTATAGACGCTGTAACAAATATAAAAACAACTTTATAGACATTGTCACCACTGTGAAAAAAGGTTCATAGACACTGTAATCGAAAGAAAACCCTAGGAAAATGGAAGTACAAACCCTAAAGGGGCTAATGAGAAGCCAAAAGAACATGTGATGTACAGTATGGTTTAGGGTTTAGGGTTAAGTCTTTAGGGTTTAGGGCCAAGGCCCTAAACCCTAAATCCTAAACCCTAAACCCTAAAATGTTATGTAAAGTACTTCGTTAAGAGATGATTGATGTCACCAAATGGAAAACCCTAGGACAAGGTAAGCAAAAACCCTAAAAGAGCTAATGAGAAGTCAAAAGACATTAGATTGATAGTTCTCCTTCAATATATGAATGGGTAAGAGAGCCATAGACATTGTAACAACTATAAAAACCGGGTCATTGACACTGTAACCACTACAAAAACAATGTCATAGACACTGTAATCAAAATAAAAATAGGGTCGTAGACACTGTAACCAAAGAAAAGCAAGGTTATAGACACTGTAACCAAAATAAAAACAAGGCCATAGACACTGTAATCAAAGGGAAAAACTAGGACAAGGGAAACAATTTTTTGATGACATGTTCGTTTCAAGAGTTTTTTTATATTTATTTTTTTTATTTTTTTTTGCGGGGTCACTGTCATCACTCTTATCAGTGGTGACACACTGTAACAAAAAAAAAAGGGTCATACAGGGTCATAGACACTATCATCACTACAAAAACAAGGTCATAGACACTGTAATTAAAATAAAAACAGGGTCATTGACACTGTCACCACAAGTGTTAATCCATGATGAATGAAAAATGTGTTCGAGGGGTAATGACTATGTCCCAAATGCATAAAAACTAATTTAAAAGTGTTAATCCATGCCATGAACCATCTCCTTTAAAAAGAAGGCATTCCACTTGCACACCAATCTGCTATGAAATGCAGTTAACTAACACCACTTACGGTCCCTGCAAGCTCCATATTAAGACATGGGTCCATTGACAAATTCCACAACATCACAGCTTGCAATAAGTCTGATCGAGAAATATTATTAAAATTATCATGTAAATCTTATCTCATTGACAAATTCCACAACATCACAGCTTGCTACAACGTCAAAAGGAGTGCAGAACCTTGTTGATGAGGAATTTCAGGGGATTAATCATCTGCAGACTTCTTCACTGCACAAGAAGGTTTCATCTGCTCGCCATGATTTTATCAAGCTTTCAGGCTCTGAAAACAAGCTTGAGGCGCTGCTATAGGTCTGCTTCTCTATTGATAAGTAACCCAAGCTGCTGCTTTGACTTCAGTATATCTGTGTATTCTTTCTTCTTTTAAATACCATTTTTGTATCTCTGAAACTGCAAAATACTCTATATAAGAAACATACTGGGTAACGAAAGCTGTGTACCTTAGGAAATGTGAGCAAATCTTATCCCATGCCATTTCTACAAGTTTCATCCACAATCCCTCTAAAATCAGGTTCCAATTCAACATAAAGGATTCGTTCACAGTACATTCCAACTCAATTGAAAATCGCCGAGGAAGGAATCGAGATCAATCGAAAGTCGAGATCATATCTCAAACAACAAAAAAGAGAAATCTGGATCTCAAATAACGAAAAAGAGAAATCAATTGAAAGTCGAGATCTGTACGTTTCTCGAGGAAATCGCCGAGGAACGAATCGAAACCTGCGAGCAAGAGATCGTCGACGTCGGTGAAGAGAGTTTCCGATTGTGGATCTTCGAAGGACTCTCTGAGCCAGTAGTCGCGGAACCAGGGGATTGAGCTCACAACCGCTGCACTGATGGAGCAACCGCGCGCCGATGGGAGGCGTCAATGGCAGACGGAGAAAAGGGGATTGGAACGGCTGAAGAGGGTAAAATTATAACAGGGTAAAGTTGGTATTATGAAAATATTTTGGTCATTTACTAGCAAAGAGAAGCCTTTAGGTCATTTAGTAATTGGTCCAAAGGCCGAAGGCCTTTGGATCAAATTACTTCATCTTCTATATACATGTACTAAAACCGATGCATAGCGTCCTACATGACGCGTTGTGGTTGATCCTAGGGAAAAAATAATAAAATAATATGTTATCATAATTTATATAAAGTTATATAAGACACAATTCATCTATATATATTTTAGTTTATTGATAAAAAAAAATATTTCATAGTCATACTTACCAAAAATATTAATAGATAAATACAAAGTATTTGACATGTGCTATTTTATTTATATCTAGATTATTTTTTGGTGGAGAGAATTATTTATATCAAAATTAATTATTTAATCGTTGTTATTTTATTTATATCTATACTGTTTTTTTGAGGTCAAAATCTTCTTTCGGATTATAAACGATGGAATCGTCTATAAATTATTAAAATACTATGTAGTCATAAAATGTAGTCACAATCCATCCATGCATAGATATTTTAGTAAACTAACTTAATGATATAAATTGTATTTAGAAAAAAAATATTTATATATGATATGTCGAACTAATTTTATTTATATCTATATTATTTTTTAGTGGGAAAAATTATTTATATATATATATATATAATATATATATTCATTTATTAGAATCTATATAGATTATTTATAATATTGCATTAATGTATTCTCTGTACACATGATGAGACCTACACTAGTAAGTTAATAGTACAGTAAATTCAATAGATTAGGGACTTGAATAAAATAAAAAGCTATAAATTTAAATAAAACGAATGAAATAATAGGGACGAAAAATGTACGAAACGTAATTTAAACTTTTTTATACTAAAAACATTACTCCCTTCGTTCATAAATATATAAGTTGTTTGACTTTCTAACACGTTTTTTAAGAGGTAAAAATTATATACTACCTCCGTTCGGAAAAACTTGTCACTTTACTATTCACGCACGTTTTTTTAGGAGATAAAAACTATATAAAATATTTAGTTTTTTTAATAATTTTTTTAACAACTTCGTACAAACTTGTTAAAAAAATCTATAAAAAAATTAATATTTTATATAGTTTTTATCGTTCTAAAAAAGTGTGCATGAATAGTAAACGACAAGTTTTGCCGAACGGAGGGAGTAAAATATTAACTTTTTTATATTATTTTTAAAAAATAGTATTATAATTATTAATATTAATTATAATATTATTTTAAAATTTTAATAAAAAAAATTATTATTTTATACTCCATCCGTTCGGCAAAACTTGACATTTTACTATTGAAGCACGCTTTTTTATGAGATACAAACTATATAAAATATCTATTTTTTTAATAATTTCGTAGATATTATTAATAAGTACAAACTTGTTAAAAAAATTTATAAAAAAAATGAATATTTTATATAGTTTTTATTATTCTAAAAAAGGTGTACGTGAATAGTAAACCAAAGTTTTGACGAAAGGAGGAGGTAGTACAATTTTTAGCTCCAGACAAACGTGCCATTTGTGAACGGAGGGAGAGCACTGTATTAAAGCAAGGAGTCGGATTTGTTGAACGCTGAGAACTGAGAAAGTGAGAAGTGACCGAAATTCCAATATGGCGCCAACGCTTCACCATTTACAATGAAAGATTTATACGAATTGGCGCCGGCGATTGCGCCTGAGTGGGCTCCGGCAACAACGTCGGCGATGCCACCACCACCACTGCCTACCCTGTAAGGCTGATTTCAGTATTGTGCCGGGTTGACAGGTTTTTCGATGAAATCTTGAGCATGAAACAAACAAGAACATATTTCTCTTGCTTGCCGCTTCGTACAGAACTTCTATCCCCTTCGAGGGAGGGAGGGATTAACATGGTTTTTACTTCAGCAATGTCGTTCCCTCGGAAGATGGCGCTTTCATCTAGTTGTAAGTTCTTCAAATTTCGCAGTTATTAGGGTTTGTTATTATAGTTCCATTCTTCGTTTCGATTTCTCTGTATTTTCGAAGGGAAATCCTTTTTTTTTCCCTGCAGGATCGACCAAGGGGCAGAAACAATTTATTGTTGATTTTTTGGCAAGAGGTGATCATCAATTGTCATCATCAAATTGTTAAAATTGTTATGCTCTTTTTGTTAGTTTTCTTACTGTATCAGTTTGGACGATAGGAAAAGAGCCCTAATATTCTGAGCTAGTTAAAATATACCAAATGTTTTGAATGAGAAATCTAAGGATAAGAATTGAATACAAGCAATGGTTGGATCATCAGTTGTTTCTGGGTTCCTTCTTCATGAGACCATTAGGAGGACTTTCATTGCTTTCTGAAGAATAGTTTCAAGTCTTTAAATAATTCCCCACACTCATATTCTCATTGAGGTATTGTGCTGAATCGGCTCATTGAGACATTGTGGAGGTTGCGTAAGTAAGCATTAACCAGTCATCAACGCAAAAGAGCGAATCTCTTTTATTTAGATTCTTGATTACTAGAAAATCATAGATTTAAGATGATACTATAAAGTTATTCCCTCCTAAAAGCTTTCCTAGGTTTAATCAGGCACCATAAATCAATGTCTTGTAACGATTTGCTTTGTATAATGATAAGTCACAAGAGAATGCCGAATCAGAATCATTTCCTTTTCGCAAACTACTCTGTCTATTCCCGGATGTTGATAATCAGCTTTCCTCATCCACATCATGAAAGGGAAGTGGTACTGTCCTAACTGCCCTAAACTTGCCAGCATTATTTAGATGCTCATTCTCAATCCTGGGATATTGAACACAATTTTTGTTATTCTGGTGCACTTCGTATATAGAGTAGATTTATGACAGAATAGCATGCGTAGGATGTTAGGTTTACCTGTAGAAATTCCATTGCCCTCTTCTGATTACTTCAAGGGCTGCCAAAATTAGTCCCATGACTCTGTAATTGACGTTGCCAAAAATCGGGTGGAGAACTGTTTGCAACCATGCAAGCCTGAGAACAAGGTTGAGAACCTGCAAATGTGCCAAAGGAGCATTTAGTTTTCAATCACTTTCTACAAAGAGTCACATTGCATATTTGTGAAAACAAAAGGCCCACTGCAATTTTAAGCTATGTTTTGATATATGACTACCATTAGTTTAAGGGTATCTCAAGCATCTATGAAACCTGCTTTTTGTGTAGTTGTAATTTCAAATTAACTAGGAAATCTCCTTTTTCTGCATATGTGTATTCCCACTTCAGTTTATTTCAGCACATAATCAGTCAAGGCTTGGGGAGAAGGGGCAGCTGCTTATTATTCACTCAAGTATAAGAATGATTTTCTAACATTCTTTTGGATCTTAAATTTTCCTAGAGGGAAAGAATGAAAAGGTCTAAAAGAGTGTTGGTGTATACCATGGAAAAATAGTAAACAAACTTCTGGCGGATCATTAAGTCATTCCTTAACCATGGGTTTTTGGAATCACATTGTAGCAATCCCCAATCCTTAACATAGTCCCAGTACAATTGGTACACTGTTGCTGCGCTTGAGAGGGCAACAACGAGACAGAGATACCCAACACTCCTCTCTTTCTCGTAAGCCAACTTTGCACCTGCAGCCAAAATGGCTGAGACATATTTACCTAGATTAACTAGATGGCTACTCTGTCCTTCATCAAACCACCTTCGAGCACACTGAAAAATGCACAGCCAACAAAATTTCCCTCATCAGAAAAAACAAACAAATCGTTAGAACAATAACTATATTAAGGGGAGTTGGGGGTGATTATAGAAGGGGATCTTTGAATCTGGACCTGCATTGCTCGCCAATAGTAAGGTATGAATGACACTGCATATGCTAGGTCCCTGTAATGAGCTGTTCTCATGCAATATCCATAATCTTGAGTTTTATAACTCCCTGTTATGTAGTAGCAAGCTATATATATGAGATTTCTCATCAATGGAACCTGTCCAAATCGTATCAAACTTTCATAGTTAGTGTTAAATTTCAGACATGCATCAACGTCCAAATTCTTCTGCTAATGCTTTGACCGTTACCTGGCTGCAAAGCTGATCAGCCATGAAAAAGTCTACCATGACAACCTGGAAAGAACCAGTACAGGTATGTTTAAGAATAACTAATAACTGATTATACGTTTTTAGTCTATTTGCCACACAACTTCTAGTACCTTGTACAGAGGAGATAAAGCTATATTTCGTATGACACGAAGAAATTTGTACCGGCTTGACTTATAGCTTATGTTCAGTGGGCAGACAAGTAGGAGCATGAAGCACTGCAGGATGAACAATAGAAGCACAGAAAAATCACTTCCTGAACTTCATCTATGAAGGACAACACAGAAGGAGATTTATGATCCTTAATTACCAATAAAAGGATGCCGGGAATCGCCTGAACTTGAGTTGAGGTATTCCCTTTAGCTAGTAGTGACAAGTGAACAAATAATACTCCAATTATGGCAGCCATTGATGATGAACAAATTAAGAACACCTCCCTATACTTGAGCTCTTTTGTTGGGGATAGCTCAAAGATGAAAGAATAGTTTATACGAGCTTTTCTCCAGAGGAAGATATTGCATCCATATAAAAAGAAGTGCAGAAACAGTAGGCTAAAAATGCTGCAAAAATAGTTTATTGTTTTTTGGTCACTATTATTTGTTCAGTGGGAGAACTGATATTCTCCAAAATCAATCTGTGAAAGGTATAATACTTGTGGGAAAGAGGAGCTTGCCTTAGGACAGGATAAACTGTTTCCATGTAAACTGTATCTTTAGATTGTGTGTACATGCCTGCAACGCGAGCCATAACGACGTAGCCCGCAACTAGTGCTAGGAAACACCCTGTGAACAGACCTGTATGCATAGGGCAAAATATACAGATTTTTTCTTTAAACGACTTAAGGTTCTTAATATGTTTTAGAAGTGCCAGTTTATTCCTCATTCCTCAATCATTAGTTCATTACACGGCCAGCAACTCATTACAATAGTTAGATCCATTATTAGTTGCACACTTGCAGTATTTAACTCCCAAGTTTTTACCAGTTTTACTTACCACAAATCACTTGTGAATTGTGATGCTCTCAGGTTTAGTGGATCCTTAATGAGGTAACTGAGACTTTGCAAGATTATACTTATCTGTGATAGATAGTAGCTATATTGGGGGCCTTTTCCCTTTAAAATCCACTTAAATAAAGTGGACATTTATGATTTGATACTACTGTAGTCAGCTCACTACTTATTGGCCTGATGGGCCCATGCTCTTTTTCGTATTTTCCCCTTGTTTATTTCTTTTTGTTTGTACTGCATTGTCAATTAAGTGATCAATAACTATTAAGATCTGCTAAAAAGAATGGGTCGAAAGGAAGTCAAGTTTTATTATATGTTATCTCTATCAATGATAATGCTTTACGTGCATCCCTTTTTTAGTTCTTGGATTGTTATGCGCTTTGTTATCAGGAGAAGAACAGCCAGACAAATATAGCTCACCTGTGAAGAAGGTTGCTGCATGAGATTCCTTCCGATGATTCGGCTTGAGGTACTTCATGGCCTTCTTGTGATCACCTTGAGTGAAGTGTTTGACAAATAGATCCTCAACCTTGTCTGATAATGTCATTACCTATAAAATATATGAAATTTATCACAGGCAATTATCATTTTGGTTTTCAAATCACAATTTTGATTAGTTGACAGATAGCTCTTTTATAAGATTTGAGCTTTATTTTAAAGTGGCAGGCAAGCATATCTTAGTTTTCCTATTGAATTGAAGGATACTCTTGTGTGTTGGATTACACTTTATGTGGCTTGTGGCCACTTAACATTGTCCTAAATAAACCAAAGATGGGATATCTTGCTGGCCTAGATGTTTTATGTTTGGCAATATCAGATTTGTGGGTCAACTGTGATAGAAAGGTTGTAGCTAACTAACCAATGCATGGCAGACATGATCAGTTTTAAAAAATTTGGGCTATTTCAGATTAATGTGTTTTTTTTACCTTATCTGAGCTGTTAAAGAAAGAGCTCTCCACCACCCGAAGATAAATGGACATGGCTTCTTTGTTTGTTACCTGAAAGATGAGAAAAATAAACTGTTCTCCTGGTTGTGGTTGTCAAGTATGTCAAGTTATTCATCATTGCGAAAGTCTTGGGGAAAAGAACAAGTTACGTACCTTGTCAAACTTTTCTAGTACTTTTGCAAAACCGAGCATGTTCAAGTTCCTGGATATCACATTAATTTGGCTGCATGTTAGCTTCTATATAGTGTTCATTGTTTTCTTCCTTTATGCACGTGAAAAAACGGTAATAGTAATAGTGTTCTTGGGTATATATACACCTGTATGTTTTGAGATAACCCAATCCCTTGTAGAGTTCGATCAAAGCGCCTCTGATCATCTTCTCTGCCTGGTGCAGCTTTGTTTTGTTGACATGCAACTTTGTTCCTGATGAACTGCATTTGTTCGACCGACTGATTATGCCCTCCCATAACAAATAACTTATTGCAGATAATGTACGAGATGGATTTGTAAGTGGAATTTTCAGTGCAGTGCTCTTTCCGTGACAATGGAAAACCTGACCCGACAAACCCTTTGAGCTGCTATCTTCTCTTATGATCCTCCTTGATGTCTGCGTCTCATCTGGTCTTGGGGATTCTGTGAATTGCATGGCATCCATTTCACCTTCTTCTGTATTATCATCATGTATGCTCTGTTCTTGCTCAGTTTTCTCAATAAGATCGTCTAAAAAAAGGGTAAAAATGGAGAAGTTGAATGATTGATAAGATTTGCATATATTTTTCAACTCTGCAAAATATATGATCAAAGCAAAGTTCAAAGTAAGTTGTTTCTCATATTACCGCATGATATGTGGCATGAAATGGAAGGACTGTCCCTATTGAACTCATTAGATTTAGCTCCTCTCTCATGCTTTTGCTTGAGAGCAGTCTTGAGCTCAACGAGAATCTCCATTTGCTGCTTCAACGATTCTCCCTTCTCGAGAAATTCACTCTCCTTTGTCTTATAGAACTGGTTCACCTTGTTGAGTTGCAGGTCTAACCTTGCGAAGAACTCACTTGCACCCTCCATGTCGGCTAGCTGCTCAAGCAATTCCGTCTTATACTCCTCAGCAGAAGACGCCAGTTTCCTGTGGACCTGTTCATTGCCAAAAATGCTTCATCAGTTTACACAGGTTCATACCATCTTATTAAGAAACAAACAAACATTTAAAAGGGCAGTTTAAGTACTTGTATGGGACCATGTTCTCTGTGTTTCCGGCCAAATTGGAAGATTTTACTTAGAGATGTTACAATGGTGGTTTTCAAACAAGTGTGTTTTTTCTTCTGATTGTTGTTTCTAGTTTTACTGTTTGAGACATGTATTTTCTTAAGCTCCCCCTTAAGCTGCCGGTAATCCAGAAAGGCATCCTTCCATTCGGGAACGAGCTGTTCCTCGTACTGTTTCGCAAACTTCATCATTTTCTCTTGATGTGGGGAAATTTTTTGGGAGGGTTTCAGTGGAGCAGAAGAGGGCAGAATTTAAGCAGATGGGAAGAGATTAGGCTGATGTGGTTAATGCAGATGCCCGACAGACGACATCATATTCTTACATATTCGTAGCGAAAAATGGGAGGAAAAAAAACATATCAAGGAGGATTTGATATCCTAAATATTCTCCTCTCCCACTTGATGTGGGAAGAATTTGCAATGGCAAAGGTTGGCTTTACAAATTTGCCACCACCCTCCTCCTCCGAGCCCGGTGGTGACTTGTGGTGTGTTGCCAAAATGCCAAGGTGGTGCTCCTTATATGAACATCTTGGAAAGCTTAAAGCTTAAAGAAAGTAGGGCCTTTTCAGAAAGCCTACCGTGCATCCAATTTTTATCATTTTTTTTGGTTTTGATTGAATCAGATTTGATTGCATCAAGTTAGTGGAGGTGGGTTTTGATTGCAAAGCTGAGTCGAATACCTTTGTAAATTTACATGTTTCATTTACTTACTCAAGTTGGGTGTTTCCTTTTCAAAAAAAAAAGAAAAAAAAGTTTGGTCTTCATTTTTTTTTATTAAGTAAGAATTCAAGAATAGATATACTTGAATCTCGATGGCCGACAAGTCGACAAATGAGTAATTGTCAAAGTATGCGATCAAAAACCGAAAAGGTGCAATACAACAAGTGGAAGCGCATCCAACAAAGATGAACCTAGGCAAAACTAAATCTAGCTAGTTGGGGACACAGACTATGGACGAAGCCAATTATGACATGTCATATAACAGCACCGCAACAATACATAAGGATTTGGTAAAGATGAACCTCCAGGAAGCCTCTTCCCAATCATAGAGTCGCCTCGTACATACCACATCGACTCCAACCAGTCTCGACTTCAACTGCCAGAATCCCAACATGTTGATCAGTTTGTTGTTCAGTAGTGTCGTCTTGACCCACGTAAAATTTACCCATTTTTTAAAGAGTTTTATTGTTCATTCAGTTAGTAAATGATGGTCACTAAACCCCTACCTTATACATAAATAAAAAAAAGTTAATAAAGGTTGGATCACTCTCTTTTAGAATTATTGTATGTTTGATTGATCTTATATAAAACATGATTGAAATATGATAAAGAGTAGTTTGGTCACTTGCTAGTTGCTAGCAAATGCTTGACTCCTTTTTTTCTTCCTTTCTTTTTGCATAATCAATAAACTTATTTGTTTGGGATAATAGAAAACATAAAAATGTCTCCTCTCATTATACAATCTACATTTCCACTATGGTTTTTGTATCATATGATCATCCAATGATAAACCTTTAACTTGATCATTTCGAACCCAAAAAAAAAATTCTTTAACTTGATCATAATGATGCATGCAAGTTGACATAAGAATCAGAGTTGTCATCTATTCTGACACCATAGTTGCATACTTTATAGTTTTATTTACAACACCAAATAAGTTATTGGTAACACAATTGATAAAGAGTAGACAACAATTCACGAATATAACAATTTATGTATACAAAAAAGTTTGAATACAACTCTCTTTCTCTCTCTGTAAGTAAGTCTTATTGTTTAATTTGTGAGCAAATCTAGAGCATCGGATTAAGAAGAACGAACAATTAAGATTAAAAGTTTAAATTTTAGATTCAAATTTGAACATACAAGTTACATATAGCTAGATTTTTTTTTTGCAAAACGCCACAAACTATATATTCACCCCCAAAATTACATCTTTGATCAGATCAAATAATGTGTAAATCGATCTAATACCAATAATCCATTTTTGCAAAACGCCACAAACTATATACTAGGTTGGCAATTTTAACTCCAGGCAGTGTTATTGAGTGAGGTGCATTCACCACGTCAGAATGTCACTTAGGCAACAAACATCATTTTTATCATTGCATAAATTCGTTTAAGACAACCATTTCTTGATCAAGCCAAGTGTTGTCACATTCTAGGGTCATATTCCAGGCAGGGGCGGAGCCAGAAAGTTTTGAGCGCGGGTTCACCAACTCACCATATTAGTCGACAATAAGGTCGAGAAAAAAAATCGTAAAACATAACGTGTTCGATAGTACAAACTAGTGTCAACCTATGGTTTCGAAAATACTACAAATATATAAAACGAAAATAAGGATAAAAAACAAAAATAAAGATATAAACACAATAAATAAATATTGTATTATTAACATGTAATAATGTATAACTAGATATAAAAAAAAATTAAACTTGCTTAACTTCTTACCATATTCTCAAAAAAAGTAATATAACCTATGGTTTTGAATCTCTTGAGATGAATTATAATATGTGAATGTCAATTTAAGTAAAATATTAAAATATTATAGTATATTGAAATAAAATTAAAGTGATTAATATTGTTGTAATTTTCAAACATTCATAACTTTTTACTCAGATGTCGGATTATTGGATTAAGGCGTACTATATATCAAAACAAAACTATCGATGAGGAGAATACACCTAGGTAATTTGTCGGATGAGGGGGGGGGGGGGTCACGTGACCCCTAGAACCCCCAGCTCCGCCTCTGATTCCAGGGATAAACTTTGAACAATGTTGGTCACTTGAAGCAATTGCAAAAGATGGATTTGTAATACTCGTCGCTTGAATAAGTGCCACAAGTATCTCATTCATAGGTCCAATTCGATCAAATGATGAAATATTTCTCATCGTTGGTTGCTTGAGATTGGTTAAAGCAAATGATACAATGTGCCTATATGATGTTGATCGCTTGAAAGGGTGCCAAAATTGTGGCTTGAGTTTTTCATTTAATATGCTTATTGGAGCAATTAAGTATGCTATATATGTTACATTTAATATGCTTAAGTATGGTTACTACCTCATCAATTTAATGTTACACTTTTCACTCAGCCATCACTGGTGCACTTTTACATCCTCATCTCTTTCACATTTATCTCATTCTTCATCTCTTTCACATATAACTAGTGAGATCTACCATAAATTTTGTGGTGATTGATTAAAGAAAAATATTTTGCACTTGAGTTGTAGTAAGGTTACTAGTGTTTTATTTTCTCATTTTTTTTCCTATACATAAATGTTTTGTTTGAATTCAATTTGAAAATTTGGTTAGAGATCTATGATTATATACATCTTGCCACAATATTTTATTGATGTCATTATATACATCAGCCAAAATGTTAAATGCACTATAATGCGACAAGTTTGTGATTTATTTTTCATTTTTGTGTAACTAACAAATCCATAATCTATCAACTTGGACAGATCAATGACCCGTCAATCCAAACAGATCCATAATCCATTCGCTTGTGTGTGTGACATGCCTCCATTTTGTTTGGTTTGATATTTCAAAAAATTAGATATCCCAACAGATTTGAAATCTATTTACTTATGAATGACCTTAAACTTATCTAATAATCCCTTTAAAATAAGAAGGAATTGCACTAAATATATCACCCGGTTTACTGTTTTTGTAAAACTATCTCTTCCCCTGAAAAAATGACAAAACTAATAGGTTGCCTTTTAGAGCATCCACAAAGGCAATACTTTGGTGGGTGTCTTAATTTTGAATAAAAAATGAAAATAAATTTTATTATTAAAAATGTCAGATTTTGCAGGTTGTGGGTGTCTTAATTTTGTAAGTTGTTTCTTGGAAGAGAAACTCTCACACTTTTCAATGCAAAGTATATCTGACATAACATACTCTAATTTCATTTTCTTTTTTATCTATAGTTAAGACACTCGAATGGGTGTTAGAGCATCCACATCGATTGCTTTTGGAGGGTTTTTAAGCAAAAAAGTCAGAAAAAGTAGGTAAGAGGAGAGGGGTGAAGTAAAAAACCCAAGGGAGAGTATGTATCTTCCAAACTCTCCTAAAAACCCATTAAATGGGTCCCATCTACAATAATGGGTGATTGTTGCATTTTTTTTAATTTTTTTGCACGGGCTCCACTACACATACTGTTGGATTTTGCTGTTTGGAAGTGGGAGACCATTTTTTACCCGTTAAATATATATAAACAAAGAGAGGTTTGTGACACTTGTCACACATGCAAGGATGTGATGATAAAGTTACAAAATTTTATTCTTTTATATTCATTTTAGCTAGTTTTTAGTCATTAAATATTAGAAATAGAAAATAATCTTTTGTTAAATTTCATAATTTATTTTAAGTTATTAATAGACACCAATATTATATATGTTAAACAAAATATAATACATACATAAACAATGTACAACATAATATTTTTATGCATATTGTATTATATAAAAAATTAAAATTATTTTAGATATTATTAATTTTTTATTTTAGATATTATTAATTTTTTTTATCTATTCATAGACACTAATATAAAATTAAATAAAATTGTTAAAGATAGTACAAAGATGTGAAGTATTTTTTTCACCGAAATTGTTAAAGATGAATTTATGAAATATAAAATTAAATAATTTGTTTCCCTATACATATGACCCTCTCCTTCTCTTCTTCCACACATTCATCCACCATCTCCACAATTCTCAACTTCCCCTATTGAATTTCTACAATCTTGAGATGGATCCAAACGACCCACAATACTCGTACAACTTCTGAAATTTTTTTTACTAGTATGGAGGATTCCTCAAATTTGAATCATCCCCATCTTTCCTACTCTCCAGATTTTTTCCAACTTATATTCATCACAATCTCCCATTACCCATCTCTCTAATGCTCAAAATTTCTCAAATCCCAACTTCTATTCATCACAATCACATATTACCCCTAGATCTCATGGGAGCTCTTCTGGGGTGAATATGTGGAGCCAAGCGGAAGGAGTGGCAAGTCTTGACGATATTCAATATTCACCCCTAGAGGCTAAACATGCAAGAGGCACTCGTGGGGGAGCAGCTCGTGGAGATCAACTCATGGGAGGGCCACTCGTGGGAGAGGGGCTCGTGGTAGGGCCACCCCTAGAGGCTAATCATGCCTGTGATTATTGATGTTGTTGTTTCAAGTGTTTATTTCCCTAAGTGAAGACTATCTTCACTTTGTTACATGTTGGTTGTTGTCACTTTGTTTTGAATTTCCCTAAGTGAAGATTAGCTTCACACTATGTATGCTTTATATCAATGCAATGTTCAATATTCCCATTAAAATGATTGGTATGTCTTTGAAATGTTTTATTAGTCTTCGGCAAAGATGCTCTTTGACAAGAAGACGAATCTCTCTGCTCGAGGGTCTGCAAAGATGCTCCGCGACAAGAGGATAAATCTCTGTGCTCGAGGGTCTGCAAAGATTCTCTGCGACAAGAGGACGAATCTCTCTGCTCGAGGGTCTGCAAAGATGCTCTTCAAATTATTATATATAAATCAACTCAAATGTCTACTATTCACTATCCATCTCTTTTGTTTCCTCTAATTTACAAACACAAACCTCCAATGGATGCTCAAGAAATGTATGACTACCTCACCCAATCTTCAAGTCCATCCACTGATGAGCTAACCCGAGCTTACAACAAGTGGTTGTATCTGTCCACAAAAAATAAGTCAGGCATTGAGGCGGGAAGTTCTAGGCCAAGGATACCTCGAGCTTACATAGAAAGAGAACGTGAGAAGGGACATGATCAACTTGTTGCGTATTATTTCTAAGAGGACCTACCTCTAGTGTATCCAGATGCAATTTTCAGAAGATGGCTCAGAATGCGAAGACCATTGTTCTTACGCATTGTGAACCAACTCTCAAGCGAGGTCGATTATTTCATGCAAAAGCCCGATGCCACTGGTAGGCTTGGGCTATCTGCATTACAAAAATGCACTGCAGTTATGCACATGTTGGCATATGGCGTAGGTGCAGATGCGGTTGATGAGTATCTTCGACCAGGAGAAAGTACAACCAGAATATGCTTATCCAATTTTGTGGATGGTGCCATAGCTTTGTTTGGTAATACATACCTCCGGAGACCGAAAACAAAAGATATACAACGCCTTCTTCATGTTGGAGCACAACACGGGTTCCCAGGTATGATCGGTAGCATCGATTGTATGCACTGGGAATGGAAGAATTGTCCGACTGCATGGAAAGGCCAGTTCGAAGGCAAAGACGAAAGACCAACCATCGTGTTAGAGGTAGTAGCATCATATGATCTATGGATTTGGAATGCATTATTTGACACCCCAGATACTTGTAATGATATCAATGTTCTTGATCGTTGTCCTGTAGTCGATGATGTGTTATAAGGGATATCTCCACCAGTTAACTTTGAAGTCAATGGCCATCAATATCATTTAAGCTACTATCTAGCTGATGGTATTTATCCAAACTGGGAGACTTTTATTCCATCTATCAAGCTCCCATAAGGAGAGAAGGCTAGATTGTTTGTTCAATACCAAGAGGTTACTAGAAAGGATGTAAAACGAGCTTTTGGAGTCATGCAAGCCCGATTTGCCACAGTTAAAAACCCAACACTTGCATGGGATATTATTTTGATGGGAAGGATAATTAGAGATTGTATAATCCTTCACAATATGACAGTGGAGGACGAGCGAGAGAACTACAGTCTTTCCTTTGATTTGTCGCAGTTCGATCAAGTTGAGGATAACGATACCTTGTATTCAAATAGGCGACCTGTCCCCATGGAGAAATACATTGAAATGCGAACACAACTTTGGAATAAAATTACACACTATGAATTGAAGCAAGATCTGGTTGAACACATATGGCAAAAGTTTGGAAATGTCTCTTAGGAAAATTAAAATTTTCTTCAAGTATTTCATGTATGATTGAGAGTACTCTTTGTATTTTATTTTTATTGCTTTTGTATTTCGATGATTTTCCATTTCATGTATGATGGAGAGTACTCTTTGTATTTTATTTTTATTGTTCTTGTATTTTGGTGTTTGTTTTGTTCCAATGAAGTTGTTTGCATTAAATGTTATTATCTATTTTTACGTTTTGGATTTTTTTGAAAAAGTTATTATATACAATTGTTATATTAATTAACGCAAAATATAATACATATGTAGATAATATATAACATATTATTATTATGTATATTTAAATATATATATATATATATATATATATATATATATATATATATATATATATATATATATATATATAGAGAGAGAGAGAGAGAGAGAGAGAGAGAGAGAGAGAGAGAGAGAGAGAGAGAGAGAGAGAGTAGGTAACTTGTGCACACCCCTTAGGGTGTACTTTGTGCACAGATTTGGACCCTTGATCTCAATGAAATAGACGGATGAGATAGTGACACGTGTTCCATAAATTTTTTTTAAAAAAATCTAAATCTCAACTGCAGCGCGTGTAATTAATACATTGTGGTGGGAGATAAAAACCCTAAATCCTCAATGCTTCTTCATCATGTGGATCCAAGGAGAGCAAACGGCGACCGGTGGAATCAGACAATTTGTGCACAATCGGCGGCAGGCTGGCGAAAGCGATATCGACGACACCGGCGGAATCGAATCCAGATGAAAAGGTTGTCGACGGCTTTGGGCTATCAGCAGCGACGAAGGGCAGTGTTCTTCGCCTGGATCTTCGACGGCTTTGGCCTATCAGCAGCGGCGAAGGGCAATCGAATCCAGATGAGAAGGTTGTTTTGATGCTTGTGTGGTTGATTGCAGCTTTGTTTTGTGTGCTTGTGGTTTATATATTAGAGGGTTTGGTTTTGTGTGGTTGTGAATTTTAGATGAAATATGTTGTGAATGTTGTGATTGCAATTGAAATTCAAGTTAATAGTAATCGAATTTTATCCATCTGATGTATTTTTTTTTATTAGAGATGTAGTTTTTGTTCGATGTTGCATCTATTTAGGGTTGATTAGAGATGTAGTTTTTTTTTATTATAGGCTTGTCCAATTGAATGTTGAGATATTTCTAGCGAATTGTCTAATGATAGAGGTTCCATTGAATGAACATGATAGATCATCATCATTTTCAGTTAGATTTTTGTTTTTGAAACAATTACGGAATATACAAGAACATCTTGAAAAATGCTATCAAGAATGCTGAACTTCAACGCTTAACTGGAATATAGATCCACACACAATTGATGTAGATGGCTGAACTTCAATGCTATCAAGAATGATGAAATCATTTTAAAAGTTGTATCATTGTTAAAATTTCCGTTGTTAATGCATAAATTTTCCTGATTAAATTTCAGATCATAGATCCACACACAATTGATGTAGATGGAAAGCTTTACTCAGCAAGGCGAGGCGGTCGGTCGACTGTGCGAACGAGAGAGCGAATCAAGCCGGTCTTGGCTTGGCTAGTCGAGCCGGAGTTCCGATGGCGAAAGAGAAGGTGTAGGCAGACCACTGGGACAGCCCTGCCCCGATGGTCTTCTTCTTCATCGATGTGGACCCAGGTGAGGCGGAGGCGCGAGCCCAGGCGAGGTGAAGGAAGCCCCTGGTAGTGGAATCAGCAGCCATCTTTCTCCAAACCGCCATCTTCTGCTCTGACATCACCGCCGCCATCTTCTGGTAGTTGAATCGAGCCGGGAGATGCGGTGTTGGTGGTGGCGGAGGAAGCCCCTGGTAGTCGAATCGAGCCTGGAGATGCGGTGTTGGTGGTGGCGGAATGCGGCAGAGGCCGGTGAAGAGGGAGGAGAGTGTGGCGGGGGAGGGTGGAGAGGCCGCAGCCTAAGGAAGGCGATTAGACGACATTCTTCAATGCTTCCCTTCCCGTTTGAAGGGTTATTCGGTGAGATACCGAATATTATTCGGTGATATTGAACAATTATTCGTAGAAATATGGGTTTTTTTTAATGAATTTGTGGTTTATATAATATGAAACATTATTCGGTGATTTTTGATGAATTATTCGGTGAAATATCAAACAATATTCGGTGAAATATGAAACATTATTCATATAAATTGTAAATTTTATTTAGGGATTTCAGGTTTATTTTATTTGAAGTAGATGGAAAAAAAACATTATTCGGTAGAATGCGACAAATTATTCAGTAGAATTGAGAAAATTTGATCTGAGGTGGATAGAAAAAGATAACATAACATTATTCAGTAGAATGTGAAGCATTATTCGGTAGAATGGGCCAATTTTTCAAAACAGCGAATTCATATCCGGAAAAATAAAAAAAACGTGTCAGTCTTTTGAAGTTGGGTCCCACCATTTTTTCATTAAAAAAAACAAAACTCTCCAAAAAAAAATGCAAGATGGAGTGGGGTGGATTACACACACAAAAGAAAGAAGGTGGGTTTTTTTTTTGGCAAGTGGATCCCACTACATTAAAAAGAAAAATATAAAAATTCCTTTTAATCACTGCCTTCCATTTCCTCTCCATCAATGGCCAGGATTTGTGCACTAGATACACCCTAAGGGGTGTGCACAAGTAAATTAAGAAACTCTAGAAACCATATGGATGTGGATGAAAAAGTAAGTTAGAGTTTTTTAAGGAGAGAGAAAGTGATAAATTGGTATTAAGAAACTCTAGAAACCCGCATTGATGCGGATGGTCTTACCTTTGTGGGTGCTCTTACAAGTAAAAACATGTGAAAGGAGAGAGAGAGAGAGAGAGAGATGACAGAAAAAGAGAGAGAAAACCAATACGGAGAGAGAGGGTAGAAAAGTGGAAAGAGAGAGAGGCAATAGAAAGAGATAAAGAATCAAATGTAATAATGATATGCCATAATCAAAATTTAAAAGTGAAAATTAAAGTGGATTTTTAAAATCCAAAAGAAGGTAAATGGTGGTTCAATTTGAAAAGGAAAGACATAGAGAATGAGGAGAAGACTACTGTTGACATGGAGAATGTAATAGGTGACATAGAAGAAAAGAGATGTCATAAACTAGGTAAAATGCGACATGGAGAATGGAATTGGTGACATAGAGATTGAAATGATTGTCATTGAGAATGTAATAGGTGACATGGAATAAATGAGAGGTTGGTGGGGTTGCCTGAAAGGGGTTCATCTATTTGTGGAATGGAATGAGTAACATTGAAATGTTAAACGATGATATGTATATTGTAAGGATCGGCATTGAGAATGTAATTGTTGACATGAAAGAAAATGTAAGATATTCAAATTACACAAACACAATATAATTAAACTTAGAGCACGTACGCCACATCATCAAAAAAAGGAAAAGGAAAAAGAGGAAAAAAACTGACCTGTCTATGAGCCCAGTAACCCCCCCCCCCCCCCCCCCCCCCGACGAGCCCGGCTCACCACTGGGAAAAGTGGGTATGGGCCACACTTTAATTATTTTTGACAAATGTGGGCATGAGCAGTAAGTTTACAACATGACAAGCAGGTCAATCATTTATTGCCATGTGGTTGCGTTGAGTTTTTTTTAAACTCAATTTCTGCCTTATTTAAGATATATATATTGAATGTAATTTATTTTTATCTATCCATAGACACCCACTTTATATATGTTTTCTTTTTTGAAAAAACAATTCAAATATAAATGAAGTTAAGAGTCCCAGAGCAGGCTCACTAATAATTTACTGAAAAAGTAAAAAGTTTGGTTGGGTCTCATAAACTAACGTGGCAGTTAAAAGTATGTTATGAGCTCGGGACGGGGCTCATTGATAAACATGGTCTTACTCGTAGCAATGTTTTGTTTTTTTATTAGAAACCTTAATGACACGGGTAAGTTTTCTTCTAACACACAAGATTGTTTGGATGTCACGATGTTTTGTTCAGCTAACAAGTAAAAGCAAAGTAAGTTGTCAACTCTACAACTACGAAACCCCTTCAATAAAGGTTTTTAGATTCCCGCATGATTGCATCATGTTTTTATAATGAAGGGTTCCATGTGTCATCCCACTTTCACAGTTTATAATAGAAACGGGGAGGGAATTTAATCCTTATATATATACCTTATTATTATTATTATTATTATTATTATTATTATTATTAGTATTAGTATTATTATTATCCACCCCTTATACTTATAAAATTAGAAGCAAAGTCTTTGTAAAAAATTGAGCCACGTGTCCTTTCTCTGAACAAAATTAAGAAACAATTTTTTTTGTTTAAATTAAGAAACAGTTTTTCATCTCTAACCCACGTTCTTTTTGCTGCCAATACCAAAAACTGATTGAATTTCTCAACCGTTTGAAGTAATCCACTCTCTGGTTTGAATTTGTTAGTGTTTGGGTTTGCAAACCGTCGGATTTGTTAGGGAGTAGGAGACATTGCTAGGATGGAGAGGGGTGTCGAGCCTCGGGTCTGCCGGAGAAGAGGGCGGAGTCTCGGGTCTGCTGAAGAAGAGGGCCGAGGAAAGACGAATTGGAGAGGGATGCAAGTTTTGAATTCGTGACGTGGAGATTTGGGATGTTCGTCGGAGGCGGATACTGTTCTTCTGTTCTCCGGCCAACCCGCGCAACCGAACAATGGCGAAGAAGAAAGGGAAAAAGAACGCATCTGGATCTGGGTTGGATTTTGACAGTAAGAAGAAGTTGAAACTTGAGCTTTGTTTGTGAATCTTCATGTCCGGAACTTCCAAAGAATCCCCTTCAGATCTGGGAGAAAGCGTGCTTGCGAGGCCGCCCCTTCAGAGAAGGAGGAAGAGGCGGAGAGGAGACAAAGGCGGTGGCGGCAGCTAGGGCATGGCGCATCTCTTTCTCTCTATTTCATTCAATCCTCCCCTCTAATGGCAGACCAAATCCTCGAAAACGCCACTGCAGTGTTGATTCAGCAGCAGAATCAATGCCTTTCTGATCAAATTTCGACCTAATTCATCACGGTTCGGAAAAATTCGGACCCTGCAGGTTCGACCGAATTCATCACAATTCCAACAATGGCAATTCAGTAGCAGCTGCTGATCTGCAGGTTTGCCTCCCGGCTAAGGGCATTTGAAGTGCAAAAACTCGGGTAATTTTTTAGCTTGGTGTCATTTTGGCTCCTAGGCTTTTCTTGTGTAGATCATATCCTTCATTTTTCTTGCATGCTCCCCAATTAAGGAGTTCTTGAAGACTTTAGGTTGGCGTGAACTTATTACTATAATTAAAACCAAACATTGTTTGCATTCACTTGTACTTGGTAAAAAAAAAAATATTGTTGATTATTTCTGCCTAATTTGTGGACTTTATGATGCTCAAATGTTAAAAATGTGTTTCAACCTGCATTTTTTGAAGGTCTTTTTGGAGAGCTAAGTGTGGAATGTATTTTTGATATGTGGAATATCAATTCAGGGAGGCCAAGATGAGGAATATCCAACACAAAATAAAATCTTGGTTTTTCTTTCTTCTGAAGTGACAAATGGATAGATCAGATCAGATTCGATCATTTTCTCCGTCTGTCAGTTAACTCTTGAATTAATGTTGATTTTATAACCTCTTCACATCAATAAATCTTAATGTAAATGCAATTCATTCTTTTATTTTATTTCTGCCAAGAAGCAGATTATAAATTGCTTTATTATTTTTCTGTCAAGAAGGTAAAAATTCAGAAGCTGAGAGGATTGATTTAAATAATGCTCTAGAAGTCGAGAAGAGGGAATTTGAGAAGGCAAGGAAGAAGATTACTGAGTTTACATAGATGGTTGCGACTTTAGAGGTTGCTAAGGTAGCAGAGGAATCTGATAAGAGGGCCATGGAGGACGAGCACAAAAAGAAAATTTTGGAGCTAACTCGGAGTATCGAGGTCCTTGCAGGGGAGAAGAGAGAAGTGGAGGCTAGGCTTTTCCAGTCAATTAAGGACTACAAAGAGGAGGTCAAGCGGATTTCTTACGAGAAGATGATTGTAGAAGCCGAGAAGAGAGCGATGAAGGACGAGAGTGAGAGGGAAGTTTCAGATTGTAGGATTGAGGTCCTTGAGTGCGAGAATAGGGAAATGGAGGTCGAGTTTTCTGAGGCAAGGAGGGAAAAGGTTCTAATCAGCAAAATCATGACATAAGAGTATGGTGGGATTCAAGTTTGTTCATATTATGATGTGATCATACTTTGAAGTGTTGATCACTACCTCCTTTTTCATATATGTAGATGCTCACAAAAGTTATGGTGGTATGGGAACGTTGTTGGTGATTAGGGTATGGAATCTATGGATATACGCTCCACTCACATCTTAGAATAACTTACTTGCTATGTTTACTCATTTCAGTTTTAATCACAGGTTTCGGCTGAATCAGCCAGTCAGTTCGCCGAGTTGGTTGATGACTCAACCACCAAAGAGGTTTTGCATTATATAGAGAAACCGGAGACTTCTGTAAGTACATAGTGAAGATGTTTTGATGTGTGTGAATATGTTTCATGATCTTTGGACTTATAATGCAGTCCAACCAATGATTCCTCCACTTTCATGATCTTTGGGTGATACTTGAGAGATTAAATCACAAATTATGACCTTCTTTCGCCCCTCCTTCTAATCGTGTGCTCAATTTATGAGTTTGATCGATTTTTGTTTGCAATTTTTTAGGGTTGTGATTTGTTCAATTTGGGGCTTTTCGATTTGGTTATTTGAGAGAGGAAACAATCAGCGGTACACTTAAAAAGAACGAAACTTGGCTCTCAAAGGCAGGAAATCTTGGAGCTTTGGCAACCCGAAGAACAATCAGGTATGTCCTTTTTTCCACTCTGCTGCCTTTAATTTGTTCCGATTTGGGCTTTGGAACACAAAAATTAGGGCTGGGTTTTTTGATTTGTAACTTGGGATTTTTTTTTGTTTGGATCTTTTGATTTGGGTAGTAGGAGCTGGGAGGCAAGGGAGGTTTGACGCTCTTTGAAGAAGATGAAGACGACGCGACTCAAGAAATTTTCCCGAGTTTGAATATTTTTAGGTTCAGGTTCGTTCACTTAGCTTTTTGCTCCTGAATGGATCCACTTCCTCGTGAGCTTTTCACTCTCTGGATTTGTCCATATTTTTTTGGCTTCATATGCTTAGTGTAATTTGACACTGATTTATGTAGGAATCAATTTCTTCTTTGCATTTTAAACATATGCAAGGATTTCCTTGGTCAGATTCCTAAAGTTATTGAGATAGATGTTGTGAAGATGGCTCTTTGGGCAAAGTTATGTGTACATGGCTCGCATAATTTATCTTTTATTTATTTATTTATTTGAGAGTGTTGTGCTTTTGTTATTATGAATGGCATCTACTTATCATTTATTATCTATGAACTTAATTCTGCTTCTGGAAACTTCATGTTGGATCTTGGGATTGGTTATGCTTTGATAGCTCTAGGATCATGGATCATGAATTTCCACATATGATGAACAATTTTATTGGGATGTCTCTCAATCCTCTCAGTTTGTGACAATGGCTTTTATTCGATGATTATGTAAAAAAAATGTAATGGAATTAACTATGTTTGTTATCAAAACGTTAACAAGTTTTCTTCTTTGATATGGATGAAGGAAATGGAGAGAGAGAAGTTGGAAAAAATGAAACAGAAGACGGAGGAGACAAGTGGCAACCAACAAAAAGGAGAAAAACCAGTTATGGAATTAAAGAAACTGTTTGGTATCACATTCCTAATAAATTTTCTGGTTTGATATGGATTAAGAAAACGTATAATGGGAAATTAAAGCAAAATGTCACGAACAAGGTAAAACTCGATGCGTTCCACTTCCAGCTGTGCTTGGTAGGACAATCCTAATGACTTTTCTTATTTAACTTTTAATATGTATTAAGAAAATGGAGAGAAAAATTGGAGAAAATGGAAGACAAGGCTGAGATGGAGAAGCCAAAGACATAGAAGGCCGAGAAGGATACCGTGAGTCAGGTAAACTTAATTTAATGAATGGTTCTTTGTAGCTAATTGGTTTATTGCTTCGTAAAGCTTGGGTTCCTGCTTCAGTTTGAGTTACATTGAATTTTAATGTATGGTTTATTGCTTGGTAAAGCTGAATTTGGTGAATGAAACATAGAAAACAGGAAGAAGATAAGCTTTTACGTGATTTTGATGACACGAGGTGTTTTGAAACTTGCAAGTTTTAAAAATTGACACTCTTTGGAAAGAACTTGCTAGGCTTTGTAGCCTAAACTCTGTTTTGATTTGAGTTTAAATACCAAAACTATGTTTTCCAAGCTAAAGCGATAATGATCTTTACATTAGTTGAACACTCCTGAAATTTTCTTTCCTTGTGATTTGGTTAATTGTGGCGTCTATGTTTTCACTCTTGATTTTTTTTTTGTGCAATCGAGAGTGTATACGCCGACGGGGAAGAAAAAGGTGCATATATGATTATATGTACAACATACACCTATAGTTAATTAGATCCATAACCATTTTTCCTTCGTCCTCTATGAGTTGTGCATGTGAGGAGGTGGATAGTCTGTGATTTCTTGATGTGAAATAATAGTATATTGATGACGGTTGCATTGAATTTTGCGTTGATGTTTCTTTCATCCTTTATGTAAAATTAAAACTCACCTGAATTAGGAATGCTATGCAGCATGATGCACATCTATTTCCATAACTTCAGGATGTGATGCAAACAAGAAATTTTGTTGTTATGACATTTGTCAATGTCATCACAGTTTTATGAAATGTGTGATTTTGTCACCTGTTTTTATTTTTTATTGTGCAATTGACCATGTAGGGTTTTCAAAGATGTCTGTGAATGAGCAAATGGGTCTCCTAAGATTGGTAAAGTCTTTTAATTAGTAACTTTCACAAAGAGGCTATAGAGGCCTGCATGGGAACCATTTGCAATTGTATATCACTTACTCTTGCTCCATTTATTGTATACATAGTAGTAATAAAACTTTTGCCTGTAAGAACAAAAAGTGCTTACATTCAATTAGCAAAGCTATTTCATTTATTAGATATTAGTTGAAGAAAGTTAAGAATCCTTATGACTTCTATTCTTTGGCATCTGCCTTGTATTTTGTAATAATATGCAGATAATTTGTATGGTTGTGTTTGTATTGAATCGCTTTTTTGTAATATGATGTGTAACATAGAAAGTGTCGTAAATGACTAGACTCGGTTTTCTTAGGCCAAGAACTACAATGTCAAAGGAAGTGTGGAAGCGGTTGATCTACTATTCTTTGTCAAATTCAAAGTCCTGATCGTTTCGAGAAAAGACTTCATCATAACAAGATTAACAACTGTAGATTTCGAACAATGGTATAGTGAGGATAATGAGCAAAATGGTATGTTAGTAGAAAATTAGCGATGAACGACCGCATTTCGATGAACGATTAGGTTTTTACTAGAGTTTGAGTAATTAAAGGTTAAATGTTAGTAATTAAAGGTTAAATTTTAACCTACGCTAGCTTTGTAGAAACATTCTCACTTCATAACCTTTGATCTCTTTGCGTTTCAATTTACTTTACTATTGTAGTAAAGTTACATGCAATTCTACTTAGTGCATAATGGTGCCTCTGGGTATTTTAAATGCTATTGTGATTTGTTGCCATAATATCATGTTTGTAACTTAACATATATCTTATTGGTGAGGTTACTAGCTATCCCCGAAAGGTCTAAAAGGGAGGCATTTGATGTTTGATAAGTATATGTAAATGTATTCTCTATTGACTATGCGCGTGCAAGGTTCATTATTGTTCTGTTTTGACTATATATGCACAACAAGAGCATTTTATTTTTCTAAGTAATTTAACACGTGGTAATTTTTAAAAAATAATTAAAACTGCTTACTCAAACCTCGACTTAGGAGTGTTTGGTTGATGATTATGCTCTCATTTCTATAGTCCTGTAAATGAGGAAAAGTCTAAAGTGGAAACTAATGAGATCAACAAATTTAAAGATGGCACATAGCCCTTGAGCTATAAGTGTGCAATGTGTCTTGGACTCTTAGGTCATCAATCAAGAAGAATTTTCCAATTTGAGAGATGTAGGTTCTTTTTTATTTAAATGTAATGGATATAGTATGACAACAATTCAAATGAAATGAAATATATTCATGATATAAGGGAAAAGTACTAGTTATTATTATTATGAATTATTAAATCGATAGGATCAGTGTTCTAAATATCGGATATATCGGGGATATTTAGAATCCGCTACGATATCGGCGTATCGGGTGATAAATATCGGTCAATGCTATATATTGGGTCAACGCCGATATATCGGGTCAATATCGGGTTGACCGATATATCGTTGCCTTGAAACGACGTGGTTTTGATTATTTTTTATTTATTTTTTTTTGGTCGACATTTTTTTATATGGAAAAATCAGAAAAATGGGTTGAATTGTTGAGTCTGATCCACTGTTTGAGAGTTGAGACCCGAGTTACCGATCACATGAGTCTCCAATTCGATCCAAACCTAGGGCTTGCGAGTGGCGAATCTGCGATTGCTTCTTCTCCGGCTGCCCCTACTCATCCTGCTTCTTCTCCGGTCGGCGGTCGCCCCTGTTTCTTCTCCGACGCCAAACTACATTTGGCATTCAACGAATCTTCTCCGACTGCCTCAGGCGTTTCTTCTCCGACAGCCTCAGTCGCTTAGTGTGATTGCTTCTTCTCTGGTCGCCCTGCTTCTTTTCCGGCTACCCCTGATCTTCTCCAGGCACCTCTAGTTGATAGCTACCACTTACATTGTCGCCCTGAGTCCCTCGGCACTTGTACGGTAAATCGTGAAAAATTACGGAATTGGGAGCAATTTGTGAGTATGTGTACTGTGGTCTGTGTAATTTGTGTTTAAATTGAGAGGTTCAATGAATCTGCATACATCGAACAGATATGGCTTTCAAACTTTCAATTTGAAAGGATGATTAAGTTTCGATTTACGTTAAAAATACTGGTTGAATAGGCTATTTTTCAAATTTAAAGTATAAATAAAATATTTATGGTTAAAAATTAGCGAATTCGATAAATTCGTTATAAGCCGATATATCTCTGGTATATCCTTTTCACTCCTAACCGATAAGACCCCGATACACGATATTTAGACCATTGGATAGGATCCATCCCTTTCCCCTCATCCAACGGCCCTGAAATTTCATTGCAATCCATTGATTACAAAACATCGCATAGATGATGTGTGTGGACAATTGCTTTAAACTCTAAACAGCTGGTTGTCTAATACAGATTTCCTTCAGGGGGAAGTTTCAGTCTTGCCTAATAAATACCGTTATTCCAAACAGCAAAGACAGCTACTACTGTTACTGTATTTGATACGAGCGCGGTTCAAAATACAATACAAATTGGTAAAATTAAAATACCTCATAACAGAAAACAAATTGCCATATTAAAAAACAACAGGATAACCAATCTGTTTCTAGTGATGGATTTTACCATCATATCATATCATATCATATATTGATTTGATCGAACCCATTACTGCTTCTTCGGTGCTGCTTTTTTACCTACTACCTGTTAAAAACAAGTATGCAGATGCTATTTAGGTGGATCAGGTATGTCTAAACTTGAATTCTTATCTAATAATAATAAATAAATAAAATAAGGCGGATCCGTGTTTGTGATCAAGTAGTATAACGGTATTACCTTCTTCTTAGGCTCAAGAGCCTTCTTTGGTGCAGCCTTCTTTCGCGCAGGCTTAGTCGACGCAGGTGCTTTGGTTGAGCCACTGCCACCGGCTGCCTCCTTTTTTTCCTGCCCAGAAACCTCGCTTCCAATCGGTTTCTCAGCCTTCAAACTCGCCATTAATTTTGATTACAAACTAAAGCAAAATGCAACTACTAGAACTAGAGGTCTTGTATGATGTGAAGAGCTTGATATATGGACGGCCTTATTTATAGAATGTATCGGTTTTCGGCATCTGGATGTGTGGTGTAAGAATTAGAATCAGAATTGTACGTTATTTAGAAGCAGAGGCTACAACTTGAGTCAGGGTTTTACTGGAGGGGTTGGGAATCAAAGAATAAGATTTAACATTTGAAGATGTAGAGGGTTTTTCACCAGAGACCACCATTGCCATTTGCCAATGGGATTGTTAAGGGTATCAGATTCTTATATTTGCTTTAATAATTTTGCTTTTGATTCTGGTGTATTAATGTGATTGTAGGCCTACCTTGATCATATATGCACGGTTAGTTTGTAGATAGTTAAGGCTATTATTCGAGCTGAATGAGCCGAGTATAATATTGCTTCTTCATATATGTTCGATCACCTCGTTTAGAAACGAGTTGAGCTCAAGCCAAACCTAAATTTGGATTCGAGCTTAAAAAATGTGCTCGTTTAGGAAATGAACGAGTTCGAGCTGAACTTTTTTCGAGCATTAAAAAACCCTATTTGGTCAGTGGTCACAATACAGTAATTTAAAGGAAATTTTAGAAATTTCATGAAATTCGAGCTATTCAAGTCTAAATCGAGCGAGTCGAGCTTTGAACGAGTTTAAAAATGTGCTCATACTCGGCTTGTTTAGATAATGAACGAGCTAAAGCCGGGCTTTTAACGAGTCGAGCCCGAGCCGAGCGCGGTCCAATATACACTGGTGGGCTAAGATAAACCTAACCTTACAAAGTTTATGAATAACAATGGAATTTAAACCAATCCTAATCTGATTGGTATGATCAACTTATATGTTTGTTCAATATAGCTATAAAGAATAGATGATATGAAACCACTCTGGAATGGTTCAGCTAGAAACGAATTGCGGGTAGTACCAAAGGTCCCAAGTTCGAACCCAGATAGCCTCTATCTATTTACCAAAATCAAGAATAGATGATATGAAAATTCAATCGGTTGCTTATTGTGTAGTAGTACTAAGTATTAACCGGTGTTCCTCATGCCAGCAGCGATACCATTGACAGTGACGAGCAAAGCATCTCTAAGCTTATTGTTGTCCTCATCCTTCCGGAGCCTCCTAAGAATCTCAATCTGCAACATATTGATGGGATTGAGGTAAGGAAGGCGACTGTCGACCAGCTTCCTCAAGACGCGGTTGCTCTCGAGGGGCTTCTCGTGGCCAGTGACGAGCATGACAAACTTGCGAGAGGCCATGAGCTCGTTCCTGAGATCAGCACCCAGCTTGCGCCGGGTCTCTGAGACGAGTACCTCATCATAGCGCTTGGCGATGGAGACGTCTGCCTTGCCGAGCACCATTTCGATGAGGTCCATGGTGCTCTGGAAGAAGGGCCACTCCTTGTACATGGAGATGAGGTCTTTGGTATGACCCTTGTCGCAGGCGGCCTGTAGTCCAGCTCCGACACCGAGCCAAGATGGAAGGATGAGCCTGGTTTGGGTCCAAGCGAACACCCATGGGATGGCTCGGAGATGTCCGATTCCTGTTGTGCTCTTCCTCTTAGAGGGCCTACTTCCTATGTTGAGGTGGCCCAGCTCAGACTGTGGGGTGGCTTCATGGAAGTAGGTTATGAATTCGGGGTTCTCGTATACTGTGCTTCGGTACCTTTGGCTACTCGCTTTCGAGATCTCCTCCATGATGTTCCGCCATTTGGCTTCTCGGGGAGGTGGAGGAGGCCTCATTGTTGCTAGCAACACCGCGGTTGTGTATATTTCTAGTTGCCGTGTAGCTGTCTCTGGTAGCCCGAATTTCGCCTGCACCATCTCTCCTTGCTCTGTGGATCTAAGTGTCCCCTGAAAGATCATATCATATTGCTTATCATATTGTCTTTAATTGCTTCTGTGAGCTTTAGTGTTGTGTCATGCTGTTTTTGCTTCTTTTCTGCCTCTTTATTGTCTCTTTTACTTTCTGTGAGGCCTGTTTCCATGTGGTTCTACTGTTTTATTGTTCTGGGTCTATCGTGAGATTTACTGGATTGTTGTTGGTGCTGCTGCTTAGCTTATCATATATGCTTAGTTGAAGTCTAGACGAACGTACCATTACAGAACCGGGAGGTTGTGATTGAATGGCAAGATAAGTAGGACCGCCACCCCTGCCAATACTCCCTCCACGCCCGTGAAACAAAGTCACATGAATGCCATACTCGTTGCACGCAGCAACGACATTTTCTTGTGCTTTATACAGCTCCCAAGCAGCGGTGAAACGCCCAGCATCCTTACCCGAGTCAGAATACCCAACCATCACCTATAATCACTTACACAATCTCTTACACTTAGTCTTAGAGATCATCAATCAGGTCTAACTTACTCTAAGATCCAGGAAGCAGTAGTATTACCTCTTGACACCCATTGTGGTTGTTTATCAGATGATCTTTGTACCAATCAATAGACAATAGTTTTCGGATCACCTGACCCGCTTCATTCAGGTCCTTGACTGTCTCAAACAATGGAACCACCCTCAAGCTATACCATTACCATTACCATTACCATTACCAACCCAATCAACACAACTTTACCATCAATACATATCACAAGCCATTCTATGAGGAAAGGACCCAATTCAAACTTACGTGCCACCGGGACATTGACTACCTAGTCCACGAACAGCAAGCCTCGCGTCTTTCTGAAGAAGCTCCACGGCTAGGACATCACTTACCTGCCAAATAAAGTATTCTATGGATCGAGCTCAAATAACATGTTTTCATATCAAATATATAAGCTATATATCAAGTATAATAAGCCTACATTGGAAGCCATTGAAATCACATATGCCCCAAATGAATCACTCCCTAGTTCAGCAGCAACTCGGAAAGCATCCAAAACTTCCTTAACATCCGGAGAGACCTGAATATGTATCAGTTAGCCAGACAGATTTAAGAGTATGCATTATTGAGTGTTGTATCTCCAGTTTAAGCAGTATTTTCTTGGGCAGCAATTTGTGTTGTTCGTACCTCGATGTTAACAGGGATCAAAGGTCTCTTCCCTTTGAGTTCTCTAACAAGAAACTCTATCTTTTTATCTTCCTTCCATTCACTGTATGTACCCATGCCTAAATACGTCGTCACTGCATCCAGTGCTTCAGCATGTCGGCTAGATTCCTGATGTGCATCCATCCATATTCAGGTCAGCTTGTGCTATAGATTGCTATAGGTATATATTCTGTAACTAAAGCATACCTGACGAAAATCAAGTTTCATCAGCACCATCCCAAAGGTGGAAACTCTGCGAATGAGGTCTGTAAGGCGCCCATCAGCAAGCACTCCTGAAGAACATGATTGCTGAAAAACAAACTAGATTTAGGGGGGAAAAAAATGTTTGTTGTATATTATTACAATTAAAAAAGAGAGATGATTCCGGTTACCAGCGAATCATAGCATAAGAGTAATGGTTCCAAAAGCTGTTTTGATGCTTCATAGTAATCTGTAGGAAAAGTATCACAAGGTAGATCTTCAAGTAGCAGCTCCAACCGTCTCTGTGTCCTCATCAACTGAATACAAAAGAGTGGATCAATAAACGAACTCGTTCAGCCTCATTGAAAAGCTAAATTGGTCATCCAAAAACAAGTGATCAGGCCGGTGAGTTACCTTGTTCTTCACCTCTCCAAGAACTATTCTATAAGGAGCAATCCCAGGGCGAAGGGGCTGGCTGGGCTCGAGAAGCTTTCGGAAACTTTCCCTTCCTATCGTAGATTCACTGAACATCTTCATCTTGGCAGCCATTTGACTGGAATCAAGAGAATCATTCTGTCCTCTAGCGGCTCCCAAAGATCCAAAAGACGGACTTCGATTCATGGACGCATTTTTATCCTGAGAGACAAATTCATATTAAAACAACAGTGACAACACAAATATCACATTTTATTCTTGTGTTTGCAGTGACAAACCTTACGATTATGTGGCATGTAATCGGTCCTGGGGTATGTAGATTCCCCTCCACTGCATTCTACACCCCCGAAAAAACAACAAAACAACAGAAAAGATGAATCAACATGTAGGCGACCTTGCAAAATATAAGTGTTGATACTAAGCGAAAACAATACAAAATGATACTGATATAACATAAAATGTAAAATGTAGGTATTGAAAGAGAAACTAACCTGTACAAGACGGTAAATCAGCTCCAGATGGAACCTGTTTGTGAAGGGAAGCGGCTTTTTGGCGTCCTAGAGGGCTCCAGTCCTCCGAATCTTCTGATGCATTTTCTAAGGAAACAGAAAATAAACATAGCAAAATCTAGCTAACAACTTCTGTGTTCGTTTGTGTTCAACTCATTAAAGATAGAAATTAACATATTCCAACTGTTTAGTTGAAATCTAACCTCTTTCTAGAATTTGATGGGCCAATCTTAACAAGGAATCGCTGCACTGATTCATGGAAAGCTCAAATCTAAGACTATCAATCTCGCGTATGTACATATCAATGACCATCCACCCAGACAAAAGAGCCACATCTCTTGTGACCTGAAAAATGCATGAATCATATTTAAGTCTCTGATTATGGTTATGGCCTATGGATCTACATGTTTTAAAAAATATCCATACCTTTGCAGTTACATTTGGATTTCCATCCCTATCACCTCCCATCCAAGATCCAAACTTCATGGGTGTGCAAGTCAAGGGAAGTGGCCTGCCAGTATGCTAACAAGTAAACAAGAAAGAACATAAGGAATAAAAAGAAGGAAAGGTTTATTGGTGAGGGAGACAAATATATATATATATATAGCTTGTATGTATTGACAAGAACTGAGTTATAATAAGAAGAACGAAAGCAAACCTTTCTTAAAGCACCACTAACTCGACGTAAGTAATGAGGAACAGCTTTCCACAGTGACTGCTCGACGATGTTCAAACCTATGATCACAGCACTTAGAAATAGCAATTTTATTGTATATTTCTTGCAGTTAAAATTCAGTTATATTACCAGCTTTGGCTTCATCCACTGGAGTAGGTTTGTGGCGCCTGATTTCATCTGTTTCCCAAATTGATGTTATCTCTCTCACCTGACGACCAAGAAAAGGAACATCCTAATTCTACACAGGCGCACTCTTACCAAACATTCATTCATTAGTATATATATTACCAAATCTTCAAGAAGCATTTCTTTTTCTTCATGACCCAGATCTTGTCGATCCTTGTAGTCGAGGAGATGCTGAAACAACAAATTATATATGTTGGGATGCTAGGATTATAAAATTTCAAGGTTAAAAAACAATAATGCCATGTGTTGTATGTGCTTACAGCAACTCTTATATGCTTATATTGCAGCGTACGTCTGTTGATTTGTGTAGGATGAGCGGTGAGAACAATTTCAACCTCCTGCAACAGTTCCAGTTTGATATGCAACTAAGAATTTCTAACCAAAGACTAATAGTTTTATGCAAAGAAAGGACTTTC